>CM057345.1:15673287-16298287 GCA_030015575.1 Agapanthus africanus
GCAGGACACTTCATCCCGGCAGACTGAGGTCTGCCCCTCATCTTTACCACTTCATCATAACGGCGGGCAGCTTTCAGAGCCGATTCGTGGGTCGGAAAATCTCCTGCGGCTAATGCAGCCCGGATCTCCGGATCTAACCCTTGTTGAAATCGTCGGGCTTTGATCTCAACCGTCGGTATCAGATGTGTCGCAAATCTGTTAAGGTATTGTGTTAGCTGTGTAGTATGTGATATTTTAAAATCGAAATATTGAGACGTATCTTACCGACCGAGCATGGTAAACTCAGTATCATACTCATCCACTGATTTGGTCCACATTGAACCCTGTTGCAATTGAATGAATTGCTGTTCCATGTCGAATCTGGAAGTCTCGAGAAAGTAATTTGCGTCGAACATATAGCGGAAAGTCCTCCATTCGATCGGCTGGGTGAGACGGCTTTCTTCCGCCTTCCACCAGACCCGTGCATTGTCCGTGAGCTGCAACTTCGCAACACGAACCCAAGCTATCTCTGGCACTTGTACTGCTGCCAGGTCATCTTCAATACTCTGAGCCCATTCCTCGGCTTCTAGAGCGCTCTCTTTTCCTGCGAACTGCTTAGGGTGTAAGGCCCTGAATTGTTTCACCCCAGGTGCTTCTGCCTCGGGACGATTCATCAATATAGCAATCTGCTGCTGCTGTCCTTCCAGGAGGCTGCGGATCACCTCAAGCGATATCGTTTGCTCATTAATCAGAGCAGCGATGGCAGGTGTAATTGGCAGTGGTGGTGGAGTGTTGTTGAAGTTGGTACTGGTGTTGTTTGCAGAATCCATAAGCTTGAAAGAAAAATTTGGGTTAGGACAGATTCAAAATATATGAAATTGGAAGATTCAAGGAATATGAATTGTAAAGAATATTTTAGTTGCTGGTTCTTGTGTTATATTGCTTAGGTTGTTCACGCAGAACTGTCCTGCGTGTCCATACAGTGCTGACTTGCATGGACCATGTTCTCCGCCGAAAGACACGGCCGGGACGTTGGGACGTCCGAGCCTGAATTCCGAGGGTAGATGCTAATTGGTGCTATCCTTCTACCTTTCCGAAGATGCCAAGTTGATTTATGGCACCATGCATCGAAGGTTTAAACGGATGCGGCCGATGTAGAAGACTTCGTTAGATTCCCCCTCGTTGAGGGGTTTTTTGATTGTGGGGACGCTCTTCCCTGCAGTCTTAAGCCTCTGCAGTTAATTACGCTACCGCATCGCGGTAACCACTTTCTCCTTCTCCAGATGGTCACTTCGTGTCATGGGTGTTTGTTTTATTTTTGGTTGCCCGTGGATTGTATACGGAAACTAATTTATGTTGTCGCCCGTAGGGCGTGGATTAGTCCAAATTCGTATCTTCTTAGATTTGGGTTTGGGGTTGGGTTTAAGGATACGTTAGTCTTATTTGACACTAAGATTAACTTAAACATTCGTTGAGGATACGTTAGTCTAATTTTAGACTAAGATCAACTTAACGGGATCGTTTAGATCCGACAAAAGAGCATTTGGGCTCTATTGTTTAGTTTAAGGACATTATGGTCCATGATTAGTTTAAGAACATTATGGTCCAAGGTTAAGGACATCATAGTCCATGGGCTTAAGGACCCCACAGTCCGAGGTTAAGGACATCGTAGTCCATAGGCTTAAGGACCCCACAGTCCGAGGTTAAGGACATCATAGTCCATGATTAGTTTAAGGACATTACGGTCTAAGGTTAAGGACATCATAGTCCATGGGTTTAAAGACCTCACAGTCCAGTTTAAAGATGTCATAGTCTATGGAACGTATGGTTGCCGGGACCCATCACCTCTCTGAAGACTTTGAAGGATTACAAGGACATATATCAAAGGGGTTCAGAGATGTACACTTGAACCAATTTTGGTTAGGATCTGTAGTCCAATTTGGGACTAAGATCAAGGATTTATGAGCATATAGGCTCAGTTAATCTGAGTTGAGGACTTATGGCCAATCTTGGACTAAGTCCAATCAAGTTAAATGTTTAACATTTATTTTGGGCTGTTGAGCATTTATTTGGGCTTGGCCCTTTTAACAATGCTGAGCATTGATTTGGATCCTGACAATATTTTTCTCTTTTATTGAATGCTGAGCATTCATCTAGCTCTGGGGCTTATTAAAGAACAATTTATATTCTATCAACGCAACACATGGTGTGCTTGGCGCTTTGCGCCAGTCAGAGAGCGCAGTGCACTTCTGCCGAGTAGTGCACACGTAAGGGACACGTGTCGCGCTTGGCGCTAAGCGCAGATGATGGGCGCATTGTGCAAGTTTATGAGCGCAGAGCGCTATCTTATAAGCGCAAGCGCTATTTGTTCAGTGGCACACACGTGGGGATCACGTGGTGCGCTTAGCGCTAAGCGCCAGTCTTATGAACGCAAGGCGCTAGTTCAAAGAGCGCAAAGCACTTCTGTTTAAGTAGCGCACACGTGGGGAGCACGTGGCGCGCTTGGCGCTATGCGCCAGATAATAAGCGTAGTGCGCTTCTGTTGATTGGAGCGCTAAGGCTATGCAGCGCTTTGCGCTAGATGTGGGGGCGCTGAAGCGCTTTTAAATTAAGAACGCCATGGCTCTTCTTTTATTAAATTCTCTTTTTATAAGAGATTTTGTCTTAAAGTTCTAAGAACAAAGTTCTTATTTTATAGGAGATATTTCAATCTCTTATTTTAGTGGAAGGCTTTGCCTTTATGGATTTTTGATCCTAAGAGAATTGAATTATTCTCCCCTCCTTTATAATGAGATACTATGATCTCTATTTGTAAAAGACCTTAGTCTTATAGATCTATGATCTGTGAGAAGAATTATGTTCTTCTTTTTATTTTTATGATGAGATCTTTTTATCTCTTTGTGAAAGAGCTTGGTCTTTGTAGATCTATGATCTGTAATGAGATGATTTCATCTTTCTGTTCATCATTATTTTTTTTTACCTTGAAGAAAATCTTCTTTCTCTGAGAGATTGGCTCTTCTTTCTGGGATCTCTCAAAGCTTATTGGTTTTTTTTTTTCTATTTGCTTCTGTATCCCCTGAGACTTGAAGTCTGGGGGCCTTTATATAGGGCAAGCTGATTTGTTCAATCAGTTAAGAAGATCTTTTCTCCAATCGATTTGGAGATTTCCCCACCGTTGGATCTTTGATCCAAGGGCTTCTGATTTACAAAAGGCAATCTTCTTGTTTTTTAACAAGATTGGGAAATCTTTTCCATACAGAATTTATTCTGTATTTTAATGATTTTTAATCACCATTGGATCATTGATCTAACGGTGCTCTGATTTACAGAGTACAATCTTGTTGTTTGGAAAGATTTTGAGAAATCTTTCCTTAACAGAATTTAATTCTCATTAATTAATGATTTATCATTATTATTGGATCTTTTATCTGACAGTCGGGAACTTTTAGTTCCAGCGCTAGCGCACCCGTGCTTTGCACGTGGTGCGCTGCTTAGAGTGCAGGGCACTTAGCACTGGCACACCCGTACTTTGCACCACCCGTACTTTGCACGTGGTGCGCTGCTTAGGTGCAGCGCACTTAGCGCTGGCGCACACGTGCTTTGCACGTGGTGCGCTGCTTAGGGCGCAGCGCACTTGGCGCTGCTTAGGGCGCAGCGCACTTGGCGCTGCTTCTGAAGCGTTGTTTCATTTCAAAATTTGAATTTTGAACAGAGTTTTGCTCTGATTGGGGGAAACAAATGCCCCTACCGTTGCGCTCACGTGGCCCACACGTGAGTGCAGCAGTGGCAGCATCTGCGCCCTTGGATCAACTCAGAAGTTGAAGCAGCATCTCAGTGCCTATAAATAGGACCTTTGGCCCTTTAGATGATTTCTGTTCATCTTCTTCCTTCTGAGAATTTTTATTCTCTTTCAGAGCATAGCTCTTCATTTTAAGAACCTTCAAGAGTCAAAACTCTGCCAAATTTTTGTAAGATTTAAACTTTATCCATAGTGCTTTGCTCTTCCTCAGATCATAGATCTCAAAATGTTTTTAGGGTTTTACCCATTAACAGAGCTTTGCTCTTCATAGATCTTAGATCTAAAGAAAACCCTTTTAGTGTTTCACTAACAGAGCTTTGCTCTCATAGATCTAAAGAGATCTTTCTTGGGGTTTCTTAACCCATTAACAGAGCTTTGCTATCTTGAATAGTGGAGATTTGTTAATCTCTTATGGAGAACTCTTAAGAGTTTGTTCGTGGATATTGAAAATCTCAGAATTTTACTTCATTAAAAAAAATTTATTTCAATTTTTCTGTTTGGTTATTCCATCATTTTTACAGAGCAAGGCTCTTAGAATTCCTGGAGAATTTTTAATTCCCCTCATAATTGACTTTGACAGGTGTCATTCCTGTTTGCAAAGCATTCCTCTCGAGGAGTTTAACCCCTAGACCCGAGGAGTCTCTCATTAAATGAGAATCTTTCTTTGAGGATTTCTCTTTTCTTTACACAAATTTAAATTTGTGAGGTGTCATAACCAGAACTTGTTTTCTCGATGGGGATACCAAGAGTCGTTTAAATCCTTGTGTCTGTTTTTTAGTTAGGACTCTCTTAATTAGTCTGTCCACTAACTTTTGCTGATTTTCTTTTCCAGACGTTATGGACGCTCATATGTATGATCATGACGAGATTATTTCTTATGGAGACATTCGCGCACTCGGCCGTTCCCAAAACCGAGAATTCATAAACGCCCAGTGTGCTGAAATTATGGGTCGCTTTGATGCATACAATGGTCGACTGCTTCCTCGACGTTCCTCTCCCTTGAAGCTTATTGTGGGAGCGATCTGGAGAGCACTTCCTCTATTTTATGCCGGCATGCAGCTTAAGGCATTGGACGACGCCGAAGATAAGGTGCACTCAGTGTATCTGATGAGATTAATCTCAAAGAAAAGGCGAGACAATCTTGTTAATATCCTGCATCAAGCTTTTCAGCAGGCGGCGATACTCGCGGCCTATCGAAAGGTGGAGGACATCAGTGGGGATCCTGATGCTTGTGATCATGAAAGGATGCACACAAAGATGGTCCGAGAGGCCCGAAAAATTTTGGACGGCCTCAATTTTGAATTTCTCAATCCATGTCCTGGATTTGATGTCGTGCCTTTGTAAACATTCTAATTATGTTTTTTGTTTACTGTTTTCCTCAATGTAGGCATTTTCTGAAGTATGAATAGCAAGCTTTTTCATTTCCATGTGTTTATTTTATACATCAAACTTTTTCACACATGCATGAATGGGTATGCCTTGGACGCTTAACTGAATGCGAACCAAATGTTCTCCTCACTGTCGCTTTCTTCTCTTTGGTATGTCGTTGCCGTGTGATTTTAGCACGCATGGCCTGTAGATGATAGAGAGCATTCCATCTTGAACTCTTCAAGAGGTAGTGATGGCTTAGGAAGCAGGTTCAGATCTGTTGCCTAAGGCTTTTCAACTTTATGTGCCGTGAGGGTCTCATAAAGACTTTTCTCCCTACGAGTCGAAAGGATCTCGTAGGTGTATTTTCTCCTTAGGAATCATGAGGATTTCTAAGTGTGTTTTCTCTTTGGAGTCGTAAGGAACTTACAAGAGAGTTTTCTTCCGTACGGGTCGAGAGGACCCGTAAGTGATTGATGAGATTGACATTATCCGTATTTCATGGAGTCAGAAGTTGCTCTAGGCGTTTCCCACGGGGTCAGGATTGACTTTAGCCGTGTTCCACAGGACCAGGATTTGCTCTAGACGCTTCCTATAGGGTCAGGATTGACATTAGCCGTGTTCCGCAAGGACCAGGATCTGCTCTGGACGCTTCCCACGGGGTCAGGATTGACATTAGCCGTGCTCCACTAGGACCAGGATCTGCTCTGGATGCTTCCCACGGGTCAGGATTGACATTAGCCGTGTTCCGCTAGACCAAGATTTGCTCTGGACGCTTCCCACGGGGTCAGGATTGACATTAGCCATGTTCTGTAAGGACCAGGATCCGCTCTGGACGCTTTCCACGGGGTCAGGATTGACATTAGCCGTGTTCCGCAAGGACCAGGATTTGCTCTGGACGCTTCCCACGGGGTCAGGATTGACATTAGCCGTGTTCTGCAAGGACTAGGATCCACTCTGGACGCTTCCCACGGGATCAGGATTGACATTAGCCATGTTCCACGAGACCAGGATTTGCTCTGGATGCTTCCCACGGGCTTAGGATTGACATTAGCCGTGTTCCGCAAGGACCAGGATCCGCTCTAGACGCTTCCCACGGGGCCAGGATTGACATTAGCTGTGTTCCACTAGACCAGAATTTGCTCTGGATGCTTCCCACGGGGTCAGGATTGACATTAGCCGTATTCTGTAAGGACCAGGATCCGCTCTGGATGCTTCCCATAGGGTCAGGATTGACATTAGCCGTGTTCCACTAAACAAGGATTTTCTCTGGACGCTTCCTACGGGGTCAGGATTGACATTAGCCGTGTTCCGCAAGGACCAGGATCTGCTCTCGACGCTTCCCACGGGGTCAAGATTGACATTAGCCATGTTCCGCAAGGACCAGGATCTGTTCGGGATGCTTCCCACGGGGTCAAGATTGACATTAGCCGTGTTCCACTAGACCAGGATTTGCTCTGGATGCTTCACACGGGGTCAGGATTGACATTAGTCATGCTCCACTAGGACCAGGATCCACTCTGGATGCTTACCACGGGGTCAGGATTGACATTAGTCTTGTTCCACTAGACCAGGATTTGCTCTGGATGCTTCCACGGGGTCAGGATTAACATTAGCCGTGTTATGCAAGGACCAGGATCCGCTCTGGATGCTTCCTACGGGGTCAGGATTGACATTAGCCATGTTCCGCAAGGACCGGGATTTGCTATGGACGCTTTCTACGGGGTCAGGATTAACATTAGACGTGTTCCGCATGGACCAGGATTTGCTCTGGACGCTTCCCACGGGTCAGGATTGACATTAGCAGTGTTCTGTAAGTGCCAGGATCTGCTCTGGACGCTTCCCACAGGGTCAGGATTGACATTAGCCGTGTTCCACGAAACCAGGATTTTCTCTGGATGCATCCCACGGGGTCAGGATTGACATTAGCCGTGTTTCGCAAGGACCAGGATCTGCTCTGGACGCTTCCCATGGGGTCAGGATTGACATTAGCCGTATTCCATTAGACCAGGATTTGCTCTGGACGCTTCCCACGGGGTCAGGTTGACATTAGCCGTGTTCTGTAAGGACCGGGATCCGCTCTGGATGCTTCCCACGGGGTCAGGATTGATATTAGCCATGTTCCACTACACCAGGATTTGCTCTGGACGCTTCCAACGGGGTCAGGATTGACATTAGCCGTAATCTGCAAGGACCAGGATCCGCTCTGGACGCTTCCCACGGGGTCAGGATTGACATTAGCTGTGTTCCACTAGACCAGGATTTGCTATGGATGCTTCCCACGGGGTCAGGATTAACATTAGCCGTGTTCCACAAGGACCGGGATTTGCTCTGGATGCTTCCTACGGGATCAGGATTGACATTAGCCGTGTTCCACGAGACCAGGATTTGCTCTGGACGCTTCCCACGGGGTCAGGATTGACATTAGCCGTGTTCCACGAGACCAGGATTTGCTCTGGATGCTTCCCACGGGGTCAGGATTGACATTAGCCGTGTTCCACGAGACCAGGATTTGCTCTGGATGCTTCCCACGGGGTCAGGATTGATATTAGCCGTGTTCCACAGGACCAGGAAGGGTTGATTTTATCCGCATTTCACGGTGTCGGAGGTTGACTCTCGGTTGCCTGTGCACCGCCGAGTCATGGAACTAGGAATTGCCGTGGTTCCACTTTGCTGATGTTGCGTCTGTTGCAATGAGACGAATGTTGAGATGATCTCTAGGCTGTCTGTGAACTGTCAAGAATTGGCTCTCTTTCGGATGGAGCCTAGTGGGAAGGTATGGTTCCCTCTTTGTTTGTGCCCCTGGATTGTATACAGGGATCGATGTGGTCTCATCTGTAGGGCAGAAAATTTCATTTTATATATTTTTCTTTCCGCGATGCTCTATCATTTCAGCTTTTATATCGCGAAAGTCGCGATTGCCCAATCATTTAGGCTATTTTCCGCGGTGCCCAATCATTTCGGATATTTGTTTTATTTAATCACTGCTTTTTATTGCGAGTTGCCCAACTATTTCGGCTATTTTGTATGGATATATATTTACTTGTTGATTTTTGTTGCAAGTTGCCCCATCATTTCGGCTATTTTATATGCATTTGTAGCTTGCTGGCTTTCCACTGCGAGTTTAGGATTTGATACCGATTTAGGCATCAGCATCGGTACTACTAGGATATTGCCAGAAGCGAATCATCATTTGCCTTTGTCGATGTCGAACAAATGTGGCTTAGTAAACAGGGTTAGGATCCTGTCGACTAAGGCTTTTTGACTTCATAAGCCGTAAGGGTCTCATAAAGATATTTTTCCCTACGAGTCGTGAGGATCTCGGAGGTGCGTTTTCTCCTTAAAATTGTGAGGATTCTTAAGTGTATGGTCTCTTATAAGTCGTAAGGATCTTACAAGAGTATTTTCTTCTTATAAGTCGAGAGGACTTACAAGTGTCTTTTGCCATATGAGCATATCCCCGGTCTCTGGTGGGACTTTATTAGGGAAATGTTTATTCGCGGCCGTGGATTGTATACAAGGATCAATGCTGAACCGCTTGTAGGGCAACATTGGAAATTGTGATGGCTTAAGAACAGGTTCAGATCCCTGTAGCTTAAGGCTTTTGAACCCTATAAGCCGCGAGGGTCTCAAAGGGGAATTCTCCTTACGAGTCATGAGGATCTCGTAAGTGTAATTTCTCCTTAGGAATCGTGGGGATCCCTAAGTATGTTGTTCCCTTATGAGTCGTAAGGATCTCACACAGGTGGTTTCTCCTCACAAGGTCTAGAGGGCCTTTTAACTGTCTTTTAACGACATTGCGTCCTTTCGGGTTTTCACAAAACTCGCCGGTAGTCCTACTGTTTTTACTCACGAAGCCCTTTCAGACTTTTATCCGTGCCCATTTTGCTTATGGACATACCGTTTTTTTGTGTCAGCCTTGGGATGCTGCGGTCAGTAGTAGTTTATAGACGTCTCGGTCAACAGCCAGTTTTAGGATATAGTGGTCCATTGTTAGTTTAACGACGTTCCGGTGTGTTGTTTGTTTTAGGACATTTTGATTCATTGTTAGTTTAAGGACGTTTCGGTCCATAGCCAGTTACTACTTATAAAGTTTGGGCTTAGGAAGATAGCGAGCGGACATAGACGTCGTCATCTATCGTTGACCTAGGCCGTGACTCGTTAGGCGTAAAATTTTTTTAGGAAGCGACCGTTTATTAACCTGAAAGGTCTTTCTCCATGCATGTCCATGAGTAGATAGGCTCCACCCTGGTAAACTTTGTCTATGATATACGGGCCCTCATAGTTCGGCTCGAATTTCCCCCGTTTGGCACGATTGGGGATCATAGGTCTTTTGACCACTAGCACGAGTTCGCCTTGGCGTAATGCCCTCGGCCTAGTCAATTTCTCATATGAGCGCGTCATCTTTGCTTTATAAGCCTCCAGATTTTGTTGCTCTATGAGACGGGTTTCATCAAGGGTGTCGAGCTCCTCAAGCTGAAGGTGAGCACTTTCTTCGTCTGTTAGCTCATAATGAACGGCCACTCGTAGAGAGGGTAACTCTATCTCGAGGGGGAGTACCGTTTCTGTGCTGAATACCAATGCATACGGCGTTGTATTCATGGCTGTTTTGAACGTAGTTCGATACGCCCAGAGAGCTTCATGGAGTCTCTCGTGCCAGTCTCTCTTATTTCGAGACACCGTATTTTTCACGATCTTCTTCATGGTCTTGTTGAAAACCTCAGCTAGACCGTTAGCTCGAGAATTATAGACCGAAGAGTATCTCCAGTCTATGTTATGCTGTTGTGCAAAGCAGCTGATCAAAAATTTCTGCGCGAAAGAGCCCAAGGTATCAAATGGCAGCGATATGCTTAAGGAAATGCGAACCAGTATCTTCCGGGATGTTTTTTGACAAACTCCTGAATGAGAAACAGATAAATTCTGATGGTATCAAAAGTGGCTCGCAAAACCCTTCGATTTGATATATTATGGGCCTCGTAATTCATCCGGGATCAAAAGTTATGAGGAATTACGTGTCCACACGTGATGGACTTTTAAGAACCCGGTGGAGGAGTTAAAAAATATAATATAAACTCAGAAAAGACCCCAATGGGGCATCACGTGCTCACACGTGACCATGGGTCACGTGCAGATACGTGATGGGCTTTTAAGGCCTCTAAAATAATGAATAGAATTAAATTCTAAAATCTGTTCCCTGATTAAAAATCAGGAATCACGTGCTCACACGTGACCAATGGTCACGTGTTGACACGTGATGGTTAAAACTGAAGCGTAAACAAACAGCTGAAGGAAATACCTCGATGAGGTGTCACGTGCTCACACGTGACCAATGGTCACGTGTTGACACGTGATGGTTACAACTGAAGCGTAAGTAAACACTGAGAAAAGGACTCAATTGGGGGTCACGTGGCAACACGTGACTGGCTGTAAAAGCCTTGCTGTTCAACAGAATTAAATTCTGAAAAAAGATCATTTAAATCTTTCGAAATAGAATTAAAATTCTAAAAGCTTCTAAACCTTTCCAAATGGAAAAGGATTATGGGGACCGTTGGATTAAAGATCCAAGGGTGATTAAAAATCACCAATTTATGGAAAAATCTTGGACAAGGAAAGATTTCCCTGAAAATCTCACCAGAATAACAAATAGAATATCTTTTGGATTTAAAATCCACGGTGAATAAAATTCACTTAATGATCTAAAGGCCCAGATTAATGATAAATATAAATCAAATCAAATCTTTCAATGAGAGATTTGCTAAACAAATTGATTCTTTTCCTTCTCCTATAAATAGGAGCCAAGAAGAGAAGAGAAGTGATCTACTTTTTTAGGAGAAGAAACAGAGGGAGGAGAATTTAATTCTCAAGAGAAAAAAGAAAAGAGGGGAGAATTTAATTCTCTGCAAAAGAAAAACCTTAGGTAAGAAAAGAGAGGCTTCAAAAGAGAATTTAATTCTTAAAATTTAAGAGTTTAACTCTTCTGCAAATAAAGAACTTAGTTCTTCTTCTGGTGGAAGATCTGTACAGAGCACATCTCCCCATAGAATGAGAATTTAATTCTCATAGGGTCGAGATCCTGCCATGCAGATCCTAAACTTAGAAGGGGAATTGAGTTTTGAGAATTTAATTCTCCCAAACTAATTGGAATTTAATTCCTACAGAATCATAATAGGGGTTTAACCCTACTTAAGAATTTAATTCTTTTACATATCTAGGAATTTAATTCCTTTAAAAAGAAATCAGGGTTTTATCCTAAATAAGAATTTAATTCTTTCACAATAGGAATTTAATTCCTCCAAAACAAAATTAGGGTTCAACTCTACAAAGAATTCAATTCTTAAAAGATCTCTGTTCATGAAAAGAACTAGGGTCACGTGCCCCCACGTGACCCTTGAAAAGATCCCCTGCAAAGAACCTTGAAGCATCACCTCACGTGCTCCCACGTGACTCCCAAAACGCAGAAAGACAAAGCAAAGGAAATGAAAGCTTTGGGCGCTCTCACGTGTTATCACGTGACCCCTCAGCAGATGCTTTAACAATTGGCGCACAGATCCCCATCACGTGCCAACACGTGATGCTCTAAAATAAAAATAAAAGTGTTTAACACTTGTTCGCAGATTTGAGGATAAACCAAAAGGAGATCTGGCTCCACATTTAGGGCGCCCTCACGTGTCCCCACGTGACTCTAACGAATCCCTTTAATATCGAATGGATGGATGCTTATCACGTGCCCACACGTGATGGCCAGGAAATTAAAAGTGTTAAACACTTACCTGCAGAATAAAATAAGGGAAATCATGGCGCTCTCACGTGTCCGCACGTGACCCCTCCCTCCTTAGTGTTTAACACTAATTGGAAAACTCTATCTGCAGTGTTTAACACTGATTTTCTTAGTGTTTAACACTAATTTGGAAAACTCTATTTACAGTGTTTAACACTGATTTTCTTAGTGATTAACACTAATGTGAAAACTCTGTTCCCGGTGTTTAATACTGATTTGCTTTAGTGTTTAACACTAATTTGAAATCTCTGCTACCAGTGTTTAACACTGATTTGCTTTAGTGTTTAACACTAATTTGAAAGCCCCGTTGCTAGTGTTTAACACTGATTATCTTTTAGTGTTAAACACTAACTTGCTAATCTTAATTCCAGTGTTCAACACTGTTGGTCTTTAGTGTTTAACACTAGCTTTAGCCCAATTGGCTAAGTTTCTAGAGGCAAAACCTCTCCTTCAATGGACCAACAGAGAGCCAATATTTCAAACATAATTGGACTTAGCCCAAACTGGCCATAAGTCCTCAAATCATCTTGAACTGAGCACATCTGCTCTTTCAACCAACTCATTGGTTCAAGGGTACATCTCTGAACTCCTCTGATATTTGTCGTTGTAATCCTTCAACGTATTCAGAGAGGTGACGGGCCCCGACGACCACACATCAAGACGGACTGTGGGGTCCTTAAACCCACGGACTTATGCGTCCTTAAACTAAAATACGGACTGTGGGGTCCTTAAACCCACGGACTTATGCGTCCTTAAACTACCTATGGACCACCACGTCCCTAAACTGGAACATGGACCACTATGTCCCTATACTGGAAATGGACCACCATGTCCCTAAACTGTCAATGGACCACCATGTCCCTAAACTGGAACAATAGAGCTCAAACGCTCTTTTGTCGGATCTAAACGATCCCGTTAAGTTGATCTTAGTTTCAAACTGGACTAACGTATCCTTAACAAACGTTTAAGTTGACCTTAGCCTCAAATACGACTAACGTATCCTTAAACCCTCAAACAGACTTTAGTCCCAAATTGGACTACAGGTCTCCCAACCAACTTTGGTTAAAGGGTACATCTTTGAACTCCTCTGACATCTGTCGTTGTAATACTTCAACGTCGTCAGAGAGGTGACGGGTCCCGATGGCCATACATGCAATGGACCACTATGTCCCTAAACTAGAACAATAGAGCCCAAATGCTCTTTTGTCGGATCTAAACGATCCCGTTAAGTTGATCTTAGTCTCAAATTAGACCAACGTATCCTTAACAAACGTTTGAGTTGATCTTAGCCTCAAATATGGCTAACGTATCCTCAAACCAAAACCCCAAAACCAAATCTAAGAAAATACGGATTTGGATTAATCCACGTCCTACGGGCGACAACACAAATTTGTCTCCGTACATAATCCACGGGCAAGCACAAACAAAATAAACACCCATGACACGAAGTGACCAGCTGGAGAAGGAGAAAGTTGTTACCGCGATGCGGTAGCGTAATTAACTGCAGGGGCTTGCGCCTGCAGGGAAGAGCGTCCCCACAATCAAAAACCCCTAAACGAGGGGGAATCTGACGAAGTCTGCTATATCGGCCGCATCCGTTTAAACCTTCGATACATGGTGCCATAAATCAACTTGGTATCTTCGGAGATGTGGACGGATAGCACCAATTAGCATCTGCCCTGAATCTCAGGCAAGACAGTCCATGTCTTGGCCGCCATTCGGAGGGGAACAGATTCTGGCACGCCCGGTGGGACCTCTTCCTCTTTCCACTCCACACTTCGTGTGTCGTGTTCGCGAATGAATCGCGGTTTGTTGTGGTTGTCTGTGGATTCGAGATACTAAGATTTGGTGTCTTGCTCCGTGCAGAAAACAGAAGATCAATGGCTTCAAACTGCACTGCCTGCAACTGCAACTCTCGCTTCGTCCTTGCTGGAGGAGTGACTTATGGGCCCCAAGCGGCCTCCCTTTTCAAGAGACTGTTCCCCTCCGAATGGCGGCCTAGACTTTAGGATGTCTCACCTGAGATTCGGGGCAGATGCTATGTGGTTTTATCCGTCTACCTCTCCGAAGATGCCAAGTTGATTTATGGCATCGTGTATCGGAGGTTTAGACGGATGCGGCCGATGTAGCAGATTTCGTCAGATTCCCCTTCGCTTGAGGGGTTTTTGATTGTGGGGACGCTCTTTCCTACAGGCGCAAGCCCCTGCAGTTAATTACGCTACCGCATCGCGGTAACAACTTTCTCCTTCTCCAGAATTTCACTTCGTGTCGTGTGTGTTTGTTTTGTTTGTGGTTGCCCGTGGATTGTATACGGAGACTGAGTAATGTCGTCGCCCATAGGACGTGGATTAGTCCAAATCCGTATTTACTTAGATTTGGGTTTGGTGTTTTTAGTTTAAGGATGCATTAGTCGCGTTGCGGCTAAGATCAACTTAAACGTTCGTTAAGGATACGTTAGTCCTGTTTTAGACTAAGATCAACTTAACGTAGTGATTCATTTAATATATGGCCGTCAGGACTCGTCACCTCTCTGACGTCGTTGTAGGATTACAACGACAGGTGTCAGAGGAGTTCAGAGATGTACCCTTGAACCAAAGTTGATTTGGAGTTTTATCATTCATTTAAATGTCTAAGGATACGTTAGCCGTATTTGGGGCTAAGATCAACTTAAACGGGACCATTTAGATCCGACAAAAGAGTATTTGGAGGCTCTATTGTTCCAGTTTAGGGACGTAGTGGTCCATTTTCCAGTTTAGGGATGTGGTGGTCCATCGCCAGTTTAGGGACGTGATGGTCCATATTCCAGTTTAGGGACGTGGTGGTCCGATATTAGTTTAAGGACGTTTCGGTCCACGAGTTTAAGGACCCCGCAGTCCATTTGAATGTTTAGTCGTCGGGACCCGTCACCTCTCTGACGACGTTGAAGGATTACAACGACATGTATCAGAGGAGTTCGGAGATGTACCCTCGAACCGATTGTAAATTGATTTAGGAGAGCAATTTTGCTCAATCAATTTAATTTGAGGACTTACGGCCATGATTGGGCTAAGTCCAGTTGAGAATATTCAACGTTTTGTTTTTAGTCTATTAGACCTGTGCTAGAGCTTTGCCCGTGTTTAAATAATGCATTGCACTACATTTTATTTTTGTTTCGGCTCTGCCCATAAAGGATGCAGAGCATCAATTTGTTTTGGGCTCTGCTCATTTATAAATGATGCAGAGCATCAATTTTACTTGGGCTCTGCCCTTTTATAAAAGATGCAGAGCATCAATTTTACCTGGGCTCTGCCCATTTATTGCTTTGCAATTTATTTTGGCCTACTAGGTCTTTTTAATTTGGGCCTGGCCCTTCAAGCAATGCATTGCATTGAGAATCTTCAAGAAACAGAAGTGCATAGCACTTTTTAATCCTTTGATCTAAATAAAAACAAGTTTTTTTCTTCTTTTCTTGTTTTTCCTTATTTCAGAGAACCAAGGGTTCATAACAAGTGCAAGCCACTACTTTTTTTTTATTGTATTTACTTATTTATTTATTGAAGATCCATGATCTTGTTCTTAGATCAATGATCTATTCCCGAGAGAATTTTCTCTTTTAAAGGTTTTACCTTCTTTTTTGTGTTCTTCAAGAATTCTCAAGAGTTCTCTTTCTTCCCTTTTTTTTGCCAGATGATCCTCCCTTTGAAATGAGGTCTGGGGTCCTTTTTATAGTGCTCATAAATTAGTTAAATTTGTTAAAGAGATCTTTTTCTGAGTGATTTGGGGAATTTTCCCCACCGTTGGATCTTTAATCCAAGGCCCATGTTTTACAGAAGAAGATTTTCTTGTTTTAATCAAGAACAGAAAGGATTTCTTTAAATCTTTATTCTGTTTTTTTGCGCAACTCCCCAGTGCGTGACACGTGTCGCGCAGCGCGGCGTTTGCGCATCTGTGCTTGCGCAGCTGCGCAGACACGTGTCGCGCAGCGCGGCACTTGCGCAATTGTGCAGACACGTGTCACGCAGCGCGCTTGCGCAGCAGCGTTTGCACAACTGCGCAGACACGTGTCGCGCCGTGCGGCACTTGAGCAATTGTGCTTGCGCAACTGCGCAGACACGTGTCGCGCAGCGCAGCGCTTGCGCAGCAGCGTTTGCGCAAATGCGCAGACACGTGTCGCGCCGTGCGGCACTTGCGCAATTGTGCTTGCGCAGTTGGGTTTGCGCAACTGCGCAAACACGTGTCGCGCAATGCAGCGCTTGCGCAATCTGAACGTTGCATACTTTTATTATTATTTTTTTAAGAGAGCCTTGCTCTGATTGGACATACTGCCTCGGGCGTTGCGTTGACGTATCAACTTCTGACACACGGCGCGTTGCGCGCAATGCTCGGAATTTGAAGCGTTGCTTCCAAAATTTGAATTTTCAAAATTCAAACAGAGCCTTGCTCTGATTGGGGGAACAAATGCCCCCCCCCACCGTTGCGCTAACGTGGCGCGCACGTGAGTGCAGCGGTGGCGAGATCCTGACCGTTGGATCAAAGGGGTCAGGTGAAAAGGTGCAGGCGCCTATAAATAGGACCCTTGGCCCTTGGTAATTCTTTACCATTTTCAAGAATTTGAATTTCAGAGCCTTGCTCTTACTTAAGAACTTCCAGAGCCTTGCTCTTGTGATTTCCCCAAGAACTTCAAAGTTCCAGTCTTAGAATCACTCTAGGTAAAATTAATTAAATTAAATTAATTTAAATTAAATTTAATTAACAGAGCCTTGCTCTTATAGATCTTTGATCTAAAGAAAAACCCCTTTGGGGTTTCTTCAACAGAGCCTTGCTCTCAAACATTACAGATTTACAGAGATCTGATCCATGGGTTTTAACCTATGAACAGAGCATTGCTCTTAGATCAAATATAGATATTTTTAGATCTGAGAAACGAAGAAAATTTTTGTTTTATAAGTTTTCATGGATTTTTCAAGATTCCAAAACTCTAATTCTTGTAGATAAAATTGATGGATCTTTCCACCATTACCATAGAGCTATGCTCTTTTAAGGAATCTTGTTCCCCTGAGACCAGAGTTTGACAAATGTCACTCTGTGACAGAGCTTTGCTCTGAAAGAGAATATTTCTCCTTGTCTCTAGGGATTTCCCATCAGTGAGGATATTCTTTTGGGGACCTTTTCATTAATTAACAGTCTCATCTAATGATGGGGTTGTCTTATTAAATGATGTACCGTCATTCAGATTTTGTGGGTCCCCCTTTTTGTCCCCTACCCATTACATCACAGTGTGGAGTAAGATTTCAAAATGCCAAGTGTCAGAATGCTAACGGTTATTTTTGTCTTTCTACAGGAAACATGTCCGGCGACTTGCCTTTCCCCTTTGTTCGCTCGGAAGGAGGGTTCCCCCATTCGCCGGTGGACCGGGTGGCGTTCGCTCTCATTAAAGATCATGACCCTGAGTGAAAAAATCTCCACCTGTGGGGAAGGTGGTACAGCCAAATCATACAAGGCCGTCGCAGCTTCAGTTCCGCCTCGCCGTCTGAGCCTACAGTCCCGATCCCCTATGCAGACGAACCCCCGGTGAAGTATGCCGTGGAGGTTAAAAAATGGAATTCTGATGACCTCCTCCAGCCTGCGATCGGTGTCATCCCCGTGCAGCCGCCGCCGGCAATAGATATTCTGGGGAGGCGAATCTGTCAGGGTGAAGCACGCCCTTGGGGACATGCTTACAATATTGGACTGATCCCGCGACCCCCGGACGGATATTTGCAATGGGCCCGGTACATCTTATCGGCGAAAAGGACTCATCTAACGAGGATTGGTTTATATTCAGCCATCTACGCTTCGCTTTTCGAGTATCCCTCTCCTCCAACGTGGTGGGTCAAGGCCTTTATTGAACAATGGAATATCCCCACTCACACTTTCCTGATGACGGATAGGGAAGTCTCTATCTCCTTGGAGGAATTCGCTGAGATTTCGGGTCTACCAATGAGGGGAGAGCACTACGAGGAGCTGCTTCTTCCTGACGAGTACGTCTTTGCCACCAAGCAGCTGGTGTTTGACTTAACTCCGGAAAATGCCATTCAGCATCAGTATCCGGGCTTGGTGAAGGTGTTGGAGATCTATGAGGAACTCCATTTGGGATCGGACGAGCGGGGCGTCAGTTTCGCAGATTTTATTGCTCGCTTTATTCGCCCGGATTTCCTATCAGAGCAGGGCGAGAAGTTCGCTCAGCTTGCTGACCCTTTTGGTTTCGGCTTGGACCGCCGACCTATATCGGAAAATGACCAGCGGGATTTTTATCTCCCCGGCATTGCCAACGTCCCTTTCTCAGAGATCGCCGTTCCTGGCATGGACGAGGAGACCTTTTTTATAGGGTTATTGGGTTTATGGTTATGCAGCTTCGCACTTCCCATGCACCCACGCCTCATGCGGCCCTCCGTCTTTTACCCGGCGCATCGAATGGTGGCTGGTTTGCAGTTATCGGTAGGGATCGCTGGGCTGGCTTACCTCTATAATGGACTTAGCATAGCGGCGGACGCTAGTGAGCCTG
Source organism: Agapanthus africanus (assembly GCA_030015575.1). Classification (NCBI taxonomy): domain Eukaryota; kingdom Viridiplantae; phylum Streptophyta; class Magnoliopsida; order Asparagales; family Amaryllidaceae; genus Agapanthus; species Agapanthus africanus. The sequence continues at coordinate 15,691,735 of CM057345.1, forward strand.
GAGTACAGCCTGCCAACTTCCCGATGCATTATTTCACTTCTTGGATGGAGATGCACGTGCAAGGGGTGTTTGGTGCCCATAAGACTCCTCCGTTCTTTGAGAAATGCAGACTTCCGAGAATCATGCGGTTGGTCGGGGCTTCAATTGTGGTTGCATCCCCGCGGGATTCTAGAGGACTGCTCCTGCGTCCACATCTGGTCGGAGCGAAGATATCTTTTGTGGATAAGGTCATCACCATAGGCTCAGAGACCACTAAGTCAGTGGTGCCACTACGTGATGATTTTAAGGGCGGGGCTTCTGTACTGAAGGCTCGGGAAATCCTCCACCTCTACTCCATTCGGCCGGGCTATCTAGTGTTTAGGCAGAATGAGACAGCTTTGTTTATGAGGTACAACCCACACCGATTTGCCCGGCAATCGAGTTACAACCAAGGGATCCCGATGGAAGCTTTTTTGGAAACACCCGTGGCCAAACAAGAGGGGATAAGGAATGCGATGCATCATTTCATACGGCTTAATACAGGTTCCTATTTCTTTATCAGTGAACCTAGCTGTGCCCCTAAGATACTCCATTCATATGTAGCCTGGTATGCGCATGCTATAGGCCCAATCATCTTAACGGAGAAGCGTATGCTGGTTGACCGTAGGGGTGCGCCTCCCGGTGGTGATCGCAAGGCTCCCTTGCAGCCAAGGCTCCAGGTCATTCTCCCGATAAAAGATGCCGGAGTTGATCGACCACGCGTGTTTAGCCCCCCGCGTGGATTGCCACTGCCTGCTACGGTGGATGTACCACCGGCGCCCCGTGCTCCCACGAAGGCGGCTAATGTAGTATCGCCAGAGTCTGGCGTAGGAGCAGATATTGGGACCCGCCGCCTTAAAATAACTGCCAAGCGCAAATCTATTCCGGGTGGATCTAAAGCTGGCGGACAGAAGAAGAAAAATTCTGCCCTTTCCCTTGATGCGATCCTTAGCCTAGAGCCTGCGGCTCCTCCCAACGGAGGCATAAGTGAATATGGAAGCAACGAGGGCTTCTTGGTAGACCCTGCAGACACTAATTTGGCTGCCGCCATTGCAGCTTCGGAGCGATCGGCGAGGCTCGAAGCGATGTTAAGTAAACTCGCTGAGTCAGGTAATCATCAGCCACTTTCTTCGTCATTTTATTGCACTTTTTATTATTATCTTTAACTAATATTCGCCCGATTTTCAACAGGTGTCTCTTCCGAAGAGGCTATTGCTGCCTCTTTGAAAACCTTCCAAGAGGAGGAGGAGAAGCGCGCTCTAGCAGGCGTTGGTATGTCCCACCCCTTTCTTTTTTATAAGGAAAGTTTGTCATCTTTTCTGATGGTCAACCTAACCTTCTTTTGTTTCTTTGCAAGGGTTATATCAGTTGATGCGGGGATCCTTCCTGAGCCTGTTACTGAAGTCCCGGTCTCATCGAGGCTGCTGGAGGGGCCTCGACTTGACAAGACGACGAGGGATGCCCTGAAAAATCTGGAGGCATCCCTATTCACAGACGAGGACGCCTCAATTAGAGAAGCCCTAGTGGCATCCGTCTCAACGGCTCGGGAGGAGCGGAAGCGGCTGAGACGCGAAGCAAAGGCGCGCCGAGCTGCTTTGGCCACAGGAGCGGGCCCTAACACTATTCCTCGCGCTGACACTCCTTCTGAAGAGGCCCCTGTCGCCCTATCTACTGCTTATAGGCAAGTGGCGTGCGCGACCTGAAGTGCAAACGATAAATCCTCTTCAGGTAGCATTTCTTTCAGAGCCTTGTTGTAAGAATTATAAAGCCATTGGCTCATATGCATTCCATCTTGCAGGGCCTAGTCCGACTGAGGGGGAGGCGGAGACCGTTGAACCCAGGGAAACGGCGGAAGCGGTGCCTGCCGAACCCGAGCCGACGGTGAGGCGCGTCGTTGGGGCCACGGGACCCGAAGCAGAGGTTGGGGGATCTGTAGCCGAGAGGGTCATGGATGTCGACCCTGAAGTGGCGGCAAATGAAATGATCGTCATAAGCGAGCCGAGGGTAATGATAGGTGAGGCGTTTGAGGCTGGAGACCTCGCGGCGACGGTGGATGAGACAACCGTGACCGCAGGACCCGAAGGAGTAGCGGGTGAGGTGGCCACGATTCCTGAGGACGAGCCAGCTGCTCTTTCTCAGGAATCTGGCAATGCTCCAATCATAGCCCTCCCCGCCTATATTCCCCCGCCTTCTCCAGGGCTTGCGAGTGCAACAACGGTTCCCATTGAGTCGGGTGACGAGGCTACGGGCGGTGGCCTGATGTCAATGGGGGAAGGAATTGCCTCAGTCTCGGCTGGCAGTTCGTCGGGTAAATTTCGAGTTACTATCATTTTCTCTCTTCTTTTTTTTATCTTGCAATCTTTTCTAACAAGTTTGCTTCTGTTTTTAATGCAGGTGCGGCCAGTGCCGATGCTCCACTGCTTGAAGGAGCACCGTCAACTACTGCTTTGGCGGTGGTCACTTCCCTGCCTTCCCTTGTGCCATCGCGGATCTTGGAAGGTATGGATTTGCGACTCACAAGTTAATCTTTTAAACGTGTAGCTTATGGACTAACGTCATACCACTGTGTCCTTTCAGGAGTGCTCTTTGATCATCTATACCAAGTGTTGCTCCCACACTTCTCCTTCCCGTCCGAACTCGCTTCTCCCTCTAGTGGTGCCGATGAGTACATTTTCATTTTGATGTCTTTGTTTACTCCCTTTTTTAGCAATGGGATGATTTCTGACTTTTCCTCTTCTTTATTGCAGTGCCACAAATCAAAGGAGGGGACGCAAGACCTGCCACGCCACCGGCCCTTCCGGCTTTGCCGTCCGTTGCAGCTGGTACAGTATATTCCTCCCCCTTTTTATGTGATCCTTCAACATCTTTTCGAATCATTGTTTAACCATGTTTCGTTTTGCAGCTATTGTTCCAGCTCCGATCCCTCTTGAGTCTCGTGTTCTTTCACCAGCGGGCCCTTTCTTGAAACGTCCATCTTCAAAAGGTGCCGTGATGAGTTTGGGCATGCTGAGCGGGTATATCGAAGAGCTTAACATGGACGCTCTCCCTTCTGCCGTGGATTTCGCAATGGAGGTTAACCCGATGTTGGCGGCGCTCGTAAACTTTCATAATGAAGGCGTCGTCGAATCTTGGGTTAACCACTGCAGAGAGATTGAGGCCTGCTTGCATCGGTTGGAGACGACGCGCCCTTCTCCCGAAGTTTTGGCCATGAGCACCGAACGGACAGCCTGGCTCGAGCAAAGCGCTTCTTATCTCCTCCATTTGGAGCAGGAAGCAGCTTTACGGTTGAAGGAGCGTCGGGAATCTTCAAGCGCAACCGCTCGCCTGCGTGCTGAAGTTAGGACGAATGCTGCTGAAGTGAAAGCCGTCTTTGAAGGCCTTGTGGAGCGTATCTCTAATGGGCTAGCACTGAGGCAGAAGCTTGATGCCGCTGAGCGTGATGCTCGAGGCCAAGAAGCAGCTCAGCAGGTTGTTGGGGAACAGCTCGCATCCTTCACGCAGCAAAGGGCTCAAGTAGAGGCCGAACTGGCGGTGGCAGCTGATCAGGAGAAAGCGTGGAAGGAAGTACGCGGGCAGTTGATAGAGCTGTTCAAGAAACTTCCTTCTCCCTGAATATCTTGTATCATTTACACATTTGTAATTTGTATATAATGTATACACATTCCTTGTTTTTTTTATACGATCCGCCTTGTATTTTGATTGAATTTATGAATAAAGGTACACATTCCTTCTTGCGATGTTTGGTACTATTTCTTTGCTTTCTCCCTTTTCATTATGATGTTTTCGATGAACTTGATTGGCGGATAACTTAACTTCTCCGAGAGATAGTGATGGCTTAGGCCGCAGGTTCAGATCTGCCGCCTAAGACTTTTCAGTTCTATGAGCCGTGAGGGTCTCACAGAGACTTTTCTCCTTACGGATCGAGAGGATCTCATAGGTGGATTTTCTCCTTAGGAATCTTGAGGATTCCTAAGTGTGTTTTCTCTTACAAGTCGTAAGGATCTTATAAGAGAATTTTTCCCTCTTACGAGTCGAGAGGACCCGTAAGCGGTTGTTTCCCTCCTTGTCAAAAATCGACTTCGGAGAGTGAGACCCGTGAATAGTATGCAAAAGACCATTTTGGATTGACTTGCAGGGCCCCATTGTTCAGGAAGCAAGTTTTTCAATCTTTGCTGCCCGAGACTTCATCTTGCAAGGTGGGACGAACCGGGAATTCTCCCGCGGAGACAGTGGTGGCTCTGCGAGTTGACGTAGGTCGGGAGGCTCTCATCACGGAGTGTTTGTATCCGTGAGTCGAGGAATTTGTTAGGGATTATTTGTTTCCCAAGCGCCAAGGATTATTTGTTTTCTTGGGGTTTGAAACGAGTCGAGGGTTCCCACGGAGGCACTGGTGGCTCTGCGAGTCGACGCGAATCAGAAGGCTCTCGTCAAGGAGTGTTTGTATCCGTGAGTCGAGGAGTTTGCTAGGGATTATTTGTTTCCCAAGCGCCAAGGATTATTTGTTTCCTTGGGGTTTGAAACGAGTCGAGGGTTCCCACAGAGGCTCTGGTGGCTCTGCGAGTCGACGCGAATCAGAAGGCTCTCGTCAAGGAGTGTTTGTATCCGTGAGTCGAGGAGTTTGCTAGGGATTATTTGTTTCCCAAGCGCCAAGGATTATTTGTTTCCTTGGGGTTTGAAACGAGTTGAGGGTTCCCACAGATGCTCTGGTGGCTCTGCGAGTCGACGCGAATCAGAAGGCTCTCGTCAAGGAGTGTTTGTATCCGTGAGTCGAAGAGTTTGCTAGGGATTATTTGTTTCCCAAGCGCTAAGGATTATTTGTTTCCTTGGGGTTTGAAACGAGTCGAGGGTTCCCACAGAGGCTCTGGTGGCTCTGCGAGTCGACGCGAATCAGAAGGCTCTCGTCAAGGAGTGTTTGTATCCGTGAGTCGAGGAGTTTGCTAGGGATTATTTGTTTCCCAAGCGCCAAGGATTATTTGTTTCCTTAGGGTTTGAAACGAGTCGAGGGTTCCCACAGAGGCCCTGGTGGCTCTGCGAGTCGATGCGAATCAGAAGGCTCTCGTCAAGGAGTGTTTGTATCCGTGAGTCGAGGAGTTTTGCTGAAGTCACTGGCTTCTTCGGTTGAAATGAACCATTGAGGTTTGGCTTCGTCGTCTGACGGAGTCCGCTGGGAAAGTATGGTTCCTTCTTTGTTTACGCCCTTGGATTGTATACAGGGATCGATGTGATCTTAACTGTAGGGCTAAAGTTTTATCATTTCTTCTTTTTATTTTATTTTATTTCCGCGATGCTCTATCATTTCAGCTTTTATATCGCGAAGGTCGCGACTGCCCAATCATTTCGGCTGTTTTTCGCGGTGCCCAATCATTTCGGCTATTTATTTTATTTTTACTCGCTGCTTTTTATTGCGAGCTGCCCTATCATTTCGGCTATTTTGCATGCATACATTTTTACTTGCTTCTTTTTATTGCAAGTTGCCCTATCATTTCGGCCATTTCGTATGCATGTGCGGCCTATCGGCTTTTCGCCGTAAACCTGAAATTAGACACTGATTTCGGCATCAGCACCGCTACAACTGGGATATCGCCAGGAGCGAATCATCATTTTCCTCTGTCATTGTCGAACAAAGGAGGCTTAGCGACCAGGATTAGGGTCCTGTCGGCTAAGGCTTTTGACCTTATGAGCCGTAAGGGTCTCACAAAGCTATTTCTCCCTACAAGTCGTGAGGATCTTATAGGTGTATTTTCTCCCTAGGAATCATGAGGGTTCCTAAGTGTATTGTTCCGCTGTAAGTCGTAAGGATCCTACAGGAGGGTTTTCTCCTTGTAAGTCGAGAGGATTTACAAGGGTTGTTTGCCATGCAAACATATCCATAGTCTCGGATGGGACTTAGTTAGGGAAATGTTTATTCGCGCCCGTGGATTGTATACAAGGGTCAGTATTGAGCCACTTGTAGGGCAGTATCGGAAGTTGTGGGGGTTACTTAAGCACAGGTTTAGGTCTCTGTGACTTAAGACTTTCAACTCTTATGAGCCGTGAGGGTCGCATAAGAGAGTTCTTCTTACGAGTCGTGAGGATCTCGCAAGTGTATTTTCTCCTTAGGAATCGTGGGGATACCTAAGTGTGTTGTTCCCTTGTGAGTCGTAAGGATCTCACGCGGGTGGTTTCTCCTTACAAGGTCGAGAGGACCTTATAAGTGTCTTTTAACGAGGTTGCGCCCTTTCGGGTTTTCACAAACACTCGCCGGTAGTCCTGCTGTTTTTACTCACGGAGCCCTTTCAGGTTTTCATCCGTGCCCATTTTGCTTATGGACATACCTTTTTTTCTATTATTCTTTTTATTTTTATATATTTTTCAACGAGGCCGCGCCCTTTCGGGTTTTCACGAACACTCGCCGGTAGCCCTGCTGTTTTTACTCACGGAGCCCTTTCGGGTTTTCATCCGTACCCCTTTTGCTTATGGACATACCGTTTTTTTTGTTTTATTTTTATATGTTTTTTTATATCTCGTCAGCCTAAAGATACTGCTGTAGTAGTTTAAAGACGTTTCGGTCTGCTATTAGCTTAAGGACATTTCGGTCCGTCGTTGAGAAGGTCGGCTACTTTTATAAAGCTTGAGCTTAGGAAGAAAGCGAGCGGACATAGTCGTCGTCATCTATCATTGACCTAGGCTGTGGCACATTAAGCGTAGTATTTCTTTAGGAAGCGACCGTTTATCGGCCTGAAAGGCCTTTCACCGTGCATGTCCATGAGTAGATAGGCCCCACCCTGGTAAACTTTATCTATGATGTATGGGCCTTCATAGTTTGGCTCGAATTTTCCCCGCTTGGCGCGATTGGGGATCATAGGCCTTTTGACCACTAGCACGAGTTCGCCTTGGCGGAATGTCCTCGGTCGAGTCAATCTTTCGTATGAGCGCGTCATCTTTGCTTTATAAGCTTCTAGATTTTGCTGCGCTATGAGCCGGGTTTCATCAAGGGCGTCAAGCTCCTCAAGCCGAAGGTGAGCATTTTCTTCGTCCGTCAGCTCGTAGTGGACTGCCACTCGTAGAGAGGGTAACTCTATCTCGAGGGGGAGTACTGCTTCTGTACCGAACACCAACGCGTACGGCGTTGTGTTCGTGGCTGTCTTGAATGTAGTTCGATATGCCCAAAGAGCTTCTTGCAGTCTTTCGTGCCAATCTTTCTTATTTCGGGACACCGTTTTCTTTATGATTTTTGTCAATGTCTTGTTGAAGGCTTCAGCTAGTCCATTGGCTCGCGGGTTATAAACCGAGGAATATCTCCAGTCTATATTATGCTGTTGCGCAAAGCGACTGATCTTGTGGCTTTTGTAAGCTGGCCCGTTATCGGAGATGATCCGTCGTGGAGTTCCAAATCGATATATGACATGCGTCTTGAAGAAGTGGAGGATATTTTCCGTCTTCACCTCTCTTAACGGTACTGCTTCTGCCCATTTAGAGAAGTAGTCAGTCGTCGCCAAGATGAAACGATGTCCCCTAGACGATGCTGGTTCGATAGGGCCAACTATGTCAGTCCCCCACATTTCGAATGGCCAGCTAGCCACCGTTGGATGTAGTGGATTTGGGTGCTGGTGGATGAAGTCCCCATGAATTTGGCATGAGTGGCATTGCTTCGCATATTCGATGCAGTCCTGAATCATCATGGGCCAGTAGTAGCCCATCCGTTTTATCTTCAACTTCATCTTAGGGCCTGCTTGATGAGAACCGCAGAGTCCGTCGTGAACTTCCTGGACGACTCTTTTCGCTTCGTCAGGTCCTAAGCATCTCAGCCACAAAGAATCAAATGACCTCTTGTACAGAGTATCGTTGACGAAGGCGAAAGACAGGGCTCGTTTCACGAGCTGATGTCTTGTGGACGCTTCTTCAGGCATTCGGTGGGACTTGAAGTAATCTATGAAGATTTCTCTCCAATCCTTGGTATTTTCCCAATCTTTTACTTGCAGGGTGAAAGGTTCCTAGGCACCCTAGTGAGGTCTCACAAGTCATCATCCATGCAAATTTCTAAAAATACGGTGCCGAGAAACCCTAGACTATGGATCGTTGGCTAGAAGTTTAGGCGATAAAGCAAACTAGTTAACACTTAACTACTAGAATACGGAAATACAACCTTTGTAGATCTGGTTCTCTACCTCCATAGCTCCGCAATGAAGTCTCCTCGCTGTCCATATCAAATCCCGGGCTCTAGCGTCGGCTTCATCGGAGAAGAAGCAGGCTAGGTCATCGACGACGTGCCGAAGATGATTTACGTCGAAGCATCACTAGATCAAGCTCCACCTTCACCAAGCCATGAAAACTTGTGAAGGAAACACCCTCTACTACTTGGCAAGAGGTAGAGGATGAAGAAATAGGAAGTGGGTAGACTTTAGAATTGGATTTCTCACTCATCTTCATCAATCACCATTGATGAAGAAAGGTTTTCTTCTTTTAAGAAGATGAAGAAGAAGATGAATTTTATCATAAGTATATTTCAAAAGGATAATAAAAAGAATACTTATCATAACAACAACCATGGTCAAGTGTAGAGAGAAGACTATGGTTAAGTGGAATGGTTAGGGTTAAGCATGAGACAAAATGGTGACTTAGTCAAAGCTTCATGAAGCTTCAACATGCAAGTCCAAAATAAGCCACCATTTCATTTCTTTATGCTATTTATTTTCCAAAATAAATAAATAAATAAATAAATGATGGAAAAACAAAACCCTAATTTCCAACATAACCATGGTTTAATTCTTTACACAAACCCTAATGAGCATGTATCATCAAACATGATACAAACAAGTGTACAAAAGTATATCACATATACAATGTGCACAGCCCAAGTGAGAAAATCCATTTAAAGTGAACCAATACTAGTTAATATAAATTAATATATCATATATATAATTATACATTAAATCATTAAATCAACACTTGATTTAACGATCCGGTCATATCGCATATGACCGACTAATATTCAATGTATCGGCTTATCGAATCAATCCTCGATTCGATAACTAGGTTATATCGCATATAACCATTCGATACATTCATCGCGAGAATGAAATACGGTATCACATACACGCATTATTCTCGGTCCCGCACATATCTCATACGTGCTCCTATTTCGTTTCGCTTGAGCCAGGAAACCTCTGTGTAGGACTCTAAAGACTCGTCAATACGCCGGCAGCAGATGATGATCATATCAAACACCCACAAGCCGCAAGCGGTCTGCTAAACGTAACGGCCACCCGGGTATTGAGCGATCAGAAGATCGACGAGTAAGCCCGCTCACACCCCTGTGAATCCAACCAGTAACACTTACCGTACAGTCTGGTCTCGTCGTCTGATATGTCGCATATCTCGCCTAGGGGTGGTAAACGTCAGACCCCAATAGCTCGATAAGTCGTGTCGATATGAGGTCTATAACAATTCGAGAAACTACTGGTAACACTTACCAGTAAATCTCAGCAACCCTGACCAGGGATTTCCTGTTATAGCCAATCGAACACAGCGCAACATCAACCCCCTATACCGGGAGAGACGAATCCCTTCCTATCGCTCATTGCCTCCATGTGATTCGGGACTGTACCCAAAAACCACCGTTCCAAAAACCACCGTTTTGCACGCCCTCTTGGACGTGGTAAGACGGAAATCAAAGCACAGTGGGAACCACACAAGACTCTATGACGATCTCGGGTCAACAGACTACTCTGGACCAGTGTCACCAGAGAACTGCCATCTGACGTAAGGTATAATACCATCTGGGAGTTCTCGGCGAGTCCGTACAGTGTACCCAGTCTCTACTGAGCACCCGTATATCATCTCTAATGTCAAACACCAATGGATATGGGATCATCCATCGCCCATCTGTATGGGTCGAGAAGGTACACGCTAGTCTACTCTGGTATATCGATGCCCCATCTCGATACACCCACGACTAGGGACTTTCAAGGATGTACTTATGGACTACCATGTCCCCACTAGTATGATCCGCATCATAGTCCAGGTAGTCAAGTACACATCCTAAGGGCTTTACCAACATGTAATAGAGAGACAATCTGTGTACACGTTAAGGTAAAGAGCAACCAGATAGCATACTATCATGTCGAGCAAGAAAGTCCTCCCTATATATGTCCCAACATCCACTACAATATGCATCCAATGTACAGTAATGGCCTCTAGGGCATACATATAACTAACACATGGTTGTCTGCTCGTTCGCTCCTTTTTCTTCGGATGATTCCAGAGATATTTCTGCTGGGGCAAGCACTCGACGGCTTTGTACCACGATTCTAACTTCATCGAGGTTCTCGTCAGCCAATTCTTTAGCAAGTTTGGCCAGTGCGTCCGCTTTGCTGTTTTCCGCGCGTGGTATGCTCTCCAAAGTATAGGAGGGAATTTGGGTTAGCAGTTGTTGCACCTTTTCACCGTATTTTACCAATTCCGGTTTGCATGTTTGGTAATCACCGTTCACTTGACTGACGAATAGCTGGGAGTCCCCATATATGAGGAGGCTTTCAATTCCCATGTCAATGGAGATCTCGAGGCCTGCTATCAAAGCTTTATATTCAGCTTCATTATTCATTCTCGGCTCTGTTAAGGAGAAGGCGAAGCGCATTATTCCTTCTTGTGGGGTCACGAAGATAAGGCCTACTCCCGATTTGATCATTGACGTACTTTGTTTGTGCTTTTTCATGGAAGATGCTCCATCAAAATAAAGCTCCCAACGGGTATCACCACCGTCGATTGCGTCAAACGCATGCTTGTCTGGCAAATCGCAATTCAGGGGAGAATCGGCAGGTATCGGGTGCTCAGCAAGGAAGTCGGCTATGGCCTGACCCTTCACTGCCTTGAGGGGTCGATACGTTATCAAGAACTCCATTAAGAGCAGGGCCCATTTAGCTAGTCGTCCCATCAATATGGCCTTTGACATTAGATATTTGAGAGGGTCCACCTTTGAAATGAGATGGACTTCATGCGCTAATGCGTAATGTCTAAGCTTTGTTATTGCGAAGATCAACGCCAGGCAGTGTTTTTCAATGGGGGAGTAATTGCTTTCTGCCCCCAGCAGAACCCGACTTAAGTAGTAGAGTGCTCTTTCTTTCCCCTGGTCATTCTCTTGTGCCCATAATGCGCCTAAAGAACCTTCAAGGGCGGCCGTGTAAAGAATGAGAGGGTTTCCCTTAACTGGAGCAACCAACACTGGAGGGTTTTGCAGATACTGCTTGATCTCGTCCAGTGCGCCTTGGCATTTGTGATCCCAAACGAATGGGGTTCCCTTCTTCATCAGGTGACTGTAAGGACGGCACTTTCCTGAAAGATTAGCGATAAACCGCCGAATGTATGCGAGCTTTCCTTGGAGAGATCGCAGCTGTTTAAGAGTTCTCGGCGGAGGCATTTCCATGATCGCCTTGATTTTAGACGGATCTATCTCAATACCTCGGTGTCGGACGATGAATCCCAGGAATTTGCCCGAGGAAACCCCGAACGCACATTTAAGAGGATTCATCTTCAAATTGTATTGCCGAAGGCGTTGAAATACGGTCTTCAAATGCTCGAGATGTTCTTCGTATGATTTGCTTTTAACCATGAGATCGTCGATATAGCATTCGACGATTTCGTGTATAAGGTCATCGAAGATCTTTGTCATGGCCCTTTGATAAGTGGCACCGGCATTCTTTAAACCGAAGGGCATCACTTTATAACAGAATATACCTAGAGGGGTCCTGAAGGCGGTGTGTTTCTGGTCTTTGGGATGCATCTTTATCTGATTATACCCTGATGAGCTATCCATGAAGGAGAAAACCTCATGAGTGGATGTATTGTCTATAATCAGTTCGGTGACTGGCACTGGGAAATCATCCTTCGGGCAAGCTTTATTAAGATCCCGGAAGTCTACGCATATGCGCACTGTCCCATTTTTCTTCATCACTGGGACGATGTTGGCGATCCATTCAGGGTATTGAACTTCCTGGATGAAGCCAGAGTCGATTAACTTTTTGACCTCAGTATTGATGCTCATCTCAAGCTCGAGTCGCATTCTTCTCGGCGCCTGTTTGACTGGCTTGATGTTCGGGGATATTGCTAGTCTATGTACAGAAACTTCTGGATCTAGTCCCGGCATCTCGGAATAGTTCCATGCGAAGCAATCTTTATGCTGCACAAGGACATCCTTTAACGCAGCCGCCCTCTCTTCAGACAGCAGCTCGCTGACGAATGTCGGTCGCGGATCGTTTACCGTCCCCAACACGATTTTCTTGAGGTTATCTGCAGTGGTATGTATTACATCCTCCAGTTCTTTCGGAGCTGGGGGAAATTCTGAGATTACCTCATCATTGCTGTTTTCGAGGCACCAAGGAAGGCTGTCCATGTTCTCGGGTTCTCCTTTTAGTGTTGTTATCATGTGACAGGTACGAATTCGCTTCCACTCCCAATGTGGAACTGGTTTTTCTTTCGTGGCCTTGGGTTCGTGCTTTTGTGGTGGTGCTACCCTCCAGTTGTCGGACAGAGCGAATTTACCAAGCTGGTACTGATCTTCGACCCAATTCTTGAAGGTGAAGCAATCTTCAAGAGAATGACCTATCACTCGATGGTAAGAGCAATAGTCCGGGTGTGAGACTCCGCCCACTTGTTCGGGGTGTTTAGACTCCAGCAATGTAAGCATTTGATGCTTTAGGGCAAGATCGAGTATCTTCTTCGTCTTTTCCCGAGGAAACGAGTATGCTCGACCCATTTTCTTCATGAGGGATAGATCAATAACGCTCGATTCCCGTTTGCGTGGCTTCTTAGCCCTGCTTTGTTGCTGTTGAGCGCCTCTTTGGCCTTTCGACTTGTTTCTGCCTCCGCGTCGAGCCCTTTTTGTATCAGGTTGACATGGGGCAGCGTCTTCGTCTTTTACTGCCTGTTGAAGGAGGCGCTGCGTTTTGGCTTTCTCATAGATTTCCATTTCACGATTGTGATCATCTCGGACTTTTTGACCCGCTTCCCTTATGAGTTTGCCCATTTGTTCCTCGAACGACGGACTGGGCTCCTTTGCATCTGGAACTTTCACTGGCTTAGGATTAACGTCCTCCCATTGAGCATGCGCTTCTTCGTCAAGGTCATACACGACGTAACAGCCAGGTAGTAACTCTCGCTTCTTTGACCGGATGTATCCAATCCCTTTTGTTTCCATTCTCCCGTTAGGCAGCTTGCGTTGAGTCCCGGGAACATTCCAGACCCTATCATAGAAGTTGGATTTTCGAACGGTCTGCTTGAAGGATATCCCCTGGCGTTTCAGCAGCTTTTTCAAACCTTCCGTATAATATCTGGGGAGACGGATAGGCTGAAGCCTGTCGAGCGTAGAATCCGCGCCATGCCAGATTTCTTTTTCTACCTTGGTTTCTTCAGAACGGTAGAATAGGATTGCCCTCTCGCCTTTTCGTCCGAGAGGGATATAAAATGTCTGCAATTCTTCCACGCTGTCGGTGTCGAGTGCATCCAGTTCTTTATAATGTTCAAGCGGCACCATGGCTATCTGCAGACTTCGCTCTTCATCAGCAGAAGCTCGTATTGAAAGCCGAGCAGGGAATACAGCATGGACTTCGTCCTCTGAATCACTACCAAAAATCAGTGAAGGGGCGGATGGTCCCGGCTCGGTGTATTGGGGCGGACCCAAATAAACTATATCCTCCTCCTCCTCGGTATCGCTGCCGAAGACAGGGATGGTTGCGTTAGTTTTGTTCTCCGGCTTATGACACTTCTCCGTGTCTTCGAAATCCGGTAAGAAGTATTTGGCGTCTTCGTATTTGCGGACCTCGTTCACAGAGAACGGGTTCAGTTCTCCCGTCACGGTATACTCGAAACCATCCTTAAAATACTTCATACACTGATGTTGTGTAGAAGGGATGATGTTGTACTCGTGTAACCATGGTTGGCCGAGCAAAGCGTTGTAGCATGTCTTGGCGTCTATGACGTGGAACTTAATGTCCGTGACGAGTAGCCCGAAGCGTAGCGTCAGTATCACAGATCCAAGAGTCTTTGACGATTGGGAGTCGAACCCGGAGATGGTGATCTTGTCCCGAGCAAGGTGCTGGACGTTCATGCAGATTTCCTTCAACACCCGCACGTTGAGTAGGTTAACAGACGACCTGTTATCGATCAGGATTTTGCCTATCTTTATATCATGGCAGTATCCCGAGACATAGAGAGGGCGATTGTGTTCGCACGTCCCGAGTAGAAGGTCTTCATCGCCAAAAGTAACATCAGCCGTGTGCACTTCCTCCAATTCATCCTTCATCTTTTCCTCGGCCAGGCATGCTTGGAATTGTTCCGGGTCTTGGAGCGCCTTAATCAATGAATCTCTCGCCTCTTTTGATAGCAAAAGGGCGTCAAGAATGCTGAGCTGTGAGGGCAGCTTTCTCAGATATGCTAAGACGTTGTAATCCACTTTATTCTTCTTCGGTAGGTTGTTGGCGCTTAGCTCTTCCACCACTTGGTCATCTAAGACGATATCTTCAGAGGCCTTTTCTTTCCCTTTATCTTTTCTGCTCAAGGGTCCGAGGTTCTTTTCAGACAGCGTCCGATTCCGCAGCCGGATATTTTCGCAGACCTTCAGCTCTTCTTCTTTTCTCGAAGTGGACTCTTTAAAGAGAGGGGCAAGTTCTGGCTCTTCATCAGAATCACTCCCGAATGTAGGCACTTGTGACCCGCCGGTGTTAACCACGCGACAATCACCGGTAGCTCTGTTAAGGCCTTTGATCGTTCCGTTCTGCTCTCGGCGAGTCTTGCGCTTTTCCCGCTTAAACTGTTGTCGATGAGCGACGTATCCTTGCCACCATTTATCGAAAGCTTTGCACTCTTGAGTGGGGTGCGAGACCTTCTGATGATATAAGCAATAGGAGGGGTGCATTTCTATTTCACCGGTAATTTTTCCTTCAGAGGATGGTAGCTTCATGCCCATTGATATGGCCTTAGAAAACTTTTTCTTTATCTTGAATTGGCTTTTGTCGGTAGTGGAGGCATTTGGCTCCAGCGGGATCGTCTCAGCTCTTTCATCAAGTCGCTGGCGCTTGGCCCTTCCAAATATAGCCGTCTCGCGCTCTCGATCGGCTTTACTTTTCAATCGAGCTTCGTTAAGGAATGCGTCAATCATTTCAACTGATAGCTCCGGAATTTTTGATTCGGTACCTGCCCCCAGCGTTTTAGTGCCAGGAGTCTCCTTATCGTTCGCGATCGAATGGGAGATCATATGACAGCTTGCCACATATTCCTCGGGTTCATCCGATGAACTTTTTCCTTCATCTTCTTCTTGAAAGACGTGATTGAGGAACTCTTAAAGCGTAATGGGAGTCCGTGCCTTTTGGTTATATTCATCCAGCGCGTCAATTTGCTTTTGTAAGTCTGTGCGCTTGTCGCCAGGCTTCACGGGCTTCTTAGATTTCTTCTTCTTCTTTTTCGAAGATTTTGACGGCTGGCTGCAAGTGCTTGAACCGCCACCATCGGTCTTTGGAGTTGGACGAGGTTTTAGCATTCCCTCCATAATTTGCGGCTCCAATGGGTTCTTCCACTTGATCGCTGGACATGCCTGAAGATCGTTTAGCATCCTCTTTGTCTTGGCTGATAATACAACCTCCCAAGGAGCTTCTTCAATTACGGAGCATGTTGCCCCCGGCGTATTCGTCCCCTTAGAGGTGTGGGGTTGCGGGGGATTCACCTTCCATTTGTCAGATAATGCGAACTTGCCCTGTCGGTACTGGTTTTCAAGCCAATTCTTGAAAACATAGCAATCTTCTATCGGATGGCCTAATACTCGATGATAAGGACAGTAGTTGGGCTCGTTGATGTCACTTGGTTGCAACGGACGTTTTGGATCCGGCAAATTTATGAGTCTGTTGCGCAACGCCAGTTCGAATAACCTTCTCGTTTTATCACAGGGAAAGGAATAAGGACGTCCCATCCTATCCTCAAGGGGTACGTACGGGCCCATATTATTTTGACGAGCAACCGGCTTCGAGTCGTTCGGTTGTTGTTGAGCATTAGCGACGACGATCGCTTTTCCCTTCCCTTTGTCATTTCGGGAGTCCAGCCTTGGGAGAGGGGGTTTATGGCCCATTTGATCCATTTGCGCTAGCTTATCAATCAGGGCCTGGAAGGTAGTCGGCTTGAAAAACATCATAAATTGTGAGATGGTTGCTTGCGGATCAAGAGTTCCCACAAACATACCCACCGCGGGAGCTTCTTCAATGCGTTGTTCGCACTTCGACCATAGATTCCTCCATCGTATAGCATACTGAACCCACGTCTCGCCGGGTTTTACCCTGGCATTAATCAGGGCCGTCATCGGGGTACGCTCACTGGCACTTGCAAAACGCTGAGTAAATAGTAGCTCCATCTCTGCGAAGATTTTAATAGAGTCATTTGGGAGTTCAGAATACCACTCGAACTCCGTATCTGATAAGCTTCCAACAAACTGGCGAAGCAACAGCTTGTCGTCACCGCCGGTGTTGCCGCAGAGCGCCCTGAACTGGGCAACATGCTGATGAGGATTGCCCGTCCCCTTGTAGACATGGAACTTAGTAATTGTATAACCTGGCGGGTACTTAATCTGATCGTACCAACCCGGATATGGCCGCCCTGTCTTTACGACATGACCGGCTGCTTCAGTCGCCTGATGCACCCGTATTTGCTGGGCGATGTATTCATCCAAATCAGCTTTTGATATGGTATCCTCTTTAGCTGCGGATAGAGCCGGTGGAGGATTCGATGTCTCTCCCCTATCGTCTTCAAGAATGATCGGGGGATCTCCAGCAGACGGATCTTGTTGAATCATCATACCCACCATATCCTGGAACAGGAGGGCCATTTTCTTTATGTTGGCTGCCTGCTCCGCAGCTTCTTTATCTTTCTTCTCTAACACGCGCCGAAGGAATTCGGCGTCCGTTTCTTGTTCTTGACGTTCTTCTGAGGATGTTTCCAGGGTTTCTTTCGGCCCTGTAAGTGCGGCCATAGCGTTCATCATCTCCTGGAGCTTCTGTTGCTGCTCCTGAGCCTTGGTCACTGATCGTGTAAGCGGTCTATGACCCGTGGATGTACGGCTATCTTCTTTTCCCGATGCCATGTAAACCGTATGAACTGTTATGCCCCCTGACTTGGGGCGTTTAGGTTCACCATTTTTAACTTTTGCCGCTGACGCGGGGGTTTTCTCTGGCCTCCTTCTTTTATGGGCCGTTGAGGTTGAAGGAACCATTGAAGGGGGCACCCTAGCAGCTGCTGTCCCCTGCTGTTTAATGGGACAATCCTTGTCTTCATCCACCTTCGCCTTTTTCTGGCGACGAGAGTGACCTGGGTCAATCACAGAGTATTGAACCCTTCGTCAAACTTTATAAATTCTTGAAGACAGCCGTTGAGGGGTCTGTTCTCGCTTCGTTTCTGGAACTCTCTCCGCAGGTGGAGGAGATCTCTTCAGTGTAGCGGTTGGAGAGTTCTTCCGTACCCTTCTCAGCAGTTCAAAGTTGTTCCCAGTTGAAACAGCAGCGTTGACTTCCACCACTGGAGCCGGTGGAGTTAGCCCTGAGGGGGAGTTGCCCCCTGCCTTCCTCACTCGTTGCCAATGGCGACGTCGAGCATGACGAGCCGTTGGGACTGGCTCGGAGATTGAGACATCTTCTTTTTTCCCCCTGTCTGAATGAGGCACCGCCGGTGTTAACCTCTTAAAGACTGAGGTTGTCTTTTGAGGGGTGATATCCAACCTGTCGAAGACAGATCCTTGAGTAGGAGGAGGAGCAGGAATCGTCAGCCTTGAAAAGACTGACTCTTTGACAGGGGAAGCCGCCTTGACGACTTCTGGAGTAGCAGTTATTGCTTTCCTTGGGACAGCCAGTTTAGAGTTCTGATTTAGCCTGGTGAAAACAGAGGCTGTCGGTTTGGTAGCGGGCGACCCGTTGACAGGGGCCGTCGTAGCAGTGAGCCGGTCGAAGACCGACTTCTTGTTCACTTCCGGTGCAGGTATTGGCATAGAGAAGCTTGTAGGTGGGATCATGGTCCCGAAAAACAGGCCGGTGGTGGCCTGGGTCACCTGGTCTACCGGCAGAGCGAGGAAGGAAGCCGCTTGGGTCCCATATGCTACACCTCCTGGTGAGGTGGAGAGTCCGTTGCAGTGGCGTTTAGAGCAGTTGGTGCAGTTGAAGGCCATTGAATCTTGAGTTCTGCGCCAGGCCAAAGACCAAATCTTAGCAACTTGAAATCCGAAGGCAACCATTAACAAACCGCGATTGGTTCGTGAAGTGACACACGAAGTGTGGAGTGGAAAGAGGAAAAGGTCCCACCGGGCGTGCCAGAATCTGTTCCCCTCCGAATGGCGGCCTAGACTTTAGGACGTCTCACTTGAGATTCGGGGCAGATGCTATGTGGTTTTATCCGTCTACCTCTCCGAAGATACCAAGTTGATTTATGGCATCGTGTATCGGAGGTTTAGACGGATGTGGCCGATGTAGCAGACTTCGTCAGATTCCCCCTCGCTTGAGGGGTTTTTGATTGTTGGGACGCTCTTCCCTGCAGGCGCAAGCCCCTGCAGTTAATTACGCTATCGCATCGCGGTAACAACTTTCTCCTTCTCCAGAATTTCACTTCGTGTCGTGTGTGTTTGTTTTGTTTGTGGTTGCCCGTGGATTGTATACGGAGACTGAGTAATGTCGTCGCCCGTAGGACGTGGATTAGTCCAAATCCGTATTTACTTAGATTTGGGTTTGGTGTTTTTAGTTTAAGGATGCATTAGTCGCGTTGCGGCTAAGATCAACTTAAATGTTCGTTAAGGATACATTAGTCCTGTTTTAGACTAAGATCAACTTAACGTAGTGATTCATTTAATATATGGCCGTCAGGACTCGTCACCTCTCTGACGTCGTTGAAGGATTACAACGACAGGTGTCAGAGGAGTTCAGAGATGTACCCTTGAACCAAAGTTGATTTGGAGTTTTATCATTCATTTAAATGTCTAAGGATACGTTAGCCGTATTTGGGGCTAAGATCAACTTAAACGGGACCGTTTAGATCCGGCAAAAGAGCATTTGGAGGCTCTATTGTTCCAGTTTAGGGACGTAGTGGTCCATTTTCCAGTTTAGGGACGTGGTGGTCCATCGCCAGTTTAGGGACGTTTCAGTCCGATATTAGTTTAAGGACGTTTCGGTCCGATATTAGTTTAAGGACGTTTCGGTCCACGAGTTTAAGGACCGCGCAGTCCATTTGAATGTTTAGTCGTCGGGACCCGTCACCTCTGTGACGACGTTGAAGGATTACAACGACATGTGTCAGAGGAGTTCAGAGATGTACCATCGAACCAATTGTAAATTGATTTAGGAGAGCAATTTTGCTCAATCAATTTAATTTGAGGACTTACAGCCATGATTGGGCTAAGTCCAGTTGAGAATATTCAACGTTTTGTTTTTGGTCTATTAGACTTGTGCTAGGGCTTTGCCCGTGTTTAAATAATGCATTGCACTACTTTTTATTTTTGTTTCGGCTCTGCCCATAAAGGATGCAGAGCATCAATTTGTTTTGGGCTCTGCTCATTTATAAATGATGCAGAGCATCAATTTTACTTGGGCTCTGCCCTTTTATAAAAGATGCAGAGCATCAATTTTACCCGGGCTCTGCCCATTTATTGCTTTGCAATTTATTTTGGCCTACTAGGTCTTTTTGATTTGGGACTGGCCCTTCAAGCAATGCATTGCATTGAGAATCTTCAAGAAATAGAAGTGCAGAGCACTTTTTAATCCTTTGATATAAAGAAAAACAAGTTTTTTTCTTCTTTTCTTGTTTTTCCTTGTTTCAGAGAACCAAGGGTTCATAACAAGTACAAGACACTACTTTTTTTTTATTGTATTTACTTATTTATTTATTTATTGAAGATCCATGATCTTGTTCTTAGATCAATGATCTGTTCCCGAGAGAATTTTCTCTTTTAAAGGTTTTACCTTCTTTTTTGTGTTCTTCAAGAATTCTCAAGAGTTCTCTTTCTTCCCTTTTTTTTTTGCCAGATGATCCTCCCTTTGAAATGAGGTATGTGGTCCTTTTTATAGTGCTCATAAATTAGTTAAATTTGTTAAAGAGATCTTTTTCTGAGTGATTTGGGGAATTTTCCCCACCGTTGGATCTTTAATCCAAGGCCCCTGTTTTACAGAAGAAGATTTTCTTGTTTTAATCAAGAACAGAAAGGATTTCTTTAAATCTTTATTCTGTTTTTTTGCGCAACTCCCCAGTGCGTGACACGTGTCGCGCAACGCAGCGCTTGAGCATCTGTGCTTGCGCAGTTGCGCAGACACGTGCCGCGCAGTGCGGCGTTTGCGCAGCTGTGCAGCGCAGCGCTTGCGCAGCAGCGTTTGCGCACCTGCGCAGACACGTGTCGCGCCGTGCGGAACTTGCGCAATTGTGCTTGCGCAGTTAGGTTTGCGCAACTGCGCAGACACGTGTCGCGCAATGCAGCGCTTGCGCAATCTGAACGTTGCATACTTTTATTTTTATTTTTTTAAGAGAGCCTTGCTCTGATTGGATACACTGTCTCGGGCGTTGCGTTGACGTATCAACTTCTGATACACGGCGCGTTGCGCGCAATGCTCGGAATTTGAAGTGTTGCTTCCAAAATTTGAATTTTCAAAATTCAAACAGAGCCTTGCTCTGATTGGGGGAACAGAGGCCAATGGAGCAAGTAACTCAAGCCACTACTGGATTATTCTTCGGGACCATACTCCCACCCATGAGCTTCAACGCCCCTGCACCATCACAAGAAGCTCCCAAGAAGTCGGTATTCGATCGGCTTGCTACCACTGCGGCCCATCTCAACGGGTCGCCCAACTTCACTGCCTCGATTTTTAACAGACTAGGCCAGAGCTCCAGCGGGCCCATGAAGAAGCCTGCAATACCAGAAAAGGTTGTTCCGAAGAGGATAGTTATCGCTGCTCCTGAAGTCGTCAAGGCGGATTCTCCTGCCAAAGGGACGGTCTTCACAAGACTGACTATTCCGGCTCCCGTTCCTGTTCGAAGGTCTGTCTTTAACAGATTGGATACCTCTACTCAAAAGACGTCAGTTTTCAAGAGACTGGCACCAGCAGCGCTTCATCTGGATAGGGGGCAAGACAAAGCCATCCCCGTCGCTGAACCAACGCCGTCCGCTCGACATGCTCGCCGTCGTCACTGGAGCCGAGTGAAAAAGGCTGGGGGCAACTCTCCCTCCGGGATAACTCCGCCAGCTCCAATGGTGGGGATCGATACTGCTGTTCTAACCGGGAACAGCTTTGAATTGCTGAACAAGATGCGCAGAAACTCTCCTACTGCGGCGCTGAAGAAAACTCCTTCACCTGTGGAGAATACTCCAGAGAAGAAGGGGGAGCAGCCCCCTCGACGGCTGTCCTCTAAAATTTACAAGGTCTGGCGACAGGTCCAAGAGTCAGTGATTGATCAAGACTATCTCCGCCGACAGAAAAAGATGAAGGTTCGGCAGGAGAAGGGCTACTCTGTCAAGCCAGAAAAAGCAACGGCTGGTTGGATGCCCACTGCAACAGCACCCTCAATGTCAATTGCTCAAAATAAAAAGAGGCCGCAAAAAGCCCCTGTGAACATGGCGAAACGTAAACGCCCTGAGCACAAACACCTCAAGTCTGGGGTCATGGTGGTGCATACTGTTTATATGGCTTCCGGAAAGGAGGAAGGCCGTGCTTCGACGGGTCACCGACCGCTCACCCGATTCGTGACGAAAACCCAGGAGCAGCAACAGAAGCTTCAGCAGATGATGATTGCAATGGCCGCACTCACCGGGCCAAAAGAAAGCCCGGATGCATCATCAGAGAAGCGTCACGAACAAGAAACTGATGCTGACTTCTTACGCAGAGTCCTCGAAAAGAAGGAAAGAGAAGCCGCAGAGCAAGAGGCTAACATAAAGCAAATGGCGCTCCTCTTCCAAGATATGGTAGGGATGATGCTACAGCCGGACCCTCCAGTTGAAGACCCTCCGATCATTACTGAAGACGATAGAGGAGAGACATCTAATCCTCCTCCGACTCTTTCAACAGCTAAAGATGAAACCATTTCCAAGGCTGCGCTGGATGACTATATATCTCATAAAATACGGGCTCATCAAGTGAATGAAGTGGCTGCGCAAATTGTTAGAACTGGACGACCCTATCCGGGCTGGTATGACCAAATCAGTTACCCGCCGGGATATACGATCCCTAAGTTCCACGTATATAAAGGGACAGGGAACCCACATCAGCATGTCGCTCAATTCAGGGCCTTATGCGGCAATACTGGAGGCGATGACAACTGTTGCTTCGACAATTTGTCGGCAGCTTAGCGGAAACGGCATTCGAATGGTATTTGGAGCTACCTAACGACTCTGTCAAAACATTTGCGGAGATAGAGTTGCTGTTTACACAAAAATCCACGAGTGCTAGTGAACGCACCCCGATAACAGCACAGATCAACGCCAGGATAAGGCCAGGCGAAACGTGGGTTCAATACGCAACACGATGGCGGAATCTGTGGTCAAAATGCGAACAGCGGATCGAAGAAGCACCTGCGGTAGGCATGTTCGTGGACACTCTTGATCCGCAAGCAACCATCTCCCAATTCATGATGTTCTTCAAGCCAACTACTTTCCAGGCCTTGATCGACAAGTTGGTCCAAATGGATCAGATGGGACATAAACCGTCTCCTCCAAAGCCAGACTCTCAAAATGAGAAAGGAAAAGGGAAAGCGATTGTCGTTGCCAACACTCAACAACAGCCGAGCAACTCAAAGCCGGTTGTCCGTCGAAACAATATGCGTCCGCGTCCATCCCTTGAGGAAAGACTAGGACGTCCTTACTCGTTTCCTCAGAATAAAACAAGGAGACTATTCGAGCTGGCAGTGCGCAACAGACTCATCAATCTGCCGAGTCCAAAACGTCCGTTGCAGCCAGGCGATGTCAACGATCCCAATTATTGCCCTTACCACCAAACGGTAAGTCACCCGATCGAGGATTGCTTCGTCTTTAAAGGATGGATCGAGGATCAGTACTTACAAGGCAAGTTTGCGCTGTCCGAGAAGTGGAAAATAAACCCCCCACAACCGCACACTCCAAAGAAGACGGACACACCGGGGGCAACTTGTTCTTTTGTTGAAGAAGCTTCGTGGGAGGTCGTGCTGTCAGCCAAAACCAAAAAGATGCTGAATGATCTCCAGACATGCCCGGCGATCGGGTGGAAGAACTCGCTAGAACCCCAGATCGTCGAAGGGATGCTGAAGCCGCGCCCAACTCCAAAGATCGATGGTGAAGGCCCCAGCACTCACACCCAGCCGTCAAAATCTTCAAAGAAAAACAATAAGAAATCCAAGAAGCCCGTGAAGCCCGGCGACAAGCGCACGGATTTGCAGAAACAGATTGACGTGCTGGAAGAGTATAACCAGAAGGCGCGGATTCCAATCACGCTCCAAGAGTTCCTCAGCCACGTCCTCGAGAACGAAAATGATGGAGAAGACTTATCAGATGAATCTGAGGACTACGTAGCAAGTTTTCATGTGATCTCTCACTCATTGATAGATGATAAAGAGGCTCCTTGCACCGAGAAACCAGGGGCGGGTCCTGAACCAGAACTTCTGTGGCCATCAGACGAGATGATCGATTCCTTCCTGAATGAAGCCTGTCTTAAAAGCAAAGATGATCGAGAGCGCGAGATGGCCATATTCGAGAAAGCCAAACGCCGGCGACTAGATGAAAGGGTCGAAACACTCCCACTGGATCAAAGTACATCCTCCACAAATAAAAGCAGGTTCAAGACGAGGAAAAGATTCGCCAAAGCCATATCGATGGGAATGAATCTCCCCTCTTTCAGAGGAAATTCTCCCACCGATATATATTTTGATGAAGCGGACATGCATCTTAACTTCTGCTTATATCATCAGAGGATCGCACATCCTACTGAAGACTGCAACTCCTTTAAGTGTTGGTGGCAAGGATATGTCGCTCATAGACAACACGTCAATAGAATAAAGCAGAAAGCTCGTAGACAGCGAAAAAATAGGACAGATGAGCATAAAAGAGTTGCCGGCAATTGTCATAGGGACGAGCCCGGGGAATCACGAGTTCTCACCTTTAGAAGCGATTCTGACGAAGAAGCCGCCCTCAACCCTCTCTTCAAGGAATTCATTTCTAAAACAAAAGAATTGGAGAGTTTTGAGAACGTTCAGCAGTACAATCTCACGCTACCCGGAAAGAATCTCGGACCCGCAAACAACGGAGCAAACGAAATGAGAAAGGAAAAGGAAAAAACGGCCTTTGTTGCCAACACTCAACAACAGCCGAGTAACCTGAGACCGTTTTGTCGTCAAAACAACAAGCCGCGATACCTCAATGAGAAGTTGAAACGTCCTTACTCGTTTCCCAAAGATAAAACAAAGAGATTGTTCGAGCTAGCAGTGCGCAGCGGGCTTATCACTCTGCCAGATCCAAAAGGTCCATTGCAACCAGGTGACGTTAACAATCCTAACTATTGTCCCTACCACAGAGTAATGGGTCACCCACTCGACAATTGCTACGTCATTAAAAACTGGGTTGAAGACCAATACCAACAGGGCAAGTTCGCGCTGCCCGAAAAGTGGAAAGTAAACCCGCCACAACAACATGCTTCGAAAAAGGTGGATATGCCGGGGGCATCATGCTCATTCATAGGGAAAGCCCCATAGACCGAAAAGTCAGTAAACTAGAGATGCGTCTCAAATACGGCGACGGCGGACCAAAACGTCCTTAAACTAACGGTGGACCGCAATGTCCTAAAACTTGCAAATGACCGAAACGTCGTTAAACTACCCCAACCCACGGCATCTTCACGCTGACGTAAAAAAAAAGGTACGTCCACAAGCGAGATGGGCACGGATGAAAACCCGAAAGGGCGCCGTGAGTAAAAACAGCAGGACTACCGGCGATGTTTGTGAAAACCCGAAAGGGCGCAGACTCGTTAAAAAAAACAAAAAAAAACAACCAAAAAAAGGTATGTCCATAAGCAAAATGGGCACGGATGAAAACCCGAAAGGGCTCCGTGAGTAAAAACAGCAGGACTACCGGCGATGTTTTTGAAAACCCGAAAGGGCGCAGACTCGTTAAAAAAAACAAAAAAAAACAAAAAAACGGTATGTCCATAAGCAAAATGGGCACGGATGAAAACCCGAAAGGGCTCCGTGAGTAAAAACAGCAGGGCTACCGGCGAGTGTTTGTGAAAACCCGAAAGGGCGCAACCTCGTTAAAAGACACTTACAGGGTCCTCTCGACTTTGTAAGGAGAAACCACCCGCGTGAGATCCTTACGACTCATAAGGGAGCAACACACTTAGGAGTCCTCACGATTCCTAAGGAGAAATTACACTTGCGAGATCCTCACGACTCGTAAGGAGAATTCTCTTATGGGACCCTCACGGCTCATAAGATTTGAAAGTCTTAAGTTACAGAGACCTGAACCTGTTCTTAAGCAACCCCCACAACCTTCGATATTGCCCAACAACACAACAACAACAACAACAACAACAACAACTGAGCCTTTTATCCCAAGCATATGGGGTAGGCTACATGAACCAACATGAGAATCACGCCGGGTCCAGCACATGAATCCTCTGTCTCCACTCACTTCTATCGAACAATATACTTTCATTGAGTCCTTTGGCAACCATATCGTTTCGTATCACCTCCATCCATGTTTTCTTCGGTCTTCCTTTTGCCCTTTTGCCATTGCCCATATCGAGAGTATCTATTCGTCGAACCGGTGCTTCCATAGGTCTGCGTCGCACATCGATATTGCCCTACAAGCGGCTCATATTGACCCTTGTATACAATCCACGGGCACGAATAAACATTTCCCTAACAAAGTCCCATCCGTGACTAGGGATATGCTTGTACAGCAAACAACACTTGTAAGTCCTCTCGACTTATAAGGATAAAACCCTTTTGTAAGATCCTTATGACATACAAGAGAACATGCACTTAGGAATCCTCACAATTCCCAAGGAGAAAACACACCAACAAAATCCTCACGATTTGTAGGGAGAAATACCTTTGTGAGACCCTTACGGCTCATGAAGTCAAAAGCCTTAGCCGACAGGACCCTTAACCCTGTTTACTAAGCCACCTTTGTTCAACATCGACAGAGGTAAATGATGATTCGCTCCTGGCAACATCCCAGTCGCAGCGATGCTGATGCCTAAACCGGTATCAAATTCCAAGTCCTTTCTCGGCAAATGACGATTCGCTCCTGGCAATATTCCAGTCGCAGCGATGCTGATGCCAAGATTGGTATCAGATCCCAAATCCCCTACTCGCAAAAAAAAAAATCAGCGAGCCAAAAAAAATGCATACGAAATAGCCGAAATGATAGGGCAACTTGCAAACAAAATCAGCAAGTAAAAATGTATGCATGCAAAATAGCCGAAATGATTGGGCAACTCGCAATAAAAAGAAGCGAGTAAAAAGAAAAATAGCCGAAATGATTGGGCACCGCGAAAAATAGCCGAAATGATTGGGTAGTCGCGATTTTCGCGATATAAAAAGCTGAAATGATAGAGCATCGCGGAAAGAATAAAAAAAATGAAAGAATGAAACTTTTTGCCTTACAGGTGAAATCACATCGATCCCTGTATACAATCCAGGGGCACAGATAAAGAGGAAACCATACCTTCCCAACAGGCTCCATCAGAAAGCGAAGCCAAATCTCGATGGTTCATAGACAACCTAAAGACAATCTCGACATTTGTCGCAATATTACAGACACGATGTCAACAAATGAAGCAAACGAAGATCCCGAGCTTTAGGGTCTCGACGTCAATATCGACAACTTAGAGATCACCAACGGTGTTTCTCCTCACTCCAACCAGATACAGACATGACGTCAACAATCGACCTCAGAGTCGTAACGAAACGGAACCATGGCAAAGTCCTTAGTTCTAAATCTCAATGGCCACATCTGCAGCCCGAAGACCAACAACGGTGGGCCTCTTCATTCCAGCATGACACAAATGTTACACAATCAAGCGGAGCGATGGAAAAATCCCAGCTTCACCTCAGCATTCGTCTCGATACAGTAGACGCGATGTCAACAACAGCGTTCCTCCGCAGTCCAGCTGGATGCAGATGAAACGTCAACGAAAGACCTCACGGTCAAAACAAAGCGAAGCAATAGCAAAATCCCAGCTTCACCTCAATATTCGTCTCGATACAGCAGACGAGATGTCAACAACGGCGTTCCTTTGCAGTCCAGCAGGATGCAGATGCAACGTCAACGAAAGACCCCATGGTCGAAACAAAGCGGAGTGACGGCAAAATCCCAGCTCCACCTCAGCATTCGTCTCGATACAACAGACGCAATGTCAACAATGGCGTTCCTTCGTGGTTCATCAGGATGCAGATGCAACGTTAACAGAAGACCTCACGGTCAAAACAAAGCAGAGCGGTGGCAAAATCCCAGCTCCACCTTGACGTTCATCTCGATACAGCAGATGAAATGTCACCCCAGCGTTCTCCCCCAGCAGGATTCGGACGCGCCAAAGCAAACAAAGCTAAGGCTAAATTCCTAGCTTCATACGTCTTGACGGCAAGTCATATAAAACCTGAAAGACAATCGAAGATCATCTCACACCAGCATAGAGTGAGCACCACCTCGACGTTCGTCTCGATACAGCAGACGAGATGTCAACTACAGCGTCCTTCCTCCAACAGGATTCGGACAGACCAAAGCAAATGAAGCGAAGGCCAAATTCCTAGCTTCAGGGTCTTGACGGTAAGTCATATAAAGCCTCAAAGACAATTGGAGATCATCTCGCACCAGCACGGAGTGGTCACCACCTCGACGTTCGTCTCGACACAGCAGACGCAACTTCACCAAAAGGAGTCACGGCAAAATCCCTGGTTCCAAACCTCGACGGTTCACCAGCAACCCAGAGACAACCGCAACATTCGTCTCGATACAGAGGACGTGATGCCAGCAAATGAAGCGAAGGCCAAATTCCTAGCTTCAGGGTCTTGACGGCAAGTCATATAAAGCCTCAAAGACAATTGGAGATCATCTCGCACCAGCACGGAGTGGTCACCACCTTGACGTTCGTCTCGACACCGCAGACGCAACATCACTAAAAGGAGTCACGGCAAAATCCCTGGTTCCAAACCTCGACGGTTCACCAACAACCTAGAGACAACCGCGACATTCGTCTCGATACAGAGGACGCGATGCCAGCAAATGAAGCGAAGGCCAAATTCCTAGCTTCAGGGTCTTAACGGCAAGTCATATAAAGCCTGAAAGACCACCGGGGATCATCCCACATGGAGTGGTCACCACCTCGACGTTCGTCTCGATACAGCAGACGCAACATCACCAAAAGGAGCCACGGCAAAATGCCTAGTTCCAAATCTCGACGGTTCATCAGCAACCTAGAGACAACCACGACATTCGTCTCGATACAGAGGACGCAATGCCAGCAAACGAAGCAAATGTCAAATTCCTAGCTTCAGGGTCTTAACGGCAAGTCATATAAAGCCCGAAAGACTATCGGAGATCATCCCACACCAGCGCGGAGTGGTTATGACTCATCGGGGCTTTCCAAAATGAGCCTAACCTAAGTAAAAAACGGCATGGCAAATTCCTAGCGCTTGCTCTTCCGACGGTCAAACTGCCAAGGAGAATTGCTTGAAGACGTCTTGTCCAGCCCCCGAAGGGATCAAAGACACGGCAGTCGCAGGGCTACTCGAACAGCACGATTGCCTATCGAGGAATACATCTGCTCATGCGACGGTACGACGGCCAAAACCCTAAGTACCACAGACCCTAACGGACTTCTGTCGTAAAGAGCAGAGGTTAACTGTGACGTTAGGATATTCTTGCGAGATCTGCTCGATTCGTTTCGACTCGTGAAGAAATTGATGTCTTTGCGAGAACTTCTCGATTCGTCTCGACTCGTGAGATAAAGCCTTAGGCAGTAGGGATTAAAAAACCTGTTTTCTAAGCACTGGGATCCTGCAAGTCGGCCCAAAATGGTCTCTTGCATACTATCTACGGGTCTCACTCTCCGAAGTCGAATTTTGACAAGGAGGGGAACAACCGCTTACGAGTCCTCTCGATTCGTAAGAGGGAAAAATTCTCTTACAAGATCCTTACGACTTATAAGAGAAACATACTTAGGAATTCTCACGACTCCTAATGAGAAAATACACCTACGAGATCCTCTCGATCCGTAGGGAGAAAAGTCTTTATGAGACCCTCACGGCTCATAAAGTTGAAAAGTCTTAGGTGGCAGATCCTAACCCTGTCTCATAAGCCATCACCGCCCTGCAAAGAGGTCAAGATAGACCATCTATGAGCCACACTCGCCAAAGCTACATGCCACTGAAATGGAAAAGCTACTCATGAGCATATAAACAACTTCACGCCAGTGTAAGATATAAAGAGATAGAAGGGTGCGGCTCATGGAGTTAAGGGTTTGGGACTATATCTTTTAAGAGTCGAGATTTGAGTCAATGATAAATGACGACGCTTGTGTCCGCTCGTTATCTTCTCAGATCATGATTCTGAAAGTAATCTACCAACCCGAAACTGGTCATACGTTATGCATTACTTTGCACTACTTCACCCACGTATATACTTACGTGGGCAAAGTAGTGGGGGGCATTTGTTCCCGTCAAAAATTTCTGCGCGAAAGAGCCCAAGGTATCAAATGGCAGCGATATGCTTAAGGAAATGCGAACCAGTATCTTCCAGGCTATTTTTTGACAAACTCCCGAATGAGAAACAGATAAATTCTGATGGTATCAAAAGCGGCTCGAAAAACCCTTCGATTTGATATATTATGGGCCTCGTAATTCATCCGGGATCAAAAGTTATGAGGAATTACGTGTCCACACGTGATGGACTTTTAAGAACCCGCTGGAGGAGTTAAAAAATATAATATAAACTCAGAAAAGACCCCAATGGGGCATCACGTGCTCACACGTGACCATGGGTCACGTGCAGACACGTGATGGGCTTTTAAGGCCTCTAAAATAATGAATAGAATTAAATTCTAAAATATGTTCCCTGATTAAAAATCAGGAATCATGTGCACACACGTGACCAATGGTCACGTGTTGACACGTGATGGTTAAAACTGAAGCGTAAACAAACAGCTGAAGGAAATACCTCGATGAGGTGTCACGTGCTCACACGTGACCAATGGTCACGTATTGACACGTGATGGTTACAACTGAAGCGTAAGTAAACACTGAGAAAAGGACTCAATTGGGGGTCACGTGGCAACACATGACTGGCTGTAAAAGCCTTGCTGTTCAACAGAATTAAATTCTGAAAAAAGATCATTTAAATCTTTCAAAATAGAATTAAAATTCTAAAAGCTTCTAAACCTTTCCAAATGGAAAAGGATTATGGGGACCGTTGGATTAAAGATCCAAGGGTGATTAAAAATCACCAATTTATGGAAAAATCTTGGACAAGGAAAGATTTTCCTGAAAATCTCACCAAAATAACAAATAGAATATCTTTTGGATTTAAAATCCACGGTGAATAAAATTCACTGAATGATCTAAAGGCCCAGATTAATGATAAATATAAATCAAATCTCTCAACAATCAAATCAAATTTTTCAATGAGAGATTTGCTAAACAAATTGATTCTTTTCCTTCTCCTATAAATAGGAGCCAAGAAGAGAAGAGAAGGGATCTACTTTTTTAGGAGAAGAAACAGAGGGAGGAAATTTAATTCTCAAGAGAAAAAAGAAAAGAGGGGAGAATTTAATTCTCTGCAAAAGAAAAACCCTAGGTAAGAAAAGAGAGGCTTCAAACGAGAATTTAATTCTCAAAATTTAAGAGTTTAACTCTTCTGCAAATAAAGAACTTAGTTCTTCTTCTGGTGGAAGATCTGTACAGAGCACATCTCCCCATAGGATGAGAATTTAATTCTCATCAGGTCGAGATCCTGCCATGCAGATCCTAAACTTAGAAGGGGAATTGAGTTTTGAGAATTTAATTCTCCCAAACTAATTGGAATTTAATTCCTACAGAATCATAATTGGGGTTTAACCCTACTTAAGAATTTAATTCTTTTACATATCTCGGAATTTAATTCCTTTAAAAAGAAATCAGGGTTTTATCCTAAATAAGAATTTAATTCTTTCACAATAGGAATTTAATTCCTCCAAAACAAAATTCGGGTTCAACCCTACAAAGAATTCAATTCTTAAAAGATCTCTGTTCATGAAAAGAACTAGGGTCACGTGCCCCCACGTGACCCTTGAAAAGATCCCCTGCAAGGAACCGTGAAGCATCACCTCACGTGCTCCCACGTGACTCCCAAAACGCAGAAAGAAAAAGCAAAGCAAATGAAAGCTTTGGGCGCTCTCACGTGTTATCACGTGACCCCTCAGCAGATGCTTTAACAATTGGCGCACAGATCCCCATCACGTGCCAACACGTGATGCTCTAAAATAAAAATAAAAGTGTTTAACACTTGTTCGCAGATTTGAGGATAAACCAAAAGGAGATCTGGCTCCACATTTAGGGCGCCCTCACATGTCCCCATGTGACTCTAACGAATCCCTTTAATATCGAATGGATGGATGCCTATCACGTGCCCACACGTGATGGCCAGGAAATTAAAAGTGTTAAACACTTACCTGCAGAATAAAATAAGGGAAATCAGGGCGCTCTCACGTGTCCGCACGTGACCCCTCTCTCCTTAGTGTTTAACACTAATTGGAAAACTCTATCTGCAGTGTTTAACACCGATTTTCTTAGTGTTTAACACTAATTTGGAAAACTCTATTTACATTGTTTAACACTGATTTTCTTAGTGATTAACACTAATGTGAAAACTCTGTTCCCGGTGTTTAATACTGATTTGCTTTAGTGTTTAACACTAATTTGAAATCTCTGCTACCAGTGTTTAACACTGATTTGCTTTAGTGTTTAACACTAATTTGAAAGCCCCGTTGCTAGTGTTTAACACTGATTATCTTTTAGTGTTAAACACTAACTTGCTAATCTTAATTCCAGTATTCAACACTATTGGTCTTTAGTGTTTAACACTAGTTTTATCCCAATTGGCTAAGTTTCTAGAGGCAAAGCATCTCCTTCAATGGACCAACAGAGGGCCGATATTTCAAACATAATTGGACTTAGCCCAAACTGGCCATAAGTCCTCAAATCATCTTGAACTGAGCACATCTGCTCTTTCAACCAACTCATTGGTTCAAGGGTACATCTCTGAACTCTTCTGATATTTGTCGTTGTAATCCTTCAACGTCTTCAGAGAGGTGACGGGTCCCGACGACCACACATCAAGACGGACTGTGGGGTCCTTAAACCCACGGACTTATGTGTCCTTAAACTAAAATACGGACTGTGGGGTTCTTAAACCCACGGACTTATGCGTCCTTAAACTACCTATGGACCACCACGTCCCTAAACTGGAACATGGACTACTATGTCCCTAAACTGGAAATGGACCACCATGTCTCTAAACTGTCAATGGACCACCATGTCCCTAAACTGGAACAATAGAGCCCAAACGCTCTTTTGTCGGATCTAAACGATCCCGTTAAGTTGATCTTAGTCTCAAACTGGACTAACGTATCCTTAACAAACGTTTAAGTTAACCTTAGCCTCAAATACGGCTAACGTATCCTTAAACCCTCAAACAGATTTTAGTCCCAAATTGGACTACAGGTCTCCCAACCAACTTTGGTTCAAGGGTACATCTCTGAACTCCTCTGACATCTGTCGTTGTAATCCTTCAACGTCGTCAGAGAAGTGACAGGTCCCGATGGCCATACATGCAATGGACCACTATGTCCCTAAACTGGAACAATAGAGCCCAAATGCTCTTTTGTCGGATCTAAACGATCCTGTTAAGTTGATCTTAGTCTCAAATTAGACTAACGTATCCTTAACAAACGTTTGAGTTGATCTTAGCCTCAAATATGGCTAACGTATCCTCAAACCAAAACCCCAAAACCAAATCTAAGAAAATACGGATTTGGATTAATCCACGTCCTACGGGAGACAACACAAATTTGTCTCCGTACACAATCCACGGGCAAGCACAAAAAAAATAAACACCCACGACACGAAGTGACCAGCTGGAGAAGGAGAAAGTTTTTACCGCGATGCGGTAGCATAATTAACTGCAGGGGCTTGCGCCTGCAGGGAAGAGCGTTCCCATAATCAAAAACCCCTAAACGAGGGGGAATCTGACGAAGTCTGCTACATCGGCCGCATCCGTTTAAACCTTCGATACATGGTGCCATAAATCAACTTGGCATCTTCGAAGAGGTGGATGGATAGCACCAATTAGCATCTGTCCCGAATCTCAGGCAAGACAGTCCATGTCTTGGCCGCCATTCGGAGGGGAACATCCCTCCTGTGGAGCTAAGAAGATAAGGCCTACCCCTGATTTGATTATAGGGGTGCTTTGTTTGCGCTTCTTCATGGAAGATGCCCCATCGAAGTAGATTTCCCATCGGGTGTTACTCTCTCTTCTCTCACCGTCGATCGTGTCAAACGTGTGCTCATCGGACAAGTCGCAGTTCACTGGAGAATCAGTAGGTATAGGATGCTCAGCAAGGAAGTCGGCGATGGTCTGGCCTTTCACTGCCTTGAGAGGACAATATGTTATCGAGAATTCCATCAAGGGGAGGGCTCATTTAGCGAGCCGTCCCGTTAATATGGCCTTCAACATCAAATATTTGAGGGGATCCACTTTTGATATGAGATGGATCTCGTGTGCCAACGCATAGTGTCTGAGCTTCGTTATCGCGAAGATCAACGCCAGGCAGCGTTTTTCAATGGGAGAGTAATTGTTTTCTGCCCCCAGGAGAACTTGACTCAAATAGTAGAGAGCTTTTTCCTTCCCTTGATCGTTTTCTTGTGCCCACAGCGCGCCTAAAGAACCTTCGAGAGCTGTTGTATACAGGATGAGAGGTTTTCCTTTAACGGGAGCGGCCAATACTGGTGGATTCTGCAGGTATTGTTTGATTTTGTCTAGTGCGCTTTGGCATTTGCGATCCCAAACGAACGGGGTTCCCTTCTTCATTAGGTGACTTTAGGGACGGTACTTGCCGGAGAGATTGACTATAAATCGCCGGATATATGCGAGCTTTCCTTGGAGAGACCGCAGTTGCTTGAGAGTCCTTAGCGGAGGCATTTCTATGATCGCCTTGATCTTCGACGGGTCTATCTCGATGCCTCGGTGTCGGACGATGAATCCTAGGAACTTGTCCGAGGAAACTCTGAACGCGCACTTGAGAGGGTTCATCTTCAAGTTGTATTGCCGAAGGCATTAAAACACGATCTTCAGATGCTCTAAATGTTTCTCGTATGATTTGCTTTTAACTACAAGGTCGTCGATATAGCATTCAACGATTTCATGTATGAGTCATCGAAGATCTTCGTCATGTCCCTCTGATAGGTAGCACCGGAGTTCTTTAGACCGAAAAGCATCACTTTGTAGCAGAATATTCCCAAAGGAGTCCGAAAAGCGGTATGCTTCTGGTCCTCGGGATGCATCTTTATCTGATTGTATCCTGATGAGCCGTCCATGAAGGAGAAGATCTCGTGAGTGGACGTATTATCTATCATCAGCTCAGTGACCGGTACTGGAAAGTCGTCCTTTGGGCAAGCTTTGTTGAGATCCCAAAAGTCTACGCATATGCCAACCGTCCCATTTTTCTTCATCACTGGGACGATGTTGGCGATTCAGTCAGGATACTAAACCTCTTGGATAAAGCCGGAGTCGATTAGCTTCTTGACCTCGACGTTGATGCTCATTTCAAGTTCAAGCCGCATTCTTCTCGATGCTTGTTTGATCGGCTTGACGTCCGGAGATATCGCCAACTTATGCACAGCTACTTCTGGATCTAACCCCGACATCTCGGAGTAGTTCCATGCAAAGCAGTCTTTATACTTCATGAGTACGTCTCTGAGCGTAGCCACCTTTTCTTCAGACAACAACTCATTGACGAACGTCCACCGCGGGTTGTTTGCCGTACCCAAGTCGATCTTTCTGAGGTTATCTGCAGTAGTATGTATCCCATCTTCCAGCTCTTTTGGCGCTGGTGGAAACTCTGAGATCATCCCGTCATTATCGTTTTCGAAGCACCAGGGGAGGTCATCCATATTCTCAGGTTCTTCTTCTAACAACATTATCACATGACAGGTACGAGATCGCTTCCAAGACCAATGCTGATCTGGTTCTACTCTCGTGGCTTTGGGTTCATGCTTCTGCGGCGGGGTTACCCTCCAACTGCTGGATAAAATGAACTTGCCTTGCTGATACTGGTCTTCTACCCAGTCTTTGAATGTGAAGCAGTCTTCAAGAGGATGTCCTATCGCTCGGTGATAGGAGCAATAGTCCGGATGATGAACCTCACCTGCTTGCTCGGGGTGCTTGGACTCCGGGAGCGTCATCATCTGATGTTTTACAACAAGATCGAATATCTTCTTTGTCTTGTCTTAGGGAAAAGAATATGTTCGACCCATCTTCTTTATAAGAGACGGATCCCGTCTGCTCGATTCTTGATCGCGTGGCTTCTTAGATCTGTTACGCTGCTATCGAACGTTTTTTCCATTCTTTGATTTATTTTTGCCTCTGCACCGGGTCTTTTGTATGACAGGTTGGCGACGAAGAGCATTGTCATTCTCCGTAGCCTGTTGAAGGAGGCGCTGCGTCCTGGCTTTCCCATAAATGGTCATTTCGCGGCTATGGTCATCTCGTACCTTTTGAATCGCTTCCCTTATTAGCTTGTCCATTTGTTCTTCGAACGACGGGCTTGGCGTTTTCATGACGGGAGCTCGTTTTGGTTCAGGGTTAGTATCTTCCCACAGAGCATCTCCTTCTTCATCAAAGTCGTGTATGACATGGCAGCCATGGAATCGTTCCCGTCTCTTGGATTGAACATATCTAAGCCTGATCGTTTCCATTCTCCCGTTGGGCAATTTTCGCTGAGTTCCGGGGACATCCCAGATCCTATTGTAGATCTGAGCTTGTCGAGCAGTTTGTTTGAAGGGTGCGTCTTGACGCTTCAACAGCCCTTTTAATCCTTCTGTGTAGTATCTGGGCTGACGGATGGGCTGGAGTCTGTCAAGTGTAGAATCAGCACCATGCCAAATTTCTTTCTCCACTTTGGTTTCCCCGGATAGATAGAATAGGATCGCCTTCTCACCATTTCCCCTGGGGGACATAGAATGTCTGCAGTTTTTGCACACTATAAATTTCAAGTGTATCGAGCTCTTTGTAATGCTCTTGCGGAACTATGGCAACTTGCAAACTTTGATCTTCATCAGCGAAGGCTTGTATCGATGGCCGAGCAGAGAATACGGCATTGACCTCATCTTCCGTGTCACTGCCGAAGACCAGAATAGGGGCGGACGGTTCCGGCTTGTTGCATTGGGGCGGCCCTGAATAAACTATCTCTTCTTCCTCTTCGGTATCGCTCCCAAAGACCGGAATAGTGGTAATAGCTTTGTTCTTCGGTTTGTGACATCTTTCCGTGTCTTCGAAATCTGGTAAGAAGTACTTGG
The DNA here is from genome assembly GCA_030015575.1 of Agapanthus africanus. Classification (NCBI taxonomy): domain Eukaryota; kingdom Viridiplantae; phylum Streptophyta; class Magnoliopsida; order Asparagales; family Amaryllidaceae; genus Agapanthus; species Agapanthus africanus. Next base: position 15,728,299 of record CM057345.1, read on the forward strand.
CATCCTCATATTTGCGGGCTTCGTTCACGGAGAATGGGTTTAGTTCCCCTATTACAGTATACTCGAGACCATCCTTGAAATACTTCATACACTGATGTTGTGTAGAAGGGATGATGTTGTACTCGTGTAACCAAGGCCCACCGAGCAAAGCGTTGTAGCAAGTCTTGGCGTCAATAACATGGAACTTGATGTCAGTGACGAGCAACCCAAAGCGCAGCGTCAGTATCACAGACCCGAGCGTCCGTGATGACTGGGAGTCGAACCCGAAGATAGTGATCTTATCCCGAGCGAGGTGTTGAACGCTCATGCAGATTTCCTTCAACACTCTTACATTGAGGAGGTTAACGGAGGACCCATTATCAACCAGGATCTTGCCTATCTTGATATCATGACAGTATCCGGAGACATAAAGGGGACGGTTATGCTCGCACGTCCCGAGGAGGAGGTCTTCATCGCCGAAAGTGATGTCGGCCGTGTGTACTTCTTCCAGCTCGTCCTTCATCTTTTCTTCGGCGAGGAAAGCTTGAAATTGTTCGGGCTCTTGTAGCGCCCTAATCAGAGAATCTCTTACCTCTTTTGATAACAAAAGGGCATCGAGAATGCTTAGCTGCGAAGGTAGCTTCCTCATGTATGCTCGAACGTTGTAATCCACCTTGTTTTTCTTTGGCGGGTCCTTGGCTGTCAGTTCTATGACGACTTGATCAACTAGGGCGATGTTCTCGGGGATTTTTTCTTTCCCCTTATCTTTTCTATTCGACCCACTATTCGCGGCCCGAGATTCTTTTCGGGCAGCGTACGATTGCGCAGCTGAATATTTTCACAGGTCTTCATTTCTTCCGTTTCGTATGTGGGTTCTTTGAAGAGAGGGCCAAGGGCTATTTCTTCATCAGAATCTCTCCCAAAGGTGAGAACTTATGATCCCCCAGCATCGACCATGTGACAGTTGCCGGTAGTTCTTTTACTCTCCTCGGTCGTATTTCTTTGCTCCTGACGAGTTTTGCGTTTCATCTGCTTGAAATGTTGTTGGTGAGAAATATATCCCTGCCACCAATTTTTAAAAGTGCTACACTCTTCAGTTGGGTGCGTAATCCTTTGATGATATAAGCAGTAGCTAGGATGTATATCCGCTTCATCAGGGGTGTTTCCTTCGGAGGGTGGCAGCTTCATTCCCATCAATATGGCTTTGGCGAACCTTTTCCTCGTCTTGAACCTGCTTTTATTCACGGCGGATGTACTTTGATCTGGCGGGAGTGTTTCGACCCTTTTGTCCAGTCGCCGGTGTTTGGCCTTTTCAAATATGGCCATCTCGCACTCTTGATCAGCTTTGCTTTTAAGAAGAGCTTCGTTCAGGAATGCATCAATCATTTCGTCTGATGGTCCTAGAAGTTCCGGCTCAAGATCTGCCCCCAGTTTCTCTGCGTAAGGAACTTCTTCATCGTCTATCGACAAGTGAGAGATCACATGGCAGCTTGCCACATAATTTTCAGGCTCATCCGACGAGTCTTCTCCATTGTCATCATCTTCGTCCTCAAGAACGTGGCTGAGAAATTCTTGGAGTGTGACTGGAGTTCGCGCCTTCTGGTTATATTCTTCTAGCGCATCAATCTATTTTTGCAAGTCCGTGCGTTTGTCACCATGCTTCATGGGCTTTTTGGCCTTCTTCTTGTTCTTCGAAGATTTTGACGGCTGGGTGTGGGCGTTTTGACTATCACCACCAATTTTTGGAGTTGGGTGCGGCTTCAACATTCTCTCGATGATCTCGAGCTCCAGTGGATTTTTCCACCTGATTGTCGGGCATGTTTGGAGATCCTTCAGCATTCTTTTCGTTTTGGCTGAAAGAACGACTTTTCATGGAGCTTCTTCTATAAAAGAGCATGATGCCCCCGGTGTGTCCGTCTTTTTGAGAGCGTGTGGCTGGGGTAGGTTTACTTTCCAATTCTCGGACAGTGCGAACTTGCCCTGTTCATATTGGTCTTCGATCCAGCCTTTAAAGAAGAAGTAATCTTCAATTGGATGGTCCATCGTTTGGTGATAGGGGCAATAATTGGGATTATTAGCCTCACCAGGTTGCAATGGGCATTTTGGATTCAGTAAATTAATGAGCTTGTTGTGCATCGCCAGCTCGAACAATCTCCCCGTTTTTTCCCGGGGAAACAAATAAGGGTGCTTTATTTTCTCATTATAGAATCGCCGTCTCTCGTCTAGGCGATCAGTTAATTTTGGACCACTGGGCTGCTGTTGAGCATTGGCGACGAAGGTCGCTTTCCCTTTCCCTTTTTCATTCCGTGGATCCGGCTTCGAAGAGGAAGGCCTGTGGCCCATCTGGTCCATTTGGGCTAGCTTGTCAATCAAGGACTGGAAAGTGGTCGGCTTGAAAAACATCATAAATTGGGAAATGGTCGCTTGAGGGTCGAGAGTACCCACAAACATGCCTACCGCAGGCGCTTCTTCTATGCGCTGCTCACATTTCGACCACAGATTCTGCCATCGTATTGCATATTGAACCCATGTCTTGCCTGGCTTCACCCTGGCATTAATTAGTGCGGTAATCGGAGTACGCTCGCTAGCGCTTGCGAATCTTTGTATGAACAACAGCTCTATTTCTGCAATTGTCTTGATAGAGTCATTCGGGAGTTCAGAGTACCATTCGAACGCTGTCTCCGACAAGCTGCCGACGAATTGGCGAAGTAGCAATTTATCGTCACCTCCAGTGTTGCCACATAGAGCCCTGAATTGGACGACATGCTGGTCGGGATTGCCCGTCCCTTTATTTACATGGAATTTAGGGATCGTATATCTCGGCTGGTACCTTATTTGGTCATACCATCCCGGATAGGGTCGTCCAGTCTTAACGATCTGCCCGGCCATTTCGCTCACATGATGAGCTCGTATTTGCTGAGCGATGTAATCATCCAGAGCGGCCTTGGAGATGGTCTCCTCCTTGGCTGCTGAAAAAGCCGGAGGAGGGTTCAATGTCTCCCCTCTGTCGTCTTCAATGATAATCGGGGGGTCTTCAATTGGAGGTTCCGGCTGTAACATCATCCCGGTCATATCTTGGAACAAAAGAGCCATTCGTTTTATGTTGGCCGCCTGTTCCGCGGCCTCTTTTTCTTTCCTCTCGAGCATTCTTCGGAGGAATTCAGCATCAGTTTCTTGTTCCTGACGCTGCTCTGAGGTTTCTGGATTTTCTTTCGACCCAGTGAGTGTGGCCATTGCAGTCAGCATCTCCTGAAGTTTTTGCTGCTGTTGCTCTTGAGCCTTTTTTATTGATCGGGTAAGCGGTCGATGACCCGTAGAAGCACTGCTTTCCTCTTTTTCGGATGCCATATAGATGGTGTGCACCACTATGCCCCCAGACTTAGGGCGTTTAGGTTCAGTGGTCTTGCGATTCGTCACAGACTCAGGGATTTTCTCCGGCATTCTCCTGTTGTAAGTGGTCGAAGTTGAGGGGGTCGTTGCAGTGGGCACCCAAGTAGCAGTCTCCTTTTGTGGCTTGACAAGATGGTCCTCTTCTCGCTGAACTTTCGCCTTTTTCTGTCGGCGGGAGTAATCTTGATCAATTACCGAGTCCTGAACCTGTCGCCAAACTTTGTAAACTTTAGAGGACATCCGCTGAAAGGGCTGCTCTAGCTTCACCTTAGTAGCATTCTCCATGGGTGGAGAAAATCTCTTCAGCATGGCAGTCGGAGAATTTTTGCGCACCCTCCTTAGCGGTTCAAAGCTGTTCGCAGTTGGAACAGCAGCATCAATTTCCACCGTTGGAGCCGGCGGAGTCAGTCCAGAAGGAGAGTTGCCCCTAGCCTTCCTTACTCGGCGCCAGTGGCGACGTCGAGCGTGTCGAGCCGTTGGGATTGTCTCAGCTGTAGGGCTGACTTCCTCATGCTCCCTGTGTTGGTCAGAAGTTGTCGTTGTCAGCCTATTGAAGACTGATGTCCGCTGAGTGGGGATAACCAACCTATCAAAGGCAGACTTCCGAGCAGGGAAAGCAGCCTTGACGATTTCGCCTGGAACAGGAGCTGAAACAGTCAGTCTTGTGAAGACCGACCCTTTGGTAGGAGAAGCCGCCTTGTCGACTTCATGAGCAGGAATGGCTATCCGCTTAGAGATAACCCTTTCTGGTATCGCGGGCTTCTTCATGGGCCCAAATGAGCTTTGGCCCAGTCTGTCAAAGACTGAGGCATTGGAGATGGACGACCCGTTGAGAAGGGCCGCAGTAGTTGTGAGCCGATTAAAGACCGAGCTCTTCGGAGCTTCTTGCAATGGTACAGGGGCGTTTAAGTTCATCGGTGGGAGCATGGTCCCGAAGAATAGCCCAGTGGTGGCTTAAGTTACCTGCTCCACTGGCATTGTGAAAAGGGAGGCCGCTTGGGGCCCGTAGGTTACACCTCCAGATGAGGCGGAACGGGAGTTGCAGTTGCAGCTGGAGCAGTTAGAGGCCATTGATGTCCTTTTCTTCTGCACGGGAGCAAAACCAAATCTTAGTACCTCGAACCTAAGGGCAACCATATCAAACCGCGATTCGTTCGCGAGCACGACACACGAAGTGTGGAGTGGAAAGAGGAAGAGGTCCCACCGGGCGTGCCAGAATCCGTTCTCCGACGAAAGACACGGCCGGGACGTTGGGACTTCCGGGCCTGAATTCCGAGGGCAGATGCTAATTGGTGCTATCCGTCCACCTCTCCGAAGATTCCAAGTTGATTTATGGCACCATGTATCGAAGGTTTAAACGGATGCAGCCGATGTAGCAGATTTCGTCAGATTCCCCCTCGTTGAGGGGTGTTTTGATTGTGGGGACGCTCTTCCCTGCAGGCGCAAGACCCTGTAGTTAATTACGCTACCGCATCGTGGAAACCACTTTCTCCTTCTCCAGATATTCACTTCGTGTCGTGGGTGTTTGTTTTGTTTTTGGTTGCCCGTGGATTTATACGGAGACTAATTTATGTTGTCGCCCGTAGGGCGTGGATTAGTCCAAATTCGTATCTTCTTAGATTTGGGTTTGAGGTTGGGTTTAAGGATACGTTAGTCTTATTTGAGACTAAGATCAACTTAAACGTTCGTTGAGGATACGTTAGTCTAATTTTAGACTAAGATCAACTTAACGGGATCGTTTAGATCCGACAAAAGAGCATTTAAGCTTTATTGTTTAGTTTAGGGACATTGCGGTCCATAATTAGTTTAAGGACATTACGGTCCATGATTAGTTTAAGGACATTACGGTCCAAGCTTAAGGACATCATAGTCCATGGGCTTAAGGACCCCACAGTCCGAGGTTAAGGACATCGTAGTCTATGGGCTTAAGGACCCCACGGTCCGAGGTTAAGGACATCATAGTCCATGATTAGTTTAAGAGAATTACGGTCCAAGGTTAAGGACATCATAATCCATGGGTTTAAAGACCCCACAGTCCAGTTTAAAGACGTCATAGTCTATGGAACGTATGGTTGCCAGGACCCGTCACCTCTCTGAAGACGTTGAAGGATTACAACGACATATATCAGAGGGGTTCAGAGATGTACCCTTGAACCAATTTTGGTTGGGATCTATAGTCCAATTTAGGACTAAGATCAAGGATTTATGAGCATATGGGCTCAATTAATCTGAGTTAAGGACTTATGGCCAATCTTGGGCTAAGTCCAATCAAGTTAAAATGTTTAACATTTATTTTGGGTTGTTGAGTATATATTTGGGCTTGGCCCTTTTAACAATGCTGAGCATTGATTTGGATCATGACAATATTTGTCTTTTATTGAATACTAAGCATTCATCATAGCTCTGAGGCATATTAAAGAACAATTTATATTCTATCAGTGCAACACATGGTGCGCTTGGCGCTTTGCGCCAGTCAGAGAGCGCAGTGCACTTCTGCCGAGTAGCGCACACGTGAGGGACACGTGTCGTGCTTGGCGCTAAGCGGCAGATGATGGGAGCATTGTGCCAGTTTATGAGCGCAGAGCGCTATCTTATAAGCGCAAGCGCTATTTGTTTAGTTGCTCACACGTGGGGAGCACGTGGTGCGCTTAGCGCTAAACGCCAGTCTTATGAGCGCAAAGTGCTTCTGTTTATGTAGCACACACGTGGGGAGCACGTGGCGCGCTTGGCGCTATGCGCCAGATAATAAGCGCAGTGCGCTTCTGTTGATTGGAGCGCTAAGGCTATGCAGCGCTTTGCGCTAGATGTGGGGGCGGTGAAGCGCTTTTAAATTAAGAGCGCCATGGCTCTTCTTTTATTAAATTCTCTTTTTATAAGAGACTTCATCTCAAAGTTCTAAGAACAAAGTTCTTTTTTTTAGGAGATGTTTCAATCTCTTATTTTAGTGAAAGGTTTTGCCTTTATGGATCTTTGATCCTAAGAGAATTGAATTATTCTCCCCTCCTTTATAATGAGATACTATGATATCTTTTTGTAAAAGACCTTAGTTTTATAGATCTATGATCTGTGAGAAGAATTATGTTCTTCTTTTTATTTTTATGATGAGATCTTTTTATCTCTTTGTGAAAGACCTTGGTCTTTGTAGATCTATGATCTGTAATGAGATGATTTCATCTCTCTGTTCATCATTATTTTTTTTTACCTTAAAGAAAATCTTCTTTCTCTGAAAGCTTGGCTCTTCTTTCTGAGATCTCTCAAAACTTATGGGTTTTTTTTTCTATTTGCTTCTGTATCTCCTGAGACTTGAAGTCTGGGGGCCTTTATATAGGGCAAGCTGATTTGTTCAATCAGTTAAGGAGATCTTTTCTCCAATCGATTTGGGGATTTTCCTACCGTTAGATCTTTGATCCAAGGGCTTCTAATTTACAAAAGGCAATCTTCTTGTTTTTTAACAAGATTGGGAAATCTTTTCCATACAGAATTTATTCTGTATTTTGATGATTTTTAATCACCATTGGATCATTGATCCAACGGTGCTCTGATTTACAGAGCACAATCTTGTTGTTTGGAAAGATTTTGAGGAATCATTCCTTAACAGAATTTAATTCTCATTAATTAATGATTTATCATTATTATTGGATCTTTGATCTGACGGTGGGGAACTTTTAGTTCCAGCGCTAGCGCACCCGTGCTTTGCACATGGTGTGCTGCCTAGAGAGCAGCGCACCTAACGCTAGTGCACCCGTGCTTTCCACGTGGTGCGCTGCTTAGAGCGCAGCACACCTAGTGCTAGCGCACACGTGCTTTACATATGGTGCGATACTTAGGGCGCAGCGCACTTGGTGCTGGCGCACACGTGCTTTGCACGTGGTGCGCTGCTTAGGGCGCATCATACTTGGCGCTGCTTCTGAAGCGTTGCTTAATTTCAAAATTTGAATTTTGAACAGAGCTTTGCTCTGATTGGGGGAAACAGACCACCAACAAAACCTGTCACGCCTCGCTTCCCAGCGTACGGGCAAAGGACGCGACGGGTCACGCGGCGTATTTACTCATAAGTAAACACGCTAAGCGTATCTAAGCAATATAAAATAAAATGTACATAAGAGACAAGATGTAAATGAACAACAACTTTATTTATTAACATTCTTTTTACAAACAACTGAAATGAAAATACATGTACTAAAAGCAATGCTTAAACAATGGCATAACAGAAATAAAATGTATAAGTAAACTAGAGCTCCAGGTCAAAGGCTAGCTGATCCAAGTCCTCGCTTATGGGATCTGTCTCCAGAAGGTCCGATCCACCTGACAACATTCCAAAGAAAGAAGAAAATGAATGTCGTCGGTGAACAATCGCTCGGTAAGTCCCAAAAGTAAGAAGAGACAGAAGAAGAATGTAAGTTTTAAAGTTGTATTATATTGTTAACGCTGTTGTTTGTAACTTGGTACAGAAAGTGCCAGTGTATACGAGAAAAGTCTCACTATCCCGGAGACTAAGCTATACGGATTACAAGGAACCGTTCAGCCACGGTACAACGGCAATGGAGATTCAGATTAAGTGTCTTATGGTTGCAGTCTCGTGCCACTTTTAACACCTTCCGTACCAATCTACCCCTTATAAACCCCGCAATGTCTTGATTGTATTGTTTGTATTGTATTATAAATTGTATAGATTGATGACTTGCCGAAACCATGATATCAGTAATGGAACGGATATAATGGATGAACATGTAAATGGAGTATATCCATGGTTTGGTTCGGTCAAGTTGTATAGATTGAATAGATTGAGTATATGGATTCATATTGAATTGTGGTTTTATACTTGAATCATATTCAAGTCAGATTGATTATATTTAGACTCAGTCTGAGTCAGACAATCAGAAAAGAAATTGAAGTCCTGAATTATGTTTTGGTGCTATCGGTAACTGCTGCATATTGACGGCAGGATTTGTGTCTTTTTCAAAGACAATTACCGTATTGATAACACCGTTTGTTAGATTTTCTACCTTAAATAGGCAATCACCCATATCTCCAGCTTCCTGAGGCTCAAGAGACTGGCCCCGCTTAAACCTATGTTTACTAGGGTCCTTATTGTAATTTAGTATAACTTGAGGGGGTTTTATGTAAAAATAGTTTTGGTATAATATCAAAATAACTTCAAGCATTCAATTATCGTTTTAGGATTTTCATTGATGTATATTTTATAAATGTGATATTTCTAGTGAATAAAACCTAATTTCATAATATATGGTATTTATTTGTAATATGAATATTGTTTTGAATTATCATGGTAGTTTCATGTAATATTTGACTTCTTTTCTTGAGTTTTGGAAACATGAAATATTATATATATTTAAAATAAGTATTTTGATAATAATTATATATACATATTTAATGAAAATAATTTTATTTATTTTCTTGTTAAAATCTCATTTTCTAAAGAAAATGTATAAATATTCCATCGAGACCGAATGCTCCTTGCAGAGGTCTGCATCTCGCTCTACTAATCCCGAGGATGTGCGATAATCCGCACCATTCAGAACAGAGTTCCCCAAATGGGTTGTAAAGGCGCAATTGCATGAAAATATTTTAATACATCTTTTAAAGAAAACGATTTTATAAGTTAAAGGTATTTATTTGCAAAGTCGTATTTCCTGTATTCTATTGTCCCAAGATTCATCGTGCTATGATATATTTGTGTGTTGTGATGAGATAGGTCATTACCTCGTGAACTATGTAAAGGTATAGCAAGGAAATAAGGTTATAATGTCGAAATGAATAGTTTATGGTATTTTTATATAAAAAATGCGATAAATATCACAAAAATAATTATTTAGAGGTGAAAATTGATTTAATGGTTTTTTTATTTTTTGTTAAGCAATATGTGAGAATATGAAGTTATCTTGATTAAGAAAAATATAGTTTTTAAAGAAAACCGAATCGGAAGTCGGATGAACTCCGCTTCCGTCGGGTTTTGAAAATGAAACTTTTTAAAGTATAAGATGAGAAGGTGAAATGGGACTTACTGGCTTATAAGGTAGAGGGGAGAAAGAGGAAGAGTGGGGAGCACCGGTGCGTCGTTTCGTCGCCGGAAACTCCTTGGGTCGTTGCCGGAACTTCGTCGGAGCTTCGCCGGAGCTTCGACCTTTGTTAACTCCACTTGTACAATATAAAGACTTGGGAATTCTTGAAAGTTTTGGCAGGGATTTGTGAGTGGGTCCAAGGTTCTAGGGCAAAAGAAAAAATTTGGGTTATGGGCCATGTTAGACCGGCGGCGCCGGCCGAACAGTAAATCTCGCCGATCGGATCATGGAGGTGGGGGCTCGGATTGGGCCACGTGTTCCTAACGCTTCAACTAGCCTATTTAACATGTTTGATTATTCTGTAACTTACAATATTACGTGTGTTGCACGTGTAGACTCTTGGGCTTCTAAAAGATTAAAATAAAATTAATTAAAAATGATAAGGTGGCTGGGAGGATTCGATCACAAGGGCTACGTCATAGCCGTGTAAGGCTTTACCAATGAGCTACAAGTGCTTTCTTGCTGTCCTAAATCAAAACAAATACTTATAGCATTCACAGGAATTGTAAATACCCAAATTGTACATTAACTTTAAATGAATTTTATGTACACAGAATTTGGAGTTGTTACAGAAAAGATGGAGGCCGCATTAGGCCTGTAGTTCACTCCTCCAGCTGGGATGGAGCGAATGTTGCTGTTGCAAGAGGTGCAGTGGGAAGCCATCGATTTTCTTCTTCTGCACAGGAGCAAGACACCAAATTTTAGTACCTCAAATCCAAGGGCAACCATTGTGAACTGCGATTTCGAAATATGACACACGAAATGAGGAGTGGAAAGAGGAAAAGGTCCCACCCGACGTGCCATAATCTGTTCACCGCCGAAAGACCGGAGCGAGATGTTAGGATGTCTGGCCTGAATTTAGGGGCATATACTATTTGGATTTTTCCGTCCCCCTCTCCGAAAATACCAAGTTGATTTATGGCACCATTTATCGGTGGTTTGAACAAACACGACCGTTGTAGCAGAGTTTATCAGATTCCCCCTCATTTTATGAAGGGTTTTTGATTGTGGGGACGCTCTTCCATGCAGGTGTAAGCCCCTGCAGTTAATTACGTTACCGCATTGTGATAACCATTTTCTCCTGCTCCGGAAGTTCACTTCGTGTCGTGTGTGTTTTTTGTTTTGGTTGCCCATGGATTGTATACGGAGATTAGTTTGTGTTGTCGTCCGTAGGGCGCGGATTAGTCCAAATCCGTATATTTGAGATTTGGGTTTAGGTCAAGAATTTTGCTTGACGGGGTCCACGTTAGTAGCTTGGTTTGTCGACGGGAGTGAACTTAGGATGCAGATCTCAAATAAATGAAGTCCATCAGTTCACAGGATATTTTGGTTTGATCTAAGCATCGTTAGTCATATTTGAGACTAAAATCAACTTAGAATCAAATGAGCGTATCGGCTCAATTATTTTAGTTTAAGGACATCACGGTCCATTATCACCATGTATGGAGCGAATATTAGTTTAAGGAAGTTTCGGTCCATTATCGCCCTGTTTGGGGCAACGCGTCGTATTTGAGGCAACACACTAGTTTAGGGACGTTTCGGTCCAACATTCCCATTTTGGGAACGCAATTTAGTTTAAGGACATTTCGGTCCAATGTCCATCTTGCATGCACGTGTATTTGTTACATGGCGTAGTGAACGATGGTGACATGGAATGCGCCCAATTTGGGGTGCAATTCAATTTGAGGCGTGCACGTCAATTTGGAAGTGTATCAATATGGGATGTATCATTCCCTGTCTTGATGAAATTTTACATCAAGTTGGGACGAGAAAAGAGTTGTTGGTTGTCGGGACCCGACACCTCTCTGAAGACGTTGAGGAATTACAACGAAATATATTAGAGGTGTGGAAAGATGTACCCTTGAACCAAATCCCGTATTTGAGGGAAGAAGGGGTCGTGATGGACCTAAGAATCGTTAGTCATATTTGAGACTAAGATTATCTTAGGAGACATGGGATGAATATCATTTTGGATATCATCAATGAGAGATCATTAGTCATGTTGAGACTAAGATCAGTTTGGAAATCATGAGCATATGGGCTCGGTTGATTTAAAACCAAAGAGGAAGCACAAGCTTCATAGACTTAGCCAATTTGGGCTAAGATTGGGTTTCTATATCTCCCAGTAGTGCTAAGCTCTAAATTACATAGCGCTCACGTGAGCATCACGTGAGGCGCTCCAGTAGTGCTAAGCACTAACTTGTTCTGGCGCTCACGTGTGTTTCACGTAAGGCGCTGAGCTTTTATCCTTGGACGCTCACGTGCTTTTCACGTGAGGCGCTCTAATAGTGCTAAGCACTAACTTTTTTCTGACACTCGCATGTGTTTCACGTGAGGCGCTATGTTCTTTAGAGATTTAATCTCTTTTGATGTTTTTAGAGAACTTAAATCTCTGTTGATGGTATTTTGACCATCAACGATCACCAAGATCATTATTTGAAGGATCTGAGATTATGTTCTTTAAGAACTGAGTTCTTGATTTGAAGGAACTAAGTTCCTTGATTATTATGAACTCCATGTTTCCCATGTTCATATTTTCAGAGAGGTTAAACCTCTTTTAGTGGCGTTTTGACCTTTAAGGATCACCGAGATCACTATTTTGGGGATCTAGGATTAGATTCTTTAAGAACTAAGTTCTTGATTTGAAGGAACTAAGTTTCCGGAGTATTATGAACCCCATCTTCTTCATTTTCTTGTATCCATGTTCTCCTCTGAATTTTTAATTCTCAAAAACAAGATCTTCCCGATAACAATTAAATTCTTAACTTGTGGGAGACTTGTCTTGTGGATCTCAGATCCAGAGAAAGAACTAAGTTCTTTTAAAAGGGTTAAACCCTTAGATGTGACATGATAGGTAAATGAGATATTTTGATCTCTTCTTTTTTCTTTACTTAGGGCTTTTAGGTGGGAGATCTTCTTCTTTAAGAGAATTAAATTCTCTGTTATTTTTAGAGCCTTCTGTATTTTTTACGGAAGCTTATGGGCGGTCTCCTTTTTTCCCCTCCTTTTTTTGACTAATCTCTTTGCTCCAATTTATAGGAGAAGAGAAAAATCAATTTGTTGAGAAAATCACTCATTGAGAGATCATGATTGATTTCATGATCAATTAAAATAATCTTTTAGATCAATCGGTAAATTTTATTTACCGTTTGATTTTTAATCCAAAGGCTCTTTATTTAACAGAGAAGATTTCTTATTTGTTTAAAAAGATTAGGAAATATTTTTCTAAGATAGAATTTTATTCTATCATAAGAATATCTTGTTAGTTTAACCAGATTAAAATTTTATTCCAACATAGAATTTAATTCTATCACATAAAGTTTTATTCTTTCATATGAATATCTTGTTAGTTTAACAAGATTAGAATTTTATTCTATCATATGAATATCTTCTTAGTTTAACAAGATTATGAATATATTTTTCTAACATAGAATTTAATTCTAACATATGGATATCTTGTTAGTTTAACAAGATTAAAATTTTATTCCAACATAGAATTTAATTTTATCACATATAATTTTATTCTATCATATGAATATCTTGTTAATTTAACAAAATTAAAATTTTATTCTATCATATGAATATTTTGTTAGTTTAACAAGATTAAGAATATATTTCCTAACATGGAATTTCATTCTGTTATATGAATATCTTGTTAGTTTAATAAGATTAGGAAAATATTTTCCTCAAATAGAATTTTATTCTATCATATGATTAATGGGTGATTTTATAATCATCGTTGGATCAAAGAAGATTTTTCTAGTTTGAGGAAGATCAAGGAAATATTTCCCATATAGAATTTAATTCTATCAGATAGTTTAATTGGTGATATTTTATCACCATTGGATTTTAAATTCAAGATTCTCTCTTAGAGAAAGATATTTCAATATTAGAAAGATCAAGCAAAATATTTCCCAAATAAAATTTAATTCTATCATATAGAATTTAATTCTATCAGATAGTTTAATTGGTGATATTTTATCACCATTGGATTTTAAATCCAAAATTCTCTGTTAGAGAAAGATATTTCAATATTAGAAAAATTAAGGAAAATATTTCCCAAATAGAATTTAATTCTATCTCATAGAATTTAATTCTATCAGATAGTTTAATTGGTGATATTTTATCACCATTGTGTTTTAAATCTAAGATTCTCTGTTAGAGAAATATCTTTCCATATTAGAAGGAAAATATTTCCCAAATAGAATTTATGATCTGAAGATTTATTATCACCATTAGATTTTTAGTCCAACGGCTCTGATTAACAGAAAATATCCCAGTTTTTAGGAAATTATCCTCATTTAGAATTAAATTCTACATGCTTTTAATTTGGGCGTCGGCGCTCACGTGTTGTGCACTTGGGCGCCACTTAAGAATTTAATTCTTATTTATGATAGGCGCTCCAATACTTAGCACATTGGCGCTCACTTGAGGAGCACGTGCGGCGCCACCATAGGATTAATCCTACAAGATTGGCGCTGGAGCTGTCGCCCTCGTGAGGCGCCGTCTCAACAAAATTTTAACAAAGCTTAGCTGTTTTATTATGTTTAAATATTAGGGGAATAGGCGCTTCTATGGTTTGCACTTTAGCGCCCACGTGAACCTGACGTGCGGCGCTATCTGAGGTGATAGTTACATGCTTTGCATGTAGGTGCATGTATTTAACACGTGGAGTTTTCCCTTTATTTTATAAGGCAACAGCAAGCTCTGAGCCAAAAATTTTTGGCACAAAAAGCCCTATTGACCCCCAACCCGCTATCTAGGTAGCGGGACCCCCGTAAACTCAGCAAGGCCCCCGATATATCCAAAACCCTTCAAAACACAACACACGCACATGGCACATTGAGTTCGCATGACCAGTTTGACCCGTTAATCGGAGGTTCTCTGCTCTAAGAGCAAGGGTAATTAACGGCAGTTTTGTCCGCGGTTGCCGAAGATTTGGATTCCCATAATCAATAACCTCGACCTACCCTACGCAGGGGGAATCTCTATATATCTTACAAGCGCACGCATTCCCATATCAATAGGGTGACGAAAAACAACCTACAACGAGAAATAATCTTTTCAATGGGCATCTTCCATGGCTGTCGTGGAGTATGTGGTTGATCTTATGCCATGATTCTCTCTCTGTGAAAGTGAAAGATAAGATGAACATTGCTTCAGATTATAAAGAGAAGCATTCAAGTCTCGACAAAGTAAATGTTGTGCATGCTGTCAGTTGAACTATTTCCAAGGTTTGACTAAAAGAAGGTGTTGGAAAAGAAAATGTTGACTCGGGAAGAGCAGAGAAAGAAGGTGAAACGAAACTCTCATAAAAATAAGGAAGCATCTCACATTCTGGGCACGTGAGCGTCGGCATGCATGCACATGAACGCCTGTTTAATATGATTAAATTCTAAGACAGCGCCTCACGTGCCATATACGTGAGTGCCGGCATGCAAAGCACGTGGACGATTGTCTCTGATAGGATTAAATCCTAGGGTGAGGCTTCATGTGTTAGACACGTGAGCGCTGGCTTGCAAAGCACATGGATACCTGCTTTAGTAAGAATTAAATTCTTTAGCTTTGCCACGTGCATAGCACGTGAGCGTCAGTACCCAAGTTGATGCAGTTTTTTTGGCTAGAATTAAATTCTATATGGGAAAATATTTCCCTAAATTAAGAACGATGTTCTTTGTTAAACAGAGAGCCGTTGGATTAAAAATCCAATGGTAGAATTAAATTCTATTAAGGAAAAATATCTCCTGATCAAATTAGATAAGAACAATATTCTCTGTTAAATAGAGAGCTGTTGGATCAAAGATCTAATGGCAATTTTAAAAATTATCAAAAAATAGAATTAAATTCTATTTGGGAAAATATTTTCCTGGTCTTTCTAAATAAGAAAAATATACTTTGTTAAACAGAGAACTCTTGGATTAAAAATCCAATGGTGATTAAAAATCAACGTTTAAATTAAAAGATAGAATTAAATTCTATGCACAGAGAATATTTTCTCTAATTTTGTTAAAAACAAAAAAATATATTCTGTTAAATAGAAAGTCTTGGATCTAAAATCCAACGGTGATTAAAAATCACCACCTGATTATGAAATTAGATTGAGATCTCTCAAATAAGGATTCTTTTAAATTAATCAACAAATTTTCCTCACCTATATAAAGGACCCGAGACTTCATGTCTCAGATAGGAGAATCAACCCTATAAGGTGATAAAAAATCTACAACTGAGAATTTAATTCTCTAACTGATAAAAAATGCTCCTTCATGCTCCCCTCAAATCCTACGTAAAGAAAATAGAAGATATCAAAATATCTCCTTTATCCATCGTACATAAATACAAGGGTTTAACCCTTCATAAAGAACTTAGTTTTTTCTCTGGATCTGAGATCCGCGGGACAAATCTCCTATAAGTTGATAATTTAATTCTCATCGGGAAGATTTTGTTCTTCAGACTCAAGATCTAAGAGAAAAACTAGCTATGGGAAAAGAAATATATTACAAGAATTTAATTCCTCTAAAATAGGGTTCAACCCTTCAAAAAACTTAGTTCTCGTAAAAAAAAGGAACAGAAGAATTTAGTTCTCAAAAACCCAATTCCAGATCTTCAAAAATAAAGATCTTAGTGATCATCAATAGCCAAAATACTATTAATGGAAGTTTAATTTCTTTCAAAAAAATAAACAGAGATTAAATCTCTAAGGACTCAGCGCCTCACGTAATATTCACGTGAGTGCCCAAAAGATTCCCTGAAGTGAGAGCCTTATGTGATACTCACGTGAGCGTGCAGAAAGCCCATGAAGACAGTGCCTCACATGTGAGCACCCATAAATAAAAACTCAGCGATGCACGTGCTTTACGTGTGAGCGCCCATAAACTCAGTGCCGCACGTGACTCGCACGTGAGCATCCATTAGTAATGATCTAGCGCCTCACGTGAAACCCACGTAAGCGTTTAAAAATTGGCAAGCTGGAGCGCCTTACGTGATACCCACGTGAGCGCTGTATAAAAGTGCTTTGCACTATATATTCAAAGTGCTTAGCACTGATAGGGTAACACCCAAGTTTGAGCGCCTCACGTGATACCCACGTGAGCGCCAGAGCGGAATTTGGATATTATATCCATAGTCAAAAGACTAAGTGTTTAGCATTGTTAGGTAATGAAAAAGCCTAAGACTGAACCCAAAATTGGTTAAGTCTCTGAAATTTCCATGAACTCATGTTATTCATTGCAGCCGAGCCCATACGCTCTGTTGATGGATCTTAACAAATTTAATGATCCTTAACTATATTTCTAAGTTGATCTTAGTCTTATATGAGACTAACGTATCCTTAATTAAAATAAATTGAGACCATATGCTCATCTATTTAAGTTGATCTTAATCTAAAATCATATTAACGGTCCTTCAATAGAACAAAATATCTCCTGAACTGATGGAACATACAGCCTACGTTCAACCCAAATATATATGTACGGATTTGGACTCATCCGCGCCCTACAAGTGACGACATAAATTAGTCTCCGTATACAATTCACGGGCAACCCCAAAACAAACCAAATATAATACGACACGAAGTGATCTGTCTGGAGCAGGAGAAAGTTGTTATCGCAACGCAATAACATAATTAACTACAGGGGCTTTTGCCTACAGGGAAGAACGTCCCCACAATCAAAAACCCCTTAAAGAGGTAGAATCTGATAAATTCATATTACATCAATCGTATCTGTCTAAACCTCCGATATACGGTATCATAAATCAACTTGGCATCTTCAGAGTGGTGGGTGGATATGTTCCAAATAGCATATGCCCCTGTATTCAGGCTAGACGTCCTTCGCGTCTCACTCCAGTTTTCAGCGGTAAACAGATTTTTGCACGCCCTGTGGGACCTTTTCTTCTTTCCACTCCACACATCGTGTGTCGTGTTTTTCCGTGATCAAATAATCGCGGTATATATGTTTGCAGTTGTATTAGGTGATGGGATACTGAAGCTGGCGTTTCGTCTCTCCCTAGAATGGTGTTCGCTTCCACTCACTGCAACTCGAGCTCTGCTACATCTGGTGGCATCATGTATGGGTCACTTGCAGTTTCAAATCTTTGCAGTTCGGCTCTTCAAGAAATGAAAGAGCTTTTTTTGGGTCGATGCTCCCACCTCCTACCTTCGGTGTCTCAACGCCAAAGGAGGAAGCCCAAAAGAAGTCTGTCTTCCACAGGCTGGTTTGCAAGCTTCAGCTCTGCCGACGACATCGGTCTTCATACGACTGGCTCTTACCAAAGACTAAGGTCAATACAGAGGCACAATGTTCATGCTCTGAAAGAAAACATGGGACAAGCTTAGCAAATTCTTGAGACTGAAGAAACGCCGGTTGTGAGACATGATCGACGTCAATGTCGACGTCAAATAAGACAAGCTGAGGACAGTTCTTTGTCCGGACTGACTCCAACTCTGATGGTAAATGCTTGCTGTTCCAACCGGGAATAGCTTCTAACTGTTGCAAAGGGTCAGACAAAATTCCCCCACCGCAGTACTGAAAAAGCCTCCTCAGCCCGCGGAGATCCAAGAGCAGAAGCCAGTTCGCTCCCCAAAAGGACTTTCCTCATCTATATATAAGGTGTGGAAGGAGGTGAAGAACCCAGTCATTGTCCACGGCTCTTCCCCCAAGCGTCAGTCAGATTCTGACAACTCTCCTTCCAAATACAAGGGGACTCATTCTAAAGCGGTTCCTGATACGATAGTTCCTCCTAAAGCATCTTCTCACAAAATAGAAATGCCAGACTAAAATCAAGCACCCGAGGCAAATTCCAAAGGCCAAAACTCCAAACGTCCCAAGCCTGGGGGCATGGTAGTTCACACAGTCTATATGGTGAACTCCAAAGGAAAAATCCATGCTTCTACTAGTCACAGACTGCATACTACTCGATCTTTGAAAAAGGCTCAGTGGCAACATGAAAAGCTGCGGGAGATGCTTGCTCAAGCGGCAGCACTTGCTGGTCCACCGCTTAAGGCAAACCCTGAAAACGTGCAAAAAGAAAGGGAAACAGTCGGATATTGATTTCCTGAAGCGCGCTATAAAAAAGAGAGATGAAGAAACGACAATGATCACTGCTAAAATGAACAAGATGGTCCTCCTATTTCAATGTATGGTCGAACCGCCAGTAGAGAAATCATTGGTGGACATAACCGACGATAAGATGGACACTTCAAATCTTCCGCAAGCCCCATCAACGACTAAGGAGGAAATGATCCCAAAAGTAATGCTGGACACATATATCGCTCAGCAAGTCAAAGCTCACTATGCGAGTGAAGCTGCAAATAGGTCGATCAAGGTTGGTCGGCCGTATCCGATGTGCTACTATTAAATACAGCACCCGCCAGAATATATACTACCAACATTCTACATGTACAAAGGAACCGGGAATTCTCGCCAGCACATCACACGATTTAAATCCATGTGCGACAACACCGGAGGAAATGATATACTGCTCCTCCAAAAATTAGTCAGCAGTCTGGCGGGCATTACGTTCGAATGGTATGGGAAACTCCCAAATGACTCCATGAACACCCTCGATGAGATGAAGATGCTCTTCTGTTAGAGATTTGCCAGTGCAAATAAATGCACTACCGTGGCGGTGTTGGTCAATGAAAGGGTTGGGCCGAATAAGACCTGGGTATAATATGTTACCCGGTGGCGAAATCTCTAGTCTAAATGCAAGCAGCGTATCGACGAAGCTCCAGCCGTGAAAATGTTCATAACCATCCTTGACCTAAATTCAAAGGTGTTCCCATATATGGCCATCTTCAAGCCGACGAGCTTCCAAGAACTCATAGATAAAATGGATCGATTGGATCAGATGGGTCAAGACGCATTCTCTACCGATGAAAATAAATGAAAAGTAAAGGCAAGGCGGCGTTTGTCACTAACGCTTAACAAAAAATGAGCGGCTCTGAAGCAACATGTCGCCAAAATAGCGACAGTACGGGTTCTAGTGTCACATCCCGCTTCCTAAAATACGGAATACGGAGAGCAACGAAGGCCAGTCGTGCTACCTACGTTAAGGAAAGATCTTTCCATTGTCATATAAAGTCTGTATAGCTAAACCTGTCAAAGATAAAATCCAATAACAAAAGAGATAATACTGATAGTCATGCTGTAAGGAATCCATAAGGAATACTAAAAATAGATTTACTAGTTAATGAATGCAAATAAAGATCCAATACAATAGATTCGAAATACAACAAGATCCAAAAGAGATACATAAGTCCTAATGTCTCACAAGGACGCACAAGCTAAATACTAACTGAATAAAAATAGACCTGCATATTACTGGTCTTCTGAAAACTCCTGATAATCTCTCTGATCCTGCTCGGCCTGAAAATCCGTCTCTAAACCTGAGATGGGAAGTCTCAGAGATGTCAAAACATCCCGACAAGTACTCAACGTAAAAGTGTGTGTATGTGGTGTGATAAAATGAATATGTGAGTGTTATGAAGCCCGTGTGCACATGTTTATACAAATATGGATATAGTAATAATATGAAACAAACATGTAAACAGGTCAAGTTACATCTTAACTGGTTACTAAAAGGTAATCTATTCTATCGTGAGTTCGAGTGTGTGCGTCAACCTCTGCAGGAGTATTCCTAACCCAAGGGTAGGTCTCAAAGGCAAGTAAACACGGGCCCAACTGTGGAATGAACAAGAGACCGATATAGCCCGGTACGAGCTGTAGTAACATGCGACCGATATAGCCCGGTATGAGCTGTAGTAACATGCGACCGATATAGCCTGGTACGAGCTTCTGGTATGGGACTCCTGAGATCTTGTTTTACGAACGTACACTCAAACTATCCCCCCCCCCCCGCGTATCTATACCTAACATGGTAATAAATTCAATCACAATATAGAATGCTGACTGGAAAGAAAAACAGGACAAGTCACGATGATAGGACAATATGGTGAACATGTAAGCACGAGTAATTGTTTCATGGCATGAATGTTCAACATTCTAATTAGTGATATCTTTTTAATGTAAGGAAACAGTAACCGTGAATAGGCATGCCATGTCAAGCAGGTCGATGATAATAGTCTCAAGTAGCATGTCAAATAGAGTTGATATAACATGATAGTATCAATAATGTAAACAAGAATCGATATAAATTTGCAAGTATCTCCATTTAATATCCAGATTTATTATTGAGAAGAATAATAAACTAAAATATGGTTTTAAAGGATTAATATGATTAATGGGTGTTCTAGAAATTCTAGGGTTTTCATTTTATGCAAGATGAATATAAGGTTTCATTTAATAGCATATGGTTTGATTGTTAATAAAAACAAAAGGTTAAATATATAAAATTAATACCAAGAGTATTAAAACACAAATAATATAGTTATCTTATATAAATGCACATAAGCGTTCTATTTCATACTATTAATAACAATGCATAATTTCTTGATTGTATTATATATTGTATATTTATTTTCTTGATGTTACAATGATCTAATCTTTTATATATATATATATATATATATATATATATATATATATATATATATATATATGTATATAATTTAATTATCCTGAAATACTATTCACTAAGCACTATATTATGTAAGCTATATTGTACAAAGATTCAACAAAAAATAAAACTGAATTGATTATTTAAGTTAATGAAATGATAATTCACATCTACTAATTAAAATTTATATCAAGTATGCAAATAAGTCTAAATATAAGCTATATATATGTGAGTGGCATGCAAACTTATGTGAGCAGTATAAAAGTAAGTTTTTCATCATGTATATAATAATTACGTGGTATTTTAGTGAAATTGCACAATAATACAATTTTCATCCAAATATTATAGACTAAGAATTTATTACGATATTTGCTGATGTTGCATTGGCTAAAAAAACAATAGTATTTACCTCGGAGACGGATAAATATTGTAACACCTAGTTCATTTATACCAGTTCTATTTTGGGTATTTCTTTATTTATGGTTATTTCTTGATTTATTGTGTTTTGGGTGCGAATAGTATAATTGGCATCTGTTTTTGCATCCGACCTAACCTGCTTGCTAGAAACCCGTCTTGATTCCTGTTTATGATTTATCCTGGCTAGTTATGAGAATCCGTGCACTTTAGATTCGCCCTAAGGCTCTGAAGCCGCTTGCCCATATTTTTTTTATATAGACTGCATACTGGCATTATATCTGGCATCTACATTTTTTTAATATAACAAATAAAGTCAAATAAAATATTTTAAAAATATCTAGCTTGGCCTGTGTAGTACCCCCGACCCTGTGGTAGCATCCGTATACCATGTTCTCGTCCCGTTCAGTGAAACGGACCTATTTGGATCGCTACGTAACGTGTATCCGTTCTTGGGGGTATGCATTTTCGTTACTCGGATATCCTATTTTGATTTTGGTTAACACGTATATTATCCGTATTTTCAAACCATAATTTTAGACCCAACCTGGACATGTTTTGGAATACTTTCGTATTAGCCAGAAAACTCAATTTATTTAATATTATATTCTAATACTATTATAACTGTTAATACGTTCTTAACCAAAAAATATATTTTTTCAAAATCTTAACCCAATCTCAACAGCCTCTCTCTGTCTCTCTCCTATTATAAATTATAATAATTTTTTTACCTAACCTATTTTTTTTCCTCAGCCTCATTCAATCCCAGCTCTCTCTCTCCCCTCACTATAAATATATTTTAGTATCTTTATTAACAATCAACATTTGTCTCTCTCTCTCTATCCCCTCTTATATACATATATACAATATATATTACTTTTTACCTAATATTCACAACCCAACAACCTCTCTCCTTCTCTATTTCTTTCATCTTTCTTACACCTCCTCTGCCTTGGAACCCACGACTCCCGAACCCTAGCCTCGCCATCACCACCTCCACCCTCGTCGGCGTCCCCATCACCTCGCCCTGCACACCCCAACTACCATCTCTACCACTTCCTCCACTCATCTCTCTCATCTCATAAGAACCCAAGAACCCGACCTCGCGACGACCCCTAGCCACTTTTGCCTTCGTCGTCGCCGACCACCAAAACCCCCGTCGTCATCACGTCCACCTCCTCAACTCTTCTTCCTCTCCACCCTGCACCAACATCCCTGAGAAACCCTGCAACCCAAGAACCCACTAACCTTGCACACCCGAAACCCATTGCCGGCACCCTCACCGCCGACCACCCTCGTCAGCCTCCCCTCGTCATCTGCATCCTCGACTCCTCCTCGACCACCTCCTCCTCACCTCCCTCTCTCTCCCTCGCTGAAACCTTAGACCCTCGCTGCAAGAACCTGCACACCCAATCCCCGGTGATCAGGAAACCCACTGCCACCGCCGGAAAACCCATCGTCGTCGTCGTCACCACCTTGCCACCTCCTCTGACCCCGGGACAACCCTAGAACACCAGCCTTTCCTTCTTCTTTCTTCTTCTTCATCTTTCCTTCTCTTTTCTTTTCTTGATCTGGATTTTTCCTGGCCATCACCGGAGCTGTGCCGTCGCTGACGATTAGATCGACTCAGTGGACGTTCCCAGCCAGCGTGGTCACCTTCTTGCTTTGCCTGATCCTGTCCCGTATACGCGTGTGTACATTGTAACGTTTACCCGACGTCGGACGCTGTGTATATACCCCGTCGTGAGATCCGATCAGGCAAGTTTACCTTGCTACATGCTATGATACATATTTTGCATCCATATGAATAAAAATATCACATGTTGAATGCATTGTACATCCATATTATTGTTTTACTGTTTTCGGATATCCGTACGCATCCATATCATTAATTACATATCTAGTTGCATGCAAGTTAGCTTGATACATGCTATATTATTATACTTGCATCTATATTAATAAAAATATTGCATGTTTATGGTATTGTGCATCCATATTACAGTTTTACCATTTTCCGATATCCGTACGCATCCGTATCATTTATTATATATCTAGTTGCATGCCAGATCACATTATTTCATGTTACTGTTATATTATCACCCCATGCTTGATAATATGCATCATGCGTAGTCATGGAGTTGCAGATAAAATCCCTAATAGATATCTATGCATCCGTGTTTTAATGTGCATCCGTACTTTTATCGTGCATCCGTACTTGCTACAGTTTTATTATGAGCATCCGTTTGATACCTGTGCACTACCTGTCATGACCTAATACACCACTACTTGACATGTTACCTGATCCTGTTTCTAATGCCGACAATCCTGACATGTTGTCCTGATGGACGTTTCCTGTTGTCTGCATAGACAAACCTGTACCTGCTTGATCTTGTGTTGGCATTAGCTCCAGATTTATCAATACCTGACTTGAACACATAACCTTAGGGGTAAGGGGAAATCCAGAATGTAACCGAACGTAACTCAAAGGGCTATTATATTATTTGCCATATTTCCGGGCGTTACGGAAAAATCATGTTACCGTGGTCCCGTGGGGAATGAACGGGGCAATATACTGAATAATCATGTTACTGTGGTCCCGTGGGGAATGAACGGGGCATAGTCTGATGGGTTATGATGAGGATTACATTAATTGATTTCGAAGACTTTAGAATAGATAACCTGGTAGTATAGTTTAGATTACTCACTGCACTTCACCTGCACGCATACACTTCACTGATCCATATCCATGTTACTGGTTATATTCATGTTATCGTTTATACTCATGCCTGCACATCTTGTGTATCCTGTTCATTTATTATTGTTTGATATTATGACGCACTGACATCTGGGTTTTGCATGGCCCGGATCCTTTACCTCTTTCGCAGGCCGATCAGGAGTATTTCATCCGACAGGCCGAGCAGTGAGGATCCTGTTAGTATCTAGTTAGTTTAGTTTTATTTCCGTACTTTTATTTCCTGATGTAAGCCCGTATTTGGGACGTACTTCCCAGATTTTATTATTTATTGGATTTATTGCTTCCGCATATTATTTCTTGACTCGTTTATTCTGGCATATGGACATGTACTAGATAGTTTATTTTTATTTCTACTGTTCTTGATATCTTATAGACAGCCATAATGTGACTGTGGAGGGATGTTTCCTAACCACAGGTAGCATGGTTGGCTCTGTCACGTGCCGATCTTAGCGCACTCTGGGACGCGGAGCGTAACAAATATGACGACACGAAGCGCAACTCTAAGTTTTGAAGGTTCGGCTAATTTTAAAGAAGAATAAAATATTGTGATGGGAAAGAGAGAGAAGGTTAATTTATATAAGAAAGAGAGATATGATAATTATTAGCTTATTTTTTTATAGGGAAGAGAGATGCTGTTAAAAATTGGAGAGAGAGATTATTATAATTGGAGAGGGAGAAAGAAATATTCTGATGAGACGAGACTTGGGTTTGATTTTAAAAGAGAGAAATATATAAATATAAAAGCGAGATATGATGAGATTGTTGTTATATACTTCTATAAGCTATTAGAAAATTTGTATATATGCATATTAGTTTGTATATAATTAGGATAATAGGAAAGTATATGTATATACATATATTAGTATATAGTAAAAATATATGTATATATGTATATGGTTACGGGTTCGTTAAAATAAATATAATTAGTTGCTATATATATATATATATATATATATATATATATATATAATTTTAAGATATCAAACAACTAAAATATATCTTCAGTTAAACTATCATAACAAAATATCTTCAATAATATATATATATATATATATATATATATGTTTTTAGAAAAAAAAATTAAAAAGAGATAATAGATTTGAGAGAGAGAAAGAGAATCTGCTGAGAGAGATTAGATTAGATTGGAGAGAGAGATTTTGTTAGGGAATATATATAGAGAGAGAGAGAGAGCGGGAGTTTGGTAAAATATAGTCAGTGATATAGAAAAATATATGTAGCTAAAATAGAATACGGAGAAAGAGAGAAATCTGTTGAAAACAATATTTATTTGGAGAGAGATAATTGATTGGATAGAGAAAGAAAATAGTATTTATCTTAAAAGGAGAGAGAGTTATCAGGTGAGAGAGAGATAAGATCAGGGGGAGAGATGTATAGTGATTGGAGAGAGAAAATTGAGTTATTAGTTTAGGAAAAATATGTATATGGTTAAAAAATTTAACATCGACTCTCATGACTTGTCAAAACTAAATATTTTAACAAAATAAATATCGTTAGACAAAATATCTTATAAATAAGATTTAAAAAGGGATAAAATCTTGTGTATATATATTGTTTAAAAAAATACTAAGCAAAATATTTTTTGTTTAAACTATAATACTAAAATATAAATATGGTTACAAAATAGTGTTAGACAAATGAATATTTAATTACTAATAATATACCTATTTAACAAACTTGAAAAACCATAATTATATGTATATATCGTGATTAAAAGTATTAAACTCTAAGTTATAATAATAAAACAAAACCCAATATATCCAAAAGAAAAAGGAAAAGAAACGTATGATCGGATTAGGGTGTTACAAGTTCTACCCTTCGAAAGATTAGGATGCAAATACTCGCTCCCCCGAAATATACGCAGGGAAGCATATTGCTCACTAGTGAATGAATCTCTATGCGAGGTAGTCCTTTCTTCAAAGAACATAAAGAATGTTAAGAGACCTACATGTGGGTCCTGCAATCAAGTGGAGTAGCCCGCTTAAACCAAAAACCATGAAAGGAATGTGAAATCCGTGTCCCATTCCGAATTAGATGATGAAGGGAAAAGCCCCAAAGTCAAGTTCATTCTTCCAAGGAAGAAGAAAACTCAGCAGAAGGAATGACATGATATCTCGTTCTTTTGTATATAAAGAAGATGCTCCGTCAGCGTCAGAAGGCGATATTGATGAGCAGGGGACAGGTGCCGTGTAAAATGCCTGGTATTTCCCGCAAAATAACCCGATTGCTGCGATGGTAAAATAAGCAGTCCAAAAAGATGAAGATAGCTTAAGGTGTTAAGTGTCAATGCAAACAAAAGACAAGCGGCAACTCCTCAGCAAGCAATCGTTGGAAGGGATAAGTTATGTAACTCTCCGACCGAATGATGAATGTTGGACCAAAACGTACCTAAACTAATGTTAGACAGAAATGTCCCTAAACTAATATTGGACCGAAACGTCCCTAAACTAATATCCGTCCCAAACATGGGAATGATGGACCAAGATTTCCTTAAACTAATATTTGTCCCAAACATAGGAATGTGGCACCGAGATGTCCTTAAACTAATATTCGTTCCAAACACGGGAATGCTGGACCGTAATGTCCCTAAACTAATATGTCATCTCATACATGATAAATTGGACCGAGATGTTCTTAAACTAATATTCGTCCCAAACACAGGAATGTTGGACCGAGATGTTCTTAAACATGTTGGACCGAGATGTCCTTAAACTGATATTCGTTCCAAACATGGGAATGTTGGACCGAGGTGTCCTTAAATTGATATCCGTTCTAAACATGGGAATGTTGGACCGAAACGTCCCTAAACTAACAATGGATTGAAATATCCTTAAACTAATATATTGCCCTACGATGAGTCTCCATTTCGAGCACCGTATACAATCCACGGGCATAAAAAAATTCACATCCTTCCCAGGTCCTATATGATGCGGTCTTTCGAAGAATATTGTGACCTACAAATGTTAGTATGTTACCTTACAGGCCGCCTAAAAAAGGTATGTCCACAAGTGGAATGGGCACGGATAAAAACCCGAGTGGGCGCCATGAGTGAAAACAGCAGGACTATCGGCGAGCTTGTGAAAACCCGGGAGGGCGCAAACTCATTAAACGAAAGGAAAAGATGCACTTGAAAAGTCCTTATGACTTTGTAAGGAGAAAACTCCTGCGTGAGATCCTTATGACTCACAAAAGAGCAACACACTTAGGAATCCATACGATTTCTAAGGAGGAAATACACTTACGAAATACTTACGACTCGTAAGGAGAATATACCCTTTATAAGACCCTCACGGCTTTAGGATTCAAAAAGCCTTAAGCTACATGGATCTAAATCTGTTCTTAAACAGTCACATCCCCCAAATTGCCCTATAGGCGGTCTAATATTGACCCTTATATACAATTCACGGACGTAAATAAATATATTCTCAACCGAGTCTCTCCAAAATTGAGAAAAATCACTCAACATGGTGAACAACATTTGCGAGTCCCCACGACTTGCAAGGAGAAAGTACTCTTGTAAGATCGTTACGACTTTCAAGAGAAAATACCATTTAGGAGTCCTCATGACTTCTAAGGAGAAAATAGACCTATGAGATCCTCTCGACTCATAGAGAGAAATACCTTTATGAGACCTTTACGGCTCATAAAGCTAAAAGACTTAGCCGACAGGATCCTAACCCTGTTTGCTAAGGCATCTTTGTCCAAATAAATAAAGGCAACCGATGATTCACTCATGGCAATATACCAGTTGTAGCGATACAGATATCAAGATTGGTATCAATTTCGAATCCTCAACTCGCAATAAAACCAACGAGTAAGGAAAAACATGCATATGAAATAGCCGAAATGATGGGGCAACTTGTAATAAAAAACAGCAAGAAAAAATAAAGAAAAAGCCGAAATGATTAGGCACTGCGAAAAAATAGCCGAAATGATTGGGCAATCGTGACTTTCGCGTTATAAAAAGCTGAAAAGATAGAGTATCACGGAAACATAAAAAAGTATAATAAAATAAAATTTCTTTGCCCTGCAAGTAGGTCCACAACAACTCTTGTATACAATCCATGGCTATAAATGAAAGAAAAGGAACCATATCTTCCCATCATACCTCATCAAAAGAAGATCCAAGTCATAACAGTACATCTATAGCCTAAAGACTATTTCGACGTTCCTCCTCATTTCAACAAGGTGCGGGCACAACTGTCAAATAAAATCGGAGCAATGGCATATTCCTAGCTCCAGATCTTGACAGTAATTCATATAGCATAGAGCTCATATAGATGTCTACCTTACTTCAGCGAAAAATCAGTGCAACACCAAAGAAAAATGAAGTAACGGCATGTACCTAGATTCGGGTCTTGACGGCAACCCTACAGACCATTGGATGTCATCCCACCTCAGAAGGGTGCGGTTATGACTCATCGGGGCTTCAAAATGAGCCTAAGCTCAAGTAAAGCGCCATGACAGTAACTAACGCTTGATCTTTCGATGGTAATATGAATATTCCAACCTAAGAAAATTGCTTGAAGATGTCTTGTCCAACCTTAGAAAGGAACAGGGACACGACAAATGTGGGGTTACTCGAGCCGCAACCCAAGGGACTGCACATCAAGAATATATCAGCCAACGCGATGGTACGATGGACTTAACCTAGAACCACAAATTTAATGGACCCCTATCATAAAAAAGAAAGGGTTATTTATATCTCACGTTAGGATACACCTGCGAGATCCTCTCGGCTTGTAGGGAGAAATATCTTTATGAGACCCTCAAGGCTCATAAAGTTGAAAAGCCTCAGGCGACGGGAATATCAACCTATTTCCTAAGCTACTGTTGCCCTACAAGGAGGTCAAGACTGACTCTTGTATACTATCCACATACCACCTTCGACAAAATTGGTAGAAGACGCCGCCATAAAAAAGGCAAAGGTGTAACTCACGTGCCTCAAGGTTTAAAACTACATTTCTTAAGAATTATGATTTGAGTCAATGGTAGATAACGGCGCCAGTGCCCTCTCTCTATCTTTTTAGATTAAGATTCTAAAAGCTATGCACGATACGCCCATCCGAAATCAATCGTATGCTATGTATTACTTTACACTACTTCACCCATGTATATACCACCGTGAGCAAAGTAGTGAGGGCATTTGTTCGACATCAAAAATCCATCGAATAATTAATATTGTCACGCTCCGCTTCCCGGTGTATGGCGAAGGGGGTGCGACTGGCCACTACGTATTTACTCTGAAGTAAATACGCTAAGCGTATCTAAGTGATATAAAAAAAATGTACACAAGAGACAAATGTAATGAAACAACAACTTTATTTATTCACATTCTTTTTGTACAATGCATGGAAAAGTAAATATATCTGAATGAAAGCAATTCCTAAACAATGGCATAACAGAAATGGAAAGTACTGAAATGAAATGTGTACAAGTGTAACTACAGCTTGGGATCTTCAATAAACTGGTCCAAGTCTTCAGTGCTAGGCTCGATCTCTTAAAGGTCTGAATCACCTGACGACATTTAAAGAAGAAAGAAAGAGAATGTCGTCAGCGAACAAATCGCTCGGTAAGTTCCAAAGATAAGGGAGAAGTAGAATAGACAGAGAGTAAGAGAGAGAGTGTAGCTTTTACAGTTGTATTATATTGTTGTATTGTTGTATTTAGTATTAACGCTGTTGTTTGTAGCTTGGTACAGAAGAATGCCAGTGTATACAAGAGGAGTCTCTATATGCTAGAGACTTAAGGCAATGGAAGTACAAGGCTCCGTTAGAAAGCCCGGCACAACGGCGTGGTATTCAGGTTAGGTGTCTTAATCTTGCAGTCTTGTGCCACTTGTAACACCTTCCGTACCAATCTACCCTTATACCCCGTGATGTCTTGGTTGTATTGTTGTATTGTATTGCAACTTGTATTGTCTTATACTATAGATTGTATATTTGGATGACTTGCCGAAACCATGATATCAGTAAATGGATATAACTGGAGAATCATGGATATAACTGGAGAATCATATAAATGGAAGTATATCCATGGTTCGGTTCAGTCAATATAGATTGATGGATTCACAGATTCATGTTGAATTGTAATATTGTAGATTGTACTTGAATCATATTCAAGTCAGATTATTATAATGAGACTCGGTCTGAGTTAGAACAATTAGAAAAGAAATTGAAGTCCTGAATTAGGTTTTTATGTTATCGGTAACCGCTGCACATGGGCGGCAGGATTTGTGTCTTTTTCAAAAACGATTACCGTATTAATAACACCGTTGTTAAGTTGTCTACCTTAGATAGGCAAGCACCCATATCTCCGGCTCCCTGAGGATCAAGAGACTGGTCCCGCTTAAATCTATATTTACTAGGATCCTCAGGGTAATTTATAGAACTTGAGGGGGTTTATGTAACAATATCTTTGTATACTTTTCAAAAAACACTCCAAGTATTTAATTATCGTCTTTATAGTTGTCATAGATGTAGATTTTATATTTGTGATATTTCTAGTGAAAATAACATAATCTTATAATATATGGTATTTAATTGTAATATTGAATTTGTATGGAACTCATGGTATTTTAATATAAAGTGATTCTTGTGATTTTAGAAAAAGTTGGAATATTGATATTATAACAAAAATAGATATTTTGGTAATACATATATATTTATAAAAATAATTTTAATTTATTATTTTCTAGAAATCTCATTTTCTTAAGATATTTGTATTTTAAATCTCTCGAGACAGAATGCTCCTTGCGGAGGTCTGCATCTCGCACTACTAAGCTCAGGGATGTGCGATAATCCGCACCATCCCAGTCGGATTCCCCAAAATGGATTTTAGTGGCGTTTTACAAAGATTTGTGTAAAATACATAATCTTGTAAAAAACGGTTTTAATAGTAAATGGTATTTATATGTAAAGTTTCGTTTTCCCGTATTCTATGTTCCCGAAAGGTATTGTGTTATGTTGCATATGAGTGTTGTGAGGAGGTAGGTCATTACCTCGTGATTTAATTAAAGGTATAGCAAGATTAATGATGTTTTGAGGTAGAAAGTAAACTACATGGTATTTTATTGAAAAAGAGCGGTAAAAATTACAAAATGAAATATTTTGCTATGGAACTTGTTCAACATATTTTGTTAATGATTAATAGTCAAGATGTAAGAGTTTAATATGGTTGTGTTAAGGAAAAATTGAACTTTATAAGAAAACCAAATCGGAAGTCGGATTTAACTCCGCTTCCATCGGGTTTTAGTAAAAGAAGTTTTAAGAATAGATTAGAGAAGAGGGGGTGGGACTTACTGGCTTAGAATCAAGAGAAGAGGTAGAGGAGGAAGTAGGATTCACCGGTGCGTCATTTCGTCGCCGGAAGCTCCTAGGGTCATCGTTGGAAGTTCGCCCGAGTTTCGCCCTTCATTAACTTCACTTGTACACAAAAGTTCTAGGGATTTCCTTGAGAGTTTTGGACAGAAATTTGGAGTGAGGAGAGTGTGCTTAGGGTTGATATTTATAGGGTAAGGTTAGGGTTTAGAGTAGGTGAAAGGGTATAAAAAATGTATTAAAAATGGAGTAAATAGGGTTTTAAAGGGGCTCTGTTACTGTGCAGGATAATTAAAGTATACAGGGGTACTGGGGAGGCCAATAGACAGAAATTTCATGTTGGGGAATTGGCGGTCCGGCCCAGTCCGGCCGGCGGCGGCAGGCCGAGTCGGCCGAGTCGCGAGCCGATTCGGCCGAGTCCGGCTCGGCTGATTCCGGTGTGCCTTGGGTTCCTCGTCGGTTGGGTAATCTCCTGGGACAGTTTGTTTTATTTGTGTAGTGGGGTTTTTACGAGTTATGCATGTGTAAGCTCTTGGGCTTCTAAAAATTTACAAGAAAAAATATTAAAAATAAAGTGGGTGATGGGATTTGAAGTCTGGTGCTTTGGTTCAGCAGTGCAAGGTCTTACTAATGAGCTACAAGCTCTTTCTTTCTATTAAAAAGCAAAACAAACTTATAACTTGTGCTCAGGCAAAAGTACCCATTTCTGTGTTTTTTGAAAAATTGTACAGAAAGTTGTACATGAAATTTAGGGTTGTTATATTCTACCCTCCTTATAAAAATTTCGTCCTCGAAATTTTTAAAAGGAAAGTGTAACAGATTCAATGAAAGTTTGGTGATAGAACTATTGGTAGTGTATGAAAAATATGTAAACAAATGAAAGAAAGCGAATGGTTTTGATAAAATTGTAAAAGATGTGAGAGAATTTTGGGTTAGGACAAATTCAAAGTTTATGAAATGATAAGATTCAAGATGTATGAATTGTAAAGAATGTTAGTTGCTGGTTCTTGTGTTATATTGCTTAGGTTGTTCACGCAGAACAGAACTGCATGGTAGGGTTCCATACAGTTCTGACCTGCATAGGCCGCCAACAAAACTTGTCACGCCCCGCTTTCCGGTGTACGGCGAAGGGGACGCGACGATGCCGCTACGTATTTACTCTGAAGTAAATACGCTAAGCGTATCTAAGCGATATAAAAGAAATGTATACAAGAAACAAATGTATGAAACAACAACTTTATTTATTCACATTCTTTTTATACAATGCATGGAAAAGTAAATACATCTGAATGAAAGCAATGCCTAAACAATGGCATAACAGAAATGGAAATTACTGAAATGAAATGTGTACAAGTGTAACTACAGCTCGGGATCTTCAATAAACTGGTCCAAGTCTTCAGTGCTAGGCTCGATCTCTGGAAGGTCAGAATCACCCGACGACATTCAAAGAAGAAAGAAAGAGAATGTCGTCAGCGAACAAATCGCTCGGTAAGTCCCAAAGATAAGGGAGAAGTAGAATAGACAGAGAGTAAGAGAGGGTGTAGCTTTTATAGTTGTATTATATTGTTATATTGTTGTATTTAGTGTTAACGCTGTTGTTTGTAACTTGGTATAGAAGAATGCCAGTGTATACTCAAGGAGTCTCTATATGCTAGAGACTTAAGGCAATGGAAGTACAAGGCTCCGTTAGAAAGCCCGGAACAACGGCATGGTATTCAGGTTAGGTGTCTTAATCTTGCAGTCTCGTGCCACTTCTAACACCTTCCGTACCAATCCACCCCTTAAACCCAGTGATGTCTTGGTTGTATTGTTGTATTGTATTGCAACTTGTGTTGTCTTGTAATATAGATTGTATATTTGGATGACTTGCCGAAACCATGATATCAGTATATGGATGTAACTAGAGAATCATGGATGTAACTGGAGAATCATGTAATTGAAAGTATATCCATGGTTCGGTTCGGTTCGGTCAATATAGATTGATGGATTCACGGATTCATGTTGAATTGTAATATTGTAGATTGTATTTGAATCATATTCAAGTAAGATTATTATAATGAGACTCAGTCTGAGTCAGAACAATTAGAAAAGAAATTGAAGTCCTGAATTAGGTTTTGATATTATCGGTAACCGCTGTACATGGGCGGCAGGATTTGTGTCTTTTTCAAAGACGATTACCGTATTGATAACATCGTTGTTAAGTTTTCTACCTTAGATAGGCAAGCACCCATATCTCCGGCTCCCTGAGGCTCAAGAGATTGGTCCCGCTTAAACCTATATTTACTAGGATCCTTAGAGTAATTTATAGAACTTGATGGGGTTTTTATGTAAAAATACCTTTGTATACTTTTCAAAATACACCCCAAGTATTTAATTATCGTCTTTAGAGTTGTCATAGATATATATTTTATATTTTTGATATTTCTAGTGAAAATAACCTAATTTTATAATATAGGGTATTTAATTGTAATATTGAACTTGTATGGAATTCATGGTATTTTAATGTAAAGTGATTCTTGTGATTTTAGAAAAAGTTGGAATATTGATATTATAACAAAAATAGATATTTTGGTAATACATATATATTTATATATTTATAAAAATAATTTTAATTTATTATTTTCTAGAAATCTCATTTTCTTAAGATATTTGTATTTTAAATCTCTCGAGACCGAATGCTCCTTGCGGAGATCTGCATCTCGCACTACTAAGCTCAGGGATGTGCGATAATCCGCACCATCCCAGTCAGGTTCCCCAAAATGGGTTGTAGCGGCGTTTTGCAAAGATTTATGTAAAATACATAATCTTGTAGAAAGCGGTTTTAATAGTAAATGGTATTTATATATAAAGTTTCATTTCCCGTATTCTATATTCTCGAAAGGTATTGTGCTATGTTGCATATGAGTGTTGTGAGGAGGTAGGTCATTATCTCGTGATCTAATTAAAGGTATAGCAAGATTAATGATGTTTTAAGGTAGAAAGTAAACCACATGGTATTTTATTGAAAAAGAGCGGTAAAAATTACAAAATGAAATATTTTGCTATGCAACTTGTTCAACATATTTTTTTAATGATTAATATTCAATATGTAAGAGTTTAATATCGTTGTGTTAATGAAAAATTGAACTTTATAAGAAAACTGAATCGGAAGTCGGATTTAACTCTGCTTCCGTTGGATTTTAGTAAAAGAAGTTTTAAGAATAGATTAGAGAAGAGGTAGGTGAGACTTACTGGTTTAGTATCAAGAGAAGAGGTAGAGGAGGAAGTAGGATTCGCCGGTGCGTCGTTTCGTCGCCGAAAGCTCTTAGGGTCGTCGTTGGAAATTCGCCGGAGTTTCGCCCTTCGCTAACTTCACTTGTACACAAAAGTTCTAGGGATTTTCTTGAGAGTTTTGGACAGAAATTTGGAGTGAGGAGAGTGTGCTTAGGGTTGATATTTATAGGGTAAGGCTAGGGTTTAGAGTAGGTGAAAGGGTATAAAAAAATGTATTAAAAATGGAGTAAATATGGTTTTAAAGGGGCTATGTTTCTGTGCAGGATAATTAAAGTATATAGGGGTACTGGGGAGGCCAATAGACAGAAATTTCATGTTGGGGAATCGTCGGTCCGGCCGGCGGCGGCGGGCCGAGTCGGCCGAGTCCGGCCAATTCCGATGTGCCTTGGGTTCCTCATCGGTTGGGTATTCTTATGGGACAGTTTGTTTTATTTATGTGGTGGGGTTTTTACGAGTTATGCACGTGTAGACTCTTGGGCTTCTAAAAATTTAAAAAAAAACAATATTAAAAGTAATATGGGTGATGGGATTTGAACTCTGGTGTTTTGGTTCAGCAGTGCAAGGTCTGACCAATGAGCTACAAGCTCTTTCTTGATATTAAAAAGCAAAACAAACTTATAACTTGTGCTCAGACAAAAGTACCCCTTTCTGTATTTTTTGAAAAATTGTACATGAAGTTTAGGGTTGTTGCAAATATACATTTAAATATTTATTTCAAGCTACAGGAAAGAGATCACCAAACATGAGATTGAAACTACAAGGGTTAACAAAACAGTATACAAAGTTCTCTAACTCTCTCTCTGCATTCTCTACCATGTTGTAATGGCGGTTCGCACGAAGAGTCCATCCCCATCCGTCAGCGCCACGCACGTCGGCAAAGGAAGACATGATAGCCCGTCGAGCTCAAATTTGACTCAGCATGTGAATCGAACGATCCCTCAAAGGCTTTGTAATCAAGCATGCCTCATGAACACACTCGATCTTGTTCTTCGCTGCATCATCATCGCTAAAATTATCTCCGCCGGATAAGGGGGAATGTCGTCAAGGATGGCCAGAAAAATCATTCGGAGCCAAATAGAGCCGTCGGGGAGAGTAGACCCCCTACGAATCATAATCTAATGCATCACCGTGTCGCACTGAGCATCTGTAAGAGCGGGATTCTCCAGACGTGCAGCAAAATGAGAAATAATCTTCTCAAAGGGCACCTCCTATGGCTGTCGTGGAGCATGTGGGTGATCGCAAGCCATGATTCTCTCTCTGTGAAAGTGAAGGAGAAGATGAATATTGCTTCAGATTATAAAGAGAAGCATTCAAGTCTCGGCACGGTAAATGTTGTGCATGCTGTCAGTTGGAACTGTTTCCAAGGTTTGACTAAAAGAAGGTGTCGGAAAAGAAAAGGTTGACTCGGGAAGAGCAGAGAAAGAAGGTGAAACGAAACCCTCATAAAAATAAGGCAGCGCCTTACGTTCTGGGTATGTGAGCATCGGCATGCAAAGCATATGGACATCTGTCTTTGATAGGATTAAATCCTAAGACAGCGCCTCACGTGCCATACACGTGAGCGCCAGCGTGCAAAGCATGTGGACGCTTGTCTCTGATATGATTAAATATTAGGGTGGTTCCTTACGTGTTAAACACGCGAGTGCCGGCGAGCAAAGCATGTGGATACTTATTTCAGTAAGAATTAAATTTTTTGGCTACGCCACGTGCATAGCACGTGAGCGTTAGCGCCCAAATTGAAGCAGATTTGATTTGAGTAGAATTAAATTCTATATGGGAAAATATTTCTCTAAAATAAGAACTATATTCTCTATTAAATAGGGAGCCGTTGGATCAAAGATCTAATGATAGAATTAAATTCTATTAGGAAAAATATCACCCTGATCAAATTAAATAAGAACAATATTCTCTGTTAAACAGAGAGTCGTTGGATCAAAAATCCAATGATGATTTAAAAAATCATCAAAAGTTAGAATTAAATTCTATTTGGGAAAATATTTCCCTAATCTTTCTAAGCAAGAAAGATATACTTTGTTAAACAGAGAACCATTGGATTAAAAATTCAACGGTGATTAAAAAATCACCGTTTGAATGAAAAGATAGAATTAAATTCTATGCATGGAAAATATTTTCTCTAATCTTGTTAAAAACAAGAAAAATATATTCTGTTAAACAGAAAGCCTCGAATCTAAGATCGAACGATGATTAAAAATCACCATATGATTATGAAATCAGATTGAGATATCTCAAATAAGGGATCTTTTAAACTAACCAACAAATTTTCCTCACGTATATAAGGGATCCGAGACTTCAAGTCTCAGAGAGAAGAATCAACCCTATAAGGTGATAAAAAAAAGCTACAACTGAGAATTTAATTCTCTGGCTGAAAAAAAAGCTCATTCTTGCTCCCCTCTAACCCTATGTAAAGAAAAAAGAAGAGATCAAAATATCTCCTTTACCCATCGTACATAAATACAAGGGTTTAACCCTTCATAAAGAACATAGTTCATTCTCTAGATCTGAGATCCGCAGGACAAATCTCTCATAAGTTGAGAATAATTCTCATCGGGAAAATTTTGTTCTTCAGACTCAAGGTCTAGAGGAAAAACTAGATATGGGAAAAGAAATATGAAGAAATATATTTCAGGAATTTAATTTCTCTAAAACAAGGTTCAACCCTTCAAAGAACTTAGTTCTTGTAAAAAAAGGAACAGAAGAATTTAGTTCTCAAAAACCCGATTCTAGATCTTCAAAAATATAGATTTTGGTGATCATCAATGGCCAAAACACCATTAATGGAAGTTTAACTTCTTTCAAAACAATAAACAGAGATTAAATTTCTAAAGATTCAGCGCCTCATGTGATATTCACGTGAGCGCCCAAAAGATTTCCTGAAGTGAGCGCCTCATGTGATACTCACGTGAGCATGCAGAAGGCCCATGAAGACAGAGCCTCACGTGCCACACACGTGAGCGCCTATAAATAAAGACTCAGTGCCGTACGTGTTTTACGTGTAAGCACCCATAAACTCAGCGCCGCACATAACTCACACATGAGTGTCCATCAATAAAGATCTAGCGCCTTACGTGAAACTTATGTGGGAGTTTAAAAATTGGCAAGCTGAAGCGACTCACGTGATACCCACGTGAGCGATGTATAAAAATTCTTTGCACTATATATTCAAAGTATTTAGCATTGATAGGGCAACGCCCAAGTATGAGTGCCTCACGTGATACCCATGTGAACGCTATAGCAGAATTTGGATATTATATTCATAGTCAAAAGACTAAGTGCTTAGCATGGCTAGGTGATGAAAAAGCCTAAGGCTGAGCCCAAAATTGGCTAAGTCTCCGAAATTTCCTTGAACCCATGTTGTTCACTGCAGCTGAGCCCATACACTCTGTTGATGGATTTTAACAAAATTTAATGACCTTTAACTATATTTCTAAGTTGATCTTAGTCGTATACGAGACTAACGCGTTCTTGGTTAAAATAAATTGAGCCAATGTGCTCATATATTTAAGTTGATTTTAATCTAAAATCAGATTAACGGTTCTTGAATAAAACAAAATATCCACTCAACTAATGGAACATACAATCTACGTTCAAACCCAAATATATATGTACGGATTTGGACTAATCCACGCCCTACGGGCGACAACATAAATTAGTCTCCGTATACAATCTATGGGCAACACGAAGTGATCTGCCTGGAGCTGGAAAAAGTTGTTATCGCAACGCGATAACGTAATTAATTGCAGGGGCTTTCGGCTGCAGAGAAGAGCATCCCCGCAATCAAAAACCCCTCAAAGAGGGGGAGTCTGATAAAATCATGCTACATCGGTCGCATCTGTCCAAACCTTCAATATACGGTATAATAAATCAACTTGGTATATTCGGAAAGGTGGACGGATATGTTCCAAATAGAATCTGCCCCCGTATTCAGGTTAGACGTCCTTTGCGTCTTAGTCCAGTCATCGGCGGTAAACACCGACCTAGATCGAAAAGTGGCTGGTCATCAGGTGAACTAATGCGAGTGAGCTTTATTATTGTATTCATGGGAGTATCAGCAGGGCGACGGCCAAGAAATCCCTTTTTTTACGAAGATCTAGAGTATATTTCCGCTGTGAAAGAAATAACGATCTCTTATTTCGAGATACTTTTATACCAAGAAAGTAACGTGGAGGACCAAAAATTTTGGTGTCAAAATGTGATGCCAAATTAGTTTTGACCTAGATATACCCTCGGAATCATCTCCAGTGATGATCATGTCATTAACAAAAATAAGGAGAATAACCATTCCTTTTTCCTATATGTATAAAAAGAGATAGATCTGCCGAGTTTCTTATGAAATTTATCTTTTTAGTACCATACTGAATTTATTGAACCATGCTCGAGAAGATTGTTTTAACCCATAGATAGATTTTATAAGATGACATACAGGAGACTCCTACCCACGCTCAAAACCAGAAGGCTGCTGTATATAAACCATTTCGGAAAGATCGCCATTAAGGAAGATATTCTTAACATCTAGCTAATGTAGATGCCAATCGCGGATAACCGCAAGAAAGATCAAGACACAAACAGAAGTGAGTTTGTCAACTGGAGAAAAAGTCTCAGTATAGACGACACCGTATTGCTATGTATAGTCTTTGGAAACAAGGCAGGCTTTCAAACGAGATACACTACCATTAGGATTATATTTGATAGCAAATACCTATCGGCAACCAACCACCTTTTTTCTGTGAAAGGAAGCTGACCAGATCCCAAGTGTGATTATACCTCAGTGCCTGCAACCCTTCCATCATAGACCTGTGCCAACCTGGATGATTCATTGCTTCCTAAACAGAATTAGAAAGGGAAACAACAGACAAGAAAGAGACAAACTGAAATAAAGCTGGAGTAAAAAGATGATATGAAATAAATAAAGTAAGAGGATGAGAAGTAGTGCACGTTTACCTTTGCGAAGAGCAATTGGTAAGTCGTCGGACAAACCATCAGAATGAGGGAGAGGTGAAGGCTCGTCAGCTTCCGGCTGTATACATGGAGGAGGAGTTTCAGTATCTGTTGTTGAATCTATCACTGCTCTCGGTCGACGACTATCGAAATGGGCAACTGGAGGAAGATGATGAGGAACTTCGACAGTAGTAGATTCAGTTTGAATTGATTGGTCATATGAAGGTATAGGAAGTGATGGTGGCCGCGGCGGTGGGACGTGAGAAGGACTTTTCACTAGGGAGTAAAAGGGTTGATTCTTAAGAAAGATGACTTCATGAAAGACTATGACATTGGATGTAGAAGGAAGGATGCAAACATAACTTTTTGAGTTCTAGAATAACTAACAAATATATGTTTGACAGCCTAAAGATCCAATTTATCGCGAGTTAATTGATGATTATGAACGTAGCAAACACATCCGCAAACTTTAGGAGGAAGAGAAAAATGGTCTTGGTCGGGAAATAAAATTGAGAACGGTGTTTGGTTTTGAAGAATCGTGAAAGTCATGCGATTAATCAAAAAATATACAGTAAGTAAGGAAAAATTCCAAAGGCGTTTTGGGACATGCATGTTAAGTATAATAGAACGAGCAATGTCAAGCAAGTGGCGGTTTTTTTTCCAGCAATGCCATTTTGTTGTAGTGTGTTTGAGTAGGAAGTTTGATGAATAATCCCAGGGGATTGGAAAAGAGTTTGAAAAATACTACTCATGTATTTTTTTTTGCATCATCAGTTCTTAAAGTCTTAATAGATGTACTAAACTGATTGACCACTTCATTAATAAATATTTTAAATACATATGGAAATTCAGATCGTTCATGTAAAAGAAACAGTCATGTCATTTTAGAGTGATCATCATTAAAAGTGACAAAATATTTGTAGAAAAATATGCTAATATGCTTGTAACAACCCCAAATATCAGAATGGACTAATTCAAATATCGAAGAACTACGTCTATTAACTGAAGGAAAAGATGAAGAAAAATGTTTTCCCAAAACACATGACTCGCATGAAAGATTGGATAAAGAGAAATTAGATAACATGGGACATAGCATAGGAAGAGGTGGATGTTCAATACGTCGATACCGGCAAATGGTAGAAACAGCAGCAAATGCGAAAGGTGACACATCCAAGTAGAACATACCATTAACTTCTTTACCCCCGCCATTCTGCTATTTCGCCTGGTTGTCCTGGATCACAAAGTAATTAGAAGAGAAAGTTATTGAATAGTTGAAAGCATTGGTAAGGTAACGAACATACAAAAGATTCGTACGAAGTGAAGAAACAATTAGAACATTTTTAAGCGGTAAGAAAGATGTCACATCAATATTGGTACAACCACAAACAGGAATGACATCCTTATTGACAATGGAAATGAATTTATGCGAAGTGGAAAACATATAGTTAGAAGCAGTATGAGTCATGTGGTCTGATGCTCCGGAGTCTAGGATCCAAAGGTTTGACTGAGATAGTAGAGATACCTGATGTGATTAAGTTGACAGTAAAAATAGGAGAGAAAATATGTTGCAGGTGCTATAGGTCTTAAGGAGAGATCTGCGAGGAAGATGATGCTGGCGGTTGGGTCGCTGTGGATGGAGGAGTCGTACTCTATCAGGCAGTAGAAGTCTGATCCGGATAGCCATGTTTCTCCCAGTAGAATTGATCTGTATGATTGTTACGACCGTAACGAGTGCAAGAAAAGGAACCGCAACTACATTCGTGACCCCGTCTCCCACAACCTTGAGTACCAATAGAAGAACGATCATGACCAAAGAGAGATCCTTGACCATAGCCCTGAGCAACAATGGCAGAAGATGGAGCTTCCATTGTAGAAGCGCCTGGTGGAGGGACACAATAAACAACAGTGAGATTAATATTCAAGATAGGTGCACCACCCTGAGAAAAGAAAGGAGCGAACTCCATCCAAGTGAGCCTTCATTTTAGCCAAATAAAGAGTCACAATAAGAGCCTGACTCTTGGTAACGGCTGGATCAAAGGAGATAAGTTGATACATGTTTCATTCTTCTAGAAGCCCCCGGAACCGGGCCCTAAAGGTATGTAGATCATTATCTGGAGTAGCGGTAGTGAGTTAATTGAAGATATCATAGGGCCGATGAAGGCTATCTTCTGACGAGTAAAGAGATTTGAGATGAAATCACATCTCCTTCGCAGTAGGAAGATACATAATAGCCCGATAACAGCTGGGCTCCATCGAGTTTGTAAGCCAGGTGCAAACTTTACTGTCATTTTGAGACCAAAATAAATGCTGCGCATCGAAGTTTGGTAAAGCTTTCTGAAAGAGATGGTGATGAAGGCCCATTCTTGTGAGGGTTCGTTCAATGTCGTATGCTTATTCCAAAAAAATATTAAAGCCAGAGAGATTCAACGCGGTTAGACAGAAATTTGTTTTGTAATCGGAAGTAGGATGATCAATCTTGTTGTCCGTTATATTGAATGCCGCACAGAAAGAGAGTAAGTAATAGAAAATGCAGATCTAACACATAAAGAGCGAGAGAAAGATACACATCTCAAGATCAATTCATCACGGGATTTCGAGTCAGCTGGAAGATCCAGCAAAACAAGAATAGAGGCGTCGAGGGCTATGGGTGAGACGACCTGAAGGCGAGGCGAGGCGGGGTCTGGGGATGAGACGGCCTGAAGGCAAGGCGATGAGATTTGGAGGCGAGACGAGGCGGTCTGGAGGCGAGGCGAAGCGTCTTGAAGGCGAGGCAACTTGAAGGAGAGGCGATTCAAGGGATGCGGCTTGGAGAGGACGTGAGGAGGCGGCGGGAGGAAAGAGGGAGGAGGGCTGCGACTAGATATTTTTTAGGAATAGGGTTAGGGTTTTGGAGCCATGCTCTAATACCATGTTAAAAATTAAAAAGCTGAGAATTAGATTTTTTATTGCGTGATCAATGGTTTCTTTATATAGGGATTATAATTACTTGATACCCACGCATCATGGTACGGTGTACCCTAATAACAATATATTCTAAATTATTCCAACAAAAATAAAGTATGAATACGAATATTGGAAAAAGTATATATGTTTAAGTCAAACATTACATTTTTTGCATGCTATAATCGCATTTACAAAACGGATATAGATAGTTATCGAAAATGTAATTTCTATCTGGATAAAAGTTAGATACGGATATGGATATTGAAAACATATATTCATTCGGCAGAACACGATCAATTTTGCATGTTTTATTTGAATCTACAAGTCGCATACGGATACCGAGGTACTGAAAGGATATTAATTTTACCATATTTGTATTTTGTGGTTATTTGCAAATGAGAGTATGAACACAAATAGCGGCCGAAAACGAAAATTACTATCCCTATTTGATAAAAATTGATATAAATATGAATATTGGAAAAAAGAATATCTTTTCAAGTCAAACATTACAATTTTGCATGTTATATTCGAATTTACAAGTCGGGTATGGATACGGAATAGATATAGATGTTGCTATATCCATACACAATGGCTATTGACGGGTGAGAATATGAGAATATGACTAACCGTCGAAAAAGAAAACTACTATCCGTATTTGATAAAAATCGGAGCAGCAGTCTCCATCACCTAGGCTTGGCATGTGCTTGGGGGGAGGGAGGCGCATTTTTGGGTGAAATTAAAATCGTGCTTGTGGACGGTGCAAAATGCAGATGGTGACAGGGAGCAGACTGAGTTTCTGCGTCGCACAGCTGACGTGGAATCTATTCAGTTTAGTACGTGCACCGAATCACTGGCACTGACTCACTTTCCCACCCACTTGTTTTTGTACGCGTGCCCATAGTCACAAATTCGTCATTCGGGAATAATTCGGCGAGGTCGAAAATTCGGATTCGGAGAATTATTCGGAAAAAATCGGCAGGTATTCGGGAAAGATTCGGTAAGTGTTCGGGAAATGTTCGGGAAGGATTTCGAGCAATAAATTAATATATGAGACGCTAGGTTTTGATTTTGTGAATTATTTGCTGTTTTTTAAATTATTCGGCGTTTTATCACATAATTCGGGAATAATTCGCGAATTATTCGCGAATAATTCGCGAATAATTCGGCC
The DNA here is from genome assembly GCA_030015575.1 of Agapanthus africanus. Lineage (NCBI taxonomy): Eukaryota > Viridiplantae > Streptophyta > Magnoliopsida > Asparagales > Amaryllidaceae > Agapanthus > Agapanthus africanus. The sequence continues at coordinate 15,772,111 of CM057345.1, forward strand.
AGTTCGGCAATCACGAATAATTCGGAGATTAATTCGTTTGATCAAGAATTCGCGAATTATTCGCGAATTCGGCGAATAATTCGCGAATTATGTGACTATGCGCGTGCCTCTTCCTCTGTTTTCGTGCATAGTACAGCCGCACCCACATGCCTATTATTGTTGTTGCATTTTGCACAATTACACCCCATGATCAAGTGTTTGTGTATATATATATATATACACGCTCACGAGAATAATGGAGAGGAAAGATGCCATAGAAGGGAATTTACTCCATGGCGTCGAAAAAACGCTCTCTATCATGTTTTCCGACAATCGGAATACATCATCTTCATCATTAGCATCTAAAATATGGGTACACCAAATTTCATGTGATTCTACAACTTTTTCATCTTTGAATTGGTGGGTTCAAAATTAACGGTTTACCGACAATAGAACTTTTTACATTGCTAAATCAACGGTGAAAAAGTTGTAAAATCACATGAAATTTCGTGTACCCGCATCCTAAATGATAACGGTGAAGATGATGAATTCCGATCGTTGGAAAACACGATGGAAGGTGTTGTTTTTCAACGCCATAGGAGGAAATTCCCTCCTATGGTCTCTTTCCTCCATTGTTCTCTCTCTCACTCACTCTCTCTCTCTCTCTATATATATAATCGTTTTTTTCTTCTTCTTTCTTCTTTGGGTAAATTGCTAAATAACACCCCAATATCCCATCTACTTTGCATTTATATACTTTATTGACGTTTTCGCCGCACTTAGATACCCTAAAGTACAAACCGTATATATATTTTTTTAAATGGTGATTTATTTAATGATCAACCGAAGCTAGCAAAGTATTAATGGTTCATACTTTATGGTATATAAGTACAGCGAAAAAATCAATAAGATATATAAATACAAAGTAGGTGAAACATTGGAGTATCATTTAGCAATTGACCCATCCGCGTTTTGAAATCTTTTCTTGTGAGCATGACAAGAAGATACAAAAAAAAATGGATATGAAACAATTCAGTATAGAGACTTTCTTTGGGCATAAATTAGGCGATAAAGAACCATTCTTTTGTAAGAAATTATCCTGAATCGTCATGCTTGGGATGTGCGATTTGAACATAAAATATGCGGACGACGCCGCATTAATCTTTTCTTACCAATTCAAATTCTAAAAAGAAGATGAGGGAGAGAGAGAGAGAGATGTCATTGAGGTGAATATCACTGAAGAACTTGTAAGTGCGTGGAAGGTAGTTTAGCTTGCTGGCTTTATATTATGATTTGTAATCTTCAAAGAAAACAAAGGCCATAGACCGGTCTTTTGATGGGGCAATATATGCTTCAAGGGTGCTGCACCAACGCTGATTATTTGAAATAGAGGATAGTAACCCAGCAATATATAATAATTTCCTGTTCAAAGTGATAGGATATTTAATGTTAGAATAATTAATGCATATGAAACTTTAGAGTCCAATCGTTGTTAGTGATGGTACTATTAATTTGTCCATAACACCACCTATAGCTTTATTAATTTATGTGGTACACATGATTAGTATCAAGCCAGGTTTTCCATTTGCCTATCACAGTGGCATTTTGGGCTACTCAGTATAATTATGATTTACACGGGTTAATAAAACTAACGATTTCATACAATATTAATAGTTGAGTGAGATTGTATAAATTTTTTAAAGTTTAATAGGATTATCTCAAAAATCACAAAAAAATGGATGGGGTTTAGTAAAATTTACCCTATTGAAAAAATGAGATATTTAAAAATTTTGCAATTTTCTTATGCCATATATACATATATATATATATATATATGCGAACAACAGAAAATATTGAGAATTTTGAAAATTTCATGATTTACTTGTGCTATACACATTAAAATATTGAAAAAATCTATAAAAAAAAGAAATTTCTTGAGATTTTTATTAAATATTTTGCAATTTTCGCATGCTATAACAAAATAATGACAGAAATAAAAAACAATTTCTTTTAGATTTTTGAAGATTTGTGATTTACGTGTATTAAAGTGTTAAACCGTGTAAAATATTGGAAATTTGAAAATAACAAAAAATTAATGGATTTTTAAAATTTCCTGATTTTCTTAATTTTCTAGGTTCCGAGTCATTCGAAATCTTAGTCAATTGGGCCAGATATCTTTGTTTTGTTAGTTTCTTACTTCGTCGTAATAATCGTCGACCTTCTATCAGTGGGACTTAGCCACGTTTTTGTTTTGTGTTTTCTTTCTCCTCTCCATATGAAATGAAAATATTTGGTCCCTATCCGTGCTTTTTAACTTCACATAGCTTTTGTCAATTCGTGATATTCGAAAATTTTCAAAAAACATAAACATGTAAATGATTGGTAAACCGAAATAATAGAAAATTCTGAAATTTTTAAATTTTATGATTTTTGTGTGCTTTATGACATGCAAAGTAATTTGAAAAAAGAAGAATACATAGCTTTTTTGATATTTAGAAAATTTTATAGTTTTTATGTGTTACATATGCAAAATAATGAAAGAGTGAAGAAAACAGAAATTTTGTGAGATTTCTGAAAATTTTGCGAGTTTCGTTTGTTATATAGCAAACAAAACGTTGAAAAACTGAATAAAACAGAAAATTCTGAGATTTTTAAAAATATTACAATCTTTATGCTCCATATATTAAGCAAAGTAATAAAATACAAAGATAACAATTTTTTTTTGAGATTTTTGAAAATTTCAAGATTTTTCGTGTGCATAGCACATAAAAGAAATTGTAAAATCGAAGAAAACAATTTTTTAAAGGAATTTTTAAAATTTAGCGATTTTCGTGTGTTATAAGATACAAAATATTAAAAAACGGAGAAAAAAAGAAAAGTTTGTGATCTGTGTGTTTATAGCAAGTAAAATATTGAGATTTTTGAAAATATCGCGTTTTTCACTTGTTATAGAATTCAAAATATTATAAATTTGAAGAGAATAATATTTTTTGAAATTTTTAAATATTCGCGATTTTCGTGTGCTGGCATGCAAAATATTGAAAATTTAAAGAAAACAGAATATTTTGAGATTTATGAAGATATTGTGATTTTCGTATGTTATAACAAACAAATTATTGCAAGGCCGAAGAGTGCAGAAAATTTCAAGATTTTAGAAAATTTCACGATTTTCGTATGCAAAATATTTAAAAATCGAAGAAAACTGAAATTATTTTAGATTTTTGAAAAATTCTTGGTTTTCGTGTACTAACAAATAAAATATTGAAAAACTGAATAAAACCGTAAAGTTTGAGATTTTTTAAAATTATGCAATTTTGTGTGGTAACGTGCTGTAACGACTCTAAATTTTTTGTACCATCCCTTTTGTTTTAATTAATAAAAGTGGCTGTATTTCTTTTCTGATTTCGAGTTATAAATTATTCCTGATAACTTATGTACAAGAAATAACTTATAGCCCATTGATTAAGAATCGACATTGCTGCCCCATTGCCTGCGTGTTCATATCTCATCAGCCCCAATTATTTCAATATTTTTAAACGTTTTGGAAGCCAAAAAGGTTGCACGAGTTTCACACGGGTTTACGAAACGTTGCAATTGAAACAAAGTATTAAATAGGACCCTTACCTAACCTAAAACCATGGCACGAACCCTGAGACAATCACCTCGATTCTGGTCACCGGAAATCTAAAACCGACGGCCCGATTTTGACCAATTGGGTCCATGCTCCTCCCGTGCATCTTTTTAGCTCCCCGCTACCTCTTTTGATAATTTAAATTCCTTACAATCAACCGGAGAACTGTCGGACCCTTCGACAATCCTATTTACACCCCTTTTAATTCAATTTTTAATTTTCTTTTTACCGTACATCCTATTTTCCCTATAAATACCAAACCATCCCAAGTCATTTCCCCTCTAAATTTTTCTGAAAATTTTACTCTCAAAACTTCTTAAATCAAGTCTCTTTTGCAAATCAAGTCCAAGCCACGTCTCAAGATTCTCTTAAATAGCGCATCGTTCGATGTCGAGCTCGTTCCTCCACGCATCGTAAATCTCGGTTCTTCCAACCGAGATTTCTCTCACCTTCTACATCCCCTCTATATTATGCAACCCGTAAGTTTCTATTTTCTTCCCCCGTTCCTTCTTTTCTAATATCGTTTCCACCTCATCCATTTAGTTATACCAATGTTGCCATGTTCATTACAAAATTCATCTTAACAATGAGAACAACAGATTACCTCTCCATGATCATTGCAATGCACATAACTCTATAGTCTTCAAAAGAGATTTTGATATGTTAATTGGTATAGTTAATGTCACCTTAGAATGAAAAGAAAATAAAGCAGTCGGTAACCGACATATTCAATTCTATATGGTAATTTACTGTTAAACATGTTATAAATATCGCACGGGGTGATGAACTACCCCACACATACACACTTGGAATCATAGCACGGTCATTTATTTATCACACAAAATTGAATTACGCCAAAACACCCTCAAGTTATACAAAGTCGAATTTAAATCTATAATTTGTATTCTTTACAAATACGCCTCTACAACTCTCGTTAGGAGACTCGTTTATGAATGGTGTGGATTATCGCACATCGTAGGAAAAGTAGAGTGAGATGCAGAACTTCTCATGGAGAATTCGGTCTCGAAGTGAATAAAATACGGTTTTAAAAAAAATAAACAAATTCTATACAATTTAAAATATAACAAGTTTTGTTAATTTGGGTTATTACTATTTGCTAAAATATCAATCAAAGCAAGTTTTTAAAATTAAAGTTTTTAAGAAAATACCCCAACCTTTTGAAAAGATGGATTTTTCATTAAAATATCATAAACTTTTAAAAACTAGGTTTTGACACTAAAATACCACAAAATATAAAATACATTTTATAAAAACACTTGACATTCTAAATATTATTATCTTACATAAAACACTCTCGAGATTATTTTCCAAAATAAAACATTTTATATAAACCCCCCTCAAGTTTTCAAATGTAAAATCTACATAAATAACCTAACGTATTTATATAAAAATGGGTGTAAGCGGGATCATTTTTCTGGGCCTCGGCGAACCGAAGAAAGTGAATGCTAGCCCACCTAGTTTAGATAACACTGCAAATTAAAAGAATTACCGTTGGCAATTGTCTTTTAAAAAGTCATAAATACTGCCGCCCATATGCAGGGGTTGCCCGATTATTTCCAAATTTAAGAAGTTTTCAAAAAATAAAATTCGTGCTAAATATAAAATATAATATCACTTGAATCAAAATAATCACTACTACAAATAAGGGTTGCCCCTACGGATTTATCCGTAGGGGCAACCCACTGCCCTTACGGATATATGCGTAGGGGCGAAAAAATACCCCGTAGGTGCAAAGGCCGCAGGTGCAAGTTGAGGCCCTGAACTTGCCCCTACGGATATATCTGTAGGTCTTGTTGCCCCTACGGAGTAATGCGTAGGGTAAAAAAAAGTTATATTATTTATGGTTTTTTTAATATATTAACTGTACCTACGGATAGAACTGTAGGGGCATGATATAACGCCTACGGATAAAGGCGTAGGTACCTGTCCGTAGGGACCGTATATCAGGATTTCTGATATTTAGTCCCTACGGATAACACTGTAGGGGCTAGTCTTTTGGTCCTGCGGTTTAGTCCGTAGGGGCACTCCCAACCCCCGATTCTGCGATCAGTGGGAAAATATCAGTTACTGCTGTTATTTGGCCCCTACGGGCTTAGCCGTAGGGGCAAAATGTATACCTACGGTTTAATCCGTAGGTACATAATATTTGTATTTTTTTTTTAAAATGGGTTGCTTGATTTTTTCCCGCCCTGTGCACAATAATATATACATCAATCAAATATAAAATTAATCATCACACAACATATATCGCAGTATTCATATTCACATCTCACGCATATAATATACAAAAGAAACCAAAAAACTGAATATGATATAAATATAAACCAAAATCAATATCGCCCAAAATGTTTCAAAATGTAGTACAATATGTATCATATAAATAAATACATGTTTAAAAAAATAAGAATCAAAATGCTAGCCTAGCTCGGTCCAGCTCCACCTCTGATAAACGCTAGAATCTTGCGCCTACCCCGTCGCGTCTGGACCTAACGTGTGCAATAAGCGTGTAAGAACTCTGTTTTATTCGAATTCTTATCATTATCGAGTTATTTCGAAACCCCATTTGGATATCTAGTTTGGAAAACTGTAGTTTATTTTAATTAGATATGTACATGTATGATTAATAAAACCTAAGTCTACAACCAAATAAGCTCAGGCTACGTACTGATATTGGATATGTTGATATCTATAATATGACATGATATTTTACTATTAAGTAGTATACATACCAGCATCTCCTTCAACTCCTGAACGGTGGCCTTCAAGCTCTCCAGTTCCTGCTGGATACGTCGCTCACTGGAGACGGAGAAAGTAACCACCGGGGTGGAGTCCAACCTCATATGGGCCCTGCTAGAGCCCAGTCCTCGGCCTCTCTCCCAACCTCCGTGGTGCCGTCCGTGTGCGGCGTCCAGGACTGGGGTCAGCAGCCTCGAATGCTGCCTTCCCCCTAGCAACTGTCAGAACATTATATTTAGCACATACTGGTCTATAAAATTGACAAGAAATACTAAAATCAACAAATTCAAAGCCTTACCTACAGAGATAGAAGATGTGCTCCTCTGGTATCTGCATGTATCAAAATTTGAATAATATTAATTAATTTCAGTACATACATATTAACAAAGTAAACTCACATATAGCGCTGCTTACACATAAGACAGGGGGTGAACAAGCACTTGTAGATCATCAGGCGCAAATCTAATCTCATCAAGCAGCCCATGATAATGAGTTGGACGACTAGACAAGGTCCACGACTTACAATCATTCCCGCATACGAGCATATATAAAAATCATAGTTTCTAGGATGACAAATTTTATTGTCAACTACTGTCACCACCTACAGCTAGACAATAATAAAAATTACTAAGAGCAAAAGGAATGTGTGTATATTTATGATATAGCATTCTAAATCAATATACATGTCCTATATGATATATAAACATACCTGGAGGAACGGGAGTGGCCTCTGTCCCTGATATGGACGCATCACCAACAACTAAACAATCAAACATTGACAATATAAGTAATTTTGACATAAACAGGCATGGATATCTATAATATTATATTCAAAATGGATATTAGAGAGCGCACCTGCAGTGAGAAGTGATAAAAGTATCACCCAACAAGAGTGTAATTTACAGAATCAATTGAGACTCTTGAAAGTCATAGAAGAACCTGACCTGCACAAATCTGATGTATGCTTTCTATTGGACACTAAGAAGTCTCTAAAGGGAAAAGCCTATGTGAAAGCCATCATTAGTTCATATCAGAAGATTGATGCTGAAACAGAGAACAAGGAATGCCATTTTCTTCTTCTTCTGCCACATTACTGTCTTCTCCTTCTTCTTCTGCCACATTACTGTCTTCTCCTTCTTATTATGTGCGCGTGCAAATTCAATGACTATATTGAGAATATGGATTAATAGTGGGTAGGAAAAGTATTTCTCAAATTGCTTTTGCGTCTAAAAACCATAAACTACTAAGTAATAGCATACATAATTTTTTTAGTATAAAGGTTGTTATTTTAAGTTTTCCCTTATAGAGATATGATCTAACTGCCTTTATAAACTATAAGTGTGCAGAAAATTATGATAAGAAACCATAAGAAAGGGTCGTAGCCATGCATAACCTTGAATCTACATACCAAATCATGCACAAGCATGCAATTATTGTCACCTTGCCTTGGAATATAAAATATCTTGGAAGACTATAAGCGAGCATTTAAATCTTGATAGCTTTTGACTTCAACATATATTTTTCTCAAGTACCATGAAATATACTTCCTCCGTATAAACCGTTTTCAGAAAGATGGATTAACAATGACAAATTATCCATTGTGGCTCACTAGGTTAGCATTTTCTCTTCTATTGACCATCTTACTAATCTGCTTGGTAAATTTATTCGGAACCGGCTGCGAATCATTAAAAGACATGCATAAGAAAGAAAGCTAAAATACAGATATATAGCATACCGATACATCGAAACTTCAAAGTTGCAATGACAATCCAGAGATATTTATTTCTACACACGTGGTGCGCGTGCGAATGCGTCAGGCATCATGGACAAATATTTGAGAACATGGAAAGTATTATTAGTATAAAGTAATTAAAGCTTTTAAACGCGTTGGGTAGATATTTTATTAGTTGATGCAATCATATCATGAGGACTAAATTTAAGCTATTATACATTGCATATGTATTTTTCTAACCTAATATATCACACACACACACACACAGAGAAAGAGAGAGAACACCAGTTTGGTAGAGAAATCAGGTAGCAGGATCGTGAAGAAATGGAGTTCATAGTATTTCTCATCATCATCATCCATGATCCTTTTGAAAAAATATTATCAAAAGGATCATGGATGATGATGATGAGCAATGCTATGGACTCCATTTCTTCAGGGTCCTGCTATCTGATTTCTCTACCAAACTGGTGTTCTCTCTCTGTGTGTGTGTGTGTGTGTGTGTGTGTGTGTGATATATTAGGTTAGAAAAATACATATGCATATGTATAATAGCTTAAATTTAGTCCTCATGATATGATTGCATCAACTAAGAAAATATCTACCCAACGCGTTTAAAAGCTTTAATTACTTTATACTAATAATACTTTCCATGTTCTCAAATATTTGTCCATGATACCTGACGCATTCGCACGTGCACCACGTGTGTAGAAATAAATATCTCTGGATTGTCATCGCAACTTTGTTTCGATGTATCGGTATGCTATATATCTGTATTTTAGCTTTCTTTCTTATGCATGTCTTTTAATGAATCGCAGCCGGTTCCGAATAAATTTATCAAGCAGATTAGTAAGATGGTCAATAGAAGAGAAAATGCTAACCTAGTGAGCCACAATGGATAATTTGTCATTGTTAATCCATCTTTCTGAAAACGGTTTATACGGAGGAAGTATATTTCATGGTACTTGAGAAAAATATATGTTGAAGTCAAAAACTATCAAGATTTAAATGCTCGCTTATAGTCTTCCAAGATATTTTATATTCCAAGGCAAGGTGACAATAATTGCATACTTGTGCATGATTTGGTATGTAGATTCAAGATTATGCATGGCTACGACCCTTTCTTATGGTTTCTTATCATAATTTTCTGCACACTTATAGTTTATAAAGGCAGTTAGATCATATCTCTATAAGGGAAAACTTAAAATAACAACCTTTATACTAAAAAAATTATGTATGTTATTACTTAGTAGTTTATGGTTTTTAGACGCAAAAGCCATTTGAGAAATACTTTCCCTACCCACTATTAATCCATATTCTCAATATAGTCATTGAATTTGCACGCGCACATAATAAGAAGGAGAAGACAGTAATGTGGCAGAAGAAGAAGGAGAAGACAGTAATGTGGCAGAAGAAGAAGAAAATGGCATTCCTTGTTCTCTGTTTCAGCATCAATCTTCTGATATGAACTAATGATGGCTTTCACATAGGCTTTTCCCTTTAGAGACTTCTTAGTGTCCAATGGAAAGCATACATCAGATTTGTGCAGGTCAAGTTCTTCTATGACTTTCAAGAGTCTCAACTGATTCTGTAAATTATACCCTTGTTGGGTGATAATTTTATCACTTCTCACTGCAGGTGCGCTCTCTAATATCCATTTTGAATATCTTGATATTTTGAATGTAAAGATATTCAAAATGGATATTAGAGAGCGCACCTGCAGTGAGAAATGATAAAAGTATCACCCAACAAGGGTGTAATTTACAGAATCAGTTGAGACTCTTGAAAGTCATAGAAGAACCTGACCTGCACAAATCTGATGTATGCTTTCCATTGGACACTAAGAAGTCTCTCTAAAGGAGAAAATCCGTGTATATGCTTTGTGTGTGCGTTTGTCGTTGAAAAGAATAAATTATTGATAATTAAAGTTAGATTTGAGGATACCCATGTATGAGTTGTATTCTATATATGTGTGTTTCGATTTATGATTTCGCTTAAGTGTAGGGTTGTTTTTACTTAAAGAAGTATCACCATCTACTATATATAAAAAAAATGTAGTAAACTAGGACTAGAACTCATTTAACATTATCAACTAGTGAGATTTCAATGTCGAAAACTCCCTAAAGAGGAAAATTACTAAAAGGAAAAGACTCTTTGAACAAAACGCATCCACTAGCAATAATATGGAACTGAGACTCGATCAAGATTCTCTGGACTAAAAAATTCCAAGGAATTGCTATTTGAATTACGTTAATTTGGAACACGATCGTTGTAAGTTGTACTTTTCCCGACTTGTGTCATGCCCATGAGCACACAAACTTCTCCCCAATCACAAATCCCAGTCCAGATTGGTATTCAAAATTTATTTAATTAGTTTATGATCCACATCATTGATTCCTTGCTTGAGGCATCAATGTAGACACAAATATCACTGAAGCAGCCTAAATCACTGTTTACCCAATCAGAGCAAAGCTCTGTTCAAATTCCAAAGCGGGAGAAGAAGCAACGCTTCATCTTCCCCCAATCAGAAATAAAGTTTTGCTTTGAAAATTTAAAACTTTAATTTTGAAGCAACGCTTCAGATCCCGTGCGCTGCGCGCAACGCGCCACGTGTCAGAAGTTGACACGGCAGCACAACGCCCAAGGCGATACGTCCGATCAGAGCAGGACTCTTTAAAACATAAGTAACACTTAACTGCGCAAGCGCACGGCAGCGCGACACGTGTCTGCGCAGGTACGCAAGCGCAACTGCGCAAGCGCACGGCTGCGCGACACGTGTCTGCGCAGGTGCGCAAGCGCTGTTGCGTAAGCGCTTCACTGAGTGACACGTGTCTGCGCAGTTGCGCAATCGCTGTTGCGCAAGCGCCTTACTGCGCGACACGTGTCACACGCTGGTGAGTTGCGCAACAACAGAGTGAAGATTTAAGGATATTTTTCTGTTCTTGTTTAAACAAGAAGATTTCTTCTATAAAACAGGGGCCTTTGGATCAAAGATCCAACGGTGGGGAAAATTCCCCAAATCACTCAGAAAAGATCTTTTTAACAAATTTAACTGATCTTTGAGCACTATAAAAGAAGACCCCAGACCCCATTTCAAAGCAAGAGACAATTGGGATTTAAAAAAAAAAAGAAGAAGAGAACTTCTTGAGAACACAAAGAAGAAGGTAAAAACCTTTGAAATAAGAGAAAATTCTCTCAAAGAATAGATCATTGATCTAGAAAACAAGATCAGTGATCTTCAATAAATAGATAGATAAATAAATAAATAAATAAAAATAATAAAAATAGTGCCTTGCACTTGCTATAAACCTTTGGTTCTCTGGAACAGATAAAAATAGTGCCTTGCACTTGCTATGATCCTTTGGTTCTCTAGAACAGAAAGAAGGAAAAGATTTCTTTCTTTTCTTTGATCTAAATTTAGATCAAGAAATTAAAAAGTGCTCTGCACTTCTTTTCCTGAATCTAAAGATTCTTGGTGCCTTGCACAAATGCAATGCATTATTTGAAGGGCTAGGCCCAAATTAAAAAGGCCTAGCAGGCCAAAATAAATTGCAAAGCAATAAAAGGGCTGAGCCCAAACAAGATTGATGCTCTGCATCATTCATAAAGAACAGAGCTCAAAACAAATTGATGCCCTGCATCTTTTCTGGGCAAAGCCCAAATAAAAATAAAAATAAAAAAAGAAATGCAATGCAAAAGCAAATAAAATGTTGAACATTTCAACTGGACTTAGCCCAATTTTGGCCATAAGTCCTTAAATTAAATTGACTGAGCAAAATTGCTCTTCTAAATCAATTTACATCCGGTTCGAGGGTACATCTCCGAACTCCTTTGACATCCGTCGTTGTAATTCTTCAACGACGTCAAAGAGGTAACGGGTCCCAACGACCACACATCGATATGGACTGCGGGGTCCTTAAACTCGTGGACCGAAACGTCCTTAAACTAATATTGGACCGAAATGTCCTTAAACTAATATTGGACCGAAATGTCCTTAAACTAATATCGGACCGAGACGTCCCTAAACTAATATCGGACCGAAACGTCCCTAAACTAATATCGGACCACCACGTCCCTAAACTGGAATATGGACCACCACGTCCCTAAACTGGCACAATAGAGCCCAAATGCTCTTTTGTCGGATCTAAACGGTCCCGTTAAGTTGATCTTAGTCTCAAACTGGACTAACGTATCTTTAACAAACGTTTGAGTCGATTTTAGCCTCAAAAATGGCTAACGTATCTTCCAAACAGACTTTAGTCCCAAATTGGACTATGAATCTCCCAAACTGGAACAATAGAGCCCAAATGCTCTTTTGTCGGATCTAAACGGTCCCGTTAAGTTGATCTTAGTCTCAAACTGTACTAACGTATCCTTAACAAACGTTTGAGTCGATCTTAACCTCAAAAATGGCTAACGTATCTTCCAAACAGACTTTAGTCCCAAATTGGACTATGAATCTCCCAAACTGGAACAATAGAGCCCAAATGCTCTTTTGTCGGATCTAAACGATCCCGTTAAGTTGATCTTAGTCTCAAACAGGACTAACGTATCCTTGACGAACGTTTAAGTCGATCTTAGCCGCAACGCGATTAAGGCATCCTTAAACTAAAAACACCAAACCCAAATCTAAGTAAATACGGATTTGGACTAATCCACGTCCTACGGGCGACGGTATTACTCAGTCTCCGTATACAATCCACGGGCAACCACAAACAAAACAAACACCCACGACATGAAGTGAAATTCTGGAGAAGGAGAAAGTTGTTATCGCGAAGCGGTAGCGTAATTAACTGCAGGGGCTTGTGCCTGCAGGGAAGAGCGTCCCCACAATCAAAAACCCCTCTAGCGAGGGGGAATCTGACAAAGTCTGCTACATCGGCCGCATCCGTCTAAACCTTCGATACACGGTGCCATAAATCAACTTGGCATCTTCGGAGAGGTGGACGGATAAAACCAAATAGCATCTGCCCCGAATCTCAGCGTCAGGCCATCGCGGTCCTGCGCGCCGCCTTTCGGAGGGGAACAGATTCTGGCACGCCCGGTGGGACCTCTTCCTCTTTCCACTCCACACTTCGTGTGTCGTGTTCGCGAACAAATCGCGGTTTGTTGTGATTGCCTGTGGATTCAAGGTACTAAGATTTGGTATCTTGCTCCGTGCAGAAAACAGAAAATCGATGGCTTCGAACTGCACCGCCCGCAGCGATAACTCTCGCTCCGTCATTGCTGGAGGAGTGACTTATGGGCCCCAAGCGGCCTCCCTTTTCAAAATGCCGGTGGAGCAGATGGCTCAAGCCACCACTGGACTATTTTTTGGGACCATGCTCCCACCAATGAGCTTCAACGCCCCAATGACATTGCAAGAAGCTCCAAAGAAGTCGGTCTTCGATCGACTTACCACTGTCGCGACCCCTCTCAACGGGTCGTCCAACTCCACTGCTTCAGTTTTTAACGGACTAGGCCAGAGCTCTAACAGGCTCATGAAGAAGCCTGCCATACCAGAAGGCGTTATCCCGAAGCGGATAGCCATTCCAACTCACGTTCCTGGCAAAATCACCAAGGTTGCTTCCCATGTTCAGAAGTCCGCTTCTGACAAATTGGCCGTCCCCGTTCAACGGACGTCGATCTTTAAAAAGCTGGTACCAGTATATTCTGACCGACACAGGGGGCATGAAGAGGTCACCCCTATAGCTGAAACAACTCCATCAGCACGACACGCTCGACGTCGCTACTGGCGTCGAGTAAGGAAGGCTGGGGGCAACTCCCCCTCTGAGATAACTCCGCCAGCTCCAACGGTTGGGATCGATACAGCTGTTCCAACCAAGAACAGCTTTGAACTGCTCAACAAGGTGCGCAGAAACTCTCCTACTGCGATGTTGAAACGAACTCTTTCATCTGTGAAGAATATTCCAGAGAAGAAGCTAGAGCAGCCCCCTCAACGGCTGCCCTCTAAAATTTACAAAGTCTGGCGACAGGTCCAGGAGTCAGTGATTAATGAAAACCATCTTTATCGACAGAAAAAGATGAAAGTGCGGCAGGAGAAGGATTACTCTGTCAAGCCACAAAAAACAAGAGCTACTTGGACGCCCACTACAACGGCTCCCTTAACTCCAATCACTCAAAAAAGGAGGCCGCAAAAATCCCATGTGTCTTTGGCAAATCGCAAAGACACTGAACACAAACTCCCCAAGTCTGGGGGCATGGTGGTGCACACTGTTCATATGGCTTCTGGAAAAGAGGAAAGCCGCACTTCTACAGGCCACCGACCGCTCACCCGATCCGTGACGAAAGCCCAGGAGCAACAACAAAAGCTTCAGAAAATGATGACTACAATGGCTGCACTCACTGAGCCAAAAGAAAGCTCTGAAATGTCTTCGGATGAGCGTCAAGAACAAGAAACCGACGCTGACTTTTTACGCAGAGTCCTCGAAAAGAGGGACAAAGAAGCTGCAGAGCAAACGGCTAACATAAAACAGATGGCGCTCCTCTTCCAAGATATGGTAGGGATGATGTTACAGCCGGACCCTCCTGCTGAAGATCCTCCGATCGTCCTTGAAGACGACAGGGGAGAAACGTCAAATCCTCCGCCGGCTCTGTCAACAACCAAGGAGGAGGCAATCTCCAAAGTTGACCTAGACGAATATATAGCTCAGCAGATCCGGGTTCATCAGGCGAATGAAGCGGCTGGGCAAATTGTTAGAACCGGACGACCGTATCCGGGCTGGTATGACCAAATCAGTTACCCGCCAGGATATACGATCCCTAAATTCCACGTATATAAAGGGACAGGGAATCCGCATCAGCATGTCGCTCAATTCAGGGCCTTATGCGGCAATACTGGAGGCGATGACAAATTGTTGCTACGTCAATTCGTCGGCAGCTTAGCAGAAACAGCCTTTGAATGGTATTCGGAGCTACCTAACGACTCTGTCAAAACATTTGCTGAAATGGAACTGCTGTTTACACAAAGATTCGCAAGTGCTAGTGAACGCACCCCGATTACAGCACCGATAAATGCCAGGATAAGGCCCGGCGAAACGTGGGTCCAATACGCAACACGATGGCGAAACCTATGGTCGAAATGCGAACAACGCATAGAAGAGGCACCTGCGGTAGGCATGTTTGTGGGCACTCTCGATCCGCAGGCGACCATCTCGCAATTCATGATGTTCTTCAGGCCGACCACCTTCCAGGCCTTGATTGACAAATTAGCCTAAATGGACCAGATGGGCCATAGACCGTCTCCTCCA
Source organism: Agapanthus africanus (assembly GCA_030015575.1). NCBI lineage: Eukaryota > Viridiplantae > Streptophyta > Magnoliopsida > Asparagales > Amaryllidaceae > Agapanthus > Agapanthus africanus. Next base: position 15,787,457 of record CM057345.1, read on the forward strand.
AAATCAGATTCCCGAGATGAGAAAGGAAAAGGGAAAGCGATCGTCGTCGCCAATGCTCAACGACAGTCGAGCAACTCAAAGCCGGTCGTTCGCCAAAACAACGTGCGTCCACGCCCATCCCTCGAAGAGAGGCTAGGACGTCCTTACTCGTTTCCTCAGAATAAAACGAGAAGACTGTTTGAGCTGGCAGTGCGTAACAGACTCATCAATCTGCCGAGTCCAAAGCGTCTGTCGCAGCCAGGCGATCTTAATAATCCCAATTATTGCCCTTACCACCAAACGGTAAGTCACCCGATTGAGGATTGTTTCTTCTTTAAGGGATGGATCGAGGATCAATACCTGCAAGGCAAGTTCGCGCTGTCTGAAAGCTGGAAGGTAAACCCACCACAGCCGCACTCTCCAAAGAAGACGGACACGCCGGGGGCAACTTGTTCTTTCGTCGAGGATGAAAACGATGGAAAAAACTTATCGGATGAATCCGAAGACTACGTAGCGACTTGTCATGTGATTTCTCATTCACTGACGGATGATGAGGAGGCTCCTTGCGCTGAGAAATCAATGGCGGACCCTGAAACAGAAATTCCGCGGCCGTCAGACAAGTTGATCGATGCCTTCCTAAATGAAATTCGTCTGAAAGCAAAAGCCAATCAAGAGCATGAAATGGCCATACTGGAAAGAACCAAGGTATTCCCGTCAAATCAAAAGCCATACACTGCGGGTAAAAACAAATTCAAGACGAGGAAACGGTTCGCCAAAGCTCTATCAGTAGGAATGAAGCTACCGCCCTCTGAAGAAAATTCTTTCTCTGAGGTAGAGATGCACCCTAACTTCTGTTTATATCATCAGAAGATCATACATCCTACCGAAGACTGCGAATCCTTTAACTGTTGGTGGCAAGGGTATGTCGCTCAAAAGCGACACTTCGACAGGACAAAGTGCGAAGCTTGTGGACATCGGAAAAATGCGATAGATGAGCGCAAAAGAGCCGCCGCCGACTGTCATATAGCCGACTTCAAGGGATCACAAATTATCACCTTTGGAAGCGACTCTGACGAAGAAGCTACCCCCAACTCTTCCCTCGGGGAATCTATTTCAAAAATAAAGGAATTGAGAAGCTGCGAGAACGTTCAGCCGTGCAATCGCATGCTACTCGGAAAAAATCTCGGCCCCGTAAGCAAGCGCCAGAACAAGAAGAACAAAGGAAAAGGAAAAACGGCCCTCATCGCCAGCGCTCAACAACAATCAGATGACCCTAGACCGGTTGCTCGCCAAAGCAACAAGCGGCAATCCCTCCAAGAAAAGTTGAAACGTCCTTACTCGTTTCCGCAAGATAAAACAAGGGGACTGTTCGAGCTGGCAGTGTGCAACAGACTCATCAATCTGCCGGCTCCAAAACGTCCGTTGCGGCCAGGCGATGTTAATAATTCTAACTATTGCCCTTACCACCAAACGGTAGGTCATCTGATCGAGGATTGCTACGTCTTCAAGAACTGGGTTGAAGATCAATACCAACAGGGCAAGTTCGCATTGTCCGAAATTTGGAAGGTGAACCCGCCACAACCGTATGCTCCGAAAAATATGGACACGCCGGGGGCATCATGCTCATTCATAGAAAAAGCCTAACGGACCACTACGTCCTAAAACTGGATAACGGACCGAAACGTCCTTAAACTAACAACGGACCGAGATGTCCTTAAACTAATGATGGACCGCAATGTCCTAAAACTTGCAAATGACCGAAATGTCTTTAAACTACTACCGCAGCATCCTTAGGCTGACGAGATAAAAAAAATATATCAAAAAAAATAATAATAATAATAATAAAATTAAAAAAACGGTATGTCCATAAGCAAAAAGGGCACGGATGAAAACCCGAAAGGGCTCCGTGAGTAAAAACAGCAGGGCTACCGGCGAGTGTTCGTGAAAACCCGAAAGGGCGCGACCTCGTAAAAAAAATAAAATAAAAAATAAACGGTATGTCCATAAGCAAAACGGGCACGGATGAAAACCCGAAAGGGCTCCGTGAGTAAAAACAGCAGGGCTACTGGCGAGTGTTTGTGAAAACCTGAAAGGGTGCAACCTCGTTAAGAAACACTTATAGGGTCCTCTCGACCCTGTAAGGAGAAACCACCTGCATGAGATCCTTACGACTCACAAAGGAACAACACACTTAGGGATCCCCACGATTCCGAAGGAGAAAATAAACTTGCGGGATCCTCACGACTCGTAAGGAGAACTCTCTTATGGGACCCTCACGGCTCGTAAGATTTGAAAGTCTTAAGTTACAGAGGCCTAAACCTGTGCTTAAGCAACCCCCAGAACTTTCGACATTGCCCTACAAGTAGTCCAATATTGACCCTTGTATACAATCCATGGGCACGAATAAATATTTCCCTAACAAAGTCCCATCCGTGACTAGGGATATGCTTGTACAGCAAACAACACTTATAAGTCCTCTCGACTTATAAGGAGAAAACCCTTTTGTAAGATCCTTACGACTTACAGGGGAACATACACTTAGGAATCCTCACGATCCCTAAGGAGAAAACACACCTACAAGATCCTCACGACTTGTAGGGAGAAATACCTTTGTGAGACCCTTACGGCTCATGAAGTCAAAAGCCTTAGCCGACATGACTCTTAACCCTGTTTACTAAGCTACCTTTGTTCGGCATCGACAGAGGCAAATGATGATTCGCTCCTGGCAATATCCCAGTTGCAGCGATGCTGATGCCTAAAACGGTATCAAATAACGAGTCCTTCCGAGGCAAATGATGATTCGCTCCTGGTAATATCCCAGTTGCAGCGATGCTGATGTCTAAAACGGTATCAAATTTCAAGTCCTTTCACGGCAAATGATGATTCGCTCCTGGTAATATTCCAGTCGCAGCAATGCTGATGCCAAGATTGGTATCAGATCCCAAATCCCCTACTCGCAAAAATAAAAAATAAAAAAAAAATACATATATATATATGTGTATATATATATATATATATATATGCATACGAAATAGCCGAAATGATGGGGCAGCTTGCAAACAAAATCAGCAAGTAAAAATGTATGCATGCAAAATAGCCGAAATGGTTGGGCAACTCGCAATAAAAAGCAGCGAGTAAAAAAGAAAAATAGCCGAAATGATTGGGCACCGCGAAAAATAGCCGAAATGATTGGGCAATCGCGATTTTCGTGATATAAAAAGCCGAAATGATAGAGCATCGCGGAAAGAATAAAAAAAAAATGAAAAAATGAAACTTTTTGCCCTACAGGTAAAATCACATCGATCCCTGTATACAATCCAGAGGCACAAACAAAGAGAGAACCATACATTCCTAACAAGCTCCGCCAGAAAGCGAAGCCAAATCTCGACGGTTCATAGACAACCCAAAGACAACCTCGACATCTGTCGCAATATCCCAGACATAATGTCAACAGACAAAGCAAAAGGAAGATCCCGAGCTTCAGGGTCTCAATGGCTACATCTACAGCCTGGAGACCAACAACGGCGTGCCTCCTCATTCCAGCAGGACACAGATGTTACACCATCACGCGGAGCGATGGCAAAATCCCAGCTCCATCTCAGCGTTCGTCTCGTTACAGCAGACGCAATGTCAACAACGGCGTTCCTTCGCAGTCCAGCAGGATGTAGATGCAACGTCAACCAAAGACCCCATGATCAGTAAAGCGGAGTGGCGGAAAAATCCCCGCTCCACCTCAACATCCGTCTCGATACAGTAGACGAGATGTCAACAATGGCGTTCTTTCGCAGTCCAACGGGATGCAGAAGCAACATCAACAAAATACCTCATGGTCAAAACAAAGCGGAGTGACGGCAAAATCCCAGCTCCACCTCAGCATTCGTCTCGATACAGCAGACACAGTCAAAGCAAACGAAGCGAAGGCCAAATTCCTAGCTTCAACATCTTGACGGTAAGTCATATAAAACCGGAAAGACAGACAAAGATCATCCCACATGGAGTGGTCACCACCACGACATTCGTCTCAATACAGCAGACGAAATGTCACTACAGCATCCTTCCTTCAACAGGATCCGGACACACCAAAGAAAACGAAGCGAAGGCCAAATTCCTAGCTTCAGGGTCTTGACGGCAAAGTTATATAAAACCGGAAAGACAATCGGAGATCATCTCGCAACAACACAGAATGGTCACCACCTCGACGTCCGTCTCGATACAGCAGACGGGATGTCACCCCAACGTTCGTCTCGACACAGCAGGCGCAACGTCATTAAACGAATGGAGCCACGACAAAATCCCTAGTTCTAAACCTCGACGGTTCACCAGCAACCTAGAGACAACCTCGACGTCCGTCTCGATACAGTAGACGAGATGTCGCCCCAACGTTCATCTCGACACAGCAGACGCAACGTCATCAAACAAACGGAGCCACGGCAAAATCCCTAGTTTCCACCATGACATCCGTCTCGATACAGAGGACGCAATGCCAGCAAACGAAGCAAAGGCCAAATTCCTAGCTTCAGGGTCTTAACGGCAAGTCATATAAAGCCTGAAAGACTATCGGAGATCATCCCACACCAGCGCGGAGTGGTTATGACTCATCGGGGCTCTCCAAAATGAGCCTAACCTCAAGTAAAAAGCGGCATGGCAAATTCCTAGCGCTTGCTCTTCCGACGGTCAAACTGCCAAGGAGGATTGCTTGAAGACGTCTTGTCCAGCCCCCGAAGGGATCAGAGACACGGCAGTCGCAGGGCAACTCGAACAGCACGATTGCCTATCGAGGACTATATCAGCTTATGCGACGGTACGATGGCCAAAACCCTAAGTACCACCAACCTTAACGGGCTTCTGTCGTAAAGAGCAGAGGTTAAATGCGACGTTAAGATGTTCTTGCGAGAAACGTTCGATTCGTCTCGACTTGTGAAAAATTGTCGAGGCGGCTCGACTCGTGAGATAAAGTCTTAGGCAGTGGGCATAAAAGAAGCCTGTTTCCTAAGCATTGGGACCCTGCGAGTTGGCCCAAAACGGTCTCTTGCATACCATCCACGGGTCTCACTCTTCAACGTCGAACTTCGACAAGGAGGGAAGCAACCGCTTACAAGTCCTCTCGACTCGTAAGAGGGAAAAATTCTCTTGTAGGATCCTTACGACTTACAAGAGAAAACCACACTTAGGAATCCTCACGATTCCTAAGGAGAAAAACCCGCCTATGAGATCCTCTCGATCCGTAGGGAGAAAAGTCTCTATGAGACCCTCACGGCTCATAGAGTTGAAAAGTCTTAGGCGGCAGATCCGAACCTGCGGCCTAAGCCATCGTTATCTTTTGGAAAAACTAAGTTATCTTCCAACTATGTTTATCAAGACAGTATGCTGATAATAAAAGAAAGAGAGAGGCGGAAAAAAAAAACATCCGATTTGCATTTGATCAAGCGTTCGAGACACACTCATCCATACATGTACAGAAGATTCAGAACAAGGGATAAGACAAGCTGAAATGGAAATTTTCTATTCATATCATAAAAATGGGTTCTTACAATCACAGAGAAATGGATAATAACATTATTAAAATGTTTACAAAGGCATAACCTCGAACTCAGGACATGGATTGAGGAACTCGAAAGCGACCCTATCTATAACTTTCCAGGCCTCGCGGACCATCCTGGTGTGCTTTCTTTCGCGAGCACAAGCGTCAGGATCCCCCATGATGTCTTCCACCCTCCGGTAAGCAGCGAGTATGGCAGACTGTTGGAAGACCTCGTGCAAGAGATCGATAAGACTGTCTCGCCGTCTCTTTGAGATAAAGTTCAACAGGTACACCGAGTGCACCTTATCCTCAGCGGCATCCAGCGCCTTAAGCGGCACACCGGAACAGAATAGGGGAAGCGCTTCCCAGATGGCTCCCACAATAAGTTTCAGGAGGGAGGAACGTCGGGGAAGCAGTGGACCGTTATATGCGTCGAAGCGGCTCATGATTTCAGCACACTCCGCGTTTGTGAACTCCCGATTTGAGTGCGTCCAAGTCGGCGGATGTCTCCATAAGAGATGATCTCGTTGAGAGCATACATGCGGGCGTTCATTGTTCCTGTGAAAGAAGATCAACCGAATTATCAGAAAGACCGATTAAGTAAAACGATATAACGCGCTGAGGAATAAAATGTTATCTTCAAGCTCTAAGATCAATGAAACACTCTTAAGAGAGTTCTTTTAGATCAAAGGGATCTATGTTTTGCCGAAGATGCAAGTTTTTGTTCATGGGTTGAGAAACCCTGAAACAGATTCCTGAGAGCAAAGCTCTATTTGGTGGAACCCCAAAAGGATTTTCCTTTAGATCAAAGATCTATAAGAGCAAGGCTCTGTTAAATAAATTTAATTTAAATCAATTTAATTTAATTAATTTTACCTAGAGTGATTCTAAAACTAGAACTTTGAAGCTCTCACAAGAGTAAGGCTCTGGAAGTTCTTAAACAAGAGCAAGGCTCTAAAATTCAAATTCTTGAAAATGGTAAAAGAATTACTAAGGACCAAGGGTCCTATTTATAGGCATCAATCGCCTCTTCAACTGCCAAAAGGTGCCGCGACGGTTCGGATTCTGCCACCGTTGCGCTTGCGTTTGGAGGGCACGTAAGCGCAGCGGTGGGGGGGCATTTGTTTACCCCAATCAGAGCAAAGCTCTGTTCAAATTCCAAAGCGGGAGAAGAAGCAACGCTTCATCTTCCCCCAATCAGAAATAAAGCTTTGCTTTGAAAATTTAAAACTTTAATTTTGAAGCAACGCTTCAGATCCCGTGCGCTGCGCGCAACGCGCCACGTGTCAGAAGTTGACACGGCAGCACAACGCCCAAGGCGATACGTCCGATCAGAGCAAGGCTCTTTAAAACATAAGTAACACTTAACTGCGCAAGCGCACGGCAGCGCGACACGTGTCTGCGCAGTTGCGCAAGCGCAACTGCGCAAGCGCACGGCTGCGCGACACGTGTCTGCGCAGGTGCGCAAGCGCTGTTACGCAAGCGCTTCACTGAGTGACACGTGTCTGCGCAGTTGCGCAAGCGCCTTACTGCGCGACACGTGTCACACGCTGGTGAGTTGCGCAACAACAGAGTGAAGATTTAAGGATATTTTTCTGTTCTTGTTTAAACAAGAAGATTTCTTCTATAAAACAGGGGCATTTGGATCAAAGATCCAACGGTGGGGAAAATTCCCCAAATCACTCAGAAAAGATCTTTTTAACAAATTTAACTGATCTTTGAGCACTATAAAAGAAGACCCCAGACCCCATTTCAAAGCAAGAGACAATTGGGATTTAAAAAAAAAAAGAAGAAGAGAACTTCTTGAGAACACAAAGAAGAAGGTAAAAACCTTTGAAATAAGAGAAAATTCTCTCAAAGAATAGATCATTGATCTAGAAAACAAGATCAGTGATCTTCAATAAATAGATAGATAAATAAATAAATAAATAAAAATAATAAAAATAGTGCCTTGCACTTGCTATAAACCTTTGGTTCTCTGGAACAGATAAAAATAGTGCCTTGCACTTGCTATGATCCTTTGGTTCTCTAGAACAGAAAGAAGGAAAAGATTTCTTTCTTTTCTTTGATCTAAATTTAGATCAAGAAATTAAAAAGTGCTCTGCACTTCTTTTCCTGAATCTAAAGATTCTTGGTGCCTTGCACAAATGCAATGCATTATTTGAAGGGCTAGGCCCAAATTAAAAAGGCCTAGCAGGCCAAAATAAATTGCAAAGCAATAAAAGGGCTGAGCCCAAACAAGATTGATGCTCTGCATCATTCATAAAGAACAGAGCTCAAAACAAATTGATGCCCTGCATCTTTTCTGGGCAAAGCCCAAATAAAAAAAAGAAAAAGAAATGCAATGCAAAAGCAAATAAAATGTTGAACATTTCAACTGGACTTAGCCCAATTTTGGTCATAAGTCCTTAAATTAAATTGACTGAGCAAAATTGCTCTTCTAAATCAATTTACATCCGGTTCGAGGGTACATCTCCGAACTCCTTTGACATCCGTCGTTGTAATTCTTCAACGACGTCAAAGAGGTAACGGGTCCCAACGACCACACATCGATATGGACTGCGGGGTCCTTAAACTCGTGGACCGAAACATCCTTAAACTAATATTGGACCGAAATGTCCTTAAACTAATATTGGACCGAAATGTCCTTAAACTAATATCGGACCGAGACGTCCCTAAACTAATATCGGACCGAAACGTCCCTAAACTAATATCGGACCACCACGTCCCTAAACTGGAATATGGACCACCACGTCCCTAAACTGGCTCAATAGAGCCCAAATGCTCTTTTGTCGGATCTAAACGGTTCCGTTAAGTTGATCTTAGTCTCAAACTGGACTAACGTATCCTTAACAAACGTTTGAGTCGATTTTAGCCTCAAAAATGGCTAACGTATCTTCCAAACAGACTTTAGTCCCAAATTGGACTATGAATCTCCCAAACTGGAACAATAGAGCCCAAATGCTCTTTTGTCGGATCTAAACGGTCCCGTTAAGTTGATCTTAGTCTCAAACTGTACTAACGTATCCTTAACAAACGTTTGAGTCGATCTTAACCTCAAAAATGGCTAACGTATCTTCCAAACAGACTTTAGTCCCAAATTGGACTATGAATCTCCCAAACTGGAACAATAGAGCCCAAATGCTCTTTTGTCGGATCTAAACGATCCCGTTAAGTTGATCTTAGTCTCAAACAGGACTAACGTATCCTTGACGAACGTTTAAGTCGATCTTAGCCGCAACGCGATTAAGGCATCCTTAAACTAAAAACACCAAACCCAAATCTAAGTAAATACGGATTTGGACTAATCCACGTCCTACGGGCGACGGTATTACTCAGTCTCCGTATACAATCCACGGGCAACCACAAACAAAACAAACACCCACGACACGAAGTGAAATTCTGGAGAAGGAGAAAGTTGTTACCGCGAAGCGGTAGCGTAATTAACTGCAGGGGCTTGCGCCTGCAGGGAAGAGCGTCCCCACAATCAAAAACCCCTCTAGCGAGGGGGAATCTGACAAAGTCTGCTACATCGGCCGCATCCGTCTAAACCTTCGATACACGGTGCCATAAATCAACTTGGCATCTTCGGAGAGGTGGACGGATAAAACCAAATAGCATCTGCCCCGAATCTCAGCGTCGGGCCATCGCGGTCCTGCGCGCCGCCTTTCGGAGGGGAACAATCACCATATGAACCGGTTATCGGTTTCAATTCCACCAGAATTAGAATTTCATCCGAACAACTTTCACACAGTAATCGGAACCTGGTCAACAAATTTGTCATGCCCGTTGTGGTTTTACTTATGTACAGTACTTCCACAAAATACATGCTGTCATTTCTAAATGGAAGTTTCTCAGTGCCACCATAGTAGCAGAAGATGGAATTGTTTATCGCAACTAGATTATGCTAAGCCTCGGATAGATTAGGCAAACATGATCTTGAAGAATATAATTAGCAGAGGAAAAATATAATAAAACAAAACAAAGCGTAGCAAATAAGATAACATAAAATAAAGATATAGAAAATAAAACATTGGGCTTAGGATTTGTAAGCTAGAAGTACAAAATGAAAACAAGTAGTACCTTTCTAACTACGGCATAGTCTACAAGAGACAAGTTAGGCTCCACATCTGACTCAGCCTGATATGAATGTACAACCTACAGAACTGGGCTTGGACATGCTTTAATTCTTGGCCGCTCTGATGCCATTTGTTTATCAAACATAGAGATGTGCAAACATTGTTGGCAAATTACTCGGCAGAACTTAACTTGCATTTATTTCTAATGCCTGCAAAAAGCAGCCTTAGTTTTAGGCTAAACAGAAAAGTGGTTTGTTTGATTACCTCAGCTTCAAGCTGGTCAAGGATTTGTAAGATTCTCTGATGGTAAGTCTGTTCTGATTCAGCCTTAACTGCACAAAGTGCAACAATACAAGTCAAATATGATAACCATGAAATGCTAATTCAATGCAGGTAACATAACTAGTAAATGGTGAATTAAGTACCATTGCAAGTGGATGCGTTTTGTTGAATCAATATGATCCTGAGACTCGATCAAGATTCTCTGGACTAAAAAATTCCAAGGAATTGCTATTTGAATTACGTTAATTTGGAACACGTTTGTATGATTGAAGCTAAGAAACAAATATATTTCCATATTATATCATGCATTGTTTTATCAAAAATAATTTTATCGCATACCTAGCTATGTGCTGAAGTAGGCTATATATCTCAACACAGAAAGAAATTTATAACCAACATGCCACGAATATTGAGATTGTATATGTATATATATATATAGACATTTGAATCTAGACAAATAGAAAACAAAACTTTATTGCTCCCTTGTCTCTTATCAAAATCATTAGAAATGTTCATTTTTTCGGGGCTCAAAATTTCCTTCACAAGCTTTAAAAGAAACCTAGAAAAATTCTCACCCCCTGCCGCAACCCCCTGTCCCAACCCTAACTCTAACCCCAACCCGAGCCCCGGCCAGTACCCCAACCCCAACCACAGCCCTAGTCGCAGCCCGAGCCCCAATCCCAACCATATATGAAAAACAACCTATGTTCGGTCTTTGAGCATATATGCAAACGAGGCTATGCACAGGAGGCCGCGGTGGGAGACCCACTCGTGCTTAGTTTTTGAGCGCACGAGTCCTTTAGAACGTTTGCGTTTGGTTTTTATATTTCAAAACGCTCAAATTAATTCTGGACTGGGCATTGATTAATTTTTCAAATTCAATTCTTTTTAATGTCATTTTCACTCCATTCGCTCTTCAATTGCTTCTTCGTCCTCCAATTCCACAAAATTCTGCAGCCATCTCCATCAAAACTGACTAGTATTATCATCAACAGCCCCACCCCAGCAGCACCCTAGCAGCAACCCTAAGGCAAACCCTAACCCCAGCAGCACCCCAGCTAGCTAAACCCCAACACCAACCCTAAGGCAAACCCTAACCCCAGCCCCACCCCAGCAGCAGCCGAACCCCAACCCTAACCCTACCCCGACCCCGACCCCGACCGCGACCACGACCCCTGCCTAACCCCAACTCGAGCGCGCAACCCCAGACCCAACCATGAACCCTAAGCCCAAAATAATCTAAAAATTCTTTAATTTAGCTCGAGATTTCCTCACCTGAACGGCTGCTGCTGGGGCGGTGGTGACGGCCTGAACTGCGGTGGCGACGGCCTGAACTGCGGTGGCGACGAGAACTGCGGTGGCGACGAAACCAGCGGTGGCGACGAGGAGAACGACGGTGGCGACGACCGCGAGGCGATTTGGGGTTTTTTTCGCGCGCGATCGAAAGAGAGAGAGAAATTGGGCGTAGGCGATCGATCTGGGTTTTTGTTAAATCGATATTTACTTGCCCCTACGGATATACCCGTAGGTCCTTTGTTTGCGGCTCCGTAGGGAAAAACACCAAATTAAGAATTAATATTTTTATTCTTGGACGTCTGTGCCCGTAGGGGCAACCACTTAGCCCTACGGATTAATCCGTAGGGCCAAGTTAAATCTGCCCCTACGGATTCCAATATCCGTAGGAGCAACCCCCTATTTTACTAGTGAATTACTTAAACCCGAACCCGACCCCGAACTCGAACCTGACTTAAGGTTGAACTTAACTCGAGTTTGATACTTGAACTTGATATGAATATATGAACCCAATATCTACCATTGAATTTATTTGACTCGAACCATGAATACAGCTGGACATGAATACATGAACACTTACATGAATACTTGACTTTGAAATGAACTCACTCTTTCAACTTGATACATTCATGGATTTGAACAAGACCTGTAATTTTAACTATAATTTTTTATACGCAGAATGTTGGGATAGTTTAAGTATGAATTCAACGAAATTTCATGAGTCCTCCTAATACATGAACTCTTGGATCGGGTCGACTCCTCTACAGCTTGGGATCCCGATACCACACTCTTGATCGTGTCGACTCCTACACAGCATAGTGTTCCGATGCTACATCCTTGATTCTGGTCAACTCGTCCACTGCTTGGGGTCCCGACATTTCTAATACTCTTGAGATTGGTTGTTATTCACATTTAAACTTACGTCAATTAGATCACTTTGTAGAGACTTCTTAGAACATTTACCAGCATTTCACTGTCATGCTATGCTTATATATATATATATATATATATATATATATATATATATATATATATATAACCCATCTTTTGGGGGCTTACCGAACTTAAGTTCTTCGATGGGCATTCCACTCATCTTTATTTATTTGGAATGTTCATCAGATGATTTAGAGACTGAGGAGGTGGAACTGATTGCAAAGGATTATGACCGGCTAGCTTCTAAAGTCGATTCTTAGTTTTTTCAGCTTTTTTCTCAGTATGCTACTGTTTAAGCATTTTTCCTATTATCATACTTTTGTTATAAATATCATATCCCTGTATTAAACTTGTTGAAATTGAATGTAAATAAAGTTGTTGAAAATTTCAATCTCATTAATTTCTTGTCACTTTTATATTGTTCATTTACGCTTAGCGTATTTGTTTCAAGAAAAGATATTTTCGGAATAAGTACGTCGCGGGCTTGTCACATGCCGTTGCCACTCTTTTGGAAAGCGAGACATGACATGTGCAGAATATTATAAATTTTGAAGAAAACAAATAATTTTTGGATTTTTGAAAATTTCGTGATTGTCATGTGTTATATAAGCATGCAAAATATTAAAAAAACCGACAAAGCAAAAAAGTTAAAATTTTATGATTATAGTGTGCAATGCATAATTTTGATAAAAAGATGGAAAACATGAAAAAGTTATAAATTTTGAAAATTTGCTATTTTTTTTGCTATATAATTGAAAATGTTGATCAAAAGAAGAAAACAAAAAAATTAATAATTTTCTTGTGCTATATAGCAAAAAAATTATTGAAAACCCGAATAAAATTTTTGTAAAGATATTTAAAATTCCGTTTTATTCATTTGCTATATAGCATGCAAAATGTTAAAAATTTGAACGAAGAAAAAAAATTTGAAATTTTTGAACATTTCAGGATTCTTGTATTTCATAACAAACAAAATATTAAAAAGTGGCTCACTCTTGCATGCCGCCGAAAAAGCTGAATTTTCTTAATGTTAAGCTTTGTTTGATAGCTTTTTTTTTCTTGCAACTCAGCTCATCTTTTCTAATCATGACATCCCAACATTTATACTTTCAACACAATATTTTTAACAGGAATATAAAGTGAAAAATCTATTTTAAACCATCCTTAATACTTTCATCACAATATTTTTAACAGGAATATAAAGTGAAAAATCTATCTTAAACCATCCAAACATGGATCTAACATGATAGTCACTAGAATTTTTTTAATATTAAAGTAACATTTATGGGTTCCAGATATTATTATCCCAATTAGATCCGACCCGACGGATTTTAATCTTAAACACCAAAACATGGTCTAAATGGTTTGGTGGGGGGGGGGGGGGGGCAAAAGAACATCATCTCCTTCAGTGGGTCCCAGAGCTGGGTGCAAAGTTCGTTTCTTGGTGGTGTGTAATTACTCGTGTAGCTGCTTGCTGGAAACAATTTGATGCTTGAAAGTGGAGATGGAGCTCCTCTCTCTTTCTCTGTGCTCCACTACTGTTTGCTCTCATGCTCCCATCTCTTCAATTTGCTTCGTACTTTTGGCATCGTGCAGCGTTCGTGATCAGAGAGAGAGAGAGAGAGAGAGGACAGTGGCAGAATGATCCCACTGCCTACCAATGACTCTGAAGGATTCGGTGGGCGCCCACTTTGATAAGGCTGTGCCATAGGTTCTGCACAAACGGTGCGGGGCCCACTTGGCAATTTGGTGGTGGTGCACACCCAAAAAGATTTCGCCCAATCAACAACCAATCAATCAGTCTTCTTATTGCAAACTACACACAGAATCGAAAGATTATCGGGATTACATATATATCCTGGCACGGGACGGAACAATATCCAGCATTGGATAAAATCAACTTATCCGATAAATATAAGCCGTTAATTCGAACCGCTGCTTTAACTAGCGATTAAAATCGAACGGCTCAGATTAAACCGTAAAATATTAATTTACTTTAATTTGTATCGATCTCATCAGGTAATTAATTTAGTTTAATTAGTATAAGATTTGTTAATATTTATGCGATACTTGTTAGGGTTCTTAATTATAATTTGGGGATTTTTTCTGTGGATGAAATCATGTAGTAATAATGGCCGGTAGACGTAAATGTATACCCAAGAGGTCTGCAGCGAAGAAACCTACACATAAGAGGGCTAAACCGACTCTTTCTCCTCCTCCGTCAAAAAATATTCGTAAATAACTTTTCGAAGAACGTAGCAAAAGAAGGAAAATCCAATCAAAAGATAATGTACTCAATCCTACACGGCCATCAGCATCCCATACATCCCAGACATCATCAATTCAATACAATCCTGGCCCCGTGAATAATGTTGTCTTGTATAATCAAGAAAATCGCATCTCCGAAACTATTTGGAGTAGTAAAGATAGGGGACCTCTTACGGCACTCGAATCGATGAGCATATCTACGCAATGGCCTCTGACTGTGCAGCAGATCAAAATATTGGACGGTTGGGGTTTTGGTGTGTATCGTAAAGTTGGCCACCAACAACATGACCTACAGTACGGTTGATATCTGCATTAGTTGAGAGATGGCAACCCGAGACGAACAGTTTTCATTTACCGATTGGAGAGGCGTCGATCACTTTTGAAGACATTTCATGAATTCTCGGTCTCCCGGTCACAAGTTATCCGATTGTTTATGAAGGATTCATGACTTCTTTCTTACATTTCAAGACTCTCAGGACTGATGCCGCATATGAGAAAATTGTTCGATATACAAAAGCTTATGTTTTGTACAATATTTGGATGACATTATTCCTTACACACTCTAAGAACCTAGTTCATCCTAAACGGATTGGATTTTTGACGGATGGGAAACACATCTTTGGCTACGCTTGGGTTTAGCGTATTTGATAAATAGTTTGAACGAAGCGGCCCTGTCAAATGCGAGAGCTATAAAGGGCCGTCTTACCGTTTTAGAGATATGATATTGGTTTTTTAATCATTTTCCTTTATTGTAAAGATAATTGTAGTGAATCTAACAATTAATTTTTAATTAGTGTTGAGCATATACTAGGATCTCGGTCATTCGACCGAAGCATCAAGGATATTAGACCTCTTGCTAGAAATGGAGTGTACGCATACATCGAGGTTCCTATCATCATAAAACTTTCTACCGGGGAAGGCTTGATAATTTGAAAGTGCTACAGGTAATTACTATTTAATTACCTAATTTAATGACATTTGTTTAATTCTTTATGAATAATGTTAAATATTTTCAACCGTTTCTTTAATGACAGTTTACATGGAATCCACACAGTGAGCATGTCGATACATCCCAACAATTTTTCGAGTATAGTAGGTGTAAGTCCACGTTACCTCTCCTGGTACTTACGAGCTTGCGGAAATGATAAAAAATGATTTTTCTAGAGGCGGTAACATGGACTCAAAATACGGATCTTTGTTAAACAACTATCTAACAATCCTAACAAGAGTTTTACCTACTCGGTTAGGTGGTTATACCTTAACTTGATCTCCTTCGTCTTCAACTCCTTGCGGTGGTCGGATCGGCTTCACCTCGTCGTCTCCTTGCGCCGAAAATGGATCCACCTGAAAGCTTCTACCTTTGGCTTCACTTTAAACTAGAAGAAACTAGAACACTTGGTTTGCTAAACCTTGTGAACTAGGATGAGTAGAGGAGTGTGTTGGGTTTTATCTCTATGGTTCTTGCTTCTCAACTCATGAGACAAGTGAACCATAGACTAGAGAGAGAGAGAGCAAGAGGAAGAGGGAGAGCTCAAGCAAGAGAGAGAAAGCAAATGACAGAATGAGCAAGTCTTTTGCCATCCAAGCTCTCATAATCCAAAATCATGATAACTCATAATAGTAATTGAGTATTATGTGATGGTTCAAGTCAAAATGGCCATATCATTTCATGCACTCATTTTTCAAAAATAAACAAGCAAGCAAAAGTCTTTGCTATGAAATGATAGCCATTGTAATGATGGTGGTCAACTAGTCCAACCTAGTCAACCGGTCAACAAAGTCAACCCTTCATCTCAACCATGACACAATAATACTTAATTAATATTATCATTAATCATATTTCTTATTCTCATTAGGGTTTAGCAAAAGTCAATGGTCAACAGTCAACAACCCCAATGAGAATCCTCTACCTCTGTCTCTCTGTCAACTGTGCATACACACCCGCTTCCGAGTTCCGAGGAACACGAATAC
Source organism: Agapanthus africanus (assembly GCA_030015575.1). NCBI lineage: Eukaryota > Viridiplantae > Streptophyta > Magnoliopsida > Asparagales > Amaryllidaceae > Agapanthus > Agapanthus africanus. The sequence goes on from CM057345.1 coordinate 15,803,783, forward strand.
AAACGAGATAAAACCAATCTCAAAACGTACACTAGGATCTGGCTTAAACCAAAGCCCGCTAGTGTTAACTGGCCGGACACTAAACGTGCACAAGTGCACGGATGTGACCGAACTCTGTCGTAAAACCATGCGACTTCTACTCTTTTGCCTAAAGGCGAATAACTTTCTGTGTGGGACTCTAAAGACTCGACACTACGCTGGCAGTGGGTTTAACCACAGACCGCAAGCGGCACTAGCTGTGCGTAACGGTCCCCAGGTAGATGCCGATAAGAAGACGGACGAGGTGAAACCCATCTGAACTCCTGCTGAGCCTGAATGTGACAATCTCCGTACAGTCTGGTCTGTTCGTCTGATAACATCGCATAGCGGGCCTAGGGGGCGGTAAACGTCGGTCCCCTAATAGCGGTACAAGTCGTGTCGGAGTGTAGCCCAGAACACCCTGAGATAACACTGGAAACCTACCAGTATATCTCGCTTGCCCTGGCCAGGGACGACTTGTGTAATGGCTCTCCTAGACACAGCGCGATGTCAACCCCCAATACCGGGAGAGACGAATCCTGTCTAACTGTCACTGCCTCCAAGTGCTTCGGGACTGCAGCCAACTACTACCTGTTTGCACGACTCCTTTGAGCTGTGGTAGGGTAGTAATCTAAGCACAGTGGGAACACACTCGAGGCGAAGTGACAGTGTCAAGTCAGCGGACTAAGCTGTACTCATGTCACCTGGGAACTGATAACTGACGATAGGTATAGTACCAACCAACAGTTCCCGACGAGTCATGTCCAGTGTACTCGTAACCTAACGAGCACTCGCATACTATCTCAAGTACGACGTACTGACGGCTGTGGGACAGACCGTCTCCCACACTGGGATGAGAAGTGCATACGCTAGTCTACTCCGGAGTATCGATGCCCTGTCTCGATAGTCCTACGACTAGGGACCTGCATAAGGATGTGCTTGTGGATTACCCAGCCCCCACTAGTGTGACTGCCATCATAACGCTGGTAATCAAGCAAAGATCCTAAGGGCTCCACTAATGTGTATAGGTGATATACTAAAATAAACACATGTACACATTAAAGCAGAAACAAACCAAGTAGCATATTACTATATTGAGCAAGATTGTCTATACAAGGTGAATATCCCAAGCTTCCATTAAGTAATATACAAACTAGTATAATACAGTAATGGGCTCTAGGGCATATATACTAACAGTAGGTATGCAGGAATGTTACGCGTTCCTCTCATATGTTTCAATATTGTCCAATGGCAATATCGCGATAGAATAATCCGACAGTTCCGCGGTATTCAGAAGATACCCATTGATGTTCATCGTACATAAGCTGATAAAAAGAAGCCAACCAAGAAAAGGCAAGTATACGATGTGGTTTCGGATTATGTCACTTTATAGCTTGCAGTCCAAAATGATATCGCGGAACAAGGAGTTGCACCTGAGGCTCCTACAATGGAAGGTGAGGATGTGGCTGACAGCTACATGGCTTGGTACACTGGTATTACCAGAAAGGTAATACACCCCCAGTCAACCAACTGCGGTCTATGATCCTAATAGCGAGATTAACCGTCAGTTACTTCTCGATTATGTAAGTATTGTTTATGTTTTATTTTGTTTTATATCACCTTTAATATATCTGACCAAATTATTGATATTTATTACTTATCATTTGTAGGTGAACGAAGTTGAAGTTAAGAAATCTGTGTTGGAATTCGCTAATCTTAATAAATTGCACGAACAGATCAAAAGAATACTAAAGGGTGAGATTGATGAGAAGGGGGAGGCTATTGGTCAAAATGCAGGAGAGAAGACCGTCAGGGAGGAGCCAATGTTGGGAGATGAAAATTTTGATAAGACGGTTGGAAAAACAGTGGAGATGGAGACCGTTATTGATTCTAGGTTTGAGGTTCAAATGAGTGCTGCCGGGACGAAAACTTGTATGCTAATTTGGGAGATATAACCCCCAGAGTTGAAACAGAAATACCTTTTGAGCAAACCGAATCGGCAGAGATAATTCGTAAGGAATTACCAATCGACAAATCTCGTATTGCGAAGGAATTGACGACCCCGGTCAGTCATACAAACGACACGGAAGTAGCGGAAGATATTGATTGTACTGAACGTTTATATGTAATGAGTGTAGATCTGACCAGCGAACCGGGGCAAGATCTTCTAAGAGGAGAAATTGTAAATGCGAAGAGAGAAAAGAAGCCAAGTTTTTTTTTGATCTCGCCGTACACAAATCCATACAAGAAGAAAAAGGAAGGAAAGAAGCCCGTACGAGAAATGAAATATCACATATCGGATTCGAAAAAACAGTACGTGGAGATGAAACTTTGGATCAAACACAAAGACGAGAAAGGGAAACCAAGGTTTGTCCACTTCTAATGAATTAATATAATTTCCTATTTAAAAGTAAAATACTAAATATTCATATTTTGATAAACTCCAGAAAAATTGAATATGTTCATACAATCGAACCGGAAACAATTGTATATTACTCCGACTTTCTCTCGTTGCAAATTGGGGAGTGCTTTAGAGGAGAAATGATGTCCGCTTACATCAAGAGGTTACGCATACGCGAATTTTCCGCCAATAGCTGCTTCTTTTTTCCTGAATTTTGTGTAAGTCATTGTTATTAATTTTCGTTTTGTACATCTGCTAAATAATATTCATTACCATATTGTTCATTCTACTTTTTATTTTCAAGACGTTGCCCCGTTATTATTTTAACGAATACAAAGTGAAGAAACTAAATAGAGACCACAAGTGCAGAGATAGCTTACTGGAATGGGTCGAATCGAAAAATCATTTCCAGAAGTATGTACTAGAGTGTGACACAGTAAGTTTATACTTTATTTATCTCATTTTCTTTTTATTTGCAACAAATATGATTTATACTAACGAATTAAAATTTTAATGTCAGGTTTATATCCCCAAGCATTACGAAAATCATTGGATTTTGTGTGCCCGACATATTGTGGAGGGAAAGTTTGTGCTATATGATCCAATGTACGGAAATGTCGGTCGTTTGTATAAGGATGAATGTGACGCACTGGTTAGTCCAATTTTATAACGATTACTATTTTCATTTGCTTATAATCTGTAATAATTTGTTTAACTTAATAATTTTTTTGCTGCAAAATCATTTTGTTAAGTATAAACTAAAGAAGGTACCCGGTCCCCGCAATATTGTTTTAGGAAAGGGTTGGGATTGAACTAAGAACAAGGGCCATACGAGATAAGACACCGGATCAGTCGATTGCGGTGTATTTGTAATGAAATATATCGATTTCTTGTCACGGGAAATTGCACTGAACGATGAAAAATGGAACCCAAATATTGTAAAAAAATTTAGATATAGGATTTGTTATGAGGTGGTAAATTAGAAACTACCCCAATGATGTAATAAATTATAAATTCCGTTTTTATTGTCCAACTATATAGGATGTGTGTTTATGTCTTGTTGATCTGTGCTGAAATTTGCTTATATTATATGCGGTGATATTTGTTTGCTGTAAATGATATAAATTTGTGAGAAAGTCATATACATTTGTGTTAGAAATATGTATGCCCTAGATGCCATTATTGTATGATATAGTGGATGCTTGGACATATATATAGAGGACTTTCTTTCTCGACATGATAGTATACTATCTGATTGCTCTTTATCTTAACATGTACACTTGTTTTAGTATACCGTCTCTCTGATACATGTTGATAAAGCCCTTAGGATGTAGGCTTGACTACCAGAACTATGATGTAGATCATACTAGTAGGGCTTGTGTAGTCCGCAAGGACATCCTTTAACAGTTCCTAGTCGAGAGAGTATCGAGACAGGGCATCGATATTCCAGAGTAAACTAGTGTATACATTTCTTGACCATGTATGAGGTGATGGTTGATCCCACAACCATTTGTGTTTGACGTCAAAGATTGTACACATGTGCTTATTAGAGAATGGATACACCGAACAGGACTCGCCGAGAACTCCTAAATGGTATCATACCTATCATCAGATAGCAGTTCTCTGGTGACATTTGTACAGGTTAGTCTGTAGACCCGAGATCGTCATAATGTCTTGTGTGGTTCCCACTATGCTTTGATTTCCTTCCTACCACGGCTCAAAGAAGTCGTGCAAACAAGTGGATTTTGGGTACAGTCCCGAGTCGTATGGAGGCAGTGAGTGATAGGAGGGGTTTCGTCTCTCCCGGTATTTGGAGTTGATGTTGCGCTATGTTCGATTGGCTATAACAGCAAGTCCCTGGCCAGGGCTGATGAGATTTACTGGTAAATGTTATCAGTAGTTTCTTGAAAGGTTATAGGCCACACATCGGCATGAGTTATCAAGTTATTGGGGTCTGACGATTTCACCCCCAGACTCGATATGCGACATATTAGACGAAGAGACCGGACTGTACGGTAAGTGTTGCTTATAGGCTCTACGGGAGTTTGGACAAGTTTGCTTGTTGATCTTTTATTCGTTCAATACCTGGGTAGCCGTTACATCCAGCTAGTACCGCTGACGGCTTGTGGGTATCTGATGTGATCATTACCTACTGCTGGCGTATTGACGAGTCTTTAGAGTCCCACATAGAGGTTTCCTAGCTTAAGCGGAACAAAGTAGGACACATATGTAGATATGTGCTAGAGCTTGATTGAATACGAGTATGTGATACCGTATTCTAATCTAGCGATATTTGATATCAGTCGGGTTATATGTGATATAACCGGATTATTGAATCAAGTGTTGATTCAATGATTTATGTATATGTTGTTTATATATATTTGATATTACCCGGATTATATTTGATATAGCCGGATTATTGAATCAAGTGTTGATTTAATAATTTGATATATATATATATATGAGGTTAATGGAGGAAAGGTGTCATAGGAGGGAATTTCCTCCTATGACGTCGGAAAAATGCACCCTCTATGATTTCTTTTGACGATTGACACACATCAACTCCATCTTTATCATCTAAGATATGGATACACCAAATTTCATGTGATTATACCATTTTTTCACCGTTGATTTAGTTGGTGCAAAATCAATGGTTTACCGACAATAGAACTTTTTACATTGCTAATTCAATGGTGAAAAAGTGATGGGATCACATGAAATTTGGTGTATGCACACATTAGATGATAACGATGATGATAACGGATGCCGATTGTCGGAAAAAATGGTGAAGGTTGTATTTTTTCGACGCCATAGGAGGAAATCCCCTCCTATGGTCTCTTTCCTCCATTATTCTCTCTCTCTCTCTCTCTCTCTATATATATATATATATTAACTAATATTGAATATTAGCTGGTTGTATGTGATATAACCGGATTATTGAATCAACTGTTGATTTAATAATGTGATATACATATGTATATGATATTGGTCGGTTATATATGATATAACCAGATTATTGAATCATGTGTTGATTTGATAATTTGATATATATATATATATATATATATATATATATATAAACTAATATTAAGCTCACTAAAGATTTTCTTCTCTTTGTGTGTGTGTGTGTATAAACTAATATTAAGCTCACTTAAGATTTTCTTTTCTTTGTGTGTGTGTGTGTGTGTATGTATTTTTATTTGTATCATGGTTGATGATATATAGAACTAGGATGTATGAGAATCACACATGAGGTTAAGATGAGATGATAATGATTTGATTTATGAATTAAAGAAAAAGGGGAATAAGTCATTTTCTTAAGATGCTTGTGGAAGCCTTGAGAAGCCATGACTCACTACTTATTCTTTGTTTTATTCATAGATATTTTTCCCACATCATCTCATCACTTCACCTCATGGTTCATTCTCTCTCATCCAAGTTCCCCCCTCATTCTCTCCTTTCTAGAATTTTCTTGAGTTGAGAAACGAAAAGAGAAATTTTTTTCTAGTGAGTACATCTCTTACTTCATCAACCTACACTAATCTACCCCATTAGTTTAGGTTGTTTGCTTTACAAATACCTTGATTAGTGAAGAGTGAGCTTGAGTGAGAAAGACTTCAAGGTAGATCATTTTCGACATCGAAGACAACAAGTAAGCTCGATCCTTTCTCAAGTGAAGTCAAAGAAAAGTTCTAGGGACTACTACTTGGAGCTTTAGAAGTGAAGGACCGGTCTACAAAGATTGTAAACTTCCATCACTTAGTTTAAAACTTGTTTGCTTACTTTGTAACCCTAATTCTCTAGTACGATTCTAGATTAGTATACTTAGCACTCTGGATTTTTTTTAAATTGCATACTTGATACTTGTATAAACCTAGTAGAGGTGCTCAGACATACTTTCATGGTATCAGAACCAAGCTAGAGACTTAGGCGTAGTCTAGACGACGTTAAAGTGTTCGATCGACGTTTTAAAACCCGTATTTTGAACTTTCTGTCCATTTTTTCAAAAGTTGATATTTTCACAAATAAAAATACTCAGAAAATCGTGCAGGCTTTTATATGAAGGCTCATGAAATACGAGCACTTAAGGTCATTACTTGACCGCGGAACCGCCGCCAAAGTGTGGTATTACGAGCTTGTTTTTCATGTGCTGCTTCATCTTGATATTCTGGGTTTTCTGGAAATTTTTATTGAGACTCAAGTGGTCGAGATCTCTGTGAATTGGTGGTGTTTGAAATATCGATCGAAATGTTTAACATCGTCTAGATAATTTTGGATATGTGATACAATTTTTGGAATCTACATTGATTAGTTTTACGAAAACTAGTTAACGATTTGTAAATCTCGCGCTTTAGTCTCAAGTGATGGATTGCCACGGAGTTTCGATTCGGATCAAAACTCCGTCGTAATCTCGTATCATACGCGAATAGTCGCCGGGAGACACTAGTAGACAGCCACGCCCCATAGCCCCGACCAAGTGACTATAGGAGAACCCCATGGCCAAAAGTATCCATTCGGGTGCTCGCGGCCGTGGTGTTCCTCCCAAGTGCACTTCATTGACGACGGCCATCCACTAAAGTTCCCGACGAGCATTCGATCTATTAATCGGGAATCTTGTTGAATTGCCCGACTTGTTTTTCGAAAAGTGTTTTCAATTCGAGACTTAAATGCAAGGTTTATAGGGTTATGCATGAAATTCGGAATATGTGATAATCTGGGTTTTATGATGTCTAAAGATGATGCAGATTCTAATTATTGTAGTTTTCATTTCTTTTCTGCGACCGTAAGTGTAATATATGGCAGTACCCCGATCTCGTTGCTATATGTCAACGACATTATGGATACGCATATTTATTTACGTTGATAACATGTGATGTTATTGTGTTGCTATTGATATGTTACATTAGATCGTCGTGATTGAATAGCCGGGGGTTTTACTTGAGATGGGAGTTTTTCAATTTTCATTCATGTAAATATTTGTATGTAATATTCTTTTATTGGGACACTTCCGGCTTGATGTTGTTGTCTCCATTTGATGTATATTATTTACTTTTCCGCATTAGGATAGACCCAAGGCGGGGAGCACAAGTAACCGGGTTCTAGAGTCAGTGGGAGGCCATCTCGAGGAGTCAAGACCGGTCGCCTAACTATAGAATTGGCAAGGTTGCTTGCCGCTCTCGTAGGGGTCTAGGGATGTGGGCTTGGCTATTCATCACGACCGTAGAATCTGTGTTTTTCATTACTAGATTAATCTAAAACACGGTCCTTTTAATATATCCTATATTTCATATGTTTGCTTCTACTGTTTCTGTGATATGATGTGATCATATAACTACGTGAGACGAATGCTACTTATATATATGATATACTAGTAGACACTATATATGTTTTGCATCCGCGCTAGTCCTGACCCCGCCATGCCGTAAGTTAAGTAATCTTATGGTGAAGACCCGGGTCTCTGTGGCGAATGCGGATAGCATATATGCGTGTTTTATTTTCGTTTCTTCTGTGATGTTTAGGAAACATAAATGATGGGACGTCATTAATAAGATTAATGAAAATAAAAGAAACCTAAAAGATGTTGTATAATCAATTTTTTTCAAAAAGGTAGGTTTAGTTCTTGCTTTGCACAGCGGTATTCCATTATGAATATCCAGCACCTCATTCGATGAGGAAAGAGCCTAGATCCCTTCACTGGAAATGACCTATTTAGCAAAACTAGCATATGCTACAATCCACTCGGTTTGTTTTGAAAACTATTCGATTTTAAAGCAGAGTTTAAACCACTCATTTTCAAATCACTAAATTCTACAACGATATCAAGTTCATTACGTTAAAGGTTTTCTTCAAAATCAGTCGTAGCCCTCCGTCATTTCAGATACGTAGTATTTAGTATTCGTGTTGTGTTTGTTGACCTCCGTCAAGCCACAGTGTACGGTAGCTAAGTAATATTTATTTGCAGCATATTGATGTGATCGGTAGGGGAGGTCACACAGCCTTGTTGACCTCTGTCAAGGGTTTGTGTGGGTGGGTTCGAATCGATCAAGAAATAACAGGCTGAACTTGACTAGCGGCCTATAGTTTGTTGACCTCCGTCAAGGTCATAGGACGTTAAGGATAAAACCAGATATCGGGAATTTCAAGTGTTGAAATTTGCAATGAGATTGCATACCTTCTATATGATAGTTGGATCCCAATACCCACTGCGAGTAAATGTTACTCCTGGGAGAGTTTTCCACTTTACAATTAGCTAATCCAGTAGGTGTCTAAGAAAGGTGTTAACGGGGTTATGCCCCTGCGGAAACGAGATTATTTAATTAGTTTCATGCGAAATCATGCGGAGACTCCCTCGGAGTACCAACACCTGCCTGGCTGACCGATTGGCGAATTTGTAAGGTGTAATTAATCCCGGATAATCTTACCTTTTAGGGTTTGAAGGAAGATTTGATAAAAACAGTGCGAGCCATCCTGATTAGATAAGATAATAATCAATCTAATTTTACAAAAGCGCACGCTAAAGTGTTTTCTTTTCTCTCTCCAGGTAGCGACCATGTCACGCCTTAATCAAGATAATAATATGGATGTATTGACCGAACCCGTTTATTATACTGAGCTGGGGAACGTTGATTCCGTCTTATCTTATGACAACAGTCATGAGTCTGGGCAAGAGATAGGGGAACACAAGGATTTCCACGCCACTCGGATGAAGAAAGAGCATGCTGATGCATCTTCTTCGGGTGTGTTAGTTATTGAGAACCGTTTCTCAGTTTGCTCTACGTCCTGGGTATTGGATACCGGATCAGGATCCCATATTTGTAATCTGTTATAAGAGTTAAGGAGAAGTAGAGAACTGGGAAATGGTGATATGTTTTTCAGAGTAGAGAATGGAGCAATTGTTGCTGCCGAAACTGTCGGTAAATATCACCTAGTATTGCCAAATGGTAATACATTGATTTTGAACGACTGTTATTTCGTACCATCGATAATGTGCAATACAATATCCTTTTTTATTAGATAAAGAAGGATATAACTTTGCATTAGAAAAAAATATTATGAATATTTTCCTAAATCGAGTGTTGATTGGGTTTGGTATAATGGTATATACATTCTAAATCAGAATACAGTTCTAAATATACATAACACGCACAAAAGGAAAAGTTCAGAAATGAACGAAGCCTTCTTGTGGCATTGTAGACTTGGTCATATCAATGCGACCAGACTATCTAAGTTGCATAAAAATGGATATTTGAATCTGTTCGAATTTACATCTTATGAAACTTGTCAGTCATGTCTCAAAGGCAAAATGACCAAAACTTCGTTTATTGGACACGGAGAAAGAGCTACTGAACTCTTGGGACTGATACATAGTAATGTATGTGGTCATATGTCTACACATGCCAGGAATGGTTTCTCGTACTTCATTACATTCACCGATGATCTCTCAAGATTCGGACATGTGTTCCTGTTGAAACACAAATATGAAGTTTTTGAGAAATTCAAGGAATATAAAAGCGAAATAGAGAACCAGACGGGTAAAAGTATTAAAATCTTTCGATCTGATCGAGGAGGAGAATACTTAAGTACGGAATTCCGAGATTATCTAAAAGTAAATGGGATTCTCTCTCTCAGCTTACTCCTCCGTATACACCACAGCACAATGGAGTATCGGAGCGGAGAAATCACACCCTATTAGATATGGTGCGCTCTATGATGAGTGTTGCCGAGATACCTATTTCTTTTTGGGGTTATGCACTTGAGATAGCTGCATACATATTGAATAGGGTTCCTACCAAATCTGCGCCTACCACTTCATATGAGATATGGGAGGGGAAGAGACCATGTCTTAATTTTGTTAAGATATGGGGTTGTCCGGCTTATGTTAAAAAGAAAATCCGGATAAGCTCGAGACAAGGTCTGTTCTACGTAAGTTTGTTGGATATCCCAAACATTCGTAAGTGTATATCTTCTACCATGGAATAAAAGGTGTTTGTTGCTCAACATGTCACCTTTTTAGAAAAGGAATTTCTAGTGAAAGAAATTAGAGGTAATGAGGTAGAGCTGGAAGAAGTTCCAGTTACACAAACTGCAATAAAAGATTTGGTAGAAACGGAGGATTCAACAGTCTCCGACGAATCTCAGCCACTCCGCAGATCTAATAGGGTTTCTCATCCACCTGAGAGATACTATGGTTTTCTCATAGACGGTGGGAGTGGGGATTGCATCATGGAAGATGATGACCCAACTAGTTTCGAGCAGGCCATCACAAGTGAGGACTCTGTGAAATGGATGGATGCTATGCGATCTGAGATGGAATCCATGTACACCAACAAAGTATGGATTTTGGAAGTTGCTCCTGAAGGGGTAAAACCCATTGGGAGCAAGTGGATCTTTAAGAGGAAAATTGGTGTAGATGGAAAGGTTGAGACCTTCAAACCTAGACTTATAGCAAAAGGTTTTCGTTAATGACCAGGTGTCAACTATGATGAAACCTTTTCTCCAGTGGCTATGCTTAAGTCCATCAGGATCCTACTTGCCATAGCTGCATATCATGACTATGAAATCTGGCAGATGGATGTCAAGACCGTCTTTCTAAATGGTGATTTAGAAGAGATCGTGTACATGACATAGCCAGAGGGCTTCGTAGATAGTGAGAGCAGCGAAAAGGTGTGCAAGCTGCTTAAATCAATTTACGGATTAAAGCAAGTATCGCGGAGTTGGAACATCTGTTTTGATGTAGCAGTCAAAGAGTTTGGCTTCATAAAAAACGTAGATGAACCATATATATATAAAGGTTGTAGAGAGTAAGGTTGTCTTCTTCGTATTGTACGTGGATGACATACTCTTGATAGGAAATGATGTTCATATGCTGCACTCGGTCAAACTCTTCCTATCACAAAAGTTCTCCATAAAAGATCTGGGTGATGCCTCCTACATCCTGGTGATAAAGATCTATAGGGATAGATCTACAAGGATGTTGGGATTGCCCCAATCCAGGTACATAGATACCATACTAAAGAGGTCTAGTATGGAAGATTTTAAGCGTGGTAATTTACCCACTTATTCAGGAATCACTCTCTCCAAAGAGATGTCTCCCAAGACTGATTTGGAGAAGGCTCGCATGAACGTGATACCCTATGCTTCTGCGGTTGGGTCTATCATGTACGCGATGTTATGCACCAGACCGGATGTAGCTTACGCGCTTAGTGTGGTAAGTAGGTATCAATCAGACCCAGAGGAGAAGCACTGGACAACTGTGAAGAACATTCTTAAGTACTTGAGAAGGACTAAAGAGATGTTCTTGGTGTATGGTAACGGAGAACTCCAGGTGGAGTCCTTTACTGATTCGAGCTTTCAGAGTGATAAGGACGACAACAAGTCTGTCTCGGGTTTTATTTTCACCCTCAATGGAGAGGCGGTATGTTGGAAGTTCCAAACAAGATACCGTTGCAGACTCGACGATGGAGACTGAATACATCGCTGCCAACGATGCTGCAAAAGAGGCTGTCTGGATGAAGTTCATTATTGAACTTGGTGTGGTTCCATCCATTGAGAATCCAATACCCTTGTATTGTGATAACAATGGAGCCATGGTTTTGGCCAAGGAACCCCGGTCCCATCAGCGATCCAGACATATTCTGAGGCGGTATCACCTGATCCGGGAGATAATTGATCGCCGGGAGATCGAGGTTAGGAGAGTAGACACGAAGGATAACACGACGGATCTACTCACGAAGGCCCTCTCCCAGACGCAGTTTGAGAGATTTTTTGGGATGTTAGGCATGCGATACTACAGTAACTGGCCTTAGTGTAAATGGAAGATTGTTAGGAATATGTATGCCCTAGAGGCTATTATTGTATGATACAGTGGATGCTTGGACATATATATAGACGACTTTCTTACTCGACATGATAGTATGCTATCTGGTTGCTCTTTATCTTAACATGTACACTTGTTTTAGTATACTGTCTCTCTGATACATGTTGATAAAGCCATTAGGATATAGGATTGACTACCAGGACTATGATGCAGATCATACTAATGGGGCTTGTATAGTCCGTAAGCACATCCTTTAACAGTTTCTAGTCGAGAGAGTATCGAGACAGGGCATCAATATTCCATAGTAGACTAGTGTGTATGTTTCTTAACCCTGTATGGGGAGATGGTTGATCCCACAACCATTGGTATTTGACATCAAAGATTGTAGACGGATGCTCATTAAAGAATGGGTATACCGAACAGGACTCACCGAGAACTCCTAGATGGTACCATACCTATCGTCAGATAGCAGTTCTTTGGTGACACTTGTACAGGTTAGTCTGTAGACCCGAGATCATCATAATGTCTTGTGTGGTTCCCACTGTGCTTTGATTTCCTCCCTACCATGGCTCAAAGGAGTCGTGCAAACAGATGGATTTTGGGTACAGTCCCGAGTCATATGGAGGCAGTGAGCGATAGGAGGGGTTTCGTCTCTTCCGGTATTGGGAGTTGATGTTGCGCTATACTCGATCGGCTATAACAGCAAGTCCCTGGCCAGGGCTGATGAGATTTACTGGTAAGTGTTATCGGTAGTTTCTCGAAAGGTTATATGCCACACATCAGCATAACTTATCGAGTTATCGGGGTCTGATAATTCTACCCCCAGACTCGATATGCGACATATCAGACGAAGAGATCGGACTGTACGGTAAGTATTGCTTATAGGCTCTACGGGAGTTTAGACAAGTTTGCTTGTTGATCTTCTATTCGTTCAATACCTGAGTAGCCGTTACGTCCATCTAGTACCGCTGACGGCTTGTGGGTATCTGATGTGATCATTACCTATTGCTGGTGTATTGAATAGTATTTAGAGTCCCGCACAGAGGTTTCCTAGCTCAAGCAAAACGAAGTAGGGCACATATGGAAATATGTGCGGGGGCTTAAGAATACGAGTATGCGATACTGTATTCTAATATAGAGATATTTGATATCAGTCCGGTTAAATGTGATATAACAGGATTATTGAATCAAGTGTTGATTCGATGATTTATGTATATATTGTTTATATATATTTGATATTAGCCGGATTATATTTGATATAGCCGGATTATTGAATCAAGTGTTGATTTAATAATTTGATATATATATATATATATAAACTAATATTGAATATTAGCCGGTAGTATGTGATATAACCGGATTATTGAATCAAGTGTTGATTTAATAATGTGATATACATATGCAAATGATATTAGTCAGTTATATATGATATAACCGGATTATTGAATCAAGTATTGATTTGATAATTTGATATGTGTGTGTGTGTGTATTAAGCTCACTTAAGATTTTCTTCTCTTTGAATATATTTATATATATATATATATATGTGATATGTGTGTGTGTGTATGTGTGTGTGTGTTTATTTGTATCATTGTTGATGATACATAGAACTAGGATGTATGAGAATCACACATGAGGTTAAGATGAGATGATAATGGTTTGATTTATGAATTAAAGAAAAAGGGGAATAAGTCATTTTCTTAAGATGCTTTTGGAAGCCTTGAGAAGCCATGACTCACCACTTATTCTTTGTTTTATTCATAGATATTTTTCCCACATCATCTCATCACTTCATCTCATGGTTCATTCTCTCTCATCCAAGTTCATCCCCCTCATTTCTCCCCTCTAGAATTTTCTTAAGTTGAGAAAATAAAAGAGAATTTTTTTCTAGTGAGCACATCTCCTACTTTATCAACCTACACTAATCTAGTCCATTAGTTTAGGTTGGTTGCTTCACTAATACCTTGATTAGTGAAGAGTGAGCTTGAGCGAGAGAGACTTTAAAGTGGATCATTTTCGGCATCGAAGATAACAAGTAAGCTCGATCCTTTCTCAAGTGGAGTCAAAAAAGAGTTCTAGGAACTACTACTTGGAGGTTTAGAAGTGAAGGACCGGTCTACAAAGGTTGTAAACTTCCATCACATAGTTTAGAACTTGTTTGCTTACTTTATAACCCCAATTCTCTAGTTCGATTCTAGATTAGTATACTTAGCACTCTGGATTTTTTTTTAAAATTTCATACTTGATGCTTGTATAAACCTAGTAGAGATGCTAAGACATACTTTTAATTTGGCTGTAAATGATCTAACTTTTGACTCTAAATGATCTACATTTATGCATATGATCTCTGATATAAGATTTCTGAAGTATATATTTTTTTTGTTCTACACAAAATTCAATCATTACTTAAAATGGCTGTTATATTTTGTGTAAAGTTAAATGAACAAACAACAAACTATTTAACCTGTATTTTAAGTAGCGACTATATTCTTTAAGAAAAAACTAATTGCTACTTTAAGTAGCGGTTAAAATTTGAGCAATTTTTTAACTGCAGGTACAGAAAGCAAACTAAATAACTGCTAGTTTAAGAAGTGGTTATATTCTTTAAGAAAACCTAACCGCTACTTAAAATAACTGTTATATTTTGTGCAACGAACAGAGAACAATCTATTTAACCTCTACTTTAAGTAGTGGTTATATTCTTTGAGAGAAAACTAATTGCTACTTTAAGTAGAGATTAAAATTTGAGCAGATTATTTAAACTGCTGGTGCAGAGAGCAAACTAAGTAACCGCTAGTTTAAGAAGCGGTTTTATTTCGAGCAGATTATTTAATCGCTACTCTAAGTAGTGATTAAATTTTGTGCTAGTTAAATTTTGACTCTCTAACTATTTAGCCGCTACTTAAAGTGGCGGTTATATTTTGAGCCCGGTTAATTAAGTGGTTGAAATTTAAATCAGTATGTTTTCTACAAATCTGAACCGTTACTTTTATTCGCTATTTAAAGTAGCGGTTAGATCGAACGGTTCATATTTAACAGCTACTTAAAGTCGCGGTTAGTTAATTAAGTGGTTGAAATTTCATCCGATAATTTTTTTCAACAAATGTGAACCGTTACTTTTATTCTCTATTTAAAGTAGTGGTTAGATCAAACGGTTCAGATTTAACAGCTACTTAAACTAGCGGTTAGTTCATTAAGTGGTTGAAGTTTGATCCATTATTATTACCAACAAATTTGAACCGTTAATTTTATCCGTTATTTAAAGTAGCAAGATTGAACGGTTCAGATTTACCGCTACTTCAAGTAGCGGTTCCCATTTAATATAAAGAGTATAGGGTTTGCTAATTTTTTACCGCGACTCTTGTTGTTTAGTACGATATTTGCTGTGATTTTTATTGTGATTCTTGGTAGAATTCTCTTGATTCGTGGATTGATCTCGTAAGGTAAATTATTTACTTTAATTAGTATTGGGTTTGGTAATTTTTGGTGGATTTTTTGTTAGGGTTTTAATATATAAATTGGGGTTTTCTAATTTTCCCTTTATTTTTGTTATGATTATAGTAGTTTTTATTTTTTGTTTTGACTCATAATCTAGTTTTTGGGTTTAGGGTTTGCTAATTTTTGAGGGATTTTTGTTAGGGTTTTCAGTTCTAAATTAGGGTTAACGAGCTTTTTTTGGGGATTTTTGTTAGGGTTATGGAATTTTACTAAGTATAGTTCTTTTTAGATGTGGAAGGACTTGTTGTTGTGGAAGAGGCTGATGTTGGATTAAATTTTTTTCCAATATCATCATTTTGTTAAGTATACCTGTAGGGTTACTAGGCACTCTAATGAAGCTCTACAAGGCATCGACTATGCTGAATTAAAAAAATTAGGTGCCTAACAATCCGAAGCAAGATTGTTAACTAGATATTAGGCGAATCAAAAGCTAGTAAATCACATTTACACTAAAGGAAAGAGACTACAACCTTTGTAGATCCGGTCCTCCACTTCCATGGCTCCGTAACGACGTCCCTTCGCTGCGATCAACCAACTCCCGGACTCTCGGACGGCTCCATGAGAAAATTGCAACGGGATCGCTTGAAGTCTTCGGTGCCGAAGATGATCTACGTCGAGGGAATACGGACTCAAGCTTCTACCTCACTAACCATAGAATTAGTGAAGCAAACACCCTAAACTAAAGTGCTAGTCTAGTAGAGGATGGTGAAATAGGAAGTGGGTACTCTTTAGATTTTGATTTCTCACTCTAAATCTTCACTTGAAATTTTCTAGCAAGCTATCCCTTTTTCTTCAAGAAGAAGAAGATGAAGAAGAGAAAAGAATGAAAGAATAATTTCATAATAGAAAATCAAGTGAAGACTTATCATAATGCAACCATGGGTGAGGGTAACTCATGTAGAGAATAAACTAGGGTTTAGGTTGATGGTTAGGTAAAGGAGAAAAAACAAAATGGCAAGACTTTTTCAATGATTCTAGCATGTTTCATGAAGCTTCTAGCAAAGAAACAAAAAAGCCACCATTTAGTTTTTCCTAAATTAAATAAATAAATAAATAATTAAAACCTTAACCATTAACCTAAACTATGGTTTAAAGCATACACACCCAAGTTTGCATGTATCATCAAACATGATACAATCTTGTGCACAAAAATATATCACATATACAACTTGTGCACATCAAGTGAGAAAATCAATCTTAAGTGAACCAATACTAGTTAATGTAAAATAATATATCAAATATATAATTATACATTAAATCATTAAATCAACACTTGATTTAACGATCCGGTCATATCGCATTTAACCGACTAATATCCAATGTATCGACTTATCGAATCAATCCTTGATTCGATAACTAGGTTATATCGTATACAACCAATCGATACAATCATCGCGAGAATAGAATACGGTATCACATACTCGTATCATTCTCGGTCCCGCACATATCACATATGCTCTCCTATCTCGTTTTGCCTGAGCCAGTACAACCTCTATGTAGGACTCTAAAGACTCGTCAATACGCCGGCAGTAGGTGATGATCATATCAAACACCCACAAGTCGTTAGCGGTACTAGCTGGACGTAACGGCTACCCGGATATTGAGCGATCAGAAGATCAGCAAGCAAGCCCGCTCCAACTTCTGCAAAAATCCTGACAGTGACACTACCGTACAGTCCGGTCCCCTCGTCTGATATGTCGCATATCAAGTCTAGGGGTGGTAAATGTAGGGTTCCTAGGCACGCTAATGAAGTCTCACAAGGCATCAACCATGCCAATTTCAAATTTTATGCGTGCCGAGAAACCCTAATACGGATTCGTCGACTAGAGTTTAGGCGAAAAATGAAACTAGTTAACATCTTAACTATAAGAAAGAGGCTACAACCTTTGTAGATCCGGTTCTCCACTTCCTTAGCTCCAAGTAGACGTCCTTTCGCTGTCCGTCTCGAATCCCAGACTCAAGCATCGGCTTCATCGGAGAAATTGGCGGGCAAGGTCGTCGGCTTCGTGCCGAAGATGATCTACGTCGAGGCAACACAAGTTCAAGCTTCAACTTCACCAAGTTGTGAAACTTGTGAAGAAAACACCCTATACTACTTGGCAAGAGGTAGAGGGTGAAGAAATAGGAGGTGGGTTCACTTTAGAATTGGATTTCTCACTCTTTTGCTCAAGATGCCATTGATGGAATCAAGCTTTCTTTCTTGATGAAGATGATGAAGAAGAAGAAAGAATATCATGAGTGTTTAAAATGAAAAAGAAAATGAATACTTATCATAATGTAAACCATGGTTAGGTGTAGAGAATTGACTAAGGTTAGATGAATGGTTAGGGTTAAGCATGAAGACAAAATGGTCACTTTGGTCAAAGCTTCATGAAGCTTCAACAAGCTTCAAGAATGAAAGCAACCATTTTGTTTTCTTTTGCAATTTCTTTTTAATCCAAATTAAAAAGATAAATGAATGAATAAATAAAAACCCTAACCATTTACTTAACCAAGGTTTAATTATTTACACTTAACCAAATGAGCAAGTATCATCAAACATGATACAAACATGTGCACAAAAGTATATCACATATACAACTTGCACATCAAGTGAGAAAAGCCATTTAAAGTGAACCAATACTAGTTAATGCAAAGTAATATATCAAATATATAATTATACATTAAATCATTAAATCAACACTTGATTTAACGATCCGGTCATATCGCATATAACCGTCATATCGCATATAACCGACTAGTATCCTATGTATCGGCTTATCAAATCAATCCTTGATTCGATATCTAGGTTATATCACATATAACCAATCGATACATTCATCGCGAGAATGGAATACGGTATCACATACACGCATTATTCTCGGTCCTGCACATATCTCATATGTGCTCCTATTTCGTTTCGCTTGAGCCAGGAAACCTCTGTGTAGGACTCTAAAGACTCGTCAATACGCCGGTAGCAGATGATGATCATATCAAGCACCCACAAGCCGCAAGCGGTCTGCTAAACGTAACGGCCATCCGGGTATTGAGCGATCAGAAGATCGACGAGCTAGCCCGCTCACACTCCTGTGAATCCAACCAATAACACTTACCGTACAGTCCGGTCTGTTCGTCTGATATGTCGCATATCAAGTCTAGGGGTGGTAAACGTCAGACCCCAGTAACCGATAAGTCGTGCCGATGTGAGGCTCATAACGGGTCGAGAAACTACTGGTAACACTTACCAGAAAATCTCTAATCAGCCCTGGCCAGGGACTTCCCTGTTACAGCCAATCGAGCACAGCGCAACATCAACCCCCAATACCGGGAGAGACGAAATCCCTCCTATCGCTCATTGCCTCCATATGACTCAGGACTGTACCCAAAGACCACCGTTTTGCACGCCCTCATGGACGTGGTAAAGTGGAGATCAAAGCACAGTGGGAATCATACCAGACTCTATGACGATCCCGGGTCTACAGACTAACCTGTACAAGTGTCACCTGAGAACTGCCATCTGACGTGAGGTATAATACCATCTGGGAGTTCTCGGCGAGTCCGTCCAGTGTACCCAGTCTCCACTGAGCACCCGTATACCATCTCTGATGTCAAACTCCAATGGATATGGGATCATCCATCGCCTATCTCATGGGTCGAGAGGCGTATACGCTAGTCTACACTGGTATATCGATGCCCCGTCTCGATACACCCACGACTAGGGACCTTGAAGGATGTACTTATGGACTACCATGTCCCCACTAGTATGATCTGCATCATAGTCCAGGTAGTCAAGTACACATCCTAAGGGCTTTATCAACATGTAACTATAAGACAGTTTAAAGAGACTAGTATACATGTTAAGATAACGAGCAACCAGATAGCATACTATCATATTGAGCAAGAAAGTCATCTCTATATATGTCCAAGCATCCAATATAATATACATCATCTGTACAATACTGGCCTCTAGGGCATACATACAACTAACAATCTCCCACTTGCACTAGGGCCAGCTGCTGTAGTATCGCATACCGAGCATCCCGAAGAGTCTCTCAAACTGTATCTGGGGAATGGCCTTCGTGAGTGGATCCGCCGTGTTGTTCTTCGTGTCAACCCTCCTGACCTCGATCTCCCGGCGATCAACTATCTCCCGGATCAGGTGATACCGCCTCAGAATATGCCTGGATCGCTGATGGGACCTGGGTTCCTTGGCCAAAGCCACCGCTCCATTGTTATCGCAATACAAAGGTATTGGATGCTCAATGGATGGAACCACTCCAAGTTCAGTAATGAACTTCTTGATCCAGACAGCCTCTTTGGCAGCATCGTTGGCAGCGATGTATTCAGCCTCCATCGTCGAGTCTGCCACGGTTTCCTGCTTGGAACTCTTCCCGCTAACCGCCCCTCCGTAAAGGGTAAATACAAAGCCCGACTGTGACTTAGAGTCGTCCTTATCACTCTGGAAGCTTGAATCGGTAAAGGACTCCACTTGGAGTTCTCCGTTACCATACACCAAGAGCATCTCTTTAGTCCTTCGCAAGTACTTGAGAATGCTCTTCACAGCTGTCCGGTGACTCTCTCCAGGATCAGCTTGATACCTGCTCACTACACCTAGTGAGTATGCAACATCGGGTCTGGTACATAGCATCGCGTACATGATAGAGCCTACAGCCGAAGCATAGGGTATCCCTTGCATGCGAGCTCTCTCCAAATCAGTCTTGGGAGACATCTCTTTGGAGAGAGTGACTCCAGAGATCGTGGTCAAGTTCCCATGCTTGGATTCTTCCATACTAAATCTCTTTAGTATGGTGTCAATGTACCTGAATTGGGACAATCCCAATATCCTTTTGGATCTATCTCTATAGATCCTAATTCCCAATATGCAGGAGGCATCACCAAGATCTTTCATTGAGAATCTTTGTGATAAGAAGAGCTTGACCGATTGCAGCATAGGAATATCATTTCCTATCAAGAGTATGTCGTCCACGTACAATACGAGGAAGACAACCTTACTCTCTGCCACCTTCTTGTAAATACAAGGTTCATCTGGGTTTTTGACGAAATCAAACTCTTTGATAACGACGTCAAAGCAGATGTTCCAACTCCGCGATGCTTGCTTTAATCCATAAATGGATTTAAGCAGCTTGCACACCTTCCCGCTGCTCCCACTGTCTACGAAGCCCTATGGCTGAGTCATGTACACGCACTCTTCTAAATCACCATTTAGAAAGGCGGTCTTAACATCCATTTGCCAGATTTCGTAATCATGATATGCAGCGATGGCAAGCATGATCCGGATGGATTTAAGTATAGCCACTGGAGAAAAGGTCTTGTCATAGTCCACACCTGGTCTTTGACGAAAACCCTTTGCTACAAGTCTAGCTTTGAAAGTCTCCACTTTCCCATCTACACCAAGTTTTTTCTTGAAGATCCACTTGCTCCCAATGGGTTTTACCCCTTCAGGAGCAACTTCCAAAGTCCATACTTTGTTGGTGTACATGGATTCCATCTCGGACCGCATAGCATCCAGCCATTTCACTGAGTCCCTACTCGTGATGGCCTGCTCGAAGCTAGTTGGGTCATCATCCTCCATGATGCAATTCTCGCTCCCACCATCCATGAGAAAACCGTAGTATCTCTCAGGTGGGTGAGGAACCCTACTAGATCGGCGGAGAGGCTGAGGTTCGTCGGGAGCTACTAAATGCTCTGGTTCCACTAAATCTTCTGTTGTGTTTTGTTCAGCTGGAACCTCTTCCAGTTCTACCTCAGAGCCACTAATTTCTTTTGCAAGAGATTCCTTTTCTAAAAAGGTGGCATGTTGAGCAACAAATACTCTTTGTTCCTCACTGGTAGAAGATATACCCTCGCGAATGTTTGGGATATCTAACAAATTTACACAAAACAGATCTTGCCTCGAGTTTGTCCGGTTTTTGTCTTTTGACATAGGCCGGGCAACCCCATATCTTTATAAAATTAAGATATGGTCTCTTCCCTTCCCATATCTCATATGGTGTGGTAGGCACAGATTTGGTGGGAACCCTGTTCAGTAGGTATGCTGCTGTTTCCAGTGCACATCCCCAGAAGGAAACAGGTAACTCAGCTACACTCATCATAGAGCGCACCATCTCTAATAGGGTGCGGTTCCTCCGTTCTGATACACCGTTGTGCTGTGGTGTATATGGAGGAGTTAGCTGAGAGAGAATCCCATTCTCTTTTAGGAAGTCCAGGAATTCAATGCTCAAGTATTCTCCTCCTCGATCAGATCGTAGGATTTTAATACTTTTTCCGGTTTGGTTCTCAACTTCTTGTTTGTATTCTCTAAATTTCTCAAAAGTTTCTGATTTGTGTTTCATCAGGAACACATACCCGAACCTAGAGAGATCGTCAGTGAATGTAATGAAGTACGAAGAACCATCCCTGGCATGTGTAGACATGGGACCGCATACATCACTATGTATAAGTCCCAAGAGTTCGGTAACTCTTTCTCCGTGTCCCGTAAACGGAGTTTTGGTCATCTTGCCTTTGAGACATGACTGGCAAGTGTCATAAGATGAAAATTCAAACGGATTTAAATATCCATCCTTATGCAACTTAGCCAGTCGTGTCGCATTGATGTGACCCAGTCTACAATGCCACAAGAAGGATTCGTTCAGTTCTGAACTCTTCCTCTTGTGTGTGTTTGTTATGCTCAGAACTGTTGATTGATTTAGAACATAAATGCCATTGCACAACGTGCCTGATCCAACCAACTTTTGGTTACGGAAAATGTTCATAACATTGTCCTGTAATACAAAATTATATCCCTCTTTACTCAATAAAGAAACTGATATAATGTTGCATATCAGGTTCGGCATGTAATAGCATTCGTTCAGAACCAATGTATTAC
Organism: Agapanthus africanus; assembly: GCA_030015575.1. Taxonomy (NCBI): domain Eukaryota; kingdom Viridiplantae; phylum Streptophyta; class Magnoliopsida; order Asparagales; family Amaryllidaceae; genus Agapanthus; species Agapanthus africanus. The sequence continues at coordinate 15,826,382 of CM057345.1, forward strand.
CAGTTGGTAATGCAAGGTGATATTCCCCGACAGTCTTAGCTGCAACAATTGCACCATTTCCAACTCTAATGTCTTTATCACCTTCTCCAAGTTCTCTACCTTTCCTGAGCCCATGTAACTGATTACATATATGGGATCCTGACCCGGTATCTAATACCCAGGACGTGGAGCAAATGGAGAAACAGTTCTCTGTAACGAACACACCCGAAGAAAATGCATCATCATGTACTTTCTTCATTCGGGTGGCATGGGAATCCTGGTATTCCCCTATGTCCTGTTCATTCCTATAACTCTTATAAGAAAGAACGGAACCAACGTTCCCCAGCACAGTATAACATGCGGGTTCGGTCAATACATCCATATTATTATCTTTATTAGGGCATGACATGGTCGCTACCTGGAGAGAGAGAGAAGAAAACACTTTAGCGTATGCTCGTGCAAGATCAGATTGGTTATTATCTTATCTAATCAGGATGGCTCCCACTGGTTTTTATCAAATCTTCCTTCAAACCCTAAAAGGAAAGACTAGCCGGGATTAATTACATACTACAAGTTCGCCAATCTTTCAGCCAGGCCAGTGTCGGTACTTTGAGGGAGGTCCTCCGTGCTTTCGCACGAACCTAATTAATGTAAACCTCGTTTTCCCAGAGGCGTAACCCCGTTGACACCTTTCTAGACACCTACTTGATCGGCTAATTGTAATATGTAAAACTCTCCCAGGAGTAACTCTTACTCGCAGTGGGTATCGGGATCCAACTATCTCATAGAAGGTATGCAATCTCATTGCAAATTTCAACACTTGAAATTCCCGATAATATTTTGCCCCAAGCATCCTATGACCTTGACGGAGGTCAACAAACCACAGGGTGAAAGTCAAGTTCAACCCGTCATTTCTTGATTGAATCAAACCCACCCGCACGACCCTTGACGGAGGTCAACAAGGTCGTACGACTACCCTAATCCAATCTGCATCACAAGCATAAGCAGATAAATACTAGTTAGCTACCGCACACTACGCCTTGACGAAGGTCAACAAACGTAGCACGAATACTAAGTAGGATTTATCTGAAATGACGGAGGGCTACGTCAGGTTTTTCTGAAAACCTATTGCGTAATGAACTTGATATCGTTGTAGAATCAAATGAAGTTTTTGAAAATGGAGTGATTTTGAGGCTTTTCTAGTTTTGCTAAAGGGGTCACTCCCGGTGAAGGGATCGTCAGCCCTTTCCTCGTCGAATGAGGTGCGGGATATATCATATATATCACAGTGCAAAGCAGAAACTATAGAAGCAATCAAAAGTCAAACCGAGTGTATAGCATCTGCCAGTTATTGCTAAAGGAGTCACTCCCGGTGAAGGGATCTCGGTCCTTTCCTCATCGAATAAGGTGCAGGGTATATCATATATACCGCTATGCAAAGCAAGAACTGTAGCTACCTATTTTGTTTAAAATTCGATTCATCAACATCTTAGGTTTCTTTTCTTTCATTAATCTCATTAATGAAGTCTCATCATTTAAGTACCTAAACATCACAGATAAATACGACGTACACTTATGCCATCCGCATTCGCCTCGATGTCCCCTCGTGCACCGTTAGGTTAGGTAACTAACGACAGAGCGGGGCAGGGCTAGCGCGGGTGTAAAACATAAGTAACGTCTATATAATATATCATATATATTATATACAATATCTATCACAGAACATCACATGATCGCATCACAGATATAGCAGCAGAAGAAACATATGAAACATTGGATATACTAGGACGTCCGTGTTATCAATACGAGCCAGTATAAAACACGGATTCCACGGTCGTGATGAATAGCCAATCCCACACCCCTAGACCCCTACGAGAGCGGCAAGCAACCCTACCAATTCTAGGGTTAGGAGACCCGGACTCGACTCCTCGAGTTGGTCTCCCACTGGACCCCAGAACCCGGTTACTTGTGCTCCTCTCCTTGGGTCTATCCTAATGAGGAAAAGTAAATAATATACAAAAGGTGACAACTTCCGCAACCTGGAAGTGCCCCAAATAAAAGAATATTACATACAAGTTTTTACATGAATGAAAATGAAAAACACTCATCTCACATAAAAAAAACCCGGCTATTCGAACACGACGATCCAATATAACATATCCAGCAACACATAACATCACATGTCATCAACGTAAGTAAGTATGCATACCCCAATTGTCGTTGACGTATAGCAACGAAACCGGCGATATCAACATACTACACTTACGGTCACAGAAAAGAAAGTGTAAAACTACAACAGTTGGAATCCGCAATCTGTTTAGACATCGCATGCCTAATCAAATGAAATACTTAGACATCACATGTCTAACAATTATAAACCCCGCATTTTAGTCCCATTATCGAAAACTCTTTTCAATATCAAGTGAGACTAAACCGCTAGATTTATAACATTCATTCAGTTATCTCATAACTTCTTGTGAATTCCAATTATTGTATCCCATTCCGGATAAATAGAAAATATTAAACTTTCCGATCGAACATTCGAACACCCAAGTTTTCCCGAAACCGTTCAACACATGAAATAAGTTCAAAGACATTCACTTCATGCCTCAGTACTAACGGTCCAGCCGTAGAAGGGTCAAGCCAACGCCTCACATGTGGCACGCCGTACTGCCCCAAACCCTTAAGGTTCAAAGGGCAGTTCAAGACGGTCACATAATCGAGTTAAGGTTTGTTGTCTTCTAGAGGGACCATCGCGTTACTTGCACTACTTAGAACGTCATTAAACAACGGAAAAGTCCAACAATTGGAAATTTCCCGGCAGGGGAAAGATTGAGTATTTACATCCGGTCGAACTTTTTTAACATATTCTAAAATTATCCGGAAAACCATACAGACAAAATTTGATAATCCGATCGAATCTTTGATTCCCAATACAACCCCAGAATACTCATCTGTAGAGTCACAATAAAAATACCCATAAAATATAGCATTAAATTATATGAGTTACTGTGCAAAAATCATCAGACAAGGGGACAGTACGGCCGCGGAACCGCCGCACATGCCTAGCTTGTGCCGCGGTTCCGCGGTGGATTAATGGATTTAGACCCTCGTTTTTCACAGTAATTCAAATAAGACCCTGCTTATTTTTCTGCATATTTTTAATTGACAAAAATCCAAATTTTTAGAAAATTTACAGAGAGCATTTTGGAAATGGGTTTCGATGTTCGTTCGGATTTCAAATGTCGTCTAGACTTCGCCTAAGGCTCTAGCTAGGCTCTGATACCACTGTAGGGTTCCTAGGCACGCTAATGAAGTCTCACAAGGCATCAACCATGCCAATTTCAAATTTTATGCGTGCCGAGAAACCCTAATACGGATTCGTCGACTAGAGTTTAGGAGAAAAATGAAACTAGTTAATATCTTAACTATAAGAAAGAGGCTACAACTTTTGTAGATCCGGTTCTCCACTTCCTTAGCTCCAAGTAGACGTCCTCTCGCTGTCCGTCTCGAATCCCGGACTCAAGCATCGGCTTCATCGGAGAAATGGGCGGGCAAGTTCGTCGGCTTCGTGCCGAAGATGATCTACGTCGAGGCAACACAAGTTCAAGCTCCAACTTCACCAAGTTGTGAAACTTGTGAAGAAAACACCCTATACTACTTGGCAAGAGGTAGAGGGTGAAGAAATAGGAGGTGTGTTCACTTTAGAATTGGATTTCTCACTCTTTTGCTCAAGATGCCATTGATGGAATCAATCTTTCTTTCTTGATGAAGATGATGAAGAAGAAGAAAGAATATCATGAGTGTTTAAAATGAAAAAGAAAATGAATACTTATCATAATGTAAACCATGGTTAGGTGTAGAGAATTGACTAAGGTTAGATGAATGGTTAGGGTTAAGCATGAAGACAAAATGGTCACTTTGGTCAAAGCTTCATGAAGCTTCAACAAGCTTCAAGAATGAAAGCAACCATTTTGTTTTCTTTTGCAATTTCTTTTTAATCCAAATTAAAAAGATAAATGAATGAATAAATAAAAACCCTAACCATTTACTTAACCAAGGTTTAATTCTTTACACTTAACCAAATGAGCAAGTATCATCAAACATGATACAAACATGTGCACAAAAGTATATCACATATACAACTTGCACATCAAGTGAGAAAAGCCATTTAAAGTGAACCAATACTAGTTAATGCAAAGTAATATATCAAATATATAATTATACATTAAATCATTAAATCAACACTTGATTTAACGATCCAGTCATATCGCATATAACCGACTAGTATCCTAAGTAACAGCTTATCGAATCAATCCTTGATTCGATATCTAGGTTATATCACATATAACCAATCGATACATTCATCGCGAGAATGGAATACGGTATCACATACACGCATTATTCTCGGTCCTGCACATATCTCATATGCGCTCCTATTTCGTTTCGCTTGAGCCAGGAAACCTCTGTGTAGGACTCTAAAGACTCGTCAATACGCCGGTAGCAGATGATGATCATATCAAGCACCCATAAGCCGCAAGCGGTCTGCTAAACGTAACGTCCATCCGGGTTCAGAAGATCGACGAGCTAGCCCGCTCACAATCCTGTGAATCCAACCAGTAACACTTATCGTACAGTCCGGTCTGTTCGTCTGATATGTCGCATATCAAGTCTAGGGGTAGTAAACGTCAGACCCCAGTAACCGATAAGTCGTGCCGATGTGAGGCTCATAACGGGTCGAGAAACTACTGGTAACACTTACCAGAAAATCTCTAATCAGCCCTGGCCAGGGACTTCCCTGTTACAGCCAATCGAGCACAGCGCAACATCAACCCCCAATACCGGGAGAGACGAAACCCCTCCTATCGCTCATTGCCTCCATATGACTCGGGACTGTACCCAAAGACCACCGTTTTGCACGCCCTCATGGACGTGGTAAGGTGGAGATCAAAGCACAGTGGGAATCATACAAGACTCTATGACGATCTCGGGTCTACAGACTAACCTGTACAAGTGTCACCTGAGAACTGCCATCTGATGTGAGGTATAATACCATCTGGGAGTTCTCGGCGAGTCCGTCCAGTGTACCCAGTCTCCACTGAGCACCCGTATACCATCTCTGATGTCAAACACCAATGGATATGGGATCATCCATCGCCCATCTCATGGGTCGAGAGGCGTATACGCTAGTCTACACTGGTATATCGATGCCCCGTCTCGATACACCCACGACTAGGGACCTTGAAGGATGTACTTATGGACTACCATGTCCCCACTAGTATGATCTGCATCATAGTCCAGGTAGTCAAGTACACATCCTAAGGGCTTTATCAACATGTAACTATAAGACAGTTTAAAGAGACTAGTATACATGTTAAGATAAAGAGCAACCAGATAGCATACTATCATATTGAGCAAGAAAGTCATCTCTATATATGTCCAAGCATCCAATATAATATACATCATCTGTACAATACTGGCCTCTAGGGCATACATACAACTAACAGTAAACGTCAGACCCCAATAACCGATAAGTCGTGCCAATATGAGGCGTATAACGGGTCGAGAAACTACGGGTAACACTTACCAGTAAATCTCTAAACCAGCCCTGGCCAGGGACTTCCCTGTTATGGCCAATCGAGCACAGCGCAACATCAACCCCCAATATCGGGAGAGACGAAACCCCTGCTATCGCTCATTGCCTCCATGTGACTCGGGACTGTACCCAAAAACCACCGTTTTGCACGCCCTCTTGGACGTGGTAAGGTGGAAATCAAAGCACAGTGGGAATCACACAAGACTCTATGATGATCTCGGGTCTACAGACTAACCTGTACCAGTGTCACCAGAGAACTGCCATCTGACGTAAGGTATAATACCATCTGGGAGTTCTCGGCGAGTCCGTCCAGTGTACCCAGTCTCCACTGAACACCCGTATATCATCTCTGATGTCAAACACCAATGGATATAGGATCATCCATCGCCCATCTGTATGGATCGAGAAGGTATACGCTAGTCTACTCTGGTATATCGATGCCCCGTCTCGATATACCCACGACTAGGGACCTTGAAGGATGTACTTATGGACTACTATGTCCCCACTAGTACGATCCGCATCACAATCCAGGTAGTCAAGTACACATCCTAAGGGCTTTACCAACATGTAACAGAGAGACAATCAGTATACACGTTAAGGTAAAGAGTAACCAGATAGTATACTATCATGTCGAGCAAGAAAATCCTCCCTATATATGTCCAAGCATCCACTACAATATACAACACATGTATAGTAATGGCCTCTAGGGCATACATATAACTAACAATCTCCCACTTGCACTAGGGCCATCTGATAACAGTGGTTGTAGTATCTTATACTCAACCATCCCATACTAGTCTCTCTCTGGGAAAAAGCCTTTGTGAGTGGATCCGCCGTGTTGTCCTCTGAGTCTACTCTCCTAACCTCGATCCCCTGGAGATCAACCATCTCCATGATCAGGTGACACTGCCTAAGAATTATGTCTGGATCACTGATGGGACGGGCGTTCCTCGGCATAAGCCACAACTCCATTGTCACACAATGGAGGGAACAAAGTTCATCTCATGAACAAGTATACATCCAGACTGCCTCTTTGGTAGCATCTTAAGTAGCGATGTATCCAGTCTTTATCATCTAGTATGCCACGGTATCTAGCTTGGAACTCTTCCAACATACCGTCCCTTTACTGAGGGTAAAGACAATGCTTGTGACTGACATTCAGTCGTCCTTATCACCCTGGAACCCTTCCAGTGATTGTCCCCAGGATCGATTGATACCATCTCACTACAACTAGTGAGAATCCTAACATCCATTTTGATCTATCTCATAGATCCAAAATTTAGGATTTAGGAGGTATCACTTTGATCCTATATGGAGAATCCTTGTGATAGGCGGAGATTGACCGAGCGTAGCATAGGAAATTCCTTCCCTATCAAGAGTATGTTATCCACGTACTCTACGAGGATCACCACTGTTTCCTGATTTAAAATCAGGAAAGCTTACAAAGAAGGCATCACGTGCTAGCACGTGACCAGCAGTCACGTATTGGCATGTGACACTTAAAAGCAGTGGTAAAGGCACATCAGTTCCCTGATCAAATCAAGAAAAAGGTTTCAGAAAAGGTCACGTGCTAGCACGTGACCAGCAGTCACGTGTTGGCACGTGACACTTAAAAGCAGGCAAAGGCACATCAGTTCCCTGATCAAATCAAGAAAAAGGCTCCAGACGAGGGTCACGTGCTCACACGTGACCAGGGGTCACATGGTGGCACGTGACGGCTAAGCAGCGGCCAGAAGGCTGAGCGCAAAAAGAAGAAGAGGGCTCGTTCCAAGGGGGTCACGTGCCCACTCGTGACCAAGGGTCACGTGGCCACACGTGACCGTCTTTCAAAGCCTATCTGTTAACAGAATTAAATTCTGAGAAAAGACCTCTCAAATCTTTCCAAAGGAACCGATTGAATTAAAAATTTAAAGATTCTTAAATATCACCTATCTATGGAAAAACCTTGAATTTGGAAAGATCTCCCCTTAAAATCTAACCGAAATAACAAAGGAAAATCTCTGGATTTAAAATCCAATGGTGAATAAAATTCACCTAACAATCCAAAGGTCCAAACGAATGGTGAATACAAATCAAATCTCTCGATGAAAGATTCATCAAAAAACTAATTGATTTGGTTGCTTCTCCTATAAATAGGAGCCAAGAGACACACAGAGAGATATATGCAGAAGGATCGATACACAAAGAGAAAAAAAAGAGAGAGCCTTGATACTTTAGAGGAATTTGGATCTTCTGCAAAAGAAAACCCTAGGTAAGAAAGGGAAGGCTTTTTGAAAGAAAAAGGGAATTTAATTCTCAACAGAGTTTAACTCTGATATAAAACAGAAGAACATAGTTCTCTCTTTGGTGGAGGATCTGTAAAGTGCACATCTCCCCTTGAATTGAGAATTTAATTCTCATTGAGTTGAGATCCCGCCATGCAGATCCAAAGCATAGAGAGGGAATGGAAGCTTGAGAATTTAATTCTCACAGAACTATAGGAATTTAATTCCTTTAAAATAAAATTAGGGTTTAACCCTATGTTATGGGAATTTAATTCCTTCAGAGTGAACAGAATCAGGGTTCAACCCTAGAAAAATAACAGGAATTTAATTCCTTTAAAAGAAAAAGGAAGAAATTAGAGTTTCACCCTATGACAGAATCTCATAATTCTCTAAAAGAGAGTGGGAATTTAATTCTTTAAAGCTGTTATTAGGGTTTAACCCTGTTCCCCTCCGAACGGCGGCCGGGACGTCGGGACGTCTGGGGCGTTAGGTTCGGGGCAGATGCTAATTGGTGCTATCTGTCCACCTCTCCGAAGATGCCAAGTTGATTTATGGCACCATATATCGAAGGTTTAAACGGATGCGACCGATGTAGCAGACTTCGTCAGATTCCCCCTCGTTTGAGGGGTTTTTGATTGTGGGGACGCTCTTCCCTGCAGGCGCAAGCCCCTGCAGTTAATTACGCTACCGCATTGCGGTAACAACTTTCTCCTTCTCCAGATGGTCACTTCGTGTCGTGGGTGTTTGTTTTATTGCCCGTGGATTGTTTACGGAGACTGAGTTATGTCGTCGCCCGTAGGGCGTGGACTAGTCCAAATCCGCATTATCTTAAATTTGGGTTTGGGGGGGTTTGGTTTGAGGATACGTCAGCCCTACTCGAGGCTAAGATCAACTCAAACGTTTGTTAAGGATACGTTAGTCTAACTTTGTGACTAAGATCAACTTAACGGGATCGTTTAGATCCGACAAAAGAGTGTTTGGACTCTAATGTTCCAGTTTAGGGACATAGTGGTCCATCGTCTGTATGGCTGTCGGGACCCATCACCTCTCTGACGACGTTGAAGGATTACAACGACAGATGCCAGAGAAGTTCAGAGATGTACCCTTGAGCCGGAGTTAATTCGGGGGATTCGTAGTCCAGTATGTTTGAGGGTCTAAGGACGCGTTAACCATCTCCAAGGCTAAGATCAACTTAGACGGGGCCGTTTAGGTCCAACAAAAGAGCATAAGAAAGGGCTCTATTGTTCTAGTTTTAGGGACATCGCGGTCCGTGGGTAGTTTAAGGACATTGCGGTCCATGGGTAGTTTAAGGACATTGCGGTCCGTGGGTAGTTTAAGGACATTGCGGTCCGTTGTTAGTTTTAAGACATCTCGGTCAAGGTTAAGGACGTCGTAGTCCATGGGTTTAAGGACCCCACAGTCCGGTATGTGCTCTGGATGCTTCACACGGGTTCACTGCCGTGCTTAGCGAGGACCAGGCTCCGCTCTGGACGCTTCACACGGGGTCAAAGAGTGACATTATCCGTATTCCACGTGACCAGGAATTTGTATGAGTTTAAGGACCCCACAGTCCATATCATGGGTGGTCGTCGGGACCCGTCACCTCTTTGAAGACATTGAGGGATTACAATGCCAAGTATCAAAGGAGCGAAGAGATGTACCCTAGAACCGGAGTGGCTTGAACAGCCCCTGGCCCAATTTGAGGTCAGGACTGATTAATCATGTTATGAGCCCATTGGCCCAATTAGTCACGAATTGAGGACTTATGGCCAGCTTGGGCTAAGTCCCATCATGTCTGGAATATTGATTCCTTGTGAGTCCATCGAGGGAGAAGCTTTGCCTCCATCCCTCTAGCCAATTGGGCTATAGACTAGTGTTAAACACTTCAAAGCAATCAGTGTTGAACACTGGGAATGAGTTTGACAAGTTAGTGTTTAACACTAGGAGAATAATTGGTGTTAAACACCAGCAACAAGGCCTTGAAATGATCATAAGCACTAAAACAGCTCAGTGTTAAACACTGGCAATGGGGATCTTAAATTAGTGCCGAATATTAAAACAATTAATATTGAACACTACGAACAAAATTCTTTAATTAGTGTTGAACACTAAGGCCCGATAGCACTTCAATACTGGATTCGAGAGTTTTAACTTAGTGTCAAACACTACAGCAAGAACGGTCACGTGGCCCCACGTGAGAGTGCCTTCCCTTCAATGATTCTGCCGAAATTACTGTGTCTTTGATAGCGTCACGTGTTAGCACGTGACGGGCATTCAAATGCCTATGTGTTAAGGCTCCTGCTGAAAGTCACGTGTGTCACGTGGGGTGCTGCCTCAAAGGGGCTTTCTGTAGGGCTTTTGGGGGGGTCACGTGGTGACACGTGACCCTGCCTCAATGCTGTTTTTGGAGGATCTGTTGCTCCTCTTTCAGGAATTAAATTCCTCGAACTTTTAATTTCAGAGGAATTAAATTCCTATTTCCTTTTGAAGGCTTATATTCTGGAACAGAGTTTAAATCTGAGTTTTCTATGGGAATTAAATTCCTTGTTTATGCGAAGAACCGAATAGGGTTAAACCCTAAAAGCTTTTAAGGAATTAAACTCCCCTTTTCTGAGGATTATGATTAAAGGAATTAAATTCCCACTGTTTCGACAAAACTATGTTCTTGATTAGGGTTCAACCCTGTTTCTTTTTGTTTTGAAGGAATTAAATTCCCATAATACAGGGTCGAACCCTAACTTTACTTTGGAGGAATTAAATTCCTATAGTTCTATGAGAGTTAAATTCTCATACTTGCATTCCTTCTCTATGTTTTGGATCTGCATGGCAGGATCTCGACCCATTGAGAATTAAATTCTCAACCTTAAGGGGAGATGTGCACTTTGCAGATCCTCTATCAAAGAGGGAGGAGATATGCTCTCTCGTTTTATGCCTCAGAGTTAAACTCTGTTGAGAATTAAATTCTTTTTCTTTCCAAAAGGCTTTCCCTTTCTTACCTAGGGTTTTTTGCAGAAGATCTGAGTCTTTTTCAAGTATCAAAGCTCTTCTCCTTTTCTCTTTTCTTCTCTCCGTATGTATATATTTCTCTGTGTCTTTTGGCTCCTATTTATAGGAGAAGCAGCCGAATCAATCAGTTTTTGACGAATCTTCATTGATATTTGATTTGCATTCATCATTCATTTTGGGCCGTTGGATGATTAGGTGAATTTTATTCACCATTGGATTTTAAATCCAGAGATTCTCCCTTGCTATTTTGGTTAGATTTAAAGGGGAAATCTTTCCAAACCCGAGATTTTCCATAGATAGATGATATTTAATCATCTCTGAATCTTTAATTTGATTGGTCCCAAATAATTACTTTCCTTTGGAAAGATTCGAATTTCCTTCAGAATTTAATTCTGTCGTTAAAAAAATATGGGCTTTGAAAGCCGGTCACGTGTGACCACGTGATCCATGGTCACGTGTAGACACGTGACCCCCTTTGGAATGAGCCTTCTGCGCTGCGTCTTCTGATTGCTGCTTAAACATCACGTGCTACCACGTGACCCCCTGGTCACGTGTGAGCACGTGACCCTTGTTTGAACTCTCTTTCTTTGGTTCAACGGGAGAACGGGTCTGCTGTCTTGAACGTTACGTGTCAACACATGACTCTGGTCACGTGAGAGCACGTGACCTTTTCTGAAGCTCTTTTCCTTGACTTGATCAGGGAACCAATGTGCGCCTTTGCTGCTTGAATTTAAATGTCACGTGCCGACACGTGACCTTGATCATGTGGGAGCACGTGACCCTTCCTGAAGCCCCCTTTTCTTCGACTTAGTCAGGAGACTGAACTTGCTTGAATGATGCGTTCAGGTGTCACGTGCGAACACGTGACCGCTAGTCACGTGTAAGCACGTGACCCTCTTCTGAAGCTTTTCACAGAAGCTTCCTGATTTTAAATCAGGAAAAAAATGCCCCCACAGCGTTGTTCTCACGTGTCTGCACGTGAGTGCAACGCTGTCACCTCTTGTGACCGTTGGATTCCTCTAGGGATCTGGGGAGACGAAGCGTTTTCATTGTCTTCTATAAATACCGCTGTCTCTTCATAGGAGCCTTCACTTTGTTCATCTTCTTCTTCTGAGAACTTTTTCGTTGAGAATTTAATTCTCGCTTTCAGAGCTTAGTTCTCTGTCTCAGACATTTCCCTGAGTTTAACTCTGTTGACGGGTCCCTTTTCCTCAGGTAATAATGTTGAACGGCCAAAGCGCCTTCGTCTTTAAAAGAACTCTTTGGATTTTAAATCCGTATTAAGGGTTTCATAAAGAACCCATTTTTCCTCAAGTTTTTCCATAAACCACCTAACTTTCGAACTGTAGATCTTTTAAGGGTTTAGGTGATCTTCGGGGAGATGATGACAGCGTTTCAACTCCATGGACTTTAATTCCATTAAAATGTTTTTTGGGAATTTAATTCCCTTTTCTTAACAAGGAATTTAATTCCAACGAAGAACTCGATTTCTTCACACAGAGGCTTCCTGTGGTCTCTTGGCCCAAGGTCGTTCTTCCTGCAATTAATGCAATGGGGGCTTTGTAATGATGTCTTTTTGTGTGAATTCAATTCCTTTGATTTTATTGGATCCACTGTAGAGCCCGAGACAAATCCTGTTAGGGTGATGTGCATGGCCATCATTTTTATTAAATGAGGATATTCCCTTTTGTTTTATTGTAACTGTTTGGTCTCATTATCAATGAGCCGTCATCCGGATTCTGTGGGGCCCATGTGTTTTATAGCCAATGGTCCCAGGAAACTTTGCTATTGCTTTCTCCCACTAGTCTTCATGTTCATGCATGAGTAAACATCGTTGACTTTCTTATTAACGGTCTTCTTTTGTTGGATTTCAGGTGCGATGGCTTCTGCTCCACGCTTTCCCTTTTCTCGCTCGGAGGCGGCTTTTCCTCAGTCACCGTCTGATGAGGAAGTGATGACGATGATTCGGGCTCATGACCCGAACTGTACCAACCTCCTTCAGTGGGGGTCTTGGTATAGTCAGATTATTCAGGGTCGTCGGAGTTTTCTCTGCGCGGTGCCAACGGAGCCTACTTTCCCCTTTTTACCGATGGATCCTCCAAGGACAGCTTTTGCTGTGGAAATGCCCAACTGGACCCCAACGGGGAGGCTTGAGCCTTCGACGACCGATATTCCGAACCATCCGATTCCGGCCATAGACATATTAGGGCGGCGTATCTGCCAGGGTGAGGCCCACCCGTGGGGGCAAATTTATAAGATAGGGCTCACTCCCAGGCATCCTACGGGCTACCTTCTTTGGGCTCGCTACATCCTTTCCGCCCATCGGGCGCGGTTGCAGAAAGTTGGGCTTTATCAGGCCATATATGCGTCACTGTTCCATTACAAGTCCCCGCATGCCTGGTGGGTCAAGGCGTTTTTGAACCAGTGGAATCTTCCCACTAATACTTTTCTTTTGGGGGATCGCGAGGTCTCTATCTCTCTCGCAGAATTTTATGAAATCTCGGGATTGCCAATCAGGGGCGCACTGTATGAGGAGTTGCTGCCTTCTGACGAATATGTCTTCGAGCCCGAGTCTGCGCCGATTGACGGCCTGTCCGCTGAGAATGCTGTTCGCCATAAGCGCCCCAGCTTGATCAAGGCACTGGGTATCTTCGATCAATTGTTCACTGAATCTGAGGAGCAGGGTGTTACTTTTAAAAGCTTCATTTCCTGCTTCCTTCGTGAAGATATCATATCGAAGACTGCTCCGAAATTTGCTAACATCAGAGACCCCTTTGGGTTTGGTCCGAAGAAGCTACCGACTGCTGAATCGGACCTGCCACAGTATTATATTCCCATCGTGTCGCCGATGTCTTTTGAATCCGTTGCAGCACCTGGTATGGATGAGGAAACATTCTTTGTGGGGTTTATCAGTGTTTGGCTTAGCTGGTTCGTTATCCCCATGCATCGCCGCTTCATGAGAGCCTCGGTCATTTACCCGGCTCAACGTATTGCTAAGGGGACGCGGTTGGCCATCGGCATCCCGGCCTTGGCACACCTCTATAATGGATTGGGCACCGCGGCTAATACCTCGACGCCTGGCGTGGATGTGGTGAACTTTTCGCTTCATTATTTCACATCCTGGATCGAAATGCATGTATTGGGGGCGTTCGCCATGCATCAGAGGCCCTCATTTTACGATGCCTACCCTTTTCCACGACTTATGCGGCTAGTGGACGCTTCTGCCGCCGACCCGACTCAATTCGGGGCCATTCGGGTGCTAATTTCTCCTCATGCCACCGCTGGCGGGCTGGTTTTTACTGATCGGGTCTTGTCTACTCCTTCGGGTCCCGTCCAACAACTCTGGGACCAGTCGAAAGACAACGCACCTTCTCTGAAGCCTCGGAAGGCCACGCATTTGTATGCAATCAGACCGGGTTACTTGGTGTTTCGCCAGGACAATGCGGCTCTTTTCATGCGGTACAATCCGCATCGATTTGCCCGGCAGCTCGGGTACGACCAGGGTGTTCCTTTCGAGGCTTTTATGGTTGCCCCGATCCCTTCGCTTGATGCTGTTCGCGATGCTGCTCATCATTTTATGAGGCTGAACACCGGCTCTCATTTCATGGTCCCTGAAGCTGAGTACATGCCTCGATGCGTGGGCGCGTTTACGGGTTGGTATCTTCATCGGGTCAACCCAATCATTCTCGAGGAAAGGAGGGTGCTTCTTGGCCACGATGCCCCTCCTCTGGCTCCTGGGGCTGAGTTACGACCGAGGGTTCCAGTCCGCTTCCCTTTGAGGGAGATTGGCACCGCGCTCATTCCAGGGGAGTCCGGGGTAGACCTTACTCCGATAGCTGGTATGCCTTTGGGTTCTCGCTCACGGGGTAAGCGGGCTCCGGTGGTAGCACCCCTGCCGGTGGCAGCGCCGCCTTCTGTGGCGTCGACAATGGCGATGTCATCCTCGGTTGTGGCACCGAGCAAGAGTAACAGGAATGAGGGCGCTGAGGGCGATGTGGGCCAGCGCCGCCCTAAGGTTTCGCGGGGAAGGAAGCGGTCATCCTCGGCGACCGGCTCCGGGTCTAAACGGCGGAAGAAAGCGGCTACTGCCCCGCTTGATTCTGTGATGGAGTCTGAGCTTATCCTTGAGGACGAACCATTGGCCGTGGAAGAGTCAGACGCTGGACTTCTCTTCCCGAGTTCAGTGGATGAGGAGGCTGCGCAGTTGGCCGAGGCCATACGGCGCTCAAAAGACGCGTCTCACAACGCCAAGGTTCCGAAGAAGTCTTACCCCGCTGTAATCTTCTACGAAGACCCTTCGTGGATTCGGCGGCGATTTATCGGCCCTTTGGAGGAATGGGGAGAGAGGGCTCTGAAGCAGGCCGCTTCAGAAGACGCAGCTGATGCACTTTCTTTGTGGACTGGCGGTCATGAGTCTACGCTCGAACCCCGGCGAGCCCATCTCCTTGAGAAGGAGCAGCGACTTGAAGAAGCCATATTGAGGGCTTCTTTGCATATAGGTACGTTGTGCTTCCTTTGTAGTCTCTCCGACTATTTATGCCTGTGCATATACATCATTATTCTTATTTGGATCATGCAGAATCTTCGACGCTGGGGGAGCTTCCTACGGGCCTATTAAAGCTAAAGCCCGCCGAAACTCCCAATGAAGCCTTGCCGGATGTGGAGGGGACTGGTGAAGCTGCTCTTCTCACGGCGGGACTTCCAGCGGCGGTTCTTGACCAGGGAGCGCCTGCCCCTCTGGGGGAGGCTCCTTTGGAGGCCGCCGCCCTAATGACTCTTACCGAGGTCAACCCAAGGGCTGGGAGTGAGGTAGTCGGGGCTATTCTCCCTTTGTTGGAGCCTGAGGTTACGGCGGAGACCGTTGAAGCTGCTATCCCCTCGGCTCAGAATGGGAGGAGTGTTGAAGGTATCCCTCCATGTTTTAATTTAGCAACCCCTTCATAGTCTGAACTGTTTTATCTTTCCCAGAATTACGCGGCTTGGCGGCCACGATCGCGGATCTGTCGCCTCGACAGTCATTTCAGCGTTTATTGGAGATGGCAGCTCCGCAGGCGATCTCCCCTCAGCGCATTGTCCTCTCGTCTGGGCAAGGTTGGTGTCGTCCCCCCCCTTCTCATAGCATCGTCGCTATTTTTTGCATTGACATTGACGTTTTCTGTAGTTCTGGAAGCCGATGACGAGGTCGAGATTCTTGAAGGGCCAGGGAAACCTTCAGCTCTTACTTGCACGACTGTCGGTGAGTGACATTTCATTGCACTCTCACTCGTTCCTTGCTTAAGCATTCTGTTGACGTCTTTTAAATTTAAACAGCTCTGCCCGTCTCCTCGGCGTTGGAGTCGCGCATCGTGATGCCACCCGGCCCTTATGCCTTGCGGGCTTCAGAACGCTTGGCCCAATTAAGCCTCGTCTCCTTGTCGTCTCTGATCGAGGAGCTTCGTGCTGGCAGCACGACCACGGCTGAAGCATTCGCTGCAGAGGCTAACGGTTCTCTTCCTTTTCTTGCCACCTACCACAGCGAAGAGGTGGTGCGAGTCTGGGTGGAGTTCTGCCGGCGAGTGGAGGCTTGCCTGCACACTCTCGAGTGTTCTCGCCTTTCCTCGGAGGCCGTGGCTGCAAAGGTGGAGTTACGAGGGTTGATAGCACGGTGCGCGGCCAACATGACGTCATGTGAGAAGAGGCTCGGTCGCAAGTTCTCGGAAAGGGAGTTAGCCTCCAAGGCGCTGAGCGAGCTTCAAGCCAATCTCACAGCCAGGGCCAACAAAGCGTATGAACTCTGGCGGGTGCTTCAGGAGTCCATCAAAGAGGTGGTGGCTCTCGACAAAGCTGCCACGTTTACTCATGAGAGGGTTGAGGCTCATAAGGCCACTGAGAAAGAGCTTGAAGCCCGGCTCGCTTCATATCAGGCCCAGCAAGCTCAAGCGGAGGCTCGTCTTTTGGAGATCTTGCGTCATGAAGCCATGGCTCAGCAAAAGCAGGATGAGCTGACCAAGCTGCTGAATCGCCCGCCGGCTTGAGACATTTGTATCTTTTCCTTCCTTTTTGTACATACTCATGGATGAGAGTATTTTCTTTTTGTTTCTTCCATAAATTGTACTTTGTACCCGTTTTGGTTTATGAATAAAAGATACATTTTTCTTCTAAATGGTGTGTCCCCTTTTCGTTGAATGCATTCTGCGGATATTCTATTTTGATCTCTTTGCAGGACGGCCATGGCTTAGGATTCGGGGTCAGGATCTGCTTCCTGAGACTTTTGCTTTTTACGAGCCATGAGGGTTTCGTAAAGAGTTTTTCTCCCTACCGGTCGAGAGGATCCCATAGGTGTGAGTTCTTCTTAAAGATCGTGAGGATCCTTAAGCGGGTTTTCCCTTGAGGGTCGTAAGGATCTCACAAGAGAGTTTTTCTTCCTTACAGGTCGTGAGGGCCTGCAAATGCCAGGTGTGATCACCTTTTTCCGTGTTTCACGGGGTTAGGGATCTCTCAAGGTATCGTAGTTTAAAGACGTCGCGGTCAAGGTTAAGGACCTCATAGTCCGTGGATTTAAGGACTCCACAGTCCGCTGTTAGTTTTAAGACATCGCGGTCAAGGTTAAGGACCTCATAGTCCGTGGATTTAAGGACTCCACAGTCCGGTGTTTGGTTGCAGGGACCCGTCACCTCTTTGAAAACGTTGAGGAATTACAACGCCAGGTATCAAAGGAGTGAAGAGATGTACCCTTAAACCAAGGCGAAATCCGTAGGGAATCGGGGGGGTTGATCGTTAGTTTTAAGACATCACGGTCGAGGTTAAGGACGTCATAGTCCGTGGATTTTAAGGACTCCACAGTCCGGTGTTTGCTCTGGATGCTTCACACGGGTTCACTGCCGTGCTTGGCGAGGACCAGGCTCCGCTCTGGACGTTTTCCACGGGGTCAAAGAATGACGTTATCCGCGTTCCACGTGACCAGGAAGTTTGCACTAGATGCTTCACACGGGTTCACTGCCGCGTTAGGCGAGGACTAGGCTCCGCTCTGGATGCTTCGCACGGGTTCACTGCCATGCTCTGCGAGGACCAGGATCCGCTCTGGACGTTTTCCACGGGGTCAAAGAGTGACGTTATCCGCGTTCCACGTAACCAGGAAGTTTGCACTAGATGCTTCACACGGGTTCACTGCCGCGTTAGGCGAGGACTAGGCTCCGCTCTGGATGCTTCGCACGGGTTCACTGCCATGCTCTGCGAGGACCAGGATCCGCTCTGGACGTTTTCCACGGGGTCAAAGAGTGACGTTATCCGCGTTCCACGTAACCAGGAAGTTTGCACTAGATGCTTCACACGGGTTCACTGCCGCGTTAGGCGAGGACTAGGCTCCGCTCTGGATGCTTCGCACGGGTTCACTGCCATGCTCTGCGAGGACCAGGATCCGCTCTGGACGTTTTCCACGGGGTCAAAGAGTGACGTTATCCGCGTTCCACGTAACCAGGAAGTTTGCACTAGATGCTTCACACGGGTTCACTGCCGCGTTAGGCGAGGACTAGGCTCCGCTCTGGATGCTTCGCACGGGTTCACTGCCATGCTCTGCGAGGACCAGGATCCGCTCTGGACGTTTTCCACGGGGTCAAAGAGTGACGTTATCCGCGTTCCACGTAACCAGGAAGTTTGCACTAGATGCTTCACACGGGTTCACTGCCGCGTTAGGCGAGGACTAGGCTCCGCTCTGGATGCTTCGCACGGGTTCACTGCCATGCTCTGCGAGGACCAGGATCCGCTCTGGACGTTTTCCGCGGGGTCAAAGAGTGACATTATCCGCGTTCCATGTAACCAGGAATTTTATCGATTGTATCCGCATTTCACGGAATGGAGGTTTGACTGTTGGCGATATGTACACCGCCGAGCCATGGAACTGGGAGTTGCCGCTGTTTCGTTTAGCTTGAAGTTGTGTCCGTCGTTACGAGACGAGTGTTGAGACGATCTCCAGGTCTCCTTTGGCCCGTCGAGATTTGGCTTCTTCTTCTTTGGTGAAACCTGGGGGAAGGAGTACGACTCCTTCTTTGTTTGCGCCCCTGGATTGTGTACAGGGATTGTTGTAGTATCACCTGTAGGGCAAAAAGGTTTCATTTTTCCATCATTTCTTTTATTCTTTCCGTGATGCTCTATCATTTCAGCTTTTTATATCGCGAAGGTCGCGATTGCCCAATCATTTCGGCTATTTTTCGCGGTGCCCAATCATTTCGGCTATTTGTTTTATTTTTACTCGCTGCTTTTTTATTGCGAGTTGCCCCATCATTTCGGCTATTTTTCATGCATACATTTTTACTTGCTGCTTTTTATTGCAAGTTGCCCCATCATTTCGGCTATTTCGTAGGCATGTGTGGCTTGCTAGCTTTTTCGCCGCAAGCTCGGATTTTGGACACCGATTTCGGCATCAGCATCGCTGCAACTGGGATGTTGCCAGGAGCGAATCATCATTTGCCTCTATCGATGTTGAACAAAGGTGGCTTAGCAAACAGGGTTAAGGTCCTGTCGACTAAGGCTTTTGACTTCATGAGCCGTAAGGGTCTCACAAAGGTATTTCTCCCTACAAGTCGTGAGGATCTTGCAGGTGTATTTTCTCCTTAGGGATCGTGAGGATTCCTAAGTGTATGTTCCTCTGTAAGTCGTAAGGATCCTACAAGAGGGTTTTCTCCTTATGGGTCGAGAGGACCTACAAGGGTTGGACTTTGCTGGGGAAATGTTTATTCGCGCCCGTGGATTGTATACAAGGGTCAGTATTGAGCCTCTTGTAGGGCAATATCGGAGGTTGTGGGGGATTTGCTTAAGAACAGGTTCAGGTTTCTGTAACTTAAGACTTTCAAATCTCATGTGCCGTGAGGGTCCCATAAGAGAATTCTCCTTACGAGTCGTGAGGATCTCGTAAGTGTATTTTCTCCTCAGGAATCGTGAGGATCTCTAAGTGTGCTGCTCCTTTGTGAGTCGTAAGGATCTCACGCAGGTGGTTTCTCCTTACAGGGTCGAGAGGACTCTGTAAGTGTCCTTTAACGAGGTTGCGCCCTTTCGGGTTTTCACAAACACTCGCCGGTAGTCCTGCTGTTTTTACTCACGGAGCCCTTTCGGGTTTTCATCCGTGCCCATTTTGCTTATGGACATACCGTTTTTTTTTATTTATATCATTTTTACTCTTCTCTTTTTTTTTACAATGTCGCGCCCTTTCGGGTTTTCACGAACACTTGCCGGCAGCCCTGCTGTTTTTACTCACGGAGCCCTTTTCGGGTTTTCATCCGTGCCCATTTTGCTTATGGACATACCGTTTTTTTTTCTTTTTTTTTATCATTTTTTTTTTATTTATTCATCTCGTCAACCTAAGGACGTTGCGGTGGTAGTTTAGGGACGTTTCGGTCCGTCGATAGTTTAAGGACGTTTCGGTCCGCTGTTAGTTTAAGGACGTTTCGGTCCGACGATAGTTTAAGGACGTTTCGGTCCGACGATAGTTTAAGGACGTTTCGGTCCGTCGATATAGGAAGGCCGGCTGCTGCTTGTAAAGTCTGAGCTTAGGAAGATAGCGAGCGGACATAGTCGTCGTCATCCATCATTGACCTAGGCTGCAGCTTATTAAGCATGGTATTTCTTCAAGAAGCGGCCGTTTACTGGCCTGAAAGGCCTTTCACCGTGCATGTCCATGAGTAGGTAGGCTCCACCCTGGTAGACCTTGTCTATGATGTACGGGCCTTCATAGTTTGGCTCAAATTTTCCCCGCTTGGCGCGATTGGGGATCATAGGTCTTTTGACCACTAGTACGAGTTCGCCTGGGCGGAATGTCCTCGGCCTGGTCAATCTTTCGTAAGAGCGCGTCATCTTTGCTTTGTAGGCTTCTAGATGTTGTTGCGCTATGAGCCGGGTTTCATCGAGGGCGTCAAGCTCCTCAAGCCGAAGGTGAGCATTTTCTTCGTTCGTCAGCTCGTGGTGGACTGCTACTCGTAGAGAGGGTAACTCTATCTCAAGGGGGAGAACTGCTTCCGTCCCAAATACCAACGCGTACGGTGTTGTGTTCGTGGCCGTCTTGAATGTAGTTCGATAAGCCCAAAGGGCTTCTTGCAGCCTTTCGTGCCAGTCCCTCTTATTCCTGGAGACGGTCTTTTTTATGATCTTCGTCAAGGTCTTATTGAAAGCCTCGGCTAGACCGTTAGCTCGTGGGTTGTAAACTGAAGAATATCTCCAGTCTATATTGTGCTGCTGTGCGAAGCGGCTAATCTTATGGCTTCGGTAGGCCGGCCCATTATCGGAGATAATCCGTCGTGGAGTTCCGAACCGATAGATGACTTGCGTCTTGAAGAAATGGAGGATATTCTCCGTCTTCACTTCCTTCAGTGGTACTGCTTCTGCCCATTTGGAGAAGTAATCAGTTGTCGCCAGGATAAAGCGGTGTCCCCGGGATGATGCTGGCTCAATGGGGCCGACTATGTCAGTCCCCCACATTTCGAATGGCCAGCTGGCCACCGTTGGGTGTAGTGGATTCGGATGTTGGTGGATGAAGTCTCCATGGATCTGGCATGAGTGGCATTGCTTCGCATACTCGAGGCAGTCCTGGATCATCGTGGGCCAGTAGTAACTCATCCGTTTAATTTTTAACTTCATCTTTGGGCCCGCTTGATGAGAACCACAAAGCCCGTCGTGAACTTCTTGAACGACTCTTTCTGCTTCGTCAGGTCCCAAGCATCTCAGCCATAGAAAATCAAACGATCTCTTGTACAGGGTATCGTTGACGAAAGCGAAGGATAGAGCTCGTTTCATAAGCTGATGTCTTGAGGACGCTTCTTCGGGCATTCGGTGGGACTTAAAGTAGTCTATGAAGACTTCCCTCCAGTCCTCAGCCTTCTCACGGTCTTTTATTTGTAGGGTCGCTTGCTCAATCGCTCCCTTTTCTTTATATAATTCCGGAGGTATTTCTGCCGGGGCGAGCACTCGACGGCTTTGTACTATGATTCTGACGTCATCGAGGTTCTCGTCGGCCAGTTCTTTAGCGAGTTTGGCCAATGCGTCTGCTTTGCTGTTCTCTGCGCGCGGTATGTTCTCTAGAATATAGAAGGGGATCTGGGCCAACAGTTGTTGCACCTTTTCGCCGTACTTCACCAATTCTGGTTTGCACGTTTGGTAGTCACCATTTACTTGGCTAATGACCAGCTGAGAATCTCCGTATATGAGGAGGTCTTCAACTCCCATGTTGATGGCGATTTCGAGGCCTGCTATCAGAGCTTCGTATTCGGCTTCATTGTTTGTCCTTGACTCCGTTAAGGAGAAGGCGAAGCGCATTATTCCTCCTTGTGGAGTTGCAAAGATAAGGCCTATCCCCGATTTGATGATCGGGCTACCCTGTTTCTGTTTCTTTATGGAGGACGCTCCATCAAAATAGAGTTCCCATCGTGTGCTTCCACCGCCAATTGCATCAAATGCATGCTCATCCGGCAAATCACAGTTCAGAGGAGAGTTGGTCGGTATCGGGTGCTCGGCGAGGAAGTCGGCAATGGCCTGGCCCTTCACTGCCTTGAGGGGTTGATATGTTATCGAGAACTCCATCAAGAGCAAGGCCCATTTAGCGAGTCTTCCCGTCAATATAGCCTTTGACATCAGGTATTTAAGGGGGTCCACCTTCGAAATGAGGCGGACTTCATGTGCCAACGCATAGTGCCTGAGCTTCGTTATTGCAAAGATTAATGCCAAGCAATGTTTTTCGATGGGCGAGTAATTGCTTTCTGCCCCCAGCAGCACTCGACTTAAGTAGTAAAGTGCTCTTTCTTTCCCCTGATCATTCTCCTGTGCCCATAATGCGCCCAAAGAACCTTCAAGGGCGGCCGTGTAAAGAATGAGAGGCTTTCCTTTCACTGGGGCAGCCAACACCGGCGGATTTTGCAAGTATTGTTTGATCTCGTCTAGTGCACCTTGACATTTGTGATTCCAAACGAACGGGGTTCCCTTTTTCATCAGGTGGCTGTAAGGACGGCATTTGCCCGAAAGATTAGCGATAAACCGCCGGATGTATGCGAGCTTCCCTTGGAGAGACCGCAACTGCTTGAGGGTTTTTGGCGGAGGCATTTCCATGATCGCTTTAATCTTTGACGGATCTATTTCAATACCTCTGTGTCGAACGATGAATCCCAGAAATTTGCCCGAGGAGACTCCAAACGCGCATTTGAGGGGATTCATTTTTAAATTATATTGCCGAAGGCGTTGAAATACGGTTTCGAGATGCTTTAAATGCTCTTCGTATGACATGCTCTTCACTACGAGGTCATCGATATAGCATTCGACGATGTCGTGTATGAGATCGTCGAAGATTTTTGTCATGGCCCTTTGATAGGTGGCGCCAGCGTTCTTTAGACCAAAGGGCATAACCTTGTAGCAGAATATGCCCAAAGGAGTCCGGAAAGCGGTGTGCTTCTGGTCTTCGGGATGCATCTTTATCTGATTGTATCCTGATGAACCATCCATAAAGGAGAAGACCTCGTGAGTGGATGTGTTATCTATCATTAGCTCGGTTACCGGCACCGGGAAATCGTCCTTTGGGCATGCTTTATTGAGATCCCTGAAATCCACGCATATGCGCACCGTTCCATTCTTCTTCATTACCGGGACGATATTGGCGATCCAGTCGGGGTATTGGACTTCTTGGATAAATCCGGAATCGATCAACTTTTTGACTTCGGCGTTGATGCTCATCTCCAGCTCAAGTCGCATCCTCCTTGGCGCCTGCTTGACTGGCTTGATATCCGGGGATATTGCTAATCTATGCACCGCAATCTCCGGATCCAATCCTGGCATCTCGGAGTAGTTCCACGCGAAGCAGTCTTTATGCCGTAGGAGCACGTTCTTTAACGCGGCCACCTTTTCCTCGGATAACAGCTCGCTGACAAATGTCGGCCGCGGGTCGTCTGCCGATCCCAGCTCGATCTTCTTGAGGTTATCTGCGGTAGTATGTATACCGTCTTCCAGTTCTTTCGGAGCGGGCGGGAATTCTGAGATCAACTCATCATCGCTGTTCTCGAAGCACCGGGGAAGGTCATCTTCGTTCTCGGGCTCTTCTTTTAATATCGTAATCATATAACAGGTGCGAACTCGCTCCCAAGACTGAGGCGGATCCGGTTCTGCTCTTGTGGTTTTGGGCTCGTGCTTTTGCGGCGGCGTCACTTTCCAACCGTCGGATAAAGCGAATCTGCCCCGTCGGTACTGGTCCTCGACCCAGTTCTTAAAGGTGAAGCAGTCTTCGGTAGGATGTCCTATGGCTCGGTGATAAGAGCAATAACTCGGATGAGAGACCTTGCTAGCTTGCTCAGGATGTCTAGACTCTGGAAGCGTGATCATTTGATGTTTTATAGCGAGGTTGAGCAGCCTCTCCGTCTTGTCTCGGGGGAAGGAGTACGCTCGACTCATCTTCTTCATGAGGGACAAGCCCGAGCCGCTTCTTGATTTATTTCCGTCTCTGCGTCGGGCCTTTCGTACAACGGATTGACGAGGATAAGCGTGTTTGTCTTTTGTAGCACGTTGAGATAGACGTTGCGTCCTGGCCTTCTCGTAGATGGCCATTTCGCGGTTGTGGTCTTCCCGAGCTTTCTGACCCACCTTCCTGATAGGCTTGCCCATTCGCTCTTCAAACGACGGACTTGGCGCTTCGATCGCGGGGTCTAGTTTTGATGAGGGGTCGGCCTCTCCTGACAGGGCGTCCTCTTCTTCATCAAAGGTAAATATAGCGTAGCTGCTGTGGGTTCGCCCTCGTTTTCCGGTTCTCGCGTACCCAAGCCCAAGTGTTTCCATTTTCCCATTGGGCAATTTGCGCTGAGTCCCGGGGACATCCCAAATCCTGTTATAGAACCGAGCCTGCCGCACCGTCTGTCTTAAAGGTACTCCTTGGCGCTTCAATAACTTCTTCAATCCATTTGTATAGTATCTAGGCAGACGGATGGGTTGGAGCCTGTCAAGTATAACATCCGCGCCGTGCCAGATCTCTTTCTCCACCTTCGACTCTGAGGATTGGTAGAATAGGATCACCTTCTCACCCCTTCGCCTGGGAGGGACGTAAAATGTTTGCAGGTCTTGCACGCTGTGAGCTTGAAGCGCGTCGAGATCCTTATAGTGTTCTTGCGGTACCATGGTGATTTGCAGACTATGGTCCTCGCAAAGGGGTGCCTGTATTGACAGCCGACTGGAGAATACGGCGTTAACCTCGTCCTCCGAATCACTCCCGAAGACCGGTATGGGGGTGGGCGCCCCCAGGTTGTTGCGTTGGGATGGCCCTGTATACACTATTTCTTCCTCTTCTTCAGTATCGCTCCCAAAAACGGGAATGGTGGCGGCGGCTTTGTCCTCTGGGTCGCGACACCTTTCTGTATCTTCGAAATCTGGCAAAAAGTATTTCGCGTCTTCGTATTTGCGAACTTCGTTTACAGAAAACGGGTTCAACTCGCCTGTTACGGTGTACTCGAAACCATCCTTGAAGTACTTCATACACTGATGTTGCGTAGAAGGGATGATGTTGTACTCGTGTAGCCAAGGACGACCGAGCAAGGCGTTGTAGCAGGTCTTGGCGTCAATGACATGGAATTTGATGTCTGTGATGAGAAGTCCGAAGCGTAACGTCAGTATTACAGATCCGAGAGTCCGTGACGATTGAGAGTCGAAACCGGAGATAGTAATTTTGTCACGAGCGAGGTGTTGCACACTCATGCAGATTTCCTTCAACACCCGAACATTAAGGAGGTTAACGGAGGATCCATTATCCACCAGGATCTTGCCTATCTTGATGTCATGGCAGTATCCAGAGACATATAGGGGGCGGTTGTGGTCGCACGTCCCGAGAAGGAGGTCTTCATCACCGAAAGTGACATCGGCCGTATGCACTTCCTCCAGTTCATCCTTCATCCTTTCAGTGGCGAGGAAGGCTTGGAATTGCTCGGGTTCTTGTAACGCCTTAATTAGTGAGTCTCGCGCTTCTTTCGATAATAGGAGGGCATCAAGAATGCTAAGCTGAGAAGGTAGCTTCCTTAGGTGCGCGAGGATGTTATAGTCTACCTTACCCTTTTTGGGAGGGTTTTTGGTAGTTAGCTCTTTTATGACCTGGTCATCTAGAGTGATATCTTCAATGACCTTTTCCTTTCCCTTATCTTTTCGGCCGACGGGCCCGAGATTCTTTTCTGGGAGCGTGCGATTGCGCAGCTGGATGTTCTCGCAGATCTCCGATTCCTCCTCCTTCCCCGAGAAAGATTCTTTAAAGAGAGGGCCCAGAGCCATTTCTTCATCAGAGTCGCTCCCAAAGGTGAGAACTTGTGACTCCCTGGCGTTAACCATGCAACAGTTGCCAGTCGTTATGTTGTGCCCATTGACAGTGCTTCTTCGCTCCCGACGGATCTTGCGTTTCATGCGCTTAAAATGTTGCTGACGAACAACATATCCTTGCCACCATATCTTAAAGGCGTCGCACTCCTCCGTGGGATGTGAGATTTTCCGATGATATGTGCAATAGTCAGGGTGCGTCTCTACCCCATCGTGTGTGTTTCCTTCCGAGGGCGGTAGCTTCATCCCCATTGACATGGCTTTGGCAAACCTTTTTTTCGTCTTGAATATCTTCTTGTCTACCTCGGATACTTTTCGCTCTGGCGGAGGTAGTTCAACTCTTCCGTTCAGTCGCCCGCATTTGGCTCTTTCCGACGTGGTCATTTCACGCTCCTGGTCCGCTTTACATTTTAGACGAATCTCGTCTAGAAAAGCGTCGATCATTTCGTCTGTTGGCCATGGACGCTCTGGTACAGGCTCTGCCTCCATCTTCTTAGTGCCGAGAGTTTTCCCATCATCGGTAAACGAGTGGGAGATTACGTTACAACTCGCCACATATCCTTCGGATTCATCCTACGAGCTCTCTCCCTCATCTTCCTCTTGAAAGATATGGTTGAGGAACTCTTGCAGTGTGACAGGAGTTCGCGCCTTTTGATTGTATTCTTCCAGCGCGTCGATTTGCTTCTGTAAGTTCGTGTGCTCGTTTCCAAGCTTCACGGACTTCTTGGATTTCTTCTTCTTTTTCTTCGAAGATTCTGACGGTTGGACGTGAGTATTTGGGCTCTTATCGTTAGTCTTTATAATTGGGCGGGGCTTCAACATTCCTTTGATAATTTGAGGTTCAAGAGGGTCTTTCCATTCGATCGCAGGGCACGCATGAAGGTCTTTCAGCATTCTTTTGGTTTTAGTTGATAGCACGACCTCCCATGGAGCTTCTTCAATAAAAGAACATGTTGCCCCCGGTGTATCCGCTTTCCTAGGAGCATGCGGCTGTGGTGGGTTCACCTTCCACTTTTCGGACAGTACAAACTTCCCCTGGAGGTATTGGTCTTCAATCCATCCTTTGAAGACGAAGCAATCTTCAATCGGATGGCCTACCGTTTGATGGTAAGGGCAGTAGTTGGAGTCATTCACCTCGGTGGGTTGCGGCGGTCGCCTTGGATTTGGTAGGTTTATAAGCCTGTTGCGTATCGCCAGCTCGAATAACCGCTTCGTCTTGTCTCGCGGGAACGAGTAGGGACGCTTCATTTTCTCATTATAGTACCGGCGTCTTTCCTCCAGTTGATCCGCCGATTTCGGGACGTTAGGTTGCTGTTGGGCGTTCGCGACGAAGGTTGCCCTTCCTTTACCCTTGTCATTCCGCGGTTCCGATTTCGGAGGAGATGGTCTATGACCCATCTGGTCCATCTGAGCCAACTTGTCGATTAAAGCCTGGAATGTGGTTGGCTTAAAGAACATCATGAACTGGGAGATAGTTGCGTGGGGGTCTAGGGTTCCCACGAACATGCCCACCGCAGGTGCTTCCTCGATGCGTTGCTCACATCTCGACCACAAGTTCCGCCAGCGTATAGCGTACTGGACCCAGGTTTCGCCCGGTTTTACCCTGGCGTTAATAAGTGCGGTTATTGGAGTGCGTTCGCTGGCACTTGCAAATCGCTGAGTGAACAACAACTCCATTTCAGCGAACGTTTTAATGGAATCGTTCGGGAGTTCTGAATACCATTCAAACGCTGTTTCTGATAAGCTGCCCACGAACTGGCGAAGCAACAATTTATCGTCACCGCCGGTGTTACCGCAGAGGGCCCGGAACTGGGCAACATGTTGATGGGGATTGCCGGTCCCTTTATACACATGGAATTTCGGTATCGTATAGCCTTGCGGGTATTTGATTTGATCGTACCAGCTCGGATACGGCCGCCCCGTTTTCACGACTTGACCAGCTGCCTCAGTCGCATGATGAACTCGGATTTGCTGGGCTATGTAGTCAGCTAAGTCAGCCTTAGAGATTGCCTCCTCCTTGGCCATTGAAAGGGCTGGTGGTGGATTTGACGTTTCTCCTCGGTCGTCTTCAAGAACGATCGGGGAATCTTCGGCGGGTGAGTCCTGCTGGATCATCATTCCTATCACGTCTTGAAAGAGAAGGCCCATCCGTTGTATGTTGGATGCTTGTTCAGCAGCCTCTTTGTCCCTTCTCTCCAGTGTCCGGCGAAGGAATTCAGCGTCTGTTTCTTCCTCCCGGCGTGCGTCTGAGGACGTTTCTGGGTTTTCTTTTGGTCCGGTGAGCGCGGCCATAGCATTCATCATTTCTTGAAGCTTTTGTTGCTGCTCCTGGGCCTTCGTCACGGATCGGGTTAGGGGTCGGTAGCCCGTGGAAGTGCGGCTTTCCTCTTTCCCAAAGGCCATGTAGACAGTGTGCACCACCATGCCCCCAGACTCAGGGCGTCTGGGTTTAGTGCTTTCAGTCGTCGCTACTTGCTGTGAGGTCCTCTTTGGCCTCCTCCTTTTGTGAGTCAGTTGATCACCGGCTTTTTGGGGCTTAGCTTGGTGACTGGCTTCAGGTTGGATTTTCAGCTTCTTGTGCTGGCTGGAGAAGTTTGGATCGATGATCGAGTCTCGGGCCTGCCGCCAAGCCTTATAGATTTTGGAAGACAGCCGTTGAGGAGATCGGGGCTGTTCGGGTTTTGTTTCCTCAACCTTTTTCAATGAGGGAGGAGACCTCTTCAGTACTGCCGTGGGGGAATTCCTTCGCACCTTATTTAGCATTTCAAAGCTGTTCCGAGTTGAAACAGCAGCATTGACCTCCGCCACCGGGGCCGCTGGAGTCAGCCCGGAGGGAGAGTTGCCCCCAGCCTTCCTTACTCGGCGCCAATGGCGACGTCGAGCGCGTCGAGCGGGTGGCGTTGGGTCAGCAGTAAGAATGGTTCCTTCTTGCCCCCTGTGTGGATGGGGGGTTGTTGTTGGCGTTAGCCTATCGAAGACCGATGTCCTTTGGGAAGCGGGAGCAAAGGCCGGAGCCGTCAATCTTGTAAAGACTGACTTTTTGGCTGGAGAGGTTGCCTTGGCGATTTCGGGAACGGGAACGGCCATCTTCTTAAAAGCAGCCTTCTCTGAGATTGTAGGCCCCGTGATGAGCTCGCAGGATTCCTGGCCCAGTCTAGAGAAGACCGAGGCATCGACGTTGGGCGACTCGTTGAGAGGAGCCGCGGCAGGGGTAAGACGATCAAAGACTGACTTCCCGAGAGTTTCCTTTGTCAGCACTGGAGCGGTAAAGTTTGTCGGCGGGATCATAGTCCCAAAGAACAATCCTGTGGTGGCGCGAGTGACCTGTTCCACTGGCATTGTGAATAGCGAGGCAGCTTGGGGTCCATAGGCTATACCTCCTGGCGAGGCAGAGCGTCGGCTGCAATTGCCGTCTGAGCAGTTGGAGGATTTCGCAGGGGTGGAAGCCATCGATCCTTTGTTTTCTGCAATAAGCGAGATGCCAATTCTCAGTACCTTGAAACCCGAGGGCAACTATTAGCGAACCGCGTTTGGTTCGCGAATCACGACACACGAAGTGTGGAGTGGAAAGAGGAAAAGGTCCCACCGGGCGTGCCAGAATCTGTTCCCCTCCGAACGGCGGCCGGGACGTCGGGACGTCTGGGGCGTTAGGTTCGGGGCAGATGCTAATTGGTGCTATCCGTCCACCTCTCCGAAGATGCCAAGTTGATTTATGGCACCATATATCGAAGGTTTAAACGGATGCGACCGATGTAGCAGACTTCGTCAGATTCCCCCTCGTTTGAGGGGTTTGTGATTGTGGGGACGCTCTTCCCTGCAGGCGCAAGCCCCTGCAGTTAATTACGCTACCGCATTGCGGTAACAACTTTCTCCTTCTCCAGATGGTCACTTCGTGTCGTGGGTGTTTGTTTTATTGCCCGTGGATTGTTTACGGAGACTGAGTTATGTCGTCGCCCGTAGGGCGTGGACTAGTCCAAATCCGCATTATCTTAAATTTGGGTTTGAGGGGGTTTGGTTTGAGGATACGTCAGCCCTACTCGAGGCTAAGATCAACTCAAACGTTTGTTAAGGATACGTTAGTCTAACTTTGTGACTAAGATCAACTTAACGGGATCGTTTAGATCCGACAAAAGAGTGTTTGGACTCTAATGTTCCAGTTTAGGGACATAGTGGTCCATCGTCTGTATGGCTGTCGGGACCCATCACCTCTCTGACGACGTTGAAGGATTACAACGACAGATGCCAGAGGAGTTCAGAGATGTACCCTTGAGCCGGAGTTAATTCGGGGGATTCGTAGTCCAGTATGTTTGAGGGTCTAAGGACGCGTTAACCATCTCCAAGGCTAAGATCAACTTAGACGGGGCCGTTTAGGTCCAACAAAAGAGCATAAGAAAGGGCTCTATTGTTCTAGTTTTAGGGACATCGCGGTCCGTGGGTAGTTTAAGGACATTGCGGTCCATGGGTAGTTTAAGGACATTGCGGTCCGTGGGTAGTTTAAGGACATTGCGGTCCGTGGGTAGTTTAAGGACATTGCGGTCCGTTGTTAGTTTTAAGACATCTCGGTCAAGGTTAAGGACGTCGTAGTCCATGGGTTTAAGGACCCCACAGTCCGGTATGTGCTCTGGATGCTTCACACGGGTTCACTGCCGTGCTTAGCGAGGACCAGGCTCCGCTCTGGACGCTTCACACGGGGTCAAAGAGTGACATTATCCGTATTCCACGTGACCAGGAATTTGTATGAGTTTAAGGACCCCACAGTCCATATCATGGGTGGTCGTCGGGACCCGTCACCTCTTTGAAGACATTGAGGGATTACAATGCCAAGTATCAAAGGAGCGAAGAGATGTACCCTAGAACCGGAGTGGCTTGAACAGCCCCTGGCCCAATTTGAGGTCAGGACTGATTAATCATGTTATGAGCCCATTGGCCCAATTAGTCACGAATTGAGGACTTATGGCCAGCTTGGGCTAAGTCCCATCATGTCTGGAATATTGATTCCTTGTGAGTCCATCGAGGGAGAAGCTTTGCCTCCATCCCTCTAGCCAATTGGGCTATAGACTAGTGTTAAACACTTCAAAGCAATCAGTGTTGAACACTGGGAATGAGTTTGACAAGTTAGTGTTTAACACTAGGAGAATAATTGGTGTTAAACACCAGCAACAAGGCCTTGAAATGATCATAAGCACTAAAACAGCTCAGTGTTAAACACTGGCAATGGGGATCTTAAATTAGTGCCGAATATTAAAACAATTAATATTGAACACTACGAACAAAATTCTTTAATTAGTGTTGAACACTAAGGCCCGATAGCACTTCAATACTGGATTCGAGAGTTTTAACTTAGTGTCAAACACTACAGCAAGAACGGTCACGTGGCCCCACGTAAGAGTGCCTTCCCTTCAATGATTCTGCCGAAATTACTGTGTCTTTGATAGCGTCACGTGTTAGCACGTGACGGGCATTCAAATGCCTATGTGTTAAGGCTCCTGCTGAAAGTCACGTGTGTCACGTGGGGTGCTGCCTCAAAGGGGCTTTCTGTAGGGCTTTTGGGGGGGGTCACGTGGTGACACGTGACCCTGCCTCAATGCTGTTTTTGGAGGATCTGTTGCTCCTCTTTCAGGAATTAAATTCCTCGAACTTTTAATTTCAGAGGAATTAAATTCCTATTTCCTTTTGAAGGCTTATATTCTGGAACAGAGTTTAAATCTGAGTTTTCTGTGGGAATTAAATTCCTTGTTTATGCGAAGAACCGAATAGGGTTAAACCCTAAAAGCTTTTAAGGAATTAAACTCCCCTTTTCTGAGGATTATGATTAAAGGAATTAAATTCCCACTGTTTCGACAAAACTATGTTCTTGATTAGGGTTCAACCCTGTTTCTTTTTGTTTTGAAGGAATTAAATTCCCATAATACAGGGTCGAACCCTAACTTTACTTTGGAGGAATTAAATTCCTATAGTTCTATGAGAGTTAAATTCTCATACTTGCATTCCTTCTCTATGTTTTGGATCTGCATGGCAGGATCTCGACCCATTGAGAATTAAATTCTCAACCTTAAGGGGAGATGTGCACTTTGCAGATCCTCTATCAAAGAGGGAGGAGATATGCTCTCTCGTTTTATGCCTCAGAGTTAAACTCTGTTGAGAATTAAATTCTTTTTCTTTCCAAAAGGCTTTCCCTTTCTTACCTAGGGTTTTTTGCAGAAGATCTGAGTCTTTTTCAAGTATCAAAGCTCTTCTCCTTTTCTCTTTTCTTCTCTCCGTATGTATATATTTCTCTGTGTCTTTTGGCTCCTATTTATAGGAGAAGCAGCCGAATCAATCAGTTTTTGACGAATCTTCATTGATATTTGATTTGCATTCATCATTCATTTTGGGCCGTTGGATGATTAGGTGAATTTTATTCACCATTGGATTTTAAATCCAGAGATTCTCCCTTGCTATTTTGGTTAGATTTAAAGGGGAAATCTTTCCAAACCCGAGATTTTCCATAGATAGATGATATTTAATCATCTCTGAATCTTTAATTTGATTGGTCCCAAATAATTACTTTCCTTTGGAAAGATTCGAATTTCCTTCAGAATTTAATTCTGTCGTTAAAAAAATATGGGCTTTGAAAGCCGGTCACGTGTGACCACGTGATCCATGGTCACGTGTAGACACGTGACCCCCTTTGGAATGAGCCTTCTGCGCTGCGTCTTCTGATTGCTGCTTAAACATCACGTGCTACCACGTGACCCCCTGGTCACGTGTGAGCACGTGACCCTTGTTTGAACTCTCTTTCTTTGGTTCAACGGGAGAACGGGTCTGCTGTCTTGAACGTTACGTGTCAACACATGACTCTGGTCACGTGAGAGCACGTGACCTTTTCTGAAGCTCTTTTCCTTGACTTGATCAGGGAACCAATGTGCGCCTTTGCTGCTTGAATTTAAATGTCACGTGCCGACACGTGACCTTGATCACGTGGGAGCACGTGACCCTTCCTGAAGCCCCCTTTTCTTCGACTTAGTCAGGAGACTGAACTTGCTTGAATGATGCGTTCAGGTGTCACGTGCGAACACGTGACCGCTAGTCACGTGTAAGCACGTGACCCTCTTCTGAAGCTTTTCACAGAAGCTTCCTGATTTTAAATCAGGAAACAAACCCTATGATAGAATGCAGTTTTTCACATAAATGAGGAATTTAATTCCTACAGAAAATTCAGAGTTCAACTTTATCCCAGATCTTCAGAAGGGAATAGGAATTTAATTCCTCTTAAATTTATCGTTAGGGTTCAACCCTACGAAGAATTTAATTCTTAAAAAAAGATTAACAGATCTTCTAAAAAACATATAAAGAGGCAGGGTCACGTGCCACCACGTGACCCCCGAAAAGATCCACAGAAAAGGCCCTTTGAGGCAGTGCCTCACGTGACCCATGTGACCTTTGGCAGAAGCTTTAACATACAAGCATTTAAATGCCCGTCACGTGATGGCATGTGATGCTCCAAAAGATGCGATATTCTCAGCAGAACAAATGAAGGGAGGGCGCCCTCACGTGCTACCACGTGACCCCTCTTGCCTTAGTGTTTAACACTAAATTGGAACTCCTGAATCCAGTGTTAAAACACTGTTTGGCTTTAGTGTTCAACATTAATCAAAGAACTTTATTTGCAGTGTTTAACACTGAATTTCTTAGTGTTTAACACTAATTTGATGCCTCTGCTGCTAGTTTTTGACACTGATTTGTTCTAGTGTTTAACACTAATTTGAACCCCCTGTTGCTGGTGTTTAACACCAACTGTCTTTTAGTGTTAAAACACTAACTTGATCCCAGTGTTCAACATTGCTGAATTAACGTTAGCCCAATTGGCTAAATGGCCAAAGGCAAAGCCTCTCCTTCAATGGACCAACAGGAAGCCAATATTCCAAACATGATTGGACTTAGCTCAAGATGGCCATAAGTCCTCAATTCAGATTTAACTGGGCTAATGGGCTCATAATATAATTAATTGGTATTGATCCCAAATTGGGCCAAAGACTATTTAATCCATCCCGGTTCAAGGGTACATCTCTTCACTCCTTTGATACTTGGCGTTGTAATTCCTCAACGTCTTCAAAAAGGTGACAGGTCCCGATAACCACACATTGACACGGACTGTGGGGTCCCTAAACCCATGGACTATGATGTCCTTAACCTTGACCGCAATGTCTTAAAACTAACATCGGACTGTGGAGTCCTTAAACCTATGGACTATGACGTCCTTAACCTTGACCGGGATGTCTTAAAACTAACATCGGACTGTGGGGTCCTTAAACCCATGGACTATGACGTCCTTAACCTTGACCGGGATGTCTTAAAACTAACATCGGACTGTGGGGTCCTTAAACCCATGGACTATGACGTCCTTAACCTTGACCGGGATGTCTTAAAACTAACATCGGACTGTGGGGTCCTTAAACCCATGGACTATGACGTCCTTAACCTTGACCGGGATGTCTTAAAACTAACAACGGACTGTGGGGTCCTTAAACCCATGGACTATGACGTCCTTAACCTTGACCGGGATGTCTTAAAACTAACATCGGACTGTGGGCTCCTTAAACCCATGGACTATGACGTCCTTAACCTTGACCGAGATGTCTTAAAACTAACAACGGACTGTGGGGTCCTTAAACCCATGGACTATGACGTCCTTAACCTTGACCGGGATGTCTTAAAACTAACGCCGGACTGTAGGGTCCTTAAACCCATGGACTATGAGCTCCTTAACCTTGACCGGGAGTCTTAAAACTAACAACGGACTGTGGGGTCCTTAAACCCATGGACTATGAGGTCCTTAACCTTGACCGCAATGTTTTAAAACTAACATTGGACCACAATGTCCTTAAACTACCCATGGACCGCAATATCCTTAAACTACCTACCGACCGTAACGTCACTAAACTAAACAACAGAGCCCCCCTTTTATTGCTCTTTTGTTGGATCTAAACGATCCCGTTAAGTTGATCTTGGTCTAAAAGCTAGACTAACGTATCCTTAACAAACGTTTAAGTCGATCTTAGTCTCAAATGAAGCTAACGTATCCTTAAACCCAAAACCCCAAACCCAAATCTAAGATAATACGGATTTGGACTAGTCCACGCCCTACGGGCGACGACATAACTCAGTCTCCGTATACAATCCACGGGCAACAAAACACAAAACAAACACGCACGACACGAAGTGACTATCTGGAGAAGGAGAAAGTTGTTACCGCAATACGGTAGCGTAATTAACTGCAGGGGCTTGCGCCTGCAGGGAAGAGCGTCCCCACAATCAAAAACCCCTCAAGCGAGGGGGAATCTGACGAAGTCTGCTACATCGGACGCATCCGTTCAAACCTTCGATACATGGTGCCATAAATCAACTTGGCATCTTTGGAGAGGTGGACGGATAGCACCAATTAGCATCTGCCCCGAATTTCAGGCGAGACGCCAGTCGCGCCGTCTTTCGGAGGGGAACAACCACCATACTCTCTACTACCTTTTTGTATATACAAGGTTCATCTACTATTTTGATGAAGTCAAACTCTTTGACTACCACATCAAAACAGACGTTCCAACTCCGCGATGCCTGCTTTATCAGATAAAGCATCTTGTACACGTTTCCGCTGCTCCCACTGTCTACAAAGCCCTCTGGCTGTGTACTTATAGATGCTCTCTTCTAAAACATCATTTAGAAAAGCAGTCATGACACCCAACCACCAGATATCGTAGTCATGGTATGTAGCCGTGGCAAGTAGGATCTGGATGGAGTTAAGCATAGCTCCTTTAGAAAAGGTTTCATTATAATCCATACCTGATCAATGATGCAAACCTTTAACAAGTCTAGCTTTGAAAGTCTCAACTTTTCCTTGTACACCAAGTAATCTTCTCAAGATATACTTGCATCTGATGAGGATTTAACCCTTTAGATAAAGCAACCAAAGTCCATACTTTGTTGGTGTATAAGGATTCCATCTCAGATCGATAAACATCCAGCCATTCTTATAGAGTCCCACTCCTGATGGCCAGCTCGAAACTAGTTGGGTCATCATCCCATGATGCAATTCTCGCTCCCACTGTCATAGAGAAACCGAAGTATCTCTCAGGTGGGTGAGGAACCCTACTAGATCGGCGGAGAGGCTGAGGTTCGTTGGTTTCTATTGAATCCTTTGGTTCTACCAAATCAGCAGCTGCAGTTTGTATAGCTGGAACTTTTTCCAGTTCTACCTCATAACCAATGATTTCTTCACAAGAAATTCCCTTTCACAAAGGTGGCATGCTGAGAAAACAAAACATTTTTTGTTCCTCGGTTAGGTAGAAGATATTCCCTTGCGAATGCTTGGGATATCCAACAAACTTCCACAGAACTGATTTTGCCTCGAGCTTGTCCGGATTTTGCTTTTTAGACATAGGCCGGACAACCCCAAATCTTAACAAACTTAAGATATGGGCTCTTCCCTTTCCATATCTCATATGAAGTGGTAGGCAACTAATTTGATCGGAACCCTATTCAATAGGTATGCAACTTCATAAGTGCATAACTCCCTAAAAGGAAATAGGAAACTCAGTAGTACTCATCATAGAGCACACCATATCTAATAGGGTGTGATTGCTCCATCCCGATACACCGACGTGCTGTGGTGTATACGGAGGAGTAATGCTGAGAGAGAATCTCATTCTCCTTTAGAATAGTCCAGGATTTCCGTGCTCAAGTATTCTCCTCTCTGATCACATCAAAGGACAAAATACTTATACCCGTATTTTGGTTCTCTACTTATAACTTATATTCTGTGATTATCTCAAAAGTTTCGGACTTGTGTTTCAACAGGAACATATATCTGAATCTTGAGAGATAATCAGTGAATGTAATTAAGTACAAAGAACCGGTCTTAGCATGTGTAGACATGGGACCTTCATACATCAGCATGTATCAATCCCAAGAGTTCACTAACTCTTTCTCTGTTTCCATTAAACAGAGCTATGGTCATCTTATCTTTGTGACATGACTGGAAAGTTTCACAAGATGTAAATTCAAACTAATTTAAATATGCATCTTAATGTAACTTCAACTAGTCGGGTGGCATTGATATGACCTAGTCTACAATGCCTCAAGAAGGATTTGTTCATTTCTGAACTCTTCCTCTTGTGTGTGTTCTGTATACTAAGAACTGTGGTTTGATTTAGAACGTCAATGCTTTTAGATAACGTGCCTGAACCGATAAACTCTTGATATAGGAAATGTTCAAAACATTATCCAACAACACAAAATTATATCCTTCTTTACTAATAAAGAGACCGATATGATTTTGTATATCAGGTTCGGTATCTAATAACATCTGTTCAGAATCAATGTATTCTGGTAATACAGGGTGACAGTGACCAACAGACTTGGCTGCAACACTTGCACCGTTTTCTGCCTCATGAAACTTATCACCCGTTCTCAGTTCTTTACCTTTCTGTGGCCCTTGTAATATATTACATATGTGGGATCCTGATCCGGTATCATATACCCAGGACGTAAAGGACATTTGAGAAACAGTTCTCTGTAATGAACACACCCGAAGATGATGCATCGGTATGCACTTTCTTCGTTTTGGCGGCACGGGTATTCTGGTAATCCCCTAATTCCTGCTCTGTCTTATAACAATTATAAGTTGGAGCGGGACCAACGTTCCCCATCTCAGTATAACAAGCGGGTTCGGTCAATACATCCGTATTATTATCTTGATTAAGGCGTGATATGGTCGCTACCTGGAGAGAGAGAGAAGAAAACACTCTGCGTGCGCTCTTGCAAGATCAGATTGGTTATTATTTTATCTAATCAGGATGGCTCCCACTGTTTTTATCAAATCTTCCTTCAAACCCTAAAAGGAAAGACTAGCCGGGATTAATTACACGCTACAAGTTCGCCAATCTTTCAGCCAGGCCAGTGTCGGTACTTTGAGGGAGGTCCCCCGTGCTTTCGCACGAATCTAATTAATGTAAACCTCGTTTTTTCCAGAGGCGTAACCCCGTTGACACCTTTCTAGACACCTACTTGATCGGCTAATTGTAATGTGTAAAACTCTCCCAGGAGTAACAATTACTCACAGTGGGTATCGGGATCCAACTATCTCATAGAAGGTATGCAATCTCATTGCAAATTTCAACACTTGAAATTCCCGATAATATTTTGCCCCTAACGTGCTATGACCTTGACGAAAGCCAACAAACCATAGCCCGTTAGTCAAGTTCAACCCGTACATTTCTTGACTAAATTAAACCCACCCACACGACCCTTGACGAAAGCCAACAAAGCCGTACGACTACCCTAATCCAATCGCATCGTATGCAGCAGATAAGCAGCATATAGCTAGCGCACACTACACCTTGACGAAAGCCAACAAATGTAGCACGAATACTATATACAACTTATCTGAAATGACGGAGGGCTACGACAGGTTTTTTCTGAAAACCTATTGCGTAATGAACTTGATATCGTTGCAGAATCAAATGATTTTGAAATTGAGTGTTTTTGAGCCTTTTCTAGTTTTGCTAAAGGGGTCACCCCGGTGAATGGATCGTCGGCCTTTTCATCATCGAATAAGGTGCAGGATATATCATATATACCGCTGTGCAAAGCAAGAACTACAGGAGCAATCAAAAGACAAACCGAGGGTTGTAGCATCTGCCAGTTATTGCTAAAGGGGTCACTCCCGGTGAAGGGATCTCGGCCCTTTCCTTATCGAATAAGGTGCAGGATGTTCTACAAGGAGCACCGCGATGCAAAGCAAGAACTGTAGCTACCTGTTTTTGAAAATTCGATTCCACAACAACTTTTAGGTTTCTTTTCTTTCATTAATCATATTAATGAAGTCCCATCATTTAAATCACCTAAACATCACAGATAAATACGACGTACACTTATGCCATCCGCATTCGCCTCGATGTCCCCTCGTACACCGTTAGGCTAGGTAACTAACGGCAGAGCGGGGCAGGGCTAGCGCGGGTGTAAAACATAAGTAACGTCTATATAATATATCATATATACTATATACAGTATCCATCACAACATATCAAATGATCACATCACAGATATCGCAGCAGAAGAAACATATGAAACATTGGATATATTAGGACGTCCGTGTTTTTAATACGAGCCAGTATAAAA
Organism: Agapanthus africanus; assembly: GCA_030015575.1. NCBI lineage: Eukaryota > Viridiplantae > Streptophyta > Magnoliopsida > Asparagales > Amaryllidaceae > Agapanthus > Agapanthus africanus. The sequence continues at coordinate 15,865,670 of CM057345.1, forward strand.
CACGGATTCCACAGTCGCGATGAATAGCCAAACCCACACCCCTAGACCCCTACGAGAGCGGCAAGCAACCCTACCAATTCTAGAGTTAGGAGACCCGGACTCGACTCCTCGAGTTGGTCTCCCACTGGACTCCAGAACCCGGTTACTTGTGCTCCCCTCCTTAGGTCTATCCTAGTGCAGAAAAGTAAATAATATACAAATGGTGACATCAACCTCATCCCGGAAGTGCCCCAATAAAAGAATATTACATACAACAAATTTTACATGAATGAAAATAAAAGCTCTCATCTCACATAAAAACCCCCGGCTATTCAAAACGCGACGATCCAATATAACATATCCAGCAACACATAACATCACATGTCATCAACGTAAGTAAATGCGCGCATCCCAATTGTCGCTGACATATAGCAACGAAACCGGCGATATCACATATTACACTTACGGTCGCAGAAAAGAAAGTGTAAAACTACAACAGTTGGAATCCGCAACCTCTTTAGACATCGCATGCCTAACCAAATGAATTCTTTAGACATCGCATGCCTAACTATTATAAACCCCGCATTTTAGTCTCTTTATCGAAAACTCTTTTCAATATCAAGTCGGGCAATTCAACAGGATTCCCGACATCCTGATCGAATGCTCGTCGCAAACTTTAGTAGACGGCCGCATCCCCGGACGCCGTCGACGAAGTGCACTAAGGCGGAACACCGCTGCCGCGAGCATCCGAATGGGTGCTTTTGGCGACGGGGTTCTCCTACAGTCACTTGGCCGGGGCTATGGGGCATGGCTGTCTATTAAGTTTACCCGGCGAGTGTCCGCGTACGCTACGTGATTGCGACGGCCTTTTGATCACATCAAAATTCCGTGGCAACCGATCAAGTGAGACTAAACTGCTATGTTTATAACATCCATATTAGTTATCTCATAACTACTTGTGAATTCCAAATATTGTATCACATTCCAGATAAACAGAAAATGTTAAACTTTCCGATCGAACAATCAAACACCCAAATTTTCCCGAAACAATTCAACACATGAAATAAGTTTAAAAACATCCATTTCATGCCACAGTACCAACGGTCCAGCCGTAGAAGGGTCAAGCCAACGCCTCACATGTGGCACGCCGTACTGCCCCAAACCCTAAGGTTCAAAGGGCAGTTCAAGACGGTCACATAATCGAGTTAAGGTTTGTTGTCTTCTAGAGGGTCCGTCGCGTTACTTGCACTACTTAGAACGTCTTTAAACTATGGAAAGATCCAACACTTTGAAATTTCCCGACAGGGGAAAAAATGGGTATTTATATCCGGTCGAACTATTTTAACATATTCTAAAATAATCCGGAAAAACACAGACGAAGTTAAACTTCCCGATCGAAACACCGAGTCCCCAATACAACCCAGAAAATTCAACTGTTGAAGATAAGTTAAAAATTCCCATAAAACACAGCACTTACAGTGAGATATTATTGTGCAAACCACGTGTCACAATTCACTAATATGGTCGCGGAACCGCCGCGCAAGCCAGGGTGGGGCCGCGATTCCGCGGCGCTTTAGTGGAGTTATTATCACGTGCTGCACAGTAACTCCTATAAAACCCTGCTGAATTTTTTGACAATTTTTAATTTGGAAAAATCCACATTTACAGAAAATGTACAGAAAGGGGTATCGATTAGGGTTTCGGGGTTTGATCGGGTTTCTATCGTCTACACATCGCCTAAAGCTCTAGCTAGGCTTTGATACCACTGTAGGGTTACTAGGCACTCTAATGAAGCTCTACAAGGCATCGACCATGCCGGATTAAAAAAATTAGGTGCCTAACAACCCAAAGCAAGATAGTTAACTAGATATTAGGTGAATCAAAAGCTAGTAAATCACATTTACACTAAAGGAAAGGGACTACAACCTTTGTAGATCCGGTCCTCCACTTCCATAGCTCCGTAACGACGTCCCTTCACTGCGATCAACCAACTCCCGGACTCTCGGACGGCTCCATGAGGAAATTGCAACGGGATCGCTTGAAGTCTTCGGTGCCGAAGATGATCTACGTCGAGAGAATACGGACTCAAGCTTCTACCTCACTAACCATAGAATTAGTGAAGCAAACACCCTAAACTAAAGTGCTAGTGTAGTAGAGGATGGTGAAATAGGAAGTGGGTACTCTTTAGATTTTGATTTCTCACTCTAAATCTTCACTTGAAATTTTCTAGCAAGCTATCCCTTTTTCTTCAAGAAGAAGAAGATGAAGAAGAGAAAAGAATGAAAGAATAATTTCATAATAGAAAATCAAGTGAAAACTTATCATAATGCAACCATGGGTGATGGTAACTCATGTAGAGAATAAACTAGGGTTTAGATTGATGGTTAGGTTAAGGAGAAAAAACAAAATGGCAAGACTTTTTCAATGATTCTAGCATGCTTCATGAAGCTTCTAGCAAAGAAACAAAAAAGCCACCATTTAGTTTTTCCTAAATTAATTAAATAAATAAATAATTAAAACCTTAACCATTAACCTAAACTATGGTTTAAAGCATACACACCCAAGTTTGCATGTATCATCAAACATGATACAATCTTGTGCACAAAAATATATCACATATATAACTTGTGCACATCAAGTGAGAAAATCAATCTTAAGTGAACCAATACTAGTTAATGTAAAGTAATATATCAAATATATAATTATACATTAAATCATTAAATCAACACTTGATTTAACGATCCGGTCATATCGCATTTAACCGACTAATATCCAATGTATCGACTTATCGAATCAATCCTTGATTCGATAACTAGGTTATATCGCATACAACCAATCGATACAATCATCGCGAGAATAGAATACGGTATCACATACTCGTATCATTCTCGGTCCCGCACATATCACATATGCGCTCCTATCTCGTTTTGCCTGAGCCAGTACAACCTCTATGTAGGACTCTAAAGATTCGTCAATACGCCGGCAGTAGGTGATGATCATATCAAACACCCACAAGTCGTCAGCGGTACTAGCTGGACGTAACGGCTACCCGGGTATTGAGCGATCAGAAGATCGGTAAGCAAGCCCGCTCCAACTTTTGCAAAAAGCCTGACAGTGACACTACCGTACAGTCCGGTCTCCTCGTCTGATATGTCGCATATCAAGTCTAGGGGTGGTAAACGTCAGACCCCAATAACCGCTAAGTCGTGCCGATATGAGGCGCATAACGGGTCGAGAAACTACGGATAACACTTACCAGTAAATCTCTAAACCAGCCCTGGCCAGGGACTTCCCTGTTATGGCCAATCGAGCACAGCGCAACATCAACCCCCAATACCGGGAGAGACGAAACCCTTCCTATCGCTCATTGCCTCCATGTGACTCGAGACTGTACCCAAAAACCACCGTTTTTCACGCCCTCTTGGACGTGGTAAGGTGGAAATCAAAGCACAGTGGGAATCACAAAAGACTCTATGACGATCTCGGGTCTACAGACTAACCTGTACCAGTGTCACCAGAGAACTGCCATCTGACGTAAGGTATAATATCATCTGGGAGTTCTCGGCGAGTCCGTCCAGTGTACCCAGTCTCCACTGAGCACCCGTATATCATCTCTGATGTCAAACACCAATGGATATGGAATCATCCATCGCCCATCTGTATGGGTCGAGAAGGTATACGCTAGTGTACTCTGGTATATCGATGCCCCGTCTCGATATACCCACGACTAGGGACCTTGAAATATGTACTTATGGACTACCATGTCCCCTCTAGTATGATCCGCATCACAGTCCAGGTAGTCCAGTACATATCCTAAGGGCTTTACCAACATGTAACAGAGAGACAATCAGTATACACGTTAAGGTAAAGAGTAACCAGATAGCATACTATCATGTCGAGCAAGAAATTCCTCCCTCTATATGTCCAAGCATCCACTGTAATATACAACACATGTATAGTAATGGTCTCTAGGGCATACATATAACTAACAATACCAACTCCTATGGAGAACTTTCTCTTTCTAATCTTTGCTATGTGTTTCTCTGCAGTTTCAACCGAACCCAGTAAAGAACATTGAACGTCCTTCCTATTCCAATCTCTGCTATGTGATTCTTGTAAAGCTTCGGTACCACGGAGCTCTCTTCAGAGGTTCATTCTGGCTTCGGGACCAACATCTTATGAAGGACACATCCAACAATAAAGCGCTCATTCTAGCTTCCTAAAATGAAGTAACCAACATTGAATGTTTTTCACATTCAAAACATGAAACGGTTCATCTTATTGCATGTAAATAATATTGAGAACCGTTTCTCCTTCGTGAAGAATGATCTAGATACTAGGGTGTATCTGTGGAAGAGCGCTCATTCTAGCTTCCTAATGTTTAGAGTTCAGGTATAGTTTTTATTAAAGTCTGAACCTTGTCTTTTTATAGCTAATTTGACGGCCGTCTTTTTGTCGGTTCTTGTAGAAATCGCCGTATAAACCGTGCCATTTGCTTCAACTGGCATTTTAAATGAAGGGACGCCATCTTTGTTTGTGTTTGATTAACATTTCTAGTATGCCTTTTTTAGAGTAGAGCTCGTTCAATTCGCTTACTGGGTTTATTTTGAATTTAGATTTCACAAACACTACCCAAATGAAGTAATAAATATGTATTTGTTTGTTGTTTTTATTCTTCAACCATATATAAAGTGTATTGAAGTTTGTTGATATTTTGTACATATGAAGTGTGTTGATGTTTGCATCTGATGTCTGATATTTGTTTGCTGCAGATGATGAAAATTTATGAGAAAATAAAGTACATTTGAGCTCAATATTTAACCGCTAATTAAAGTAGCAGTTATATTTTGAGCCTACTCCAGATGAAATATAACAGCTTCTTTAAGTAGAGATTTGATTTATAGCTCACTCCAGAAAATATGTAACCACTACTTTAAGGAGCGGTTTAATGTTGACATTGAATGAGCTACGTTCTTAAAAAGCATACGAGAAATATTAATCAAATACAAACAAAGATGATGTCCCTTCATTTAAAACGCCAGCTAAAGCAAATGACACGGTTTATAAGGCGATTTCTACAGGAAACGACAAAAAGACGGCTAATAAATTAGTTATAAAAAGACAAGTTTCAAACGAAAGCTATACCTGGAACCATCAAAATGATGTAATAAATTTTAGATTGTATATATGTATATTATGTGTGGCTGTGTCATGGTCAATGAATTTAGATTTCACAGACACTACCCAAATGATGTAATAAATATGATATTTGTTTGTTGTTTTTATTCTTCAACTATATATGAAGTGTATTGAAGTTCGTTGATATTTTGTACATATGAAGTGTGTTGATATTTGCATCTGAAATCTGATATTTGTGTGCTGCAAATGATGAAAGTTTATGAGAAAATAAAGTACATTTGAGCTCAATATTTAACCGCTATTTAAAATGGCAGTTATATTTTGAGCTCACTCCAGGTGAAATATAACTGGTTCTTTAAGTAGAGGTTTGATTTAGAGCTCACTTCAGGAAATATGTAACTGCTAATTGAAGTAGCGGTTTAATATTGACCAACTAATTATTTGAGCTCATTGACTATTTAACCGTTTCTGTAAGCACACTAAGTTATTTTTTTTAGCTCACTAACTATTTTTTGAGCCCACCGACTATTTAACCATTGCAGGAAATATCTAACCGCTACTTAGAGTAACGGTTTTATTTTGACCTACTAAGTATTTGAGCTGACTGACAATTTAACCGCCGCTTTAAGCAACGGTTATTTTTTTTAGCTCAAAGATAGCATACTATTTAACCACTACTTTAATTAGCGGTTTAATTTTGACCTAATAATAATTTGAGCTCACTGACTATATAACTGCTTCTTTAAGAAGCGGTTACATTTTGAGCTAATATATAACCGCTACTTAAAGTAGCGGTTATATTTTCTGCACCAACAAATTTAACAATTGATTGACACAACAAATTAATGTCAGCAACATCATTAATTGATACAGCTAATATCAACAACCAATATTGCATCAAGTATCATTCTTTTATATAAAATATCATTCATTTACAACAAATGCCATTCATTTACCAAAAAAAATGTTGTTATAGTTTATCAAACATGATTCATTTACATCAAAAATCATTTATTTATATCAAATATCATTCATTTATAACAAACTATTCTGAATAACCAGACGGTTCTATCAAGTCCCATGATGGACTCGGTTAACCAAGATGTATGTATTCTACATGTTGTGTTTGTCTCTTCGGACAAGTTCTTTTGTTATGGAATGCTAATTGGCTGCATCTTGTGCATACCCTCTTCAGCTTTTTCCCTTCACTATTTTTCTTATCGAGCCAAGTTTTAATCCAATTCTTTTTACGACCCTTAGTATTAGATTGCAAAGGATTTTGTATATTTAAAATATCATCTTTCACCGATTTCAAATTTGTTTCATTTACTAAGTTTTCTTTCACACTCGGTATTTCAACTAGAAGTTCAGATAGTCGTATCGTACGTTTGGACATTTCCGCAAGTATAATTTTGTATCCATTCTCTGACGCATGACCTTTCACGGCAAGTAGATTTAAGTTGTTACATAAATGACTATATCGCGCCGTTTCAGTCATTTATACAGAAAGTGGTACGACATTCGTCATGACAATATTTTGATTAACATTTCTCGTCCATCTTGGTAATATATATTGATACGGTATGCTATTCATATTTTTTGATACAAAAACTCTGAATATATGCCTGTATAATAGTCCGGTTGATTCAAAATAATTGCAAATGCATTTGGAAAATTGCCCTTTTATCGTAAATTCGACATAATATACTCTTCACTTGTCTTTCTTCGGACCAGAAAGCACGTTGTGGACTTTATATCTGATTGTCCCGTCGACTTTTGAAACTTTCTCGATATTAAATGATAGAGATTTTTAGAGCTCTACTTGAATCTTTTTAAATATGCTTTTGGTGTAAACTTTGAAAGCGTCTAATTCCAGTGTCATATTTGTAGCAGACATACGATTCTTACATATCGTATCAAAAACCATTCTTTTCTCATGCTCATATTGAATTTGTAGTGCATTTCTCGTTTTCATAACAAACTCTTTAATTGTGTTATTCCAATTAAGATAGGAATCAAAAAAGCATTCATGCTCTCACTACGTCCGGTTGTTCGCATTCCTGCAGAAAAGTTTCTTGATGTATAAACCGGTATCCATTTCTACTGTAAACCGTACATTATCGAAAACCATTTATGCCCACTAATTTGGTACTATTCATTTAGCGCATACCACTTGTCTTCAAATTCCTGGACTGTCAAACTTTTATTTACGCAATGTTTGTAGTCGTTTCGAAAACCGGTATCATGATAATATAAACTCTGCAATTTCTCCGGATACTTCTGACTAATGTGTCATATGCAATAATGATGTCTTGTATTCTGAAACACCTTGGTAATAGTATTTGTTATAGCATGATCTTGATCGGTGATTATAGAGAGCGATGCTTTATTATTCATCGTAATTAACCATTGCTAAAACAATAAGGTGAAAAACTCTTCGGACTCATTTCGCATTAACGTCGAACTAAATATTTGTGATTTATAATAATGATTAATACTGGTGAATGGGGCGAAGGGCATTAGATATTTGTTTTTTCGATACGCGGTGTTAAAAGTAATTGCATCATCGAAAGTCGTATAAGAAGCTTTTGAGCGCGCATCGACGAATAACAGACTTTTGGTATGATTTTTTTCGTCATATTTTACTACGTAAGTAAAATTAGGCTCCTCAACTTGAATGGATTGCAAATAAGCTAAAATTGCTTGGGCATCCAATACGTCCATAGATTGATATCGACGTATTTTTCTTGATTCACTATTTACATTGTTAGCCCGTAACCGAGATACTCTATCCCGCCATGACCTGGTCCTAGTATCATATATGTTTTGCTTTGGCCAACCCTACTACCCTTCAAATTATGAATTTGACTTCTGTCGAATTTGGAAATACTTTTGTGACAAGATAGGTATCACACCATTGTTTGTGGTACAAATGGATAGTTGTGATATCTCTTGTAAGAAGTTACTTTCCATCAATCGTCCTTTTTAACAACAAACATACGAGCTTCGCACTTCGATCCAATATAATTATTTTTCCGGAACGTTGAAAAAGATATATTACGTTTTACATCGAGCTTGAAATGTTTAGGTTTTACGACCTTATTACATTCATATCTTCTGGAGATAGGTTCAATACTGTGAACTGCACGACGAGTAGAACGAACTCTGATAACAAACCCCATGTTTCGAGCATAAGCAAATAACATTCATAAGCATAATCTAGTGAATTGAATATCATACCAATTTCAGGTACCAAATCACTTGTTACACCTCACTCGTTATTCTCATCAGGAGGAGACGACACATTTTTACATTTTTTCCACTCGTTAGCGAGATAAACTCAACTTTAGGAGACGAAACATTCTTATATTTGCTTCCACTAGTTGATGATATAAACTCAAATTTAGGAGACGAAACATTTGGACATTTACTTCCACTAGTAGACGATATAAACTCAGCATTTTTTCCTTCAGAAATTACTAGGTCGATAGGATTAATAGGTTTTTTCAAGTATTCATCTTCGTTTGTTTCCACTGCTAATCCTTCATCCTCTTCTTCATAATCAGGGGCAGTCTATTTATAGGCTATATTAATCGACATGCTAGTATATGTAAATATAAAAGTAAAAAATTTACCACAACCAGTTTGAAAAACTTTGTTGAGGAAAAAATAGACGTGCTCCGTCGGAAACCAGGATTCTAAAATTGACAGATCACTTCGAAAAACTTCGTTAAGAAAGAAACAGCGTGTTCTGGCGATCTCTAGGATTGAAAATCAAAAGGTGATATATTTCTCAACTGCCAGAAATTTTTTTTACTTAAGTAGCGGTTAAATATTGATTTTAAACCGATACTTTAAGTGGCGGTTAACTAAGACCCGTTGGATTTTAACCGCTTTTTAAAGTAGCGGTTAAATTTGCACGGTCCAGATTTGTTAGATAAAATATCTTTGATATTAACCGCTATTTTAAGTAACGGTTAAATCAGGACCGTTGGATTTTAACCGTGTAAATCCCTAGTTCCATGTATATTTTCCGTATATTTATTTATTATATTTTTCCAGATTTTTCCTATTATTTTCCTCTTTTTATATATTTTTATTTATTTTAATTATTATTTTCCTAATCTACCCAAACCCCAGCCCGTTCCCTAACCCGACCCGACCCCCCACGCCACGTCCCCTTCTTCTCTTCTTCTCCCTCCTCTTTTCCCGCCTCTCCCGCGCTAGTCCCAATGTTCCCCCCCACGTCTCCCTCCCTCACTCGCACCATCCCCGAGACCCGCTCCCCTTAACAACCCAAGACCTCGACCTCGCCCTAACGGCCATCCCCGAGACCCGCTCTCCTTAACAACCCAAGACCTCGACCTCGCCCCAACAGCCATCCCCGAGATCCCGGCCTCCACCTAACCATCGACCCCCATGCATTCCTCCAAGATCCCTACTTCTCCTCCACTCAACCCAATCACCAAGCTCACTGCTTCCAACTCCGGCAACCCTCTTCGTTTTCAACGAACATTACCACCCTGCAACCCTACTCCCGCACCATCACTACCACCCTCCTCGACTTCTCCATGAACCCACAAACTCCTCTGCTACAAATCCCCAAGCTCCTCCACGACCGCCGTTGCCCTCGTCTCGGACCAGCCGCGGCCATCTTCCTTACTACCTCCATCGCCAGCGGCACCTCGTCTCCAACCTCAACCATCCCCTCCCTCCTCCTCCGACCGCGAGGACATACCCGTTGCCCTTCTCCATCTCTGAGCCCGATCACCTTCGCCATCACCACGACGACCACCCACCCGAGCCCCTCACTACCTTGCCACCATCTTCACCTTCCCCGACCCCACATCTCCTCACCTAGCCCCCGCCAACGAGCTCGAGCCGCCACTACACCCCACCGCTCCACTTCGTCGCCTCCACCAACCCACACCCAAGAACCCATAGCCGCCCACTGCACCCTCGCCGACGAGCTCCGCGACCTCCACCAACGAGCAACCCCACAACTCTTTCTCACTGCCACCGCCACTCTCTTCCACTCCAAGCATCCATCACCCACAACCTCCAACCACCTCACCAGCAACTTGCTTCTGCCTTCGACTACCCCTCATCACCCCCGCCGACAAGCTTCAATAGCCGGCCACCCCATCGACCCAAGTCTCATCTTGTTCTCCCCTTGAAGCCGAGCTCCCCCACCTCCCTGCAGCGACCTTTCATCGCCCCCTTCGATGCCCGCAGCCGCTGCCCTATCGTCTGGACCATCGCCGCCACGACCTCATCGTCTTCGCCACCGTCACCAGCAACTTCCCCGACCCCTCATATCCAAGCCAAGCTCCGCAGTGAGTAGTCGAGGTCAAGCTTGAACCCCGTAGACAAGCCCGAGCTTGTTGTCGTCGTGCCGTGATCGTGCCCGTGCTGCGTTCGTCGTCGTTGTCGTGCCATTGTCTTCGCAAGGCAAATGAAATCTCTATTCACTTGTTTAACATGCTATAATAAAACGTTAGCTAAATGAATTATATTATAACTGGATATATAAATAAATATAATTAGATCGAAATCTATACTTGAATTTTTTGTAGCGAACCATCGTGCCCTTTTACTTCAGTGGAGCCCGACTAGGGCTTATTACTGTGTTAGTAACACGTATAAATTAAATGGTTAACATCTAATTTAGTTTGTTAGAAGAAACGTTAGTTTCGATCGATGACCGAATGTTTATCTTAGGTGTTCGATGCGAAGCTTATGCGAAAATAAAATCTAAAATGGCGAAACTCATGATATTTAGACCCTAATATTGTTAACAAACGCTCTGTAGGAATTTGGTGGCAAATCGATGTTGTTTTCACACATAAAATGACACCCTAACTTCAATACCGAAACTTGCATTTTACCGAACACTTGACACCGTTAAATTCATAATTATTTCCAGAAAAATCCAATCGCAGCGTGTCTGGGTTCATTGCGAAGGGTACTGCATAATCTTTAACACGACGTGTATATTTACTGTTAGATATATCTTCTGAAACAAAGAACTCACCTGATCTTGGACTGCAGTCCAGAGCAGGAACTTACCCCTTGACATGCATTTGCACACCTGAAGTCTTAATGTTTAATTGTGATAGTGTGCGGAGCCAATTACCGCTGCGTAGAAAATTGTTTTAGCTTTCCAATGGTGCCAGTTTCACTAAATTCCAGTATCATTTGGTATTTAAATCATATTTTAAACGGATGACATGTACGGCAGATTCTGTCATTTTATCTTGCACCCTTCATCGGTAATCTGATCATAACTCCTAAGCCAAGATGACTACTGTTGATTCGTCTCCTGCACTGTAAAGTTAACTCATAACCCTACAATTAATTGAACAGTAGCGTCGCCTAATTATGATCCCAACAGAGAGTAAAACGTGTTACGAAACGAACTTCCAGTTTAGGAATTGGATTTCCAACAGTAAACACTTAAAATGGAATGACCATAACTCGCAAATCTGAAACCCGATTGACTCGAAACCAATTTTGTTGGAGATGATTTAATATTGTTTACGCTTTTTATATTGTTTCGCAAAATTATGCACGTGTGATTTTATATGATTTTTCTAATCCAACCGACACCGGTTGCTCATATGTATTCTGTAGTGTATTTACTGTACCCACATCATGTTGCATAACTGTTATACCCTTATAAATAGTGTTTATTTGCATCGATACCCTAATGACTTTTTTAGATTATCCAGTGATAAATGTTAGTGATTGGATTGTGGCAAGTTAGTGTAAAAACGTGATTTAATACTGGAAGTGATACGTACTTGTACATAATCAGTGGAACCAATTAGTTATTGCATTGTCGACATCTATGAGACTTATATAAGTGTGACTATAACTGGTATGGGACGGGTATGGGAGCAAGTTATATTAGTGTCATAGATAAGACATCGAGCACTGTATGTTTATCTTGGATACCAGTCGAGACATGCTTGATGGAGCCCCTGCCTCCAATTCTCACGTAGACTTGTCATGGAGCAACTAGTATTTAGATTCATGGTCGGTGTTTGATGTAGACCGCGGAGTGTGGGGTAGTTTGAGTGTGAGTTCGATCAACGGAATCTCAGCAGTCCCACTACCGGCATATTTAGTGATTTCGGGAGTTGTACAGATAGAGTTTCTGATTCTTACCGATAGTGATTCGGGCCCGTATTCCCTTGCCCCTGGGGCTTACCCTTGGATTGAGAATACTCCTGCGGTGGTTGACGCGCACATTTGGACCGACGATAAGTTTAGTGACTTGGACATTGAGACTTAAAGACTGATTGCTTTAGTGACATTGACATTGCATTGATTACTGATTCGATACACATGTTTTACTGTTGACATGTACCGGTTATTTCATGCTTACGTCATTACTATATGTTACTGCTTTAAGTTTATAATCGTTGCACATTGTATATGTATATATTGATATTGTGTCGCTCTGACAATCTGAGTATGCATGCTCAAAGTGAAAAGTGGACTTAGCTCGGATCAGGACCTTCCTTGCCTTGAGGATACTGCGGACATCTAGATTAGTGACGTCAGCGCTATCCTTTCCGTTGACTCTATCTGGTTAATTATACATCTGTTTTGATAGAATTAGTGACTGTGTTTTTCATTACTTGTGGTATGATTACCACGTAATGCTAGAAGCCGAAGTGTGACTACGGCAAAATATTTTCTTGACCGTAGGAATATGGTTGGCCTCGTCACCCATCGTATTCCGTATTTTGGGAAGCGGGACATGACAAACCGCTTCTTAAAGATGCGGTTAAAGTTGAACGGTCCTAATTTGTTAGATAAATTTTTTTACCCAACGTTTTACCTAGGACCGGACCCATCCTGGAAATATGATCCATGATTTCAGGAAATGTTGCATTAACTTGATTGGTACATTTTGATCATTCCCTGCAATATATGTGTACAATAGCAGCAACACATATTAATGGTTGTGAATGTTGAAGGAGTGACAAAAAAGGTGTTTCCCTGACGACGGAGGGAGACGGCCGTGGGACGGCAAACGACGACGAGCGGGTAGCGGCGAGCACCCTCGACATGGCAGTTGATGATGCAGGGCGGAGGTTGGCAGGACCTTGAAGCTCATCCTCTTTATGATAAATGATTCGCTTGCCCCGAAATGACAAGGCCCAATAGGGAAATCCCAATTCGGTGGTCGGCCATGGAGGACGATAACCAATGGTGGCCGGGAAGGGAGGAAAACGGCGGGTGAAAGAGTGGTAGTGAGTACTGAGCGCTCATGACAGAGGATGACGGCAGACGCCGACGGTCGATGTCGAGGAGCAGCGGTGGCGGCCGACGGCAGGACGGTGGGCACCGAATGTCAGGCTAGTGGCCTCTGATGGGTGGATGGCAATGGACGGGCCAGCAATTATAACACTGGATGTGTTAAATAGGAATATTTGGAGTCCATATAAGGATAAACGCCTATGGAAATAAAATTCCTATGATTTAGGGCAATTCGATGTCTAAAAAATTCTATATTCTCAAGAATATTATTTATGTCAAAAGCAAATATTATGGGTAATTCCGTGGAAATCTAGGATTATCCCTAGATTACGTATAGCTTCATCTTAGGAAAACTGAAATCATAATGTTATACATGGACCCATGATGTTTGTCTTGGATATAAATGGGAACGAATTCAAAAGAGTAAGAGAGTAGGTTAGATATCAGTGATGCAAGTGTGCATGCTAAATCTGAGCTTCATTTTATATTGTTTTTCATCCTGGGATCATCATTGATCAGCATGTTGGAAATCTTTTGCTGATCCTCCTAGGGCCTAGCTTTTAACAACAAACTTCATCTAAATGTTCAATATAGCTTCAAAGTTTCAAGCTATAACCTGATCTTGATCTTTTAAATTTTACAAGCAAAAACCAAGCATACATTTCACAAATGACAGCAATCTAATAATTATTTGAAAAATTAAATAGAAAAGGAAGAAAAGGCCCTAAACTTTTACTAGGCAGCATTCTGTCACCAAACACCCTTTACTTATTCCGCCTTTCATTAACCAACTTCCGCATAAGCTTCTTTATAGCAGCATCAGAAGTACCTCCAGCATCCAAAGATTTTCTCGCCACGGCCTTCATCCCCTCACTTTCTCCCCATCATCACTCTCTCCCATCAGCAATCCTACAAACCTTTCATTCTCGTTATCATCAAAATTCAATTCCAATGTGATCCCCAAAACTTTTCCCGTCTCAAATGTATTCAAATGCTGCTCCGCATAGAGAGGCCATGCGAGCATCGGAACTTCAAACCACAAGCTTTCTAAGGTTGAATTCCAGCCAGTGTGTCACGAATCCTCCAATTGAAGGGTGAGATAAGATTTGGACTTGAGGGGTTCATGATGGACATACCATTCCGTTTTCTTTTGTTCTTTCAAGGGATCCTTGGGGCGAGACCTTGTTGAGGTTGGAATCGGTTGGGAGATGGAAGTTGTCTGTTGAAGGACTTCTTAATGACCATTGGAATCGGTGGCCGCTTCGCTCTAACCCCACCTCCTTACCCGAGTCATGGTCAGCAAAGGCTTACAATTATAAAAGAAAATTGATTGTGAACCGAATAATTCCTACCTAATAGAATTAAACAAGAAAAGAAATGCTAAAATATGTTGCGGTAGGAGATGAGTGAAAATGTGACCCCGATCAAAGTGGGATATGGATCGGACATACACAGATTTGGACCATGAATGGGTCAATCTGTCTAACGGTCTAACCTGATTAATAAATAAATAGGATTCGGGTATCTTGAACAGACTAACTCAGTTAAGAAGTTCTAACTAATAAAATTATTTCAGCTTCTAGAAAAACAATTTAAATTCATAATTACCTATCTCAACTCCTTGTCAACATGCTAAATCTTGGAATTATTTTTGCAAGTCATTTCAATATCTTTTTGTTAATTGAGTTTGTCAGATCGGGTAGGGTTATATTTAATTATAATTGAGTTGCATTCGGATTAGAAAGCTTATAATCAATTTACAATTGAACCAAATAGGTCAAAGCTGGCCGACGATACCTAATTCAATTACTATCCCTATGCCACACCCAATAGTTACAAGTTCTTGGATTGTCAAGATTATGTTAGCTTAATGTACATAGTTATCCGACTACCAAACAGCTTAAATTTTTTGGTATAGTGGTTCTTAACATGTACCCCGCCACCATATTTATGAGATCTTGCATTCAAACCCCATCAATGTCCACTCAGAAATAAGTTTATCTAAGTATTAAGATTATGTTAGCTTGATATATACATATATAATTGTCTCACAGCCTAACAACTGAACTGTTGGGTATGGTGGTTCTTGGCATACCTGAGGGCGTTCAAAGCATCCAAGGCTTCCGAAGCACTTAGAATTATTAAACTGTTTTCTTCTTATGATCTATAGAGCATACTGCCGGGAAAAAAACTAATAGAGCATGGAAATAAAATGCAAGCTGAATAAAGACAAGGGAAGAACCTAACTTGTTATGGAGTGAGTATTTCTTTGCGCATCGCTGGAATGTGAGTTGTGCTGGTTTCAGCGACATCAACAGCATGAAACTCTCCATTCAAAATGCAAGAGATGTTATAGCTTGCAATCGGCTGTTCATAGAGAATGCAACCCAACATTAGCTGACAGGTTTCTCAATGCAAGGATAAATCTCACCATGTTAAATGAGAAATAAAGAATAAAGTGCAACACGCAATAACAAATGATTATCGCCAAACATACCATTACGTGTGAGCAACGAGATAAAAATAACATATCCATGCAAACAGAGAGCGGCTTGTGTAGATGCTGGAAGCAGTGCAAATTCAATTTTAGATCAGTAGGTCGGAGGAGGATCAAGACAGGACTACTCGACATGAAACGAAGGTCATCGTTGAAGCCAAAACCTAAGGTACATACCTAAATTCAGTATATAGGTCCGATGTTTCATGCTATAGCTTAATCTTGCTAATTAGTACAACCAAACACAAATCAAGTGTAGTAATCACCAATAAGAAGAACAATCTATTTTGTTTAATGTATTCCATGAGGACAATCTATCACCAAACACCCTTTAATTATTAGGCATTCCATCAACCAACTTCTGCATTAGCCTTTTTAAAGCAGCAACAGAAGAGCCACCTACTTCCAAAGCTTTTCTCGACGCAACCTTCATCTCCTCCACCCTTCTCCTCACCTTCGCCCCTTCCTCGCTTTCTCCCATCAACAATCTCGCGCCCCTCTCCAACTCCAAAGAGCTCACAATCCCTTCGTTCTCATTATCAAGTTTCAATTCCAACGCAATTCCCAAAACTTTTCCCATCTAAAATGCATTCAAGTGCTGCACCGCATAGAGCGGCCACACGAGCATTGGAACTCCAAACCATAAGCTTTCTAAGCTTGAATTCCATCCGCTGTGTGTCACGAATCCTCCAACTGAAGGGTGAGATAAGATTTCTACTTGGGGTACCCAAGATGGCCATACTAGCCCTTTTTCTTTTGTTCTTTAGAGGAATCCTTCAGGCAAGACCTTGTCAAGGTTGGAATCGATTGGGAGGTGGAAGTTGTCTGTTGAAGGAATTCTTAAGGACCATAGGAATCGGTGGCCGCTCTGCTCTAGCCCCTCGGAAATCTCCTTCGCCAGAGTCATAGTCAATGAACATGAAAAGATTATTGTCAACCTCGTGACAACTATCTATTAGTGTTAAATTTCTGGCTACGATGACTATGGACAAGAGAAAAGATTATAATGGGCCCAAATGGCCGGGCATCACCAAATTATCCTGTTACAAGGAAATAATGAAAAAAGGAAATAATAATAAATAGGTATAGAAATTTTGTTCAACTCTAAATCACAATCAAGTGAGAATATACATATGATACTTTCTTATCTTTATTATTGTCTCTGTTGTTATAAGGGTTGGACCCATTAGAGACCTAAAACCCTTCCATAAATAAATAAGGATTGTATTTTATCTTCTTTTTATGTTGGTTGCATGTCTTGGAGTTGTGACTTTCTTATTACAATACTCATATGCACTAACAGAGTGTTTTCTTACATTTTCGTTATTACCAAGCATTTCTATTGATGTGTATCTATTACGAAATTAGATAATGTAGGCATTACTTACACGCACAAGAATTAATCAGAAGTGCAGATATAGCAACAAACAATACGTAATGAAATCTTTCCCCAAAACAAATGCTAAAAATGTCACAACAAATAGCTACAATTTCAGAAGTTCTGAATATACCTGGAGGAATGCAAAGCATCCAATACTTCCGAAGCACAAGAACACCACTGAACCCAGTGATTGCGCATCAAGCCACTTCTAGCACTCATGGCGTTCGGGGCCATCTTTATTCACCCCAAGAGCGAGCAAGGGCCCCACTGCAAAGATCTCTGGCGTCGGATGCTCAATTAAGCAACACCCATCGACCAAAGCCTGCAACGACGCTGGATCTAACTCATCAAACATGTTAACAATTATCCCTTTTGCTTTCTTAAATCTTTCGCCATGTCCGAGAAATATTTTACAATCTTCATTGTTTTTATCTCTCATTATTACTGGCAAAGAGTTCATAGGCAATGCAGCAAGACTAGGGAGATCGACATAATCCCCTCTAGCATCTTTTATATAGTGATTGAGGAGGTAGAACATTAGACTAAGCATAGCCGCAGTCGATGTGAAGTAGATGTAGGATGGATACGGAACTCATTAGCAACATCGATCATGCTTGTACAAAACAAGTCGAGGACTAAGGCGGAGAGCGGTGTACTCGAAGACAAGTGCCGAGAGATAACATCCCCGACGAAAGGATTGTGTGCTTCAACGAGTCGGGTGACAAAGGTTTCGCCTTTTTGGTGATGGGGAGGTTCAACATGAGGGAGCCCTTTGAAAGTGGTGTTGAGGTTTAGAGAGGTTACAGACTTGTTGCAGGCTTTAATGGCAGAAGCCCATGAAGGGACTTCGTGGTACATTGCGAGGATGTGGGTCGAACATAAACTGTTGGGATCTTTAAGAAGAAGTTTGGCGAGCTCTACTGTAGAGATTAAGTGTCCAAGTCCAGGAGATGGCATAAACATTACCCCCACTTTGGCCATTTTTTCTCTTTGTGTTGCAGAGATAACTTGAGCTAATCACAATATATAGGGTAAAGTTTATAGAAGAATTATGAAATAAATGCAAATTGTAGCATGCCGTCGCTTAGAATTATCAAACCGTTTGCAGTGATTAGGGCAAAAGGGCTGAATTTAGAATTTAAAAATACGATCAGAAGGAAAAACTAGTATAAAACAAATGCAGGCTACAGAAAAGATAAGGGTTTAACATGTTATGAGAGAATATTTCATTTTGGATGCTGGAATTTAACTTGTGCTAGTATGACTTACATCAATAGCTTGCAACTCTTTATTCAAATGCAAAGATGCTATGGGTCACAATCAGCTGTTCACAGAAGATATGACCCAGCATAAGTGACAGGTTTCTCGAGTAAGAACTGCAAAGAGATATCTCACTGTGAAATGTCCCTTCCACTGCACCATAACTTATAACTCCGAAGTTATGATGAGTGTTAAGGAAATATATTTTATATTCTAACACGCCCCCGCAGGTCGAAGACCCTTTGGACCGAAATCTGGATTTTTGCGCAGCGGTATTTTAATTTAATAAATCCGCATTTAATACGTGTTCGGTGGGAATCGAACCTGGGTTGTTCTGATGTCATATGAAATGTCCTTCCGATGCACCAAAACTCTGAAGTTATGATGAGGGTCGAGGGAATATATTTTATATTCTAACACTCACCATGTTACATGAGAAATAAAGAATAAAATTTAACACACGATAACACATAGTTGTTGGCCTCACCCCGATTAGCTTTGAGTATTGTCAACTATGAACAAAATATTCCTACACGGACAGAGCAACTTTTATATATGTTGGAAGTAAAACAAATTCAATTTTAGATCAATACAAGAAAGGAGAATCAAAACAGGAGTCACAGTACTTCTTGAAAGGACTCGAGGACCGTCATTGAAGCCCAAGATATAGGTGTAATTTTACTCATTTTGAGTTAATAGCCGAAATCCCCGTTTAGTTTACCCCCTATAGAACATATACCCCCTAAGTGACTTACTAGCACAAACAAACCCATGGACCTTTCATGAGTGCAATCCCATTTAATTATCTCAATTATATCTCTTCGAGAAGTCAATGTCATGAAATAAGAGATGTCAAATTTAACTTTGGAAATAATTTTCATGTTATTTAAAGTAAAATTTAAGCGTTCTTATTAGGGTTTCGGTCGATGAGCACTTATATTTCACTTAAGGGGGTATAAGCGCTATAGAGGTTAAATTGCTGGCGTGATTGTAAAATTATCCCTTTTGTATTCCATATGAAAGAGAACTAAAACTTGCTTGAGAGCTTGCCGCATATATGTATACACACAAGTTCATTACCTTTTGTCATTGCGGATCCAAAATTGCAAATCGGATTCCGATCAAGACTGTTGTCGAGCTGACTCCTCTATTTGCACAAATTTCGTAATTGAATCCTCTGCTTATCCTTCCTTTAAATGATCAAGTAATACTGTAATATATGCATCTATGTTCATCGATCTTCTATGCTCAAGTCCTCTCCCTCCTCAATGATCCCTTCAACAGTACATGCAACTGGTTCATAACCTGCCCACCTCAAATTCCCCTTCATATGTTCCAGGATCCCATAAATTTCCTTAGCTTTCGCATGAAACTTATCGCCAGCAACAAATTCATGAACTTTACCATTAACTTCAATCCAACTGAGGCCAGCAACCTTCACCACTCTTCTCTCCTCCATCAACTTTCTCATCTTTTTGGAATCCTCCCATCTCTTCTTCTTCACATAAAGATTCGAGAGCAATACATACGAACTCCCATGTATCGGTTCAAGCTCAATCAACTTCTTCGCTACAATCTCAGCGATCTCAACATTTCCATGATTTTCACAAGCAGCTAATAGTGTGCCCCAAATCACAACCCCAGGATCCATTAGTGAGTTGCAGGCTATCTTCAATGCTTCATCTACGTGCCCACAACGCCCGAGTAAATCAATCAAACATCCATAATGCTCTACTCTCGGTTCTATGTCGAAAATTTTCATGAGATTGAAATACTTTAAGCCTTCTTCTGCTAAGCCTGCATGCCTACAGGCATTTAGAACTCCAACGAATGTAACATGGTTGGGCTTGATTCCCAAGTTCAGCATCTCAGAAAAAACTCGACGAGAATTTTCAGTGAGGCCATGATTTGCAAACTCTCCAATCATAGAAGTCCAATGATTTACATTCTTTGCTCGAATCGTTAGAAACACTTCATAAGCAGCACCAATAACCCCAAATTTGCCATACAATGTGATCAAAGCAACCCCAAGAGCACCATTAAGAGAGAGCTCACGTCTCACCACATACCCATGCGCTCTTCTTCCCAAGTCAAGCAGACCTAACTCAGAAACCGCAGAGACAACACTCACCATCGTCGTTTCGTCCGGTTCCAAACCCGAAGCTCGCATCTCAAGCAACACCATCAGAGCCTCATGTGACATACCCGCTTTCACATATCCCCTGATCAAGGAATTCCAAGAAACAACATTTCTCACCGGCATCCCATCGAAACACTCAACAGCAGAGCTCAAATCACCACATTTGAAAAACCCAGATAGCATACAGTTCCACGTGACTATACTTCTGTCAGGCATTGTATCAAACACCTTACGGGCATTATCGATGTTGCCGCATTCAGCATACGCATTGAGCAGGGAGGTGCAGACGAAGACGTCGATGTGGTTGGATTTAAGAATGAGGGAGTGGATCTGCTGGGTTTGTTTGAGAGAAGAGAGGTGGGCACAGGCTTTGAGGGCCAATGGGTAGGTGAAGCTGTCGGGGATGAGAAATGGGTGGGAGAGCAATTGGTGAAAGAGAGAGAGGGCTTGCTTGGGTTGGTGAGATTCAATGTGGGTTTTGATGAGGGAGTTGAAGTGAGAGGTTGATGAAGAAGAAGAAGAAGAAGAGAGCTTGAATTTTTTGGTGTTGAGATTTTGAGGATGTGATGGAGAGAGGAGAGAGAGTGGTGGTGATAAGAGAGTGTTTGATAACATTTTGAATCAGTTTAGTTTGGAAGAGATCATCTGATAAATATTTATTATCCAAAACTACACTCAACTTTTCCATATTTTTTCAGAAAACGATGCATCATTAGCGTCCGTTTGAAGATAACTTTTACGTGCAAAACATGTACATATTTTTTTGGCTAAGATACCTGTAATAATTGAATATATGTAAGCTAATATTAGCTTTGCTTCTCTCCCCCGCTCGAATTAGTTTTTCCATAATTCTAAATGGTTGTTAAATTTATTTTCTCCTATTTTATATAACCCTACAATTTTAATTTTACAAATCTTTTCCGAATTTCTTGAAAATGTGTTTTTGAATTCTATTATGGAATTAGGATTGTGGGGATGGTTAGTCATGAAAGGTATAATCAATAATTTACAATAGTAGGTAACATCGTTAGGGAGCTGATAAAAGTTTAATAAGTTGAGAGTTACCCGTAATTTAACAAGTTAAAGTAGTTTAGTAGAAGATCATGAAAGTTTAAGGTAGTTTTGTGGAATTTACCCTAGTGAAACGGACACGAAAACGCTCCACATTGGAAAAAAAATTATGACGGCAACAAGCCTTCATCTCAAACATTAGCGTCGGCTATATGAATACTTCTCTTCCATTCTGCTATGTTAAGAATCATTTCATCTGTTGAATTAACAATTAACATATCGTTTTCAATTGTCTTTATCCATATCCCTAGTTGCACCATTAATTACAGTTTCGACATTTTTTTCTAACCGCGCATTGATTGACATCCATTACAATTGTTCAAACCATCTCAATACACTTTCTTGAATCCTATCCTTTATTTGAGCTACCAATATTTTATTACTACAAATACACTCTTTTATTAGTATATTACTATTCATCCCTCTTAAAATTCTTGGTGAGCCACTCATTTTTGGACCCACTATTAAGAAGTGCAGGTTTATAGCCGTCTAATAAAATTTTGTTTATAATTTTAAAATACCTTCTGATCACATAGCACTTACTCCTGTTTTGATCATCCAGAAGATCACATCATCCTCAACCTTTTCATTCATCGTGATTAATTACTGATCCACAATGGATTAAAAAAAGAGGAAAACCTAACACCATAAGAAAAAGCGTCTGAACCAACAAACGCTAACGTCCATACAGTACAAATAACTTTACACATTATAAGAACATTAGTATTATTTATAAATATTGAGCAATTTAACCGTCGTTTTCAGCCAAAAATTTATTCACGATTGAAATCAGAAAATGTCGAGTCAATAACTCAACAACGAAGAAAGTCCATTGTAAAGAAAAGATGATAAATCCAGGACAGAAAATTATGTTCTAAGATTATAAAACACTTGATCACTTTACAATTCCGTAGAAATACACACATCAGGAAATCCTGATCAACATCCAGAACTTGTTAGAAACCGATCACTTCACACCAAATTTTTCATTTATGTATAGAAATTAACTGCCAAAGAGGAGTCAGGAAAGAAATTTAACTACAATGCAAGAGATATCATCCTTGCTCTTTCTAGCAACGGCCTCCTCCGTCAGCTGCTTGGCTGCCGCCTGCGGATCCTTTATGTCTTTAATCGAGTCCACCGCCTCCTGGTTCGTCATGACCTAAACGATAGAAGTCCGTCAGCAACAATGATCAATTGCATTCTCAGATAATGAGCAGTAATGCAAGTATATATACTGTCGTATAGCTAACTAAAAGGGATCATTCCTCGTGTAGAATCTTGAACTTATCACCTCGTAGCTGGTTATTTAACATATGAGGTCCCCCCTGCGTCGGTCAACAATCAGGTCAGATTTACTCTTCCAAGTGAATCAAGGCTTACCTTAGGGATATGAAGTGTTATAAACCAGCCAAGGTGAAAAGTGCAGGATGAGATATAGATGAAAGGTGTCATATGTAATTACTCCTAATTAAAATATAATAAGAGATTAATTATGTATGGAAAAAATCCACATGTCAACTATAATCCTCATTAAAATATAGGCTTAATTCCAAAAAACTACCAAACAATACAGTGTTTGGCACTAAACTGCGAAAAGATTTCAAAATTATGAAAAACTGTCATAACCAACGGGCGTGTCAGTAGCTTAAGCCGTCATGTGAGTAGCATACGACCCAAAACAGTCCAGAAATTCCCAGACTACCTTCTTTCTTTCTTTCATCTTCACCAAAATCCCCATCTCTACGCCATAGCCAGGCACCCTTGCCTCCTCCCAATCTTGGACCCTTGCCTGCTCAACCGCCCATCCCACCACTAATCACCACCCCGCAACCAGCTTTCTGAACTCGAACCCAAGCCTTCCTCCTCCACCAAGCTCGAATAGAGCTCGAACCCATGGCCACAAGCTTGAAACCATGATCACCAAGTTAGAACAGATCTCAACACATAGCAATCAAGCTCGATTTTCAAACCCATGGCCAGCAAGCTCAATTTTCCAATAAAGCTCGCACTCATGGCCACCAAGCTGAAGCCCAAACCCACCAAGCTCCAATAAAGCTCGCACTCATGGCCACCAAGCTCGAAGACGGCATGAACCCATGGCCTCACGCTCGAATGTATGGCCTCTCTCTCTCTCTCTCTCTCTCTCTCACACACACACACACACACACACACACACACACACACCAGAATGGTTGCCGCTGGTGCTCCATGAGCAGACCGCCGCATGATTGCTGCCGATGCTCCATGAGCAAACCACAAGTCTTCGCAATTAACTTAACAATTTATTGTTACTTAATTTTAAATTAATTTAATTAACAATTACCTAACTTAATTTAATGTAACTATCCAAAGGGCAAACGTGTCATTAAAAATGCCCAATTAACACTGTTAGGGTTGACCAGCGTTGACCGTTAACTCATGTCAATTTTTTCGTAATTTTAAAACATTTTGGTAGTTTTTGGCCAAACGACAAACCTTTTGAGAGTTTTTTTCTTTGGGGAATTAAGCTTAAAATATAATGATGAGTTAATTCCGTATGAAATAATCCACATGTCAACAACAGCTCATGCAGCAGTTTCCACCCCAAAATACAGAGTATCAATAATGACATGACTGCGACATGACTGCAGGAGCATAAGACGCTAATAAGCTAATTAAAACGGATCATTCCTCGTCTAGAACTTATCATCTCGCAGCTGGTTTATAACACATGAAGTGCCCGAGAGTTGGTCAACAGTCAGGCCAGATTTGCTCTTCTAAGTGAGTCGAGGCCTACCTTAGGGATGTAAAGTACTATAAACCGGCCAAGAGTGATAAGTGCTGGATGAGATATAGATGAAAGGTGTTATATGTAATTGAACCTAATTCAAACTAAAATAATGGGTTGATCACATATGTAAAACTCCACATGTCAACGATAGCTCATCCAGCAGTATGCACCCTAGATGTACCAAAGTGTATCAAATTTGACATTCCGTGACATGACTGCTGACTAATCCAGGAGCATGATAAGCTAGCTGAGGAGTATAAGTGCTAGATCAAGTATAGACGAAGGGTGTTATATACACAATTAACCATAAAAAAGTCTACCTTCCATAGCCCATCACTTGCTAGAATAAAGAAATCTGTATCGGTGTTGATCGTCTCCTCCACCACATATGGCTCAGAACTGAGGTGTGCCTTTAGGCTCCGATCTCCAAATGCCCTTGCCACTGCCAGCTGGCCATCGACACGGGGTACGTCTCCTGAATAAATGATGAATCTCACAAATTTAGTTATGTGCTGCAGATCAATTTGAGCATGATTCATGTTGCAAATTTTAAACATTAGATGGCAGTATGGCACTACGATTTATTTGCTTAACTCATTCAAAGAATAAGTTATGCAGACTGCTCTCTACATGCCCAAATCTATCCATATCTATATTAATGGAGGCCATCTAAAATAAAAGCCTCTCGGCTCATTATCATCCACAAACATGTAAAACGCCAAAGAAAAAAATCAGTACAAGGTAACTTCTTATCTGTGGGTGATGCCTCACAGAAGCATGTATTTCTTTTTATAAAGATTATGGTCGGTAATTAGCCACCAATTCACAGAAGCATGTTGATATGTAAATCATATTGATATGACATTTTACAAGAAAACATGGACATGAAGCTTTAAGGTTCTAAATCATTAAAATATTATTTACATGAATATATGTAATGAGCCATACTGATATGATAACCATTTGCCCTTTTTTCTGTAAGATACAATAACCTTTTGCAGGGAATATGAATCACCGTATCATCTAATACAGCTCCTCTACATAAGTAGTTGCATTTCTTGACCTTTTAATGTGCAAATGTAAACGACTTGCTATCAATATTTACAATAGAGGCCCCCGCTGGCAAGTAAATGAACCATGCTAATCTCCTTATTAAGCTTCTATAGTTTAGAGAAGCCAGGTTTGAGCTTATGGAGCTCGCTAAGAAAAGTTGCAGTCATTATTCAATATAATCAACCATATCTTATCATTGCCATTGTACAATATAAAAGCTGACAAATTCTATTAGTCAGGAATAACAAAACATTAAATAACAGAACTAACAATTAGGTTCATGGTAAGGTATTAAACGCTAAAGTGTAAGATTACACTGAAGCAATAATTCCTTGTCAAATCAATTCCTTTGCATTCAACAACTTCATATAAGAAAACCGAAGTAGTATACCTGGAATGTTTGACACAAAACCACCTTTCTTTTCAATTGAATCCCGCTCCTTGCTAGGTTCATGATCAACTGAAAGCTGTTTAGCTACACCATTCTTGCTAATCACAGCTCTTGAGTCTCCAACATTAGCTACAACAAGTTTCGATCCGTCTATTAATATTGCCGTAACTGCAGTAGAACCTCCTCGTCCTAATTCCACTGCTTTCTCCAAAATTTTATTGTCAGTTAACTTATACGCTTTCCTTATTGCACCTTCAGTGTCAGTCAATAACTCAGGCTGTTGCACCATAAAATATAGCGTGTTAAATGAATAATGTGTTCCAACATTAAAAGCAAGTGTTATATAAGAAGTTCTTTCCCGTGAACTGCAGGAACTACTCCAAAACCAAAGTTATGATGAAGGTTGAGTGATATATTTTATATCTTCAAACGCATCCAACAGATTGAGTGCCCTATTTGTGGGCTAAAAACCTTAGCTTTTGTGATGTGGTACTATTCTTTATAAAACCAATTTTTTAAATGCATTGGAGTTTAAGTTTGAACATAGGTGGCCACGATACATCTAAATATTTTAAATCCAATACCCGTTATGATTTGTACCCAGGAGCTAATGATACCTGCACCAAAACTCTGAAGTTATGATGAGGGCCGATTGATATATTGCTATAGTCTAACAAAAACCACCATGAAATAGAATCTATAAAAAGATCTAACCATACATAACAAGAATCTATGAAAAGAATCTAATTAGACATACCAACAAAAAATCTAACCTACATTCAGATCAACAGTGAGTGAATGAAGAAATACACATAGGTCTCACCTCTTTCAGGATGTTGTCAAATAGATGAGCTTGCAAATAATCTGGGACATCATGACCTAAGTGGCCATCAAAGATGGCAAATAAACCCAATTCAGAGCCCTCTACTTTTTTATATTGTGCGACCACATAATCCTCCATCGGATGACTTGATTTTCCCTTCACTAAGTGGTAACCATGTCTGACATTTTTGCCTGACATCTTGGCCTTGCCCTTTCCAGTTTCTGCCGAAGATGAACCAAGCCCAGCTTTGACCTGTTTTAAAAAAAATTTTACACAAGCCTTTATATTCTTGAACCATGTTATGCTTG
The DNA here is from genome assembly GCA_030015575.1 of Agapanthus africanus. Classification (NCBI taxonomy): domain Eukaryota; kingdom Viridiplantae; phylum Streptophyta; class Magnoliopsida; order Asparagales; family Amaryllidaceae; genus Agapanthus; species Agapanthus africanus. The sequence goes on from CM057345.1 coordinate 15,892,756, forward strand.
AAGCCATGGACAGAATCACGAGTGTAACCATATATAAATGCTGAAAGAAACTCAATCAAGCAGTTCATGATTGTACAATGCACTAAAGACACCATTGGGATGAGCTTTAGCCAAACTTTTGGTTATAAAGAAATGAGTGCCACTGATATTAGATAGAATGCAAATTGATGTAAGCAATACCTGGTGATGTTTGAATGTTTCATTTGCTAAACAGAAAAACTACAAGGACATTATTCGATAAAGAGCGTTAAACTTTGTATGCAGGCATAACTGTATATGACCATTCTTATCATTTCAAAATCATACTCATCCGAAAACACAGATGTCTCACAATATTACTAAATATGTAAAATAGTGAACTGATAAAATTTTGTTAGAGTTATGCTGAATAACTCTTGGAGTTACAAGAGTTATGGTAATAAAACCACAAACCTAAAAGCTAATAAATTACTAGCTACATATAACACATAAAATAAAGCTTATGTTACCAAGCTTAGGTTACTTGTTTGCATTAATTATTGTGACTCATGAAGTTAAATTCTATCGTAACATCTATGTATGCAAGGCCTATATATAGTGCCTCCTCTTTTGAGAATGAAATCAAGCCATTTGAAATCAATACAAAAGCCTCTCTTTAATCTAACAATAGCAGCATCTAATTGTTTGTGTGATAAATTATATTTGTGAGAAAGAAGTTAGTAAACTTCTAATACCTACAACACACCACATCCACCTACAAGTTGGTATCAGAGCCTAAACGATCCTCCACTCAAATGGCCTCCTCCAGCACACATCAGCCGCAAGTTCCAAAATTATGCAAAGATAATTTTGATAATTGATGCATCCAGATGAAGGCGCTACTCGCCTCGATGGATGCGTGGGATGTTGTGCAGAACGGTTACAACGAACCCGAATCCGCCGAAGCGGAAGCTGGCTTGTCAAAGGAATTGAATGATCAACTCAGAAGTTTGTGCAAAAAAGACAGCAAAGACCTCTTCACCGTTTATCAAGACGTAGATGAGAACGTATTTGAGATTATCGCAGCAGCAACCATCAAAAGATGCATGGGAGATTCTTTTTAAATCATATAAAGGAGCTGAAAAGATAAAGAAGGTTTGCCTCGAAACTTTACGAGGTGAGTTCGAATCTTTACAAATGAAGGAATCTGAATTTATCCATGCCTTTTTTTCTCGAGTTATGGCGGTTATAAATCAACTTTGAAGAAATGGTGAAAAAGTAACCGATGTTCGTGTGATGGAGATGATAATTCGCTCTCTACCTTCAAAATTTGATTACGTGGTTCCGGCAATCGAAAAGTCAAACAACTTTGAGGCGATATCAGTAGATGAGCTAATGGGCTCTTTACAAAGCGACGAACATCGCATGCAGAAGAATACTCAATCCTCAAGTATAGAGCAAGCATTAGAGTCAAGGCTGACTCTAAGAGATCAAAGAAGGGGTCGCAAGCATCCATCTCAGCATCATACAACCGTGGCAGAGCCCGAGGTCAAGGAGGTCGTCAACACCAACAAAATCGAGGAGAAAACCCCGATGGCAACCGTGGTAGAGGCATCCGAGGACGATCCGCTCAAGGTCGAGGCAATCGAAGTGATGTTCAATGTTATAATTGTAACAAATTCGGGCACTTCAAATCAGAATGTAGGGATAAGCAAGCAAATAATGATCAACAATCTAATTATACAGGTGTTGAACACGAGGTACCCATTCTTCTTCTGACACGAGAGAAGGCTTCTGACGCAAGAGAAGGCTTCTGCCGATCAAGATTTGTGGTTTCTTGATTCGGGAGCAAGCAATCACATGTGTGGAAAGAACGATCTCTTTGTGGATCTTGTCGAAAATATTCAAGTTGATGTTAGCTTTAGGAGATTCGTCCAAGCTTCAAGTGCAAGGTAAAGGAAAGATTAAAAATTTTCAACAAGATAGTCAGCCAAATTATATCTCTAATGTCTATTACGTGCCCAAAATGAAAAATAATATTTCAAGTCTTGGGCAACTCCTTGAAAAGGATTATGTAATACATATAGAGAATAATTTGCTTAATTTAAAAGATGCAACTGGAAGGCTAGTTGCAAAGATGAAAATGGCGAAGAATCGTATGTTCCCACTCCGCCTCAGTACGCAAGTTCAGAATTGCTTCTATGGGCTCGTTGACAATAAGTCATGGAAGTGGCACTTTCGCTTCAAACATTTAAACTTCAACGGTTTGAATCTCTTGTCCAAAACAAAAATGGTTGAACGCTTACCAGCTATTGAGCATCTGAACCATGTCTGCGAGGTATGCGCAATCGGAAAGCAATAAAGGCTACCATTTCCCAAAGGTGGATCATGGAGAGCGAAAGCACCATTACAGCTAGTACATACTGATATTTGTGGGCCACTATAATCAATTTCTTGGCGGTAATCGATATTTTATTACATTTATCGATAACTTTAGTAAGAAGTTATGGGTGTATTTATTAAAAGAAAAATCGGCTGCATTTGATGTATTCAAAGGATTAAAGCTCGTGTAGAAACACAGAGCGGTTGTAAACTACAAACACTTGGGTCTAACCGAGGTGGAGAGTACACCTCAAATGTATTTAGAAACTACTGTAAACATGTTGGCATCTGGCAGCAGTTCACGGCCTTCTACACAATGCAACAAAATGGAGGCGCCCAAAGAAAGAACCGTACCATTCTCAATATGACGAGGATCATGCTCAAAGAGAAAACTCTGCCGAAGAATTTTTGGACCGAGGTTGTCGCATGCACAGCGTATTTACTCAACTGTTGTCCGACCAAAAGCATGAAGAATATGACCCCTCAAGAAGCATGGAGCGGAGAAAAGCCAAACGTTGAGCACCTATGCATTTTTTGGTGTATAGCATATGCCGAAGTACCATAAGCAAAGCGGCGGCCGAAGCTTGATGATCGCGATGAAAAATGCATCTTTATCGGCTATAGCGGAGAATCCAAAGCTTACAAACTCTATAATCCACATTCCAAGAAAATTGTGGTGAGTAGAGATGTAATATTTACATCTGGACATTGGATGATAATGATAAGAGCAAAGACCAAATGGTCCTTGAAGATGAACATGAGAAAGAGCACTAAACTATTCCAGATAGGCAAACCAGTAACAGGAAGACACCTTCAATCGTACAAACACCATCATCTTAGCAAAATTCCTCAGCAAGAGAAGATAACAGCAGCAGCGGATCATCTACAAGACGAAACCCAATTAAAATGAGTTTGAGGGAGATTTACGAGCAGACTGAAGAAGATGGAGAGATGAACCTTTTTTGTCTCTATGCCGATCATGAACCTCTCACATGTCAGGAAGCAGTAGAAGAAGACAGCTGGAGATCCGTTATGGAAGAAGAGATTCATGCAATTCAGAAGAATGAGACTTGGGAGCTAGTTCCACTTCATCCTGGGCAGCATGCAATTGGTGTTAAATGGGTGTACAAGATCAAACGTACAACCGATGGAGAGGTTGATCGATGGCTAATAGCGAATGGTTACAAGCAGAAGTACGGAGTTGACTACGAATTAGTTTTTGCCCCAGTTGCTCGTCTTGACATGATAAGAATGCTAATCTCACTTGTTGTACATTATAGTTGGAAGATATATCAACTAGATGTCAAGTCGGCTTTCCTCAATGGTGTGCTTGAGGAAGAAGTGCACGTCGAGCAACCTGATGGCTTCGAGGTTGAAAGTAAAGAAGATAAGGTGTACCGTCTGAAAAGGCATTGTACGGCTTCGGCTTAAAGCAGGCACCATGAACATGGAATGCACGCATCGACAACTATCAACATGCCAATGGGTTTACCAAATGCCAATTTGAGCATGCACTCTATATGAAGAAAGGTGGCAATGGACATATCCTTATCATATGCCTTTATGCCGATGACTTGTTATTTACCGAAAACAATGAGCAGATGTTCCTGGTGGTCAAACAAGCTATATTTGATGAGTTCGAAATGACATATTGTGGACTTATGTCCTACTTTCTGGGCATAGAAGTACACCAGCAGCCTAATGGGATTTTTATTTCCCAGAAGTACGCGAAGGAAATTCTTGAGAAGTTTGATATGGATAGTTGCAACCCTGTCAACACACCCATCATGCCAGGATGCAAACTATTCAAAGAAGAGGATGGCAAAGTTGTTGAAGCAACTCGATACAAGAGCTTGGTTGGAAGCCTGAGATGCCTGACTATCACAAAGCCAAACATAGTCTATTCATTTGGACTTGTTAGTATGTACATGGAGACGCCAAAAGAATCACACTGGGTGGCAGCAAAGAGGATCCTAAGGTATATCAAAGGCCCTATCAACCTTGGTCTCCTTTATGCTTATGGAGAAGATGCAAAGCTAGTCGGCTATTCTGATAGTGATTGGGGAGGTGATCAAGACGAGAGGAAGAGCACCACAGGGTATGTCTTTTATCTCGGCTCGACAGATTTTACTTGGACCCTGAAGATGCAGAGAATTGTCGCGTTATCGACATGCGAGGCTGAATATGTAGCCGCATCATCTACTGTCTGCGAAGTGATATAGCTACAAAATCTTTTACAAGAGCTAGAACATCCGAAGGAGGAGCCAAATGTGATATTTGTAGACAATAAATCAACTATCAATCTAGCAAAGAACCTAGTGCAACACGGAAGAAGCAAGCATATTGATACGAGGTTCCATTTTCGAAGGAACTATGTGAAGCAGAAGACGGTCCTACTCAAGTACTACAGTACCACGGAGCAAGTCGTTGATATTTTCACCAAGCCACTTCCAACTGATGCTTTCAAAAGGTTACGAGATATGCTCCGTATGAAGACACTGTAGGTTTGAGGGGGCGTGTTGGAGTTATGTTGAACTAGTAACATGCACGTGCTATGCATGTGTGTGACGAGGAAAAGTCATCATGTGTCATGATTTTTATATGTTTCCTTGATGGTCAATAGTCTAAGGACCTTTTTACTAAGCTTGTACATTTCCCAAAAAAAAGATATTTTGTATTGAAAATTGTTGAGGGGTATAAAGGTATCTACATGTATATGAGAGAATGACATAGCATGCTTACTCTAGAATGCTCACATAGATTTTTCTCCTTTTTGCATTTTTTAATGAAAAATGAGAAATGTTTTGTGTTTCCCCCATGAGTTTGAGTTATAATAGTAAAGATAACTCTTGGAGTTACAAGAGTTATGGTAATAAAACCACAAACCTAAAAGCTAATAAATTACTGGCTACATATAACATATACAATAAAGCTTATGTTACTAAGCTTACTTGTTTTCATTAATTATTGTAACTCATGAAGTTAAATTCTATTGTAACATCTATGTATGCAAGGCCTATATACAGTGCCTCCTCTTTTGAGAATGAAATCAAGCCCTTTGAAACCAATACAAAGCCTCTCTTTTACCTAACAATTGCAACAACTAATTGTTTGTATGATAAATTATATCTCTGAGAAAGAATTTAGTAAACTTCAAATACCTACAACACCCCACATCCACCTACAAATATTACAAGCACAAAAAAAGTAGAAAGAAAAGGAAAAGGATCAAGTGCCCATGAGAGGCATGTGTTGAAGTTCACTGCTTAGATTTGCCTAAATCAAAAGCACCCAAAATTTCAAACACAAGAGTATCTAACTGGAGAGCCACTCAAAAGGATCATTCAACTCAAAAACAGCTCTTAGGGGCATCAAATTGAAATTAGTGGGCTGACGAACGATATCAAAGTGATTAACCACGAACCATATTAATTCTCTTCTTGTTAGTTTTCTTGTGTAGCAAAGCAACATATCGCTGGTTCATGACACCATTTCAACTCAATGAAATGAAAAGTTATCAAGTCACTTTCTTAATTATCTCGGCCTCCCTATGACCTCTAATAATAATTTTCAACAAACCGAACAAAATGCCAGCTGCACTCTTTACTTCAAACATCACTCCTCGAGCTTCAAGCTGCAAACATGAGAGGCTTCCTCAAAACTCAAACATCATCATAAGATTACCACAATTTAATCCCTGTTGTTTAATAAGACATTCCCACCAAATTAGGCACAGAGGGGCACTCAAAACACTCTTTTTATAAGTTGAACTTGAAATTCCCTTTGGCTTAAACCATCAAAATCCCTAATTCAAAACAGCACATCTCCTCCTCCTCCTCCTTCCATCATTGTTCCTACAACTCCAGCATACTCCAAGATTCAAAACCAACCACTCCAGCTCATCAATTTGAACTTTATTGCAATCAAGGGCAAAAGATGCATATGTTTAACACTTGTTGATCAAACCTTGATCAAACCCTAAAAAATTCCATGCCCACATCAAATCAATCTAACACGAAACACACAAAAACCCACATACCAAAATTTTCAATAAACTTGCAATTAGTGGAATGATCTACAAAAAGGGGAAGCAACTTCCAAAAAAGGAACAGAAAATAATTTAAAATTAAACCTACTTTTATCTTGTGCAAGATCTCTTTTGTAGCTCCAGTCATTCTGAACTCAAAATCTTTGTGAATTTGTTTCCTTTTTGAAGCTTGATTTGTCGATTGTAGATCTTTTAAGAGATTTGGATTTCTATTTGGTATTTATTTTAGTGGTGCGCGTATGATAACAATGGGAGGTGGCCGCTTTTTTTTCTGAAGATGCGCTTGATAGCAAAGGTCAAAGGTGTGGAAATTTTGGATACTCTCTTTTCTTATTCTTTTTTTCCTTTTCAATTTAAATATTTATTTATTTTTTTGCGTTTCATCGAGTCTCGGCCTCTAAAGATTGGCCCACAAACCGTGTTCCTTTCTTTGGTCTCTCTATCCTAAATCAGGGGAAATTACACTAAAATACCCTCAACCATCAACATTTTTCTTTTACTAAACCACAGTTGATATTTTTAGGAAAATTCCAGCTATCTACATTCCGTTATGTGAGTTAGTTTTGGCTTCTTTAAGGACGAAAGTATATCTGCAAACCAATGATTTAACATTTCTTTCTTCTTTTCCTCGCCATCTTCTATCCTTTACCCCACCGCCTCCTTCCCTCTTCACCCCTCCCCACCTCCTCCCATCGTTCCTCCATCTCGACCAACACTATGTCCTCCTCCTCTTCCACCCAGTGGCGTCGTCCTTCTCATCCAGACTCCTTTGGACCATTGATTCTGCCAAAGGCCGTTCTTAACACCTCAACTTTTTACCTCTAGCTTTTCCGTCTCATGAAAAAAATATTTGAGTGTCAAGGGACAAACATGTAAAACACAACTCTCCTTTAAGACCATAGGGTAGTTTAGTGTAAAATAATTAGTTTAACTCATTTGAGTGTAATGAAAATTGTTCAAGTTATTTTTGTGAACAACACCGATAGATGAAGTATACAAGTGTAATTTACCCATTAATAAATCATAATGCATCCATTTTCTAGCGTTTGTAATTACGGTATATATTAGAGGTTTTAGTATCCAGACATTAAGAGGAAATATATATTCTTTATACAATATTTTTGTATGTGGCATTAGCATAAATAAGATTTCAAAAATACTTTACATTATAGGAATGGGGCCTTCCTATATTTTTTGTTGAAATGAACGTCTGACAGAATTTTTTTTTGTGGGATAATAGATCTTAACCTAATGCATGAAAGGTTTGAACCCGTCGCCTCTTAGATCAACAATAAAAGAGCCTTTACCACTTGGCTAAATTATAATGCATCCACTTTCTAGCGTTTATATTTACGATATATATATTTAGAGGTTTTAGTATCCAGACATTAAGAGGAAATATATATTCTTTATACAATATTTTGTATACAATATTTTGTATGTGGCATTAGCATAAATAAGATTTCAAAAATACTTTACATTATAGGAATGGGGCCTTCCAATATATATATGAGAATAATGGAGGAAAGATGCGATAGGAGGGAATTTCCTCCTATGGCGTCGAAAAAGTACGACCTCCCGTATTTTTTCCGACGATCGGCACCCACCATCTTCATCGTTATCATCTAAGATGTGGGTACGCTAAATTTCATGTGATTCTACAACATTTTCACCGTTGATTTAGTGGGTTCAAAATCAACGGTTTACCGACAACATAACTTTTTACATTGCTAAATCAACGGTGAAAATGTTGTAGAATCACATGAAATTTAGCGTACCCACATCTTAGATGATAACGATGAAGATGGTGGATGCCGATCGTCGGAAAAAATGCGGGAGGTCGTACCTTTTCGACGCCATAGGAGGAAATTCCCTCCTATGGCCTCTTTCCTCCATTATTCTCTCTCTATATATATATATATATGAGATTAATGGAGGAAAGAGGCCATAGGAGGGGATTTCCTCCTATGGCGTGGAAAAAATACAACCTCCGCCATTTTTTCCGACGATCGGCACCCATCATCATCATCGTTATCATCTAAGATGTGCGTACACCAAATTTCATGTGATTCCACAACTTTTTCACCGTTGATTTAGTGGGTTCAAAATTAACGGTTTACCGACAATAGAACTTTTTACATTGCTAAATCAACGGTGAAAAAGTTGTAGAATCACATGAAATTTGGTGTATCCACATCTTAGATGATAACGAAGAAGATGATGGGAGCCGATCGTCAAAAAAATTGGTGGAGGTTGTATTTTTTCCACGCCATAGGAGGGAATTTCCTCCTATGCCTCTTTTCTCCATTATTCTCTCTCTCTCTCTCTCTCTATATATATATATATATATATTGTGGAATAATAAACCTTAACCTAATGCATGAAAGGTTTGAACCTATCACCTTTTGGATCATAAAAGAGGTTTTACCGCTTGGCTATAGTGGCATTGACTGTAGTTATGATAGTTAGGATACAATGATATACATATGCATTCACATTTCGTGAGAAACATAAGTTAGATTTTCCCGAGAAGCGATTGACTTTAAAATCAAAGACGAGCGGCTTATGCACAAAGTATCAGGAGAGAATTTTCCTCATAAATTTTGTTCTGTTAAGAAAAATACAACATTCATTGTATTACAGATTGTTCATACAGCCTTTGAACAATACCAGTCATCTTAGAAATGCATGCCGTCGCCTCTCTTCTCTCTGTTTAACACGCAATATTGGTGACTTGGCTTTTGTTAGATCTTTCATCGATCTGTAACAAAAACATTGATTTAGTAAAGAAGAAAGAAAGAAAAATTACAATATCCAGTGAAAGGAAAATACTCACTTTTGTGGAAGGAATGGGTGATCAAATTTGGGCAGAGGTCTTGCATGAGGCACCATCTCTCTCCTCATTTGCTTAACTGCCTTCTCTTCTTCAACCTTTGCAGTCACAAAGTAAAAATAATATCAATTAAGAACTGAACCTCTTCAGTTAAAAAATAAAAATAAAAAAATCTAGATTTAATTAAAAACTTTTCTAAAATAAATCATTACCATCTTTGCAGTTTCATACTCGTCCCTCAATCTTTTGTACACCATTTCTTTTTCTTTAATCTGCATCACGATAGCAATGGATCATAACATTTTCTAAGAAAGAAAATTGTTAGCTTTCGATGCCATCAACTATTATATTGGATTATTCATGAATGATAAACTGAATTAACTCTTTACCTTCTTGTCAAACTCAGATCTCTCCACTGCTCTATGATCGACGTGAAGAACAAATTCTTGAATATCAGTGAGAGGTTTCCTTTCTCTTTCTGGAAGTGGAATAGGATCTCTGCCACCATATATGTACAACACAATATCAGGTTTTTTAGTTTCTCTCAGTAAAAAGATCAGTAAAAAGAAAAGCTATAATTCTACTTGAACATACTCTCTTATTATAGGTTGTGCTTTAAACAATCTCCTTTGTGCTTCTTCTCTCTCCATCCATTCTCTCTCTTCCATTTTTCTCTGCATCTCCTCTTCGTGTCGTATCAGACTCTCCAATTGAAAACCTTCAGGTTTCGTGCACGGCTTAGGTTCAGGTTTTGGAGGTACCTAATGCAATAAGAGGAAACACTCTTTACAATCCGTAAAATAGTAAATAAATGCAAAAACCTCTAGTTGATTCTTAGCATGGCAATGTGGCACGAAGTACTCTCACAATTTTTCAGAAATAAATGACTTCTAATTTTTGCTTATTTTAACTGTTTATTTTCTCAAAACTTTTACCAAAATAGGTATTTCATTGTCTTCTGAAGTCTTTATCTAGTCTAACATTTGCATCACACATGCAAAATACTAGTGAAGCATGTAATGTTCCTTTTACCACTGGATAATCTGTAGTGTAAGGATAAGGTGTTGCTTTTGGAACTCGCGCCCTCTCCTCTTCTAACTGTTTTTGTAGAATCTGAACTGTGAACTGCCTCTCTTTCTCAACTCCTCGTTCCTAAAATATAAGGATAAAAGAAATCAAAAAATTAGTTTGTGAACTAAAATATTGCTCGAGCATACCATAATCACCCACCTCTGTATGAAGATGAAATGGATTTGGAATAGTAATCCTTGAAGTCTCATGTTGAGCACATTGAGAAGATGACTCAGAGTGAAGTGAAAGCTGCAACAAAAAGAAAAGGAAGGAAATTAATTATACAAGCATGCAAAAAAAAAAATTTCGTTTGGAAAATTAATTAACAAGTGGTACCTTATCAAACATGTCTGTGACTGCTAAACGAGGGCCCAATCTGTCATCGGTGGCGAAATGGAACTCCTGAGGAGTTGTTATTTGAGGTTTTGGAATGGCAAACACTCCGAGATCTCCTTTGCTCTCAAGAATCTGCAGATAATATTACATACAAATAAAGTAAGCAGTGCAGTTTAGAAAATTTGTAAAGCGTGATCTCAAAATAAGCAAACAAAGACCTTCTTATTTAATGGCCTGGCCTTGAACTTTGGAATCTTTTCGAGTTCCTCTAGCTCCAATTCCTGTGAGGTTTTGATCCTGTAATAGAAGATTATTTGTGAATATAAAAATCAATATTAAGAAACGATTTTGCCTAAATTTAAAAATAAAATAAAATAATAGATTTATGGAGTCGTAGAATACTTTGGAGGTCGTGCTCTCATTGACGTTTCGAGATGAGGAGGTCTTGGTTCAGTAAGTCTACATGGTTTATTTTGATTCTGTTCCACAAAAGAGAAAAATTCTTGCTTATATATAATCTAACATTAATATATAAGCGAGAGGGAATCGATTATTTCACCTGAGATGAAACATCTACAGAAGATACTACAGATGATGTTTCTGCATGTAGATTTGCCCTTTCCATTGTTTTCAGATGGAACTCCTGTGTACAACATTATAAGAAGAAAAAAAAGATAAGCTACCTCAACCATTAGATTTGTTCTTTCTATTGTTTTCTTGCCATGCTATAAAAAAACTTACATGAAATTCTGGTGGCTGCGGAGCACTTCTGGGAATTGAAGCAAGTGTGGGTGCCTCTAAAATCTACAGAGGGATTAAAATCATCAATGGGATTCTAAAATCACTCAAGTATCGAAACTAGTGAGTGAAATGAAATAAAACCTTCTTGTTTAGTGGGCGAGCTTTGAACTTGGGAATATTTGCTAACATTTCTTCTTCAAGCTCTGCCGAGCTTTTCACTCTAACAGCACGCACTCGTTGAGCTGTCTCGAGTTCAGGCTCCTTTGGTCTTGTCAGTTTAAGTTTAGGCCTCTTTTGTATCATTGAAGCTACACTCTCCTATGAATTATACAATATCCAGCCCAAAAAATGTCATTTGCATATTCAAATTATATCTGTATAAGAATAACTGTAGAAGTATAAAAATTATACATGCGTGAAGATAATTAGTAGACATAATATTCAATTCTAGTCAACCTGTTTATGTTGTATCTGCTTACGAAACACAGATTAGTCATGATATCTGCATTCACCTTGTAACAATGTTCACATTGCAGCATATTAGTCAAGGTAATGTAATAACAAAGGTTCAGATTGACGGTCATCTTCTATTCAAAACCTAGTTCCTAACTGCCAAAAAAAGACTGATCCTGGTTACATGTTTGTTAAATTGGCTGTAATTTGCTTGTTGTAATTGCAGTAAGAAAGCTAACCCATATATGCTATCCAATTAGACCTCAGGCATAAGAGATCTTTTTTTAAGAGAGAGAGTTAATCTTATGAGACTAAAGAAAAGAAACTCGATTCTACAATGGAAAATGAAGCCATTGTGTATCAGAGTATCTGTAAATTTTCTTACTCCGATCTGCCACCAGTATGGATCAGTACATTGACCATTGCTTTCTCGTGGTCATTTAAAAAGTAACTATTTAAAGCTGCATCAAATACCATCATCCTAACAAGCAAACCTAACAGGCATATGGGGGTCATTCACAAGTCTACTAGCACATGCATGCACAGAATAACCCGAATCTGCAACCTACTAGTGGTGAAACTTTTATTATAAATAAATTATTAAGTCAGAAACTCACTTAAATTATTAAATATGTATCAATACGACACTGCTATCATTGTTAACAATACACTCTAATATTTAGAATAATCTTTAAGAATGATATTAACTAGATTTATATTGAGTATGATCTTGTATAGGTCCAGTCTCTAACTAGTTGTTTAGCATTACCTCACCTTCTCATTAGCTGAATTTTTATATCCAGATTTTCCTAAATAAAAAAAATAAACTGATAGATCTTAAATAACATAATAGCTAAAGAGTTTCTGACTAACATGCGAAGCTAATTTATCCCTGGTCCTTGACTGGAACTTATTGACCATCTCCGCAGTTGATATGAATGTTGTTTGCTCCTGTCCAAAAATATATTAAAGTGTAAGAAAACTCTATCACCCTAATGTAATTCATGCATATAATGAACACACGCAAACCTTGCATGCTGATGCATCTTTTCGATAGCCACCAACCGAAGAAACAAACAAGTCCGTGGAAGCTGAATCTGGCTTTGACTTGTGAGTCAGAACTCTAGTTTTGACATTGAGTATCTGGGTAGGATTTTTGCAATTTTCATCAACAAGAAGCTTAAAGGACCAAATATGAAAAGTAAGAGTTTGACTTAATAAAAAAAAATACCTGTCTAGATCTTCCATCATCAAGTTTCTGCCTCTTTATTGCTTGATTCTCTTGAGCAATGTCAATTGCCATGGCATTTTTCTTTGCAGTAGTACTACCAGGACACCTACTTAAATAAACAAAAGCACATCCTATACTGTTACACAAGATTTTTTTTCCCCAAATGATGTTTAAAGATTAAAGCCACTCACTTAATCACACTCTTTGGTTTGGTGCTCTTCGAAGATGGCTGTTTAATTAAACTAGCTATCTTTTTCGCTGTTTGGTTCTTTGAGCTGTTGGGTGCTGCAACTCCTTTCTGTGAAATTCTCTCAAACTTGGGTGTGCAAGCTTCAGAAGCCCTTTGGTTTCTGGAACCATTAGGCCCTGATCCTTTAGAATTAACAGCTTGTGCTTTGGGTGTGCGCGATTCAATAGCAGTTGAAGATAACTTCGGAGCTAAAATGGTATTTAAAAAACATATGAAGAGGGAATCTTAAACAGAAGAACATATTGTTTAGCGAAATTTAAATTTATTTGTATGTACCTGGAGCTTCAGGCGTGTTAGCTGATGCAAGAATAGGAAATGCAAAAGAGGGTTTCTCTTCTTCTAGGAGAATGTTAGTGTCACTGGTTTTCACTTCAGGAGCCTGAAATATATTAATAAGTTTCTATTAGATATAAGATACTCATTTCTTCATATTAAGAAACAATATAACAAACACCTAATCTTCATCATGACACGATCATCGACTTACAAATTCGAAAGACATTTTTCGAGTAGGAATCGAATCTTGGCCATCTCTGAATTAATGAGAAGAGATAATATCATGAGTTAGGGCTAAAACAATCAGCATAAATAGAGAATTTCTATAAATTTAATCTTTAAAAAAAATCCACCTTGTTTGATTAATGGGTTTTTCTGGTACTCGCACGGGTTCCTGCCATTATATATTAAATTAAAAAATAAATAACATACTTTGATACCAGATTCAGATCTAAACATTCAACTACTTTCAACTACTTACTGACCACAAGATTAAAAAAAATCACCTTCTGGGTTTGCTCCTCATCTCCAAAACCACAAATGCTGTCAATTTGAATTGTTCTCCCCTCTTTAATTTTCGGCATGAAAGCTAAAAAAAATCACAATTTAACACTAAAATTCAAATAAAAAGATGGGAAATTTATCCAAGAAAAGAGAACGGGAAAATGAGAGAAACAAACTTTAACCCAATTACAAGAAAAAAGTCAAGAATCTCACGAGATGGTGCATAGCTCTGCGAGATATCGAACCAAAGCTCAGCCTTTCTGATTTGATCCTCGCTCTCCTCATTCATGAAATCGAAGAACCGCGGCGCGTGAAACTCATAAGCCTCATCGATCTGCAGAGCATCAACTCCGCCCTTGGATTCACTCGCCATTGAGAATCAAAGAATTGAGGAAAGGGGGCTCAAAAGGGTCGTCGCTAGGGCTCGGATTCTATTGCGAGGATCTAGGGGCTTTTTAGAAGAGAGATAGAAAGGGATCTCAAGAGACGAGAATTCTTGATAATAATTTTTTTGTTTGATTGGGGATTGAAAGAGAAGTAATAACGTTAGGATCTCCAACGGTCGAATTCTTTTTTGAAAAATTATAATGGGCCGTCGATCTGCATCTTGGTAACGGCTATCTTCTTGGTGGGCCTCAGTCCACTTAGGTCATGCACGTGACGCTAGCAACTGGGGTCAGTCTTTAAGAGGATTTATTTCACAAAAATACCTTCAACTTTCTTCAAGAAAAGTGCTTATTGCATTAAAACACCCCATGGTTTACCCGTTGATGGAGATTGTGATCTCCCTCAGATGTTGTCCTCCGTCGATCTTGTGCGAGCGGTTTTGTGCGGCCGAGATTTACTTTGAGGGTTAAGTGTGTGGATCTTAATGTGGGTTGGTATTGACACCGAGCTATCTGCAAAGGAAGTCCCGTGGTGGGTGACCACCGTAGGACCCTCCGACGATCAAGTTAGTGCCGTGGAATAAGAGCGGCGTATTGGAATTAGTTCGAGTTACCTGAGTTGTCTGAAAGAAGGGTTTATATAGTGGTCGCGTAGAGCGAGCCGGCGCGAGATTCTCGCCGTCAGTTACGCCCCCTCGTTGCACCCGCGATGATGGCAGGATCCGCTCATTAATGGTGGAACGCGCCCGCGTGGGGCGCGGAACGTGGGGCGGCGGATATCTTGCTTTGGCGAGATACGCGGAGCCGTTGCGGAGGCGCCTGGGCTCTACGCTCTCGGTTGATCGGGGAAGCCAAGGAAGCCCGGCCTGTCAGAAGCCTCGAAGATGAGCTTTGGAGGCCGGGGAAGCTCGGCCTGCCAGATGGCTCGGAGACGAGCCGTGAGTCCGAGGAAGCTCGGCTTGTCAGATGGCTCGGAGAAGAGCCGGGAGGCCGAGGAAGCTCAGACCTTGCAACAGCTTGAAGTCGAGCAAGGAGGCTGTGGAAGCTCCGTTGTAGGATTGTTCGAAGGTGAGCTGATGACACATTGCTAGGCGAATATGGAAGGTATTCCGGGAAGGTCTCCGAAAGGCCAGATGCAACCTCAAAGGCGAATTGCCGAGGAGCGTCTCCAATGCATCAGGCTCATTCCAGCTCCGTAGCCCCCGGGACACGTCATCCACTACGTGTCGTGATCTGAGGAATTCCCACTTGTTAGCATCATCATTAGTCCCCCACTCTCGTTTCGACCTATTTATAGGTCGGGTCGAAAGTGGCCTGCTTGGTTTTCCTTGCTCAGCTCGATGTCGAGATTCCTTCGTAGTGGATTGTTCGGGAAAGACATGGCGTTTGGCAGTCGCGTCGTTTCGATTTTCGAGTTCACGTGGCGTCTTTCTGCACGTCTACAATTTCGCGCGTATCCCTGATGACGTCAGCGGATCGGTAAAATGATTGCGCTTTACAGAGGGGCGCCGTTTCGGTCGATCGTCGGTTGGGCAACGGGCCACGTGTCTGACATTGGTTGGGGGCGCGACAGGCTGTCGCTGACTCCTGTCACGAAGAGACGTCCCTAATAGTCGATCGCCACGTGGAGCCTCGACGACCGCTAGGTGCGACACTTAGTTTTGGTGGGAGTTGATCTGGGCCGTAGGATGTTCTCTTAGGAGTGTATAAATAGTAGGGGACCATACTAGGGCCGACACTTCGCCGTAGTTGTCTTTCAACGTTTGAAGATTGCCCGGCACACCTGTGCTTAGGTCAGATCTTCTGCTGACTTTTCCTCAGCAAACCCTTTCTTTGAATCAGGTTAGATGTCTTCCTCCGAGGTATTTGTAAATGTAGTAGGGGTAGAGTCGGACGATGAGGCTCCGGTTTCTGGGGCCGAGTCCAGCGGGTCTTCCTCCTCCTCGGTTTCAGATAGCCGAGAAGGTTCTTCTTCTACCGCGTCTTCAGTGTCGGGCTCGCCCCCAGAGTCAAGACCGCCCTTGTCACTTGCCGTCGGGCGGCGACAATGGCTCCCAAGGTGCGCATCGGGAATACCCGTGATGCACCCTCCATCTTGAATCGTATGGTCAAGCTTTCCGACATCCGGACTCGATTCCATATCCTATCTGGCTATTCACTTCATCTGGCCAAAGAGGGTGAGCGGGCAGACCAAGTGCGGGGCAAGGAGATTGCCCTGGATCTGGAAGCATTCCGGGCAGGGATGCGTCTGCCCTTCTCATCCGAGGTTTGTGCAGTGCTCCATTGTTTCCGTCTTTTCCCAGGCTAGCTAGCGCCGGACTCGTGGAGGATCCTCCTCGGGTTTCTGGTCTAGTTTAAATTTGATCGAATTCCCTTCGATTTGAGTCTCCTCCTGTCTTTTCTTTGTTACAAAAATCACCCCGAGACTAGTAAGGAAGAGCCGAGTTGGATGTATCTGTCGTTTAAAAAATGTAAGGGTAGAGCGGCCGGGTCTGGGGTAGTGGTCGTTCCTTTTTCTATCCATGAGTAGAAGGAGAAGTTCATTTTCGTCGGTCCTCCGGAGGGTGAGGATTGGCATGTGCCCACCCAGTGGCACAGGGCCGACTGCCCGAGGGTAAGGCATTCGAAAGCTCCCGAAGCGAAGGTGGTGTCCCAGTGGGAACCGATTCGGAGGGCTGATGTCCTGCTCTCCCGAGCAGGTACTGAGCTGGGCTGGGCTTAGTCTTGCGCGTTTTTTGGATAAGTTAAGGTTCTTGATGACCTGTTTAGACTTCGCCAAAATTCTTTCGTCGTTTCAATGTTGCTGACCTTTTTCTCATTTTTGCAGAGCCCATAGATCGATCAAAAATCATGGCTGCCATGGCCGCCAAGGCCCAAGGAAGAAAGGCCGGAGGCGCCAGCTCGTCCCGACTAGGCTCAAGTGCTGCTTCTAGGGCGGCTCCTCTGGCCAAGACCCCCGCAGTGCCCCGTCCTGGAGGAATGTCGTGGGGGTGGGGGGGGGGAACAAAAATACGTGCGGGACCCATCGCCTCGGATCAGGGCGAAGGTGACTCCCCCCGCCAAATCCCCCCTCAAGAGACAGAAGCGGGTAGTTTCTCGGCCACCCCCATCAGGATTCAAGTACAGGATGGTGACTTCTGCATCGAAGTGCCCTCGGGGCTATCCGTGGTTGACAGCTTGTTGGCGGATATAGAGAAGGCGGCTGGGGCCAAGATGTAAGTCCACGGTAGCGCCCCGGCCGTCTAACAGACGCCAAATGCGGAACAAAAACTTTTACAACTGGCGCTATCGCGTACTATAACCCGGATCTGCCATTAAAGCTAAACTAACAAACTACAAAGAGGGTAGAAAGGTTATACCGAACGATCCGACTCCTTCGTTCTTTAACCATCATCCCACGCTCCGTTGCGGCTGCTCCGATTTCGTCGATCTCCGATCTTCTCGTCCAGGTGGCACCACGTCATCGGATCTTTAAACGGGCTCCCGTCTCTGACCCGAGGCAACTCGATCATCAAGTTTGCTAGAAGAGACGACCAAGATGATGTAGAGAAAGAGTAGAACACTTTGTCTCGTTACGTCCAAAGCCATGGACGAACGGTTAATGAAGTTTCCTTTTGAATTGGGTGAAATGAGAATTGTAGCTATCTAATTTCATGAATCCTAAACTATCATAATCTCTTTTTATCAAGTGAGAGAGTGTCAAACAAGAGGAGGGGAGGGGCCGGCCATATATAGAGTGGGGGGGAGGTGAGTGTAGGAGAGGGGGGTGACCATAACAATTAATGAAGAGAATGAATCACCTAAACACCTAGTATGAACTCATTTAAGGAAATAATGATTCATAACACATAGTCATCAACTCATAAATGCTCCATTAATGCACTAAGCCACCTCACCATCCTAGTCACCATCTAGAAGCTTCCACACTCATCTCAAGAAAAGATAAATCCGTATTTAACCGAATGTTAAATACGGCTGATAGAAAACTGGAAACTGGTAACTTCCAAAAATGATCCTGAAACGAATTTCAGGATAACCCCGTAACTGTATAAATATACCCGCATTTGTATTACGACCGAATATAAATGCAACTGAGATAAAGATATTATATCTACTAAGTATAATACTCGGATCCGGCTTAAACCAAAGCCCACCAGTATTATCTGCCCGAAATATGACACGTGCGTAAACGCACGTGCATTTTCCGAACCCTGCCATAAAACCATACTGCCTCTACAACGTTTCGCCCGAACTTGGGAAACTATCTGTGGGGGACTCTAATGACTTGTCAGTATCCTGGCAGTTGGTTTAACCATAAGCCGTCAGCGACACTAGCTGTGCGTAACGGCTGCCCATGGACTGACCTCAAGGGAAACCGATGAGCGAACTCATCCTGAAACCCTACTGAGCCTAACAGTGATAATGTATATACAGTCCGGTCCGTTCGTCTATGAGTATCGTATATCCGGCCTAGGGGGCTAGTAACGTTAGACCCCCAATAGCGGTGTAAGTCGTGTTGGAGACAAGCCCTGAACACCCTGAGAAAGTACTGGAGTACCTACCAGTAAATCTCACCTGCCTTGGCCAAGGACTTGGTGTAATGGCTTTCCTAGACACCGTGCGATCTCCACCCCCAATACTGGGAGAGACGAATCCCCTGCTGATCCGCTCACGTGCCTCCATGTGGCTCGGGACTGTACCTAAAAACTACCTGTTTGCACGACTCCTTTGAGCCGTGGTAGGGTAGAAATCAAAGCACAGTGGGAACTCACATGAGACAAATGACGACCTCAGGTCGATGAACTAATCTGTGCACATGTCACCAGGGAACTGCTATCTGACGATATGTATAATACCAACTAGCAGGTTCCCGGCGAGTCCTGTCCGGTGTACTCATAACCCAATGAGCACCTGTATACAGTTTAGGTGATCCAACTGACACCAGTAGCTTGTGAGACCGGCCACCGCCCCTCGTCGGGGTCTCGACTGTATACACTAGTCTACTCTGGAGTATCGATGCCCTGTCTCGAGACTCCCATGACTAGGGGCCACTATTAAGGATGTGCTTATGGACTACCCGACTCTCATGTATATGGTCGCCCTCATACTGTTGGCAGTCAAGCAAGATCCTAAGGGCTCTATCAACGTGTAACATGTAATCAGTCACCTGAACATGTACGCGACTGATAAAGGCAAACCAGATAGCATACTATCATCTCGAGTAAGACTGTCCTACCGGCATAGGTCCTCCTCAATCATTGCAATCACGTGCCTGCGATCCAATAATTGACTTTGAGGGCACTATATCCAACAATCTCCCACTTGCACTTAAGGCTAATTATTGCGATGTCACATACTCACAGCCCGTGTGATACCGAATACCCAACTCCTCTACTAATCAGTTTCACAAAGCCCGTTCGTAAAACTCTTGTGTTCGAGAAATAGCCTCAGTGAGTGGATCCGCCCTGAAGTTTCTTTCTATGTCTCTCTTAATCTCAAGTTCGCGGAGAAAGCCATCTCCCGAATTGAGTAATACCTGTCTTAGAATATGTCTGGATATCTGATGGGACTTAGTTCATAAATGAACTCCAAATCCAAACTTCTTAGACTGTATCGATAACTGAACCTAATCAGTATCCGGCACCATGCCTCCCACAGTATCCTCTTGGACCACCTGTCCATAATACTGTCTCTCGTCAGAGGGAAAACTATAATTCTGACAATCACTCTGTCATCCAACTCACCTTTGAAGCCTGGAATGATAACCGTCTCCCGAAGGAGGCTGCCGTCATCAAATCCGTAGAACACACACTTATGTTCTAAAACTACTTCCTTATGTTTCTCCAGGATTGGATTAAAACAAACTTATCGTATCTAGTGCAAAAACAACATCTGGTGTGGTACTTGACATCTCACGATTGACTCAATTGCCTAAGCAAGTGATCTGCCAATCATGCACATCCCTCTCCCCTTTAGTCTTTAAGACACCTTTAGAGAGGGTGACTCCATTACCTGCAGGTACACCACCATGCCAGGAGTCATCTATTCTAAAAACTATTAGAATACTGTCAAAGTACCCACATTGGGAAACTACCCAAATCCAGATATAAAACCATAGATCTAGAAACCAGAATGTCTGATATTATATCCATATCCTGTCTGGAGAAACAACTGTGTGACGACCACAGTACAACCGATCGTAGTATAAGAATTTTACTTCCTACTCTGTGTATGACATCCATAATACTGGGACATCACACCCTACTACCTTCTTAACAGATCCATCCCCTATTCTGATGAAGTCAAACCTATGACTGTCACATCAAAATTAGATGATCTATCTCCGCTATAACTACTCTAGTCTATAAATAGACATAAGCTACTTGCCCACTATGCTTCCGCTGCTCCCACTGACCACAACAACCCTCTGGCAGAATAATATACACGTGCACTTTTAAAGCTATTTTAGAACGACGCTATACTTGACCTCCTGCCGGGTCTCATAGCCTGGAACAACAGTAGTGTCAAGTCAGGGTAAGCAAGAACTTCCCTGTCACCGTCCTTGAGGCTATTGGAGTACCTCTCGGGTGTCTGAGGTTACCCACCATATCTGCGGAGTGGCAATTGGAATGTCAAACCTGATTGAATCTTTAGATCCTATTAAATTTTCCGTAATCGTTTGCGGTTCTGGAATCACTTCCAGTTCTACCATACTCCCACTACTGTTTTCTGAAAAAATCCATTTTACTAAAACTGTGGCGAGTCAATAACAATATCACTATTGATCTTCCAGATGGTAGAAAGTTAACCCTCGACATAGCCCGGGCTAACCCACAAACTGGTATTACAGAAACGTGCCCTGAGTTATCCAGAGTCTGGTTTTAAGCATAAACCGGACAACTCCCCGTACCTTAACATCGTTAAGATATGAACCATTTTATATCCAATATAGAAACTTTGGCACTTATTTAATTGGAACCAGATTCTAATCATGCAGCTGTCTCAAGTGCATATCAACTTAATGGAGAGAGGCTAATCAGCATTACTCAACTTAGGAATACATCCAATTATGAGTAACCTGAAAGAGAAATAAGTTTCTCAAAACCATTACTATTATCTGAATACCAATCACAAGTATCTACATCTTCGATCTCTTTGAAGAATCCTGATACTTGCGACATCTGGTTCTCTACTTTATTCTTATACCCACAACTTCTCAAAACTTCGACCTTGTATTTCTACGAAACACTTGTCTAAAAACTAGAGAAGCCATAAGTAAACAGAACATAGTACGAGGACCTATCCCTTTGTCCTGATGGACACTGGACAACATACAATACTCTGTATAATTCCGCTGAGTTGAATAACTCAAAACCTGTGCGTCGTAGGTTGAAAACTGTACCCAGGCGATTTCCTCAAATATCATCAATTACAACGAATTCCGATATAATGAGGATGATCACCTAATTCCCAATAACTTCCTCCCACTCATCATCTGTAAAACCATACAGATGTGAGAATGAAACCTGGTAAATACATACCCTGGAGTAAGTATCCAATCGGGAAAACAGTTTTCCATTAACAATGCACTGAAACATGAAAATGTTTCGTAGGGGTCTCCTGGTATTCATAGTAATGCCTCTTCCATAATCCAATTCATGACTTTAACCGTATATTTCTTTTGTCATCTCTCCAAATCCCTTTATTTGTCTTTAGTCGTTACCTTCTGTACACCACTGTTAGGCTAAATGGTTTTCTTCCTTCCCTACCATTCGGCACCAGCCTATGGTTTGGAAGAAGACTATCCAGTAAGCACAATAGGTGCACCCTCCTCAATCTAGGAGTACTCACATCTTGAGAGAAGGTGATGATAAAAGAAAACTGAATAATACCTTATTTTCTTAAAGGTGAAATAGGAGTGGCGATGAAGTACGCGGTTGTTAGTTATATGTATGCCCTGGAGGCCATTACTGTACATAGGATGTATATTGTAGTGGATGCTTGGACATATATAGGGAGGACTTTCTTGCTCGACATGATAGTATGCTATCTGGTTGCTCTTTATCTTAACGTGTACATTGATGGTCTCTCTGTTACATGTTAGTAAAGCCCTTAGGATGTGTACTTGACTACCTGGACTATGATGCGGATCATACTAGTGGGGACATGGTAGTCTATAAGTACATCCTTCAAGGTCCCTAGTCGTGGGTGTATCGAGACGGGGCATCGATATACCAGAGTAGACTAGCGTATACCTTCTCGACCCATACAGATGGGCGATGGATGATCCCATGTCCATTGGTGTTTGACATCAGAGATGATATACGGGTGCTCAGTGAAGACTGGGTATACTGGACGGACTCACCGAGAACTCTCAGATGGTATTATACCTTACGTCAGATGACAGTTCTCTGGTGACACTGGTACAGGTTAGTCTGTAGACCCGAGATCGTCATAGAGTCTTGTGTGATTCCCACTGTGCTTTGATTTCCACCTTACCACGTCCAAGAGGGCGTGCAAAATGGTGGCTTTTGGGTACAGTCCCGAATCACATGGAGGCAATGAGCGATAGGAGGGGATTCGACTCTCCCGGTATAGGGAGTTGATGTTGCGCTGTGTTCGATTGGCTATAACCGGAAATCCCTGGCCAGGGTTGCTGAGATTTACTGGTAAGTGTTACCAGTAGTTTCTCGAACTGTTATAGACCTCATATCGACACGACTTATCGAGCTACTGGGGTCTGACGTTTACCACCCCTAGGCGAGATATGTGACATATCAGACGATCAAACCGGACTGTACGGTAAGTGTTACTGGTTGGATTCACAGGAGTGTGAGCGGGCTTGCTCGTCAATCTTCTGATCGCTCAATACCCGGGTGGCCATTACGTTTAGCAGACCACTTGCGGCTTGTGGGTGTTTGATATGATCATCACCTGTTGCCGGCGTATTGCCGGGTCTTTAGAGTCCTACACAGAGGTTTCCTGGCTCAAGCGAAACGAAATAGGAGCGCATATGAGATATGTGCGGGACCGAGAATAATGCGTGTATGTTATACCGTATTCTATTCTCGCGATGAATGTATCGATTGGTTGTATGCGATATAACCTAGTTATCGAATCGAGGACTGATTCGATAAGTCGATACATCGGATATTAGTCGGTCATATGCGATATGACCGGATCGTTAAATCAAGTGTTGATTTAATAATTTAATGTATAATTATATATATTTGATATATTACTTTACATTAACTAGTATTTGTTCACTTAAGATGGATTTTCTCACTTGATGTGCACATTGTGTATATGATATAGTTTTGTGCACTAGTTTGTATCATGTTTGATGATACATGCAAACTTGGGTGTGTGTGTGTGCATTAAACTATAATTAGGTTAATGGTTAGGGTTTGTTTTATTTATTTATTTATTCATTTTGGAAAGGATAAAATGGTGGTTTTCTTTTCTTTCTTTGCTTGAAGCTTCTTGAAGCTTCAAAGCATCTTTGAAAGTCTACCATATTGTCTTTATCCCTTAACCTAACCATTCAACTAAACTATAGTTTATTCTCTACACTAAACCATGGTTGCTAAAATGATAAGAATCACTTTATTTTCTTTTTTCATTATTTCTTAATATATTCTTTTTCTTCTTCTTCTTCTTCTTCAAGAAGAAGAAACCATTCTAGCTTCAATGGTGCCTTGAGAAAAAGAGTGAGAAATCCAATTCTAAAGTGAACCCACTTCCTATTTCTTCATCCTCTACCACTTGCCATGTAGTATAGGGTGTTTTCTTCACAAGTTTCATGACTTGGTGAAGTTGGAGCTTGATCTTGAGTTGTCTCGACGTAGATCATCTTCGGCATCAAAGTCGACGACCTAGCCCGATCATTTCTCCGACGAAACCATCAACAGAGTCCGGGATCCGATGATCGCAGCGGAGGGACGTCATCACGAAGCTATGGAGGTGGAGGACCGGATCTACAAAGGTTGTAGCCCCTTTCACTTAGTGTAAATGTGATTTACTTTCATGTAGTTTCGCCTAATCTCTAGTTAACGATCTAGCTTAGGGTTTCTCGGCATAGAAAATTTTGATTTTGGCATGGTTGATCTGTTGTGGAACACCATGGGTGTGCCTAGGAACCCTACAGCGGTTTGGTCGTGAATGATAACAGTCGCAATTTACTTTGCCCTATTTCTAATCCTTTTATTTTGTCTTTACATATTACCTTCTGTACATCCTACTTAGGCTAATTGATTTTCATCATTCCCTACCTTTCGGCACCTGCCTATGGTTTGGAAGAAGACTATCCAATAAGCGTAATAGGTGTACTCTCCTAAACCAAGGAGCCCTCGCAACCTGAGAGAAGGTGATAATAAAAGACAACTGAATAAACCAATTCTATTTCTCCTGAACCTGGATCCATTCTCGAAGAATTCTCTTCAAGTTCGTATATAACCATACGATGGATCTATCCAATGGAAGTGGATGTCCGTAGTAATACGGGGTGTTCTGAGAAATTCAAAGGGTAAAAGAAGGAGCGGCAATGACTTATGCAACATAGACAATCCAAAAGCCAGTATTTTAAGAAGGTTCGGTCAACTTGGTCACTGAGTCATAGTCTAGAGTCGGTCAAAGGTCGCTGCCAAAGAGAGAGAGAAAAGAAACACTCCGCGTGCACTCTAACCTAGATCAGAATGATTATCACTTTATCTAATCCGGAAACCTCCCACTGTACTGTCAAATTCTCCTCCAAACCTAAAAGAAGAATCAATCGGGATCACCCGAAGAGTAAACCAACTCATCAGTGGGAATCGGGATCCAACTCTCATCGCATGATAACGTGACGGAATCCACTCACGTTATCACACTCCAGAAGGTATGCGCATGCCTGGCAACTTTCAGTTTCTTTAGAAACTCCCGATATGATTTTTACCCCATGTTCTTATGACCTTGACGAAAGCCAACAAATCATAAGTCACATGTCAAGTTCTGCCCATCATTATCTTGTTAATTCGAACTCACCCGTACATACCCTTGACGAAAGCCAACAAGGTAATACGACTGTCCCAAACCAACTCATCTATCTATGCAACAAATGAATACCCCAGCAACTACCAAAAACTATGCCTCGACGAAAGCCAACAAATATAGCTTGAATACTACTGACCATCCATAAGAAATGACGGAGGGTTACGGCTGGTTTTTGGAGAAAAACCTTTAACGTAATGAACTTGATCTCGTTGAAGGAACCTGATAGCTTTTTATAAAAATATAGTGGCGAAAACTTTTGCTAAAGAGGTCACTCCCGGTGAAAGGATCTCGGCTCTTTCCTCGTGGAATGAGGTGCAGGATATTCCAACTGAATACCGTGATGCAAAGCAACTTGTAATCGACGATAGTGAAGTTATTACCCTGACGCAAACTTCTGCCCAAGGGGTCACTCCCAATGAAGGGATATCGGCCCTTGCCTCGTCGAATGAGGCGCAGGATATTCCAACCGAATACCACTGTGCAAAACAAAAGGAAACGTCTTTGTAATAACACTTTTTAAAATTGTTCCAACAACATCCAAACAGGTTTGTTTTCCTTTGCATTGATCAGAATCAACGCAGTCCCATCAATTAATCACACCAGAAAAGAACGAAAATAAAATGTACGTATATGCCATCCGCATTCGTCACTGGGTCCCGTCATCACCCGTTAGGTTACTTAACTAACGACAGAGCGGGGACTGAACTAGCGCGGGTGTAAAACATATACAACATCTAATAGTATATATACCAATATACAATAATCGCTCCAGGCGTGATAATATGCAACATTACAAAAAAGTAATAAGCATCACAGAACAATACAGATAATCTGGGATTCCGGGGTTTCACAGAGCCGCTGCTGAAACCCGACGTTCCCCTGGTCATGTGGATAGCCTGTGCAATGAAACCTAGACCCCTACGGGTGCGGCAAGTTATCCGCCAAAAGCTGAAGCGAGGCAGCCCCCTACAGCAAAGTGAATGGACCACCCTGCACTTCACGGAATCCGGTAACTTGAGCACCCCTCCTTAGGTTAACCTGTACCCCTACGAGTGCGGTGAATAGTCTGCCAATACTAGAGTGAGGCCCCTCTGCCTCTCCAAGCCATGAGATGCGGACCCTTTGCCCTCCAGAACCCGGCTATCCGTGCACTCCGTCGCGGGGTAACCCTAGTACAGAAATGAAAAATATGTACAACGGGTACATCGACCTCAGCCCGGTCGTGCCCCAAAAGAATATTATACAAACAGGCAGTGACGGCAGTCCACATGTTGGACGCTCACCCCGCAATACCAAATGTACAAATAAACTCAAATTGCACTATCATTGCACACTGCTATCCACCACGACAAATCTGCAACATCACAGCACAACACAGAACATCAACACGAATGTCATGTTCGCAAACCCGTCTAAAAGAACTATAGCAATCAGACGCGGCTTACCGCTCAAATGACATTCCCGGTCAGAGATATAATGTAAGTACTGTAAACTAACACGTTTAAATTTCGATCAACAAAACTTCCCGAAGTGGGCCCCACGTACATCTGCTGTACAGTAACAAAATATGGGCCCAAACGAACAGTACCAAACACCACAATTTCCAATTTAGAAACAACAGGAGAAAAATTTCCAACTGAGTCACCAAATGAGCCGCGGTTCCACGGTCAAAGCCAGGCTTTGACCACGTTTCCGCGGCCGTACGGTCGACGCAGTTGGTCATTTTTCTCCAGTATTCTATAAAAGCCCTGCTTGATTTTCTGGAATATGTAAAATTATTTTTAGACATCATTTAAAATTAACAGAAACTCAGAACTTGGAATTTGCGGTTTTTGAAAATCCGTTCAATCGATATTTTAACCGCGTTAGCACAAGTTAGTATAGCTTAATGGTGAGACTCTGATACCATTGTAAGTCCACGGTAGCGCCCCGGCTGTTTAACAGACGCCAAATGTGGAACAAAAACTTTTACAACTGGCGCTATTGCGTACTATAACCCGGATCTGCCATTAAAGCTAAACTAACAAACTACAAAGAGGGTAGAAAGGTTATACCGAACGATCCGAGTCCTTCGTTCTTTAACCATCATCCCACGCTCCGTTGCGGCTGCTCCGATTTCGTCGATCTCCGATCTTCTCGTCCAGGTGGCTCCACGTCATCGGATCTTTAAACGGGCTCCCGCCTCTGACCCGAGGCAACTCGATCGTCAAGTTTGCTAGAAGAGACGACCAAGATGATGTAAAGAAAGAGTAGAACACTTTGTCTCGTTACGTCCAAAGCCATGGACGAACAGTTAATGAAGTTGCCTTTTGAATCGAGTGAAATGAGAATTGTAGCTATCTAATTTCATGAATCCCAAACCATCATAATCTCTTTTTATCAAGTGAGAGAGTGTCAAACAAGAGGAGGGGAGGGGCCGGCCATATATAGAGTGGGGGGTGAGTGTAGGAGAGGTGGGTGACCATAACAATTAATGAAGAGAATGAATCACCTAAACATCTAGTATGAACTCATTTAAGGAAACAATGATTCATAACACATAGTTATCAACTCATAAATGCTCCATTAATGCACTAAGCCACCTCACCATCCTAGTCACCATCTAGAAGCTTCCACACTCATCTCAAGAAAAGATAAATCCGCATTTAACCGAATGTTAAATACGGCTGATAGAAAACTGGAAACTGGCAACTTCCAAAACTGATCCTGAAACGAATTTCAGGATAACCCCGTAACTATATAAATATACCCGCATTTGTATTACGACCGAATACAAATGCAACTGAGACAAAAATATTATATCTACTAAGTATAATACTCGGATCCGGAATAAACCAAAGCCCACCAGTATTATCTGCCCGAAATATGACACGTGCGTAAACGCACGTGCATTTTCCGAACCCTGCCATAAAACCATACGGCCTCTACAACGTTTCACCCGAACTTGGGAAACTATCTGTAGGGGACTCTAATGACTCGTCAGTACCCTGGCAGTTGGTTTAACCATAAGCCGTCAGCGGCACTAGCTGTGCGTAACGGCTGCCCATGGACTGACCTCAAGGGAAACCGATGAGCGAACTCATCCTGAAACCCTACTGAGCCTAACAGTGACAATGTATATACAGTCTGGTCCGTTCGTCTATGAGTATCGCATATCCAGCCTAGGGGGCTAGTAACGTCAGATCCCCAATAGCGGTATAAGTCGTGTCGGAGATAAGCCCTGAACACCCTGAGAAACTACTGGAGTACCTACCAGTAAATCTCACCTTCCTTGGCCAAGGACTTGGTGTAATGGCTTTCCTAGACACTGCGCGATCTCCACCCGCAATACCGGGAGAGACGAATCCCCTGCCGATCCGCTCACGTGCCTCCATATGGCTCGGGACTGTACCCAAAAACTACCTGTTTGCACGACTCCTTTGAGCCATGGTAGGGTAGAAATCAAAGCACAGTGGGAACTCATACGAGACAAATGACGACCTCAGGTTGATGAACTAACCTGTACACATGTCACCAGGGAACTGCTATCTGACGATATGTATAATACCAACTAGCAGATTCCCGGCGAGTCCTGTCCGGTGTACTCATAACCCAATGAGCACCTGTATACATTTCACGCCCCGCTTCCCAAAATACGGAATACGAGAGATAGAAAAGGCAATCCATGCTCCTACGGTCAAGGAAATGTCCTGCCGTAGTCACACTTCGGCTTCTAGTTTTTCATGGTAAACAGTAAATAATGTGCAGGTAATGAGAAATGCAGTAACCGGAACAAAACAGTAAAATGAACTGACCTGATGGGAAACAAAAGATATAACTCTGGATAGCTAAACAAGACGTCCGTGAAGTGCATCTAGTCCTGGTCCAGGCTAAATCTTCTCCTCACACTGAGCATGCATACTCAGGTCGTCAGAGCGACACAATAGCAATATAATATATATAAAATCATGTGACAATTCTAACAGTGATAATAGGTATATATATAACAGTAGATCAATGGCAGTATGGATATGAACATGCAGTAATCAATGCAGCGGAACAGTAAAAGCAGTAGAATGATATGCCACGTATGTCAACACAGTATGTAAGGTATATCAATGCTAGTATCCTTATCAGTCTGCAAGTATCACTGTACAGGTCACTAAGCCTATCACCAGTCCAAGTTTGAGAGTCAACCACTCGCGAGTGTCCTCCACCCAAGGGTAGAACCCAAGGGCAAGGGACCACGAGCCCAATATGTATATCACAGTAATAATCACGTACCCTGTAAATCTCCATATATCTCCCTAAATATATAAGCCGGTATGGGACTCCCGAGATTCTGTTGAACTCACACTTAAACTACCCCACACCCCGTGGTCTACATCAAACGCTAACCATAACCCAAAATACCAATCGGTCGGTGACAAGTCTGAGCAAGAACTGGAGGCAGGACCTCCATCAAGCACGTCCCGACTAATACCTAAGATAAATGGCAGTGTCTGGTGCCTTATCTGTGACACCCGTGCAAGAGCTTCCATAAGTGTCCCATACCACTTATAGTCACACGTACACGCATCTCACAGACTTCGACAATGCAATAGAATAATAAGAGTCACTGATTGTGTATAAGTACGTATCACTTTCACTTATTCACTGATACACGAACACTGACGTACTTGCCACAATCATCACTAATACCTAACACTGGATAATGCACGTTATCACTAGGTTATCAATGCAGTGACATGTGTATGATATGATGCGTGAACATTATATAAAGCATGTTTAGAATGTCCTGAATCAATAATCTACCACTTGCATAATTTATCATAAATCATACGGTTACAATTTAGTGAGACGATGAACAGGTAATAATTATTATGTTCAGTTATCTATCCATCGAATTTAGTTTCATGCCAATCGGGTTCCAGGATCATTAATTATAGCCATTTCATTTTAAGCGTTTACGGCTGGAAATCTGGTTTCAGAATCAGAAATCTGTTTCGCAACGCATTTTAATCCTAGTTGGGATCAGATTTTAACAACGCTAAAGTTGGATGAATTCTAGGGTTTTCAGTAAGGTTTTCAACCCAATAGACGGATCTTCAATCGCGTCTGTTCCTCAGGAGATATACACTGTTTAGTACTAGTATGTCAACTCTGATTCTGTTGGGACTGTTATGCATCCCGATCTTTTAAATTACAGAATAAATAACAAAAGATAACAAAACAGAATGAAACCACTTGTGTTGTCTATCTAACAGGTTCACCTATAATAAACAGCAGAGTTCCACAACCTACGAGTTAATGAAATCTTGTGGTACCCATTACGAAACAGCAAGCAACAATTGGAGTCGCTCTGGACTGCAGTCCAGAGTCGCACTCCGATCCAAATATCGTCACATTTTAAGTACAGGAATATCTGGAAACTAGTATAGGGTTAAATTTCGTCGAGTTGGCTTCGATTTGAGCCCTCGAACGCATCATTCCAGTATGTATATAATTTATGGTGATTTTAGCGGTTTTCAGGTACAATAAAATTCCAGTTTTACTAGTAAACTTGGGAGTAGTCATTTTGGTCATTAACGGTCATATTATCCAACGAAATTCACACACTACATTCACAACCATACGGGCCAGATTATACAATTTGGTTCCGTCAAATTAGGTGAGTAATTTCATTGGGAACACACGTCGAACAGGTATGGCACACAATTGGTCTAAAATTGTAACTTCATGATCTATGTAATTAAATATTGTAACTTGAGTATATAGCATGTAAGCAAGTAAAATACTTGCCTGGAGACGGTGAACTGATGGCGTGGCAGCGAAGGCAGTAATGACACGTCCCGGGCACGGAGTAGCAAGCACGCGACGATTCTCGGCTAGGCTTGGACTTGGCTCGAGCTTGGTGATGGGCTGTTGCGAATTCAGGCGATGTCGTGGTAGTGGTAGTCGGTTGATAGAAAGGGAGAAACGGGTGAGATTTCAGAGAGAGAGATCAGAGAGAGATCAGAGAAGCAGTATAAGAGAGAGAGAGAGAGAGAGAGAGAGGAAGACAGAAAGAGAACTAGAGAGATCAGTGAGAGAGAGTGTGTTGTAGAGGGAAAGAGATTTTTGAGGGGAAGAGAGAGAGGAACAGAGAAAGAGAGATAGATTTTAGAGAGAGAGACACAGAGAGAGTGAGAGTGAGAGACACAGAGAGAGTGAGAGCAGAGAGAGGAGATGAGGCAGAGAGAGATAGAGAAAAATGGCGACGGTGATGATGATGATGATGAGAGTCGACTGAGGTGGTGCTGTTGACGACGAGGGGGTGCGGCTAGGATGGTCGCGGTGTTGGGAGGAGGCGGATGAAGAAAGGAGGGGGTCGGTGATGGGTGCAGGGAGGAGGAAGGAGAGGGAGCTCGGGGTTTCTGGAGGGACGAGGGAGGAGCGAAGAGAGGGAGGAAGGCGAGGTCGGAGGGATGAGGATGCCGGCGGTGATTGAGACGATGGTGAGAGGAGGTCGGCTCGGGTGCGTGCAGGGGTCTCGTTGAGGATGAAGGAGGGAGCTTGGGTTTTGGTGAAGTAAGCTTGGGGAAGGAGGCAGAGAGATTGGTGGTCGCCGGAGGAGTCGGGGAAGCAGGCGAGGCCGCCGGTGAGGCGTGGGTTCTCGTCGGACACGTGGGTTGTAGGGGAAAAATGGGAGAAGTTTTGATAGGGAGAGCGAGGAGATGATGGCGACGGTTTAGAAAGGGAGAGGGGAGTGCGAGGGGTAACGTCGCGACGACGTGGGCGCAAGCGCGGGCGGAGGTGTCGGCGAAGGAAACGTGCGCGGGAAATTAGGGAGTAGCCGTTGGGGAGAAGCATTGTAGAAGCGGGTCGGGTTTGGGGAAGCGGGTGCGAGCAGGAGTGACACGGGCCGCAGGGGAAGTGGGTTGGGCTGGCGAAGAAAAAAAACAAAGAATAATTAATAAAAGGATATGGGCTGGGCTGAGAATAAAATGGATTAAGTTTAAGAAAATAAATGAATGGGCTGAGGTAAATTTATTAGAATAAATAGGATAGGGTAGGGTTTGGGATTTTTGGTTTAGGATAAATAATTTTATAAATAAAATAAATAAAATTATAAAGTAACTAAATATAGATTTTGGAATAAAAGGGGCTGGGTATTATATCATACCACCCTTACAAAAAAATTTCGCCCTCGAAATTTAAAATAAACGATAAATAATACAAATATAGGCAAAAGCTATTATATTGCAACTAACGCATAAAGATTTACTTGAAATAGGCTGATGAAGAAATTTGAAGGTTTATATATGTAAGAACACAAACAAAAATATAGGTTTAAATAAGTATGTGACAAGAACAGCTACAAAGGCAACCTATGAGAATAGCAATAACAACAATAATGAACAATGATATTCGAGGTGTACTCGATAAAATCGAAACTCAAATATGTGCACGTATAAGTATATCAAAGGTAGCACGGCAAACATAATGAGTATAAGGCACAATTATTTATAATAGTAAACGTAGGCACACTACCAGAAAATAAAGTAACGACAATAAAATAGTGAAAGATTTGTCGGTAGGTTGAAAACATTTTTAGGATAAAGTATCGATCAAGTAATTTTAAAATAACTTAGAAAACTCATATAGTGAAGATAAGCAACATGGAACAAGAATATGCGTGATGTAAGGTTGCGCTACTGAAAATAATAGTAAAGCTAGTAGTGGAGTACTTGAAATGCGTAAAACGGGAATAGTCGATAAAATACACTCTTCGATAAATATAAAATAATGAAAACCAAATTTTCGAATGATAATGTCCCTATATATATTTAGGGTAATAGGAAAAACACAAAGAGGTATAGGGCCAGCTAGGTTATTGATTACAAGGAAGTGTGGCTCATTCAGAAGGTTGGAGTGTGGCGGTTTTAGGCTGAAGATCAAGGAGACTGGGATCGGATCAGTACAGGAAGTAAGGATGAGCAACAAAGGAATACAAAAGGAAAAGTGTGGGGGAAACAACAGTCGGTACATCACACGAATCTAAATTTGAAGGGTTAGCGAACTCGGAAATTTCCCTAAAATTTTCTCCTCCCAGAAGGATCTCAAACGAGGCACAGACGGAGGATGAAGGGTGGACCTCTAAAAATCGGGTGTGGTACTAGTGAATCTCAGTGAGGGTTAAGACAAGGTAAGGAGTAGGGGTGAACAGATCTCAGTAGAGAAAATAATTATATAGAAGAAATAATCAAGTAGCAAGGGAACTAAGAAGATCGAAGGATTTGCGAACTCAGCAATTTATTCCATTCTAGAAAATTTTAAACAAAGCATCATCAAAAACGAAATGTCGCCCTAAACTATACACAGATTTTATTTGGCCAAGAAAGACAGCATCTAAAAGAAATCCCGTCAGTCGTGGTTGTGGAGATTCAGCAGGTTGCGGTAGGCTCGCACACTCAGGTAGGGGCGTCCATTTCCATAGCGCATCGCAGGTATCTCCATTGGGAGTCCTTCCACCGCAGGGTCTTGATCTTCTGGTCCTTCTTCCTCGGATAGAGCTTCTTCATCAAGGTCTGATTCCATGTGATTTTCTTCTTCTGCATTTTCTTACACGGGGTTTTCCTCCGCTGGATTTTCTTCTATCGGGTTTTCCTCGGGATCTTCCTCTATCGGGTTCTCTTCAGGGTCTCCTTCTTCTTCGTCGAAATCAGCTATCATGTTAAACTCTGGGACGGCTACTCCTTCGTCTTCGGAATCGTTGTTTTCACCAATGACCTGGGGACCGTTGATCTCATCGTCAGAACTTATCAGCGTGCGGTCTAAGGAAACGCATGACTGTGCATCCTCATCTAGATGCGGCGCTGCTCCGGGGTGGGCCATGGCCTGAAAGAAAAAGAGACATGATTAGACAATGGAATACATCAGGAAAATGGCTAAGTGTACGAAGTATGGGAAGATATGCAGTGGCAGGAATTGAAAAATCAAAGATTAAAATGTTGTGCTAATGAATAGTATGAACAAGGGAAATGACAAGAGAATGATACATATATTACGATTCAAATTTTATTTCATTCAACTAAAAGTTCGACGGATACAAAGGTTCAAACGGAAAGAAATGTCTATAAGAGGATGACAACATAATACTGAAATTGGAAAACATGAAAATTCTTCTTTGATTGCTAGACCGCTGCATCATCGTTACGCGAGTTGAATATTGTGTTGGGTCTGCTTTATTCTCAAAGTTCGAACTACGCAATAATCATCACTTGGCAAAAGTGGAGAGTGTGGATGAGTCTCCTCCTTGTAGCTCCTTTCTTTTTGGGTAACCGTTGATGAGATGTTCGCTGGATCCGCAAATCAGACATTTCCCTTGAGTGCGGTGACAATCCCTCTGAAGATGTCCTGGCCCCTTACAGTACCCACAACACGGGGTCTTCTGCTGCTTCTGTCGCGGGGAAACAAATTGGCGCTTCATCTTCTTCCCTTTTCCTCGTCTAACGGGGATACCTTTATGATTGGAGACTCCCGCTGGTGCTTGTTTACCCCAATCAGAGCAAAGCTCTGTTCAAATTCCGAGGCGGGAGATGAAGCAACGCTTCATCTTCCCCCAATTAGAGCAAAGCCCTGCTTTGAAAATTTAAAATTTAATAAATGAAGCAACGCTTCAGTATATTTGCGCTGCGCAACACGCCACGTGTCAGGCGCAGATGCATCAGCGCAGCGCCCAAGGCAGCGCATCCAATCAGAGCAAAGCTCTATTTAAAGAAAAATTAAAGGAAGCAATGCTTCAGTTGCGCTGCGCTGTGCGTTGCGCGACACGTGTCAGCGCAGATGCGCTCGCGCAGTTGCGCTGCGCTGTGTGCTGCGCGACACGTGTCAGTGCAGATGCGCTAGCACAGTTTCGCATGCACTGCGTTGTGCGACACGTGTCAGCGCAGTTGCGCTGCGCTGTGCGCTGCGCGACACGTGTCAGCGCAGGTGCGCTCGCGCAGTTGCGCTGCGCTGCGCGACACGTGTCACGCGCTGGGGCATCTGCGCCAAACAGAATTAAAATTCCAAGAAATCTTTTCTGTTCTTATTAAAACAAGAAGATTTTCTTCTGTAAAACAGAAGCCCTTGGATCAAAGATCCAACGGTGGGGAAAATTCCCCAAATCACTCAGAGAAAGATCTCTTTAACAAATTTAACTAATTTATGGGCACTATAAAAGAGACCCCAGACCTCAATTCAAAGGCATCAACATCTTTCTAAAAAAAAAGAGAAGAGAACTCTTGAGAACTCCTCAAGAACAACAGAAGGTAAAAACCTTTAGGAAAAAGAGAAAATTCTCTTATAGGCAGATTATTGATCTAAGAACAAGATCAATAATCTTAAATAAAAAGAAAAATAAGTAATAATGCACTTTCTTATGAACCATTGGTTCTTTGAAAACAAAAGAAAACTTGTTTTCTTTGATTTAAAATCGATCAAAATATAAAACAGTGCTTTGCACTTGAAAAATTGCGCTGTTGCGCTCCTTTGTTGGCGCAAGCCACCAGGGAGCGCCACGTGTCAGCAGCGCAACAGCGCAGCGCACTGACACAGCGCACTGCGTTATTGCGCTTGCATTCATCAGAGTGCGACACGTGTCGCTTCCACGAGCGCTTGCGCTCATTATTTGGCGCAAAGTGCCTCACAAGCCACCGTCAAATAATTAATGCATTGCATTATTTGTAGAAGGGCCTAGCCCAATTAAAAAAGACCTAACAGGCTGAACTAAATGCTTTGCATTATTTTAAAAGTGGGGCAGAGCCCAAGCAAAGACAGATGCTCTGCATCAAAAATAAATGGACAGAGCCCAAATCAGAAAGGCCTAGCAGACCAGAATAAAATGCTATGCATTACTAAACATGGGCAAAGCCCTAACACAGGTCTAACAGGCCAAATGCAAACGAAATGTGGGACGTTTCCAACTGGACTTAGCCCAATTTTGGCCGTAAGTCCTCAAATTAAATTGACTGAGCAAGATTGCTCTCTTAAATCAATTTACGACCGGTTCGAGGGTACATCTCCAAACTCCTCTGACACATGTCATTGTAATCATTCAACGTCGTCAGAGAGGTGACGGGTCCCGACGACCACACGCATCAATATGGACTGCGGGGTCCTTAAACTCGTGGACCGAAACGTCCTTAAACTAATGTTGGACCGAAACGTCCTTAAACTAACATTGGACCGAAACGTCCTTAAACTAATGGTGGACCGAAACGTCCTTAAACTAATATTGGACCGAAACGTCCTTAAACTAATAATGGACCCCTACGTCCCTAAACTGGAATATGGACCACCACGTCCCTAAACTGGCGAAGAACCACCACGTCCTTAAACTGGAACATAGACCACCACGTCCCTAAACTGGAATATGGACCACTACGTCCATAAACTGGAACAATAGAGTCCCCAAATGCTCTTTTACCGGATCTAAACGATCCCATTTAAGTCGATCTTAGCCCCAAACACGGCTAACGTATCCTTAAACATTCAAATGGATTATAAAACTCCCAATCAACTCTGGTTCGAGGGTACATCTCCGAGCTCCTCTGACACATGTCATTGTAATCCTTCAACGACATCAGAGAGGCGACGAGTCCTGACGGCCATATATTAAATGGATCACTACGTTAAGTTGATCTCAGTCTCAAACAGAACTGACGTATCCTTAACAAACGTTTAAGTTGATCTTAGCCTCAATACGGCTAATGTATCCTTAAACTAAAAACACCAAACCCAAATCTAAGTAAATACGGATTTGGACTAATCCACGTCCTACGGGCAACGGCATTACTCAGTCTCCGTATACAATCCACGGGCAACCACAAACAAAACAAACACACACGACACGAAGTGAAATTCTGGAGAAGGAGAAAGTTGTTACCGCGACGCGGTAGCGTAATTAACTGCAGGGGCTTGCGTTTGCAGGGAAGAGCGTCCCCACAATCAAAACCCCCTCAAGCGAGGGGGAATCTGACGAAGTCTGCTACATCGGCAGCATCCGTCTAAACCTCCGATACACGGTGCCATAAATCAACTTGGCATCTTCGGAGAGGTGGACGGATAAAACCAAATAGCATCTGCCCCGAATCTCAGGAGAGACGCAAAGTCTAGGTCGCCATTCGGAGGGGAACAGATTCTGGCACGCTCGGTGGAACTTCTTCCTCTTTTCACTCCACACTTCGTGTGTCGTCTTCGCGAACCAATCGCGGTTTGTTAAATGGTTGTCTTCGGATTTCAAGTTACTAAGATTTGGTCTCTTGCCTGGCGCAGAACTCAAGATTCAATGGCCTCTAACTGCACCAACTGCTCGAAGTGCCACTGCAATGGATGCTCCACCTCCCCCGGAGGTGTAGCATATGGGCCCCAAGCGGCTTCCTTCCTCACTCTGCCAGTAGACCAGGTGACCCGAGCCACCACTAGCCTGTTCTTCGGAACCATGATCCCACCTATAAGCTTTCCTACGCCAATACCTGCACCGGAAGTGAACAAGAAGTCGGTCTTCGACCGGCTCACTGCTACGACGACCCCTGTCAACGGGTCGCTCACTACCAAACCGACAGCCTCTGTTTTCACCAGGCTAAATCAGAACTCTAAATTGGCTGTCCCGAGGAAGGCAATAACTGTTTCTCCAGAAGTCGTCAAGGCGGCTTTCCCTGTCAAAGAGTCAGTCTTTTCAAGGCTGACGATTCCTGCTCCTCCCCCTACTCGAGGATCTGTCTTCGACAGGTTGAATATCACCCCTCAAAAGACAACCCCAGTCTTTAAGAGGTTAACACCGGCGGCGCCTCATTTAGACAGGGGGCAAAAAGAAGATGTCTCAATCTCTGAGCCAGTCCCAACGGCTCGTCATGCTCGACGTCGCCATTGGCAACGAGTGAGGAAGGCAGGGGGCAACTCTCCCTCAGGGCTAACTCCACCGGCTCCAGTAGTGGAAGTCAATGCTGCTATCCCAACTGGGAACAGCTTTGAACTGCTGAGAAGGGTACGAAAGAACTCTCCAACCGCTACATTGAAGAGATCTCCTCCACCTGCGGAGAGAGCTCCAGAAACGAAGCAAGAACAGCCCCCTCAACGGCTATCTTCAAAAATTTATAAAGTTTGGCGGAGGGTTCAAGACTCCGTGAATGACCCAGGTCACTCCTCTCGTCGCCAGAAAAAGGCGAAGGTGGAAAAAGACAAGGATTGTCCCATTAAACAGCAGGGGACAACAGCTACTAGGGTGCCCCCTTCAATGGTTCCTTCAACCTCAACGACCCACAAAAGAAGGAGGCCATAGAAAACTCCCGCGTCAGTGGCAAAAGTTAAAAATGGTGAACCCAAACGCCCTAAGTCAGGGGGCAGGATAGTTCATACCGTCTACGTGGCATCTGGTAAAGAAGATAGCCGCATATCAACAAGTCATAGAACGCACACGAGGTCAGTGGCCAAGGCTCAGGAGCAGCAGCAGAAGCTCCAAGAGATGATGAACACTATGGCCGCATTTACAGGGCCAAAAGAAACCACTGAAACATCCTCGGACGAGCGCCAAGAACAAGAAACGGACGCTGAATTCCTTCGTCGCGTACTGGAGAAGAAGGATAAAGAAGCCGCGGAGCAGGCAGCCAACATAAAGAAAATGGTCCTCCTGTTCCAGGATATGGTGGGTATGATGATTCAACAAGATCCACCTGCTGAAGATCCCCCGATCATCCTTGAAGACGATAGGGGAGAGACATCGAATCCTCCACCAGCTCTGTCCACGGCTAAAGAAGATACAATCTCGAAAGCTGATTTGGATGAGTACATAGCCCAACAAATACGGATTTATCATGCGACCGAAGCGGCCGGTCAGGTCGTAAAAACGGGCGGCCATATCCAAGTTGGTACGATCAAATTAAGTACCCACCCGGTTACACAATTCCTAAGTTCCATGTCTACAAAGGGACGGGCAATCCTCACCAGCATGTCGCCCAGTTCAATGTACTC
Organism: Agapanthus africanus; assembly: GCA_030015575.1. Taxonomy (NCBI): domain Eukaryota; kingdom Viridiplantae; phylum Streptophyta; class Magnoliopsida; order Asparagales; family Amaryllidaceae; genus Agapanthus; species Agapanthus africanus. The sequence goes on from CM057345.1 coordinate 15,932,230, forward strand.
TGCAGCAATACCGGTGGTGATGACAAGCTTTTACTTCGCCAGTTCGTTGGAAGCTTATCAGATACGGCGTTCGAGTGGTACTCTGAGCTCCCGAACGACTCTATCAAAACCTTCGCGGAGATGGAGCTACTGTTTACTCAGCGTTTTGCAAGCGCCAGTGAACGTACCCCGATTACAGCACTGATTAACGCCAGGGTAAAGCCAGGCGAGACGTGGGTTCAGTATGCTATACGATGGAGGAACTTGTGGTCGAAGTGCGAGCAGCGCATTGAAGAAGCTCCCGCGGTGGGTATGTTTGTGGAGACCCTTGATCCGCAAGCAACCATCTCACAATTCATAATGTTTTTCAAGTCAACTACCTTCCAGGCCTTGATCGACAAACTAGCGCAAATGGATCAAATGGGCCATAAACCCCCTCTTCCAAGGCCGGACTCCCGAAATGACAAATGGAAGGGAAAAGCGATCGTTGTCGCTAATGCTCAACAACAACCGAGCGACTCGAAGCCGGTTGCTCGTCAAAATAATATGCGCCCGTATGTACCCCTTGAGGATAGGATGGGACGTCCTTATTCTTTTCCCCGCGATAAAACGAGGAGGTTATTCGAGCTGGCGTTGCGCAACAGACTCATAAATCTACCGGATCCAAAACGTCCGTTGCAACCAAGTGACGTCAACGAGCCCAACTACTGTCCTTATCATCGAGTACTAGGCCATCCGATCGAAGATTGCTGCGTTTTCAAGAATTGGCTTGAAAACCAGTACCGACAGGGCAAGTTCGCGTTATCTGACAAATGGAAGGTGAATCCCCCGCAGCCCCACACCTCTAAAGGGACGAATACGCCGGGGGCAACATGCTCCGTCATTGAAGAAGCTCCTTGGGAGGTTGTATTATCAGCCAAGACAAAGAGGATGCTAAACGATGTTCAGACATGTCCAGCAATCAAGTGGAAGAACCCGTTGGAACCGCAGGTCATTGAGGGGATGTTGAAGCCACGTCCAACTCTAAAGACCGATGATGGTGGTTCAAGCACTTGCAGCCAGCCGTTAAAATATTCGAAAAAGAAGAAGAAGGAATCTAAGAAGCCCGTGAAGCCTGGCGACAAGCGCACAGACTTACAAAAGCAAATTGACGTGCTGGATGAATACAACCAAAAGGCACGGACTCCCATTACGCTCCAAGAGTTCCTCAATCACGTCTTTCAAGGAGAAGATGAGGGAGAAAGTTCATCGGATGAATCCGAGGAATATGTGGCGAGCTGTCATATGATTTCCCATTCGATCACGAACGATGAGGAGACTCCTTGCATTGAAACGCTGGGGGCAGATCTTGAACCAAAATTTCCGGAACTATCAGATGAAATGATTGACGCGTTCCTTAACGAAGCTCGACTGAAAAGTAAAGCTGATCGAGAACGCGAGACGGCTATATTTGAAAGGGCCAAGCGCCAGCGACTTGATGAAAGAGCTGAGATGATCCCGCTGGAGCAAAATGCCTCCACCGTTGACAAAAGCCAATTCAAGATGAGGAAAAAGTTTGCTAAGGCCATATCAATAGGCATGAAGCTACCATTCTCTAAAGGAAACATCACCGGTGAAGTGGAAACACACCCCTCCTATTGCTTATATCATCAAAAGATTTTGCACCCCACTCAAGAGTGCAAAGCTTTCGATAGATGGTGGTAAGGATATGTTGCTCATCGACAACGCTTTAAGCGGGAAAAGCGTAAAACTCGTCGAGAGCAAAGAAATACGACCGAAGGGATTAAAAGAACTACTGGCAATTGTCGCATGGTTAACACTGGCGGGTCACAAGTGCCTACATTCGGGAGCGATTCTGATGAAGAGCTGGAACTTGCCCCTCTCTTTAAAGAATCCACTTCGGGAAAAGAAGAAGAGCCGAAGGTCTGCGAAAATATCCGGCTACGGAATCGGACGCTGCCTGAAAAGAACCTCGGACCCTCAAACAGAAAAGATAAAGGGAAAGAAAAGGTCTCTGAAGATATCGTTTTAGATGACCAAATTCTGGAGGAGCTAAGCGCCAACAACCCGCCGAAGAAGAATAAGGTGGATTACAACGTCTTAGCACATCTGAGGAAGCTGCACTCACAGCTCAGCATTCTTGACGCTCTTTTGCTATCAAAAGAGGCGAGAGATTCGTTGATTAAGGCGCTCTAAGACCCGGAACAATTCCAAGCATGCCTGGCCGAGGAAAAGATGAAGGATGAATTGGAGGAAGTGCACACGGCCGATATTACTTTTGGCGATGAAGACCTTCTACTTGGGATGTGCGAACACAATCGCCTTCTCTATGTCTCGGGATACTGCCATGATATAAAGATAGGCAAAATCCTGATCGATAACGGGTCGTCTGTTAACCTACTCAACGTGCGGGTGTTGAAGGAAATCTGCATGAGCGTCCAGCACCTTGCTCGGAACAAGATCACCATCTCCGGGTTCGACTCCCAATCGTCAAAGACTCTTGGATCTGTGATACTGACGCTACGCTTCGGGCTACTCGTCACGGACATTAAGTTCCACGTCATAAACGCCAAGACATGCTACAACGCTTTGCTCGGCCGACCATGGTTACACGAGTATAACATCATCCCTTCTACACAACATCAGTGTATGAAGTATTTTAAGGATGGTTTCGAGTATACCGTGACGGGAGAACTGAACCCGTTCTCTGTGAACGAGGTCCGCAAATATGAAGACGCCAAATACTTCTTACCGGATTTTGAAGACACAGAGAAGTGTCACAAGCCAGAGAATAAAACTAACGCTACCATCCCTGTCTTCGGCAGTGATACTGAGGAGGAAGAGGAGATAGTTTATTCGGGTCCGCCCCAACACAACAAGCCGGGACCATCGGCCCCTACATTGATCTTTGGCAGCGACTCGGAAGATGAAGTCCATGTTGTATTCTCTGCTCGACCTTCAATACAAACGTCCGCTGATGAAGAGCAAAGTCTACAAGTCGCCATAGTGCAGCTTAAACACCATAAAGAACTGGATGCACTTAATATCTACAGTGTAGAAGAGTTGCGGACATCTATATCCCTCCCAGGCGAGAGAGCGAGAAAGCAATTCTATTTTACCGCTCTGAAGAAACCAAGGTAGAAAAAGAAATCTGGTATGGCGCGGATTCTACGCTCGACAGGCTTCAGCCTATCCGTCTCCCCAGATATTATACGGAAGGTTTGAAAAAGCTGCTGAAACGCCAGGAGATACCCTTCAAACAGACCATTAGAAATGCCAAATTCTATGACAGGGTCTGGAACGTCCTCGGGATTCAACGCAAACTGCTTAACGGGAGAATGGAAACAAAAGGGCTTGGATACATCCGGTCAAAGAAACGGGATTTACTACCCGGCTGCTACGTCGTGTATGACCTTAATAAAGAAGCGGATGCTCAATGGGAGGACGTTAATCCTAAGCCAGTGAAATTTCCAGATGCAAAGGAGCCCAGTCCGTCGTTCGAGGAACAAATGGACAAACTTATAAAGAAAGCTGGTCAAAAAGTCCGAGATGATCACAACCGCGAGACGGCCATCTACGAGAAAGCCAAGACGCAACGCCTTCTCCAACAGGCCGTAAAGGATGAAGATGCCGCTCCTTGTCAACCTGTTATAAAGAAGGCTCGGCGCAAAAGCAGAAATAAGTCGAAAGGCCAAAAAGGCGCTCAACAACAATAAAGCAGGGCTAAGAAGCCACGCAAACGGGAGTTGAGCGTTATTGATCTACCCCTCATGAAGAAAATGGGTCGAGCCTACTCGTTTCCTCGGGACAAAATGAAGAAGATACTTGACCTCGCTTTAAAACATCGGATGCTTGCACTACCGGAGTCTAAACACCCTGAACAAGCAGGCGAAGTCTCTCACCCGGACTGTTGCTTTTATCACCGAGTGATAGGGCACCCTCTCGAGGACTGCTTCACCTTCAAGAATTGGGTTGAAGATCAGTATTAGCTTGGCAAGTTCGCTCTGTCCGACAACTGGAGGGTAGCGCCGCCACAGAAGCATGAGCCCAAGGCCACGAAAGAAGAGCTGGTTCCACATTGGGATTGGAAGCGAATTCGTACTTGTCACGTGATAACGATATTAAAAGAAAAGCACGAGAACATGGATGGCCTTCCCTGGTGCTTCGAAAACAACAATGACGAGATAATCTCAGAATTTCCACCAGCGCCAAAAGAGCTGGAAGATGGAATCCATACCACTGCAGATAACCTTAAGAAAATTGAGTTGGGAACGGCGAATGACCCGCGACCGACATTCATCAGCGAGCTGCTATTTGAAGAAAGGGTGGCTACGTTAAAGGACGTGCTTCTATAGCATAGAGATTGCTTTACGTGGAACTATTCCGAAATGCCGGGACTAGATCCAGAAATTGCTGTACACAGATTGGCGATATCCCCGGACATCAAGCCAGTCAAACAGGCGCCGAGAAGAATGCGGCTCGAGCTTGAAATGAGTATCAATGCTGAAGTCAAAAAGCTGATCGACTCTGGCTTCATCCAGGAAGTTCAATACCCTGAATGGATCGCCAACATCGTCCCGGTGATGAAGAAAAATGGGACAGTGCGCATATGCGTAGACTTCCGCGATCTCAATAAAGCCTGCCCGAAAGACGATTTCCCAGTGCCAGTCACCGAACTGATGATAGACAATACGTCCACTCATGAGGTTTTCTCCTTCATGGACGGCTCATCGGGGTATAACCAGATAAAGATGCATCCCGAAGATCAGAGGCACACTGCCTTCAGGACTCTTCTGGGTATATTCTGTAACAAGGTGATGCCCTTTGGTCTAAAGAACGCCGGTGCCACCTACCAAAGGGCCATGACGAAGATCTTCGATGACCTTATACACGAAATCGTCAAATGCTATATCGACGATCTCGTGGTTAAAAGCAAATCATACGAGGAACATCTCGAGCATTTGAAGACTGTATTTCAACGCCTTCGACAATACAACTTGAAAATGAACCCGCTCAAGTGTGCATTCGGAGTTTCCTCAGGCAAATTCCTGGGATTCATCGTTCGACACCGAGGTATTGAAATAGATCCGTCAAAGATCAAAGCGATCATAGAAATGCCTCCGCCAAAGACTCTCAAACAGCTGCGGTCTCTCCAAGGGAAGCTCGCGTATGTACGGCGATTTATAGCCAACCTTTCAGGAAAGTGCCGTCCTTACAGTCACCTGATGAAGAAGGGAACTCCGTTCGTCTGGGACTAAAAATGTCAAAGCGCACTGGACGAGATTAAACAGTACCTGCAGAACCCGTCGGTGTTGGCTGCTCTGGTCAAGGGAAAACCCCTCATTCTTTATACAACCGCCCTCGAAGGTTCCTTAGGCGCATTATGGGCACAAGAGAACGACCAAGGGAAAGAAAGAGCACTCTATTACTTAAGTCGAGTTCTGTTGGGGGCAGAAAGCAACTACTCCCCCATTGAAAAACATTGCTTGGCGTTGATCTTCACGATAACAAAGCTCAAACACTATGCGTTGGCGCACGAGGTCCATCTCATTTCAAAGGTGGACCCCCTTAAATACTTGATGTCGAAGGCCATGTTGACGGGACGACTCGCTAAATGGGCCCTGCTCTTGATGGAGTTTTCAATAACCTATCAGCCGCTTAAGGCAGTGAAAGGCCAAGCCATCGCCGACTTCCTTGCTGAGCATCCAGTACCTGCCGGTTCTCCTCTAAACTGCAATCTTCCAGACGAACATGCGTTTGATGCGATCGACGGTGATAATACCCGATGGGAGCTTTATTTCGACGGAGCATCTTCCGTGAAGAAGCGCAAACAAAGTACCCCTATAATCAAATCGGGGGTAGGACTCATCTTTGTAACTCTACGAGGAGGGATAATGCGCTTTGCTTTCTCCCTAACGGAGCCGAGGACAAACAATGAAGCCAAATATGAAGCTTTGATAGCAGGCCTCGAGATCGCCATCGACATGGGAATTGAAAATCTCCTCATATACGGAGACTCCCAGCTGGTCGTTAGTCAAGTAAACGGCGACTACTAAACGTGCAAACCGGAGTTGGTGAAGTACGGTGAAAAGGTGCAACAACTGTTGACCCAAATTCCCTCCTATACTTTGGAGAACATACTGCGTGCGGAAAACAGCAAAGCGGACACATTGGCCAAATTTGCTAAAGAACTGGCTGACGAGAACCTCGATGACGTGAGAATCATGGTACAAAGCCGTCGGGTGCTTGCCCCAGCAGAAATATCTCCGGAATCATCCTAAGAAAAAGGAGCGAACGAGCAGACTACCCTGCAAGTAAAAGATTAGGAAAATACCGAGGATTGGAGAGAAGTCTTCATAGATTACTTTAAATCCCACCGAATGCCTAAAGAAGCGACCACAAGACATCAGCTCATAAAACGAGCTCTGTCTTTTGCCTTCGTCAACAATACTCTATACAAGAGGTCGTTTAATTTCCTATGGTTGAGGTGCTTAGGACCTGACGAAGCGAAAAGGGTCGTCCAGGAAGTTCATGACGGACTCTGCGGTTCTCACCAAGCAGGCCTAAAGATGAAGTTGAAGATCAAACGGATGGGCTACTATTGGCCCACGATGATCCAGGACTGCCTCGAATATATGAAGCAATGCCACTCATGCCAGATTCATGGGGACTTCATCCATCAGCATCCGAATCCACTACATCCAACGGTGGCTAGCTGGCCATTCGAAATGTGGGGGACTGATATAGTCGGCCCCATCGAACCAGCATCGTCTAGAGGACATCGTTTCATCCTAGCGACGACTGACTACTTCTCTAAGTGGGCAGAAGCAGTACTGCTGAGGGAAGTAAAGACGGAGAATATCCTCCATTTCTTCAAGACGCATGTCATATATCGGTTTGGAACGCCAAGACGAATCATCTCCGATAACGGGCCAGCCTACAGAAGCCACAAAATCAGTCGCTTCGCGCAACAACATAATATAGACTGGAGATATTCCTCAGTTTATAATCCGCGAGCTAACGGTCTAGCTGAGGCCTTCAACAAGACCTTGACGAAGATCATGAAGAAAATGGTGTCACGGAATAAGAAAGACTGGCACGAAAGACTGCAAGAAGCTCTCTGGGCGTTTCGAACTACGTTTAAAACAGCCACGAACGCAACGCCATATGCGTTGGTATTCGGTACAGAAGCAGTACTCCCTCTCGAGATAGAATTACCCTCTCTACGAGTGGCAGTCCACTACGAGCTGACAGACGAAGAAAATGCTCACCTTTGGCTTGAGGAGCTTGACGCACTTGATGAAAACCGGCTCATAGCGCAACAAAATCTAGAAGCTTACAAAGCAAAGATGACGCGCTCATATGAAAGATTGACCCGACCGAGGACATTCCGCCAAGGCGAACTTGTGCTAGTGGTCAAAAGGCCTATGATTCCCTATCGCGCCAAGCGAGGAAAATTCGAGCCAAATTATGAAGGCCCATACATCATAGATAAGGTCTACCAGGGTGGGGCCTATCCACTCATGGACATGCATGGTGAAAGGCCTTTCAGGCCAATAAACGGTCGCTTCCTAAAGAAATACTATGCTTAATGAGCCACAGCCTAGGTCAATGGTAAATGACGATGACTATGTCCGCTCGCTATCTTCCTAAGCTCAAACTCTATCAGCAGTAACCAGCCTTCTCAAAGTCGGACCGAAATGTTCTTAAACTAATAGCGGACCGAAACGTCCTTAAACTACTACCGCAGCATCTTTTAGGCTGACAAGATATAAAAAAAACATATAAAAATAAAATAAAATAAAAACGGTATGTCCATAAGCAAAAAGGGCACGGATGAAAACCCGAAAGGGCTCCGTGAGTAAAAACAGCAGGGCTACCGGCGAGTGTTCGTGAAAACCCGAAAGGGCGCGACCTCATAAAAAATATATAAAAATAAAAAGAATAATAAAAAAAACGGTATGTCCATAAGCAAAATAGGCACGGATGAAAACCCGAAAGGGCTCCGTGAGTAAAAACAGCAGGGCTACCGGCGAGTGTTTGTGAAAACCTGAAAGGGCGCAACCTCGTTAAAGGACACTTATAGGGTCCTCTTGACTTTGTAAGGAGAAACCACCCGCGTGAGATCCTTACGACTCACAAGGGAGCAACACACTTAGGGATCCCCACGATTCTTAAGGAGAAATACACTTGCGAGATCCTCACGACTCGTAAGGAGAACTCTCTTATGGGACCCTCACAGCTCATAAGAGTTGAAAGTCTTAAGTTACAGAGACCTAAACCTGTGCTTAAGCAACCCCCACAACTTCCGATATTGCCCTACAAGTGGTTTAATACTGACCCTTGTATACAATCCACGGGCGCGAATAAGCATTTCCCTAACCAAGTCTCATTCGTTACTGGGGATATGTTCGCATGGTGAACAACCCTTGTAAATCCTCTCGATTTATGAGGAGAAAACCCTCCTGTAGGATCCTTACGACTTATAGAGGAAACGAACACTTAGGAATCCTCACGATTCCTAAGGAGAAAATACACCTACAAGATCCTCACGACTTGTAGGAAGAAATACCTTTGTGAGACCCTTACGGCTCATGAAGTCAAAAGCCTTAGTCGGCGGGACCTTAACCCTGTTCGCTAAGCCACCTTTGTTCGACACCGACGGAGGCAAATGATGATTCGCTCCTGACAATATCCCAGTTGTAGCGGTGCTGATGCCGAAATCGACGTCTAATTTCAGGTTTACGGCGAAAAGCCAATAGGCCACACATGCATACGAAATAGCCAAAATGATAGGGCAACTCGCAATAAAAAGCAGCAAGTAAAAATGTATGCATGCAAAATAGCCGAAATGATTGGGCAACTCGCAATAAAAAGCAGCGAGTAAAAATAAAATAAATAGCCGAAATGATTGGGCACCGCGAAAAATAGCCGAAATGATTGGGCAATCGCGACCTTCGCGATATAAAAGCTGAAATGATAGAGCATCGCGGAGATAAAACAAAAAAAAATGATGATAAAACTTTGGCCCTACAGTTAAGATCACATCGATCCCTGTATACAATCCAAGGGCGTAAACAAAGAGGGAACCATACTTTCCCAACAGGCTCCGCCAGAAGACGAAGCCAAATCTCGACGGTTCAGTCCAACTCCGAAGAAACCAGTGTCTTCAGCAAATTCCTCGACTCACGGATACAAACACTCCTTGACGAGAGCCTCCTGATCCGCGTCGACTCGCAGAGCCGCCAGTGCCTCCGTGGGAAATCCTCGACTCGTTTCAAACCCTAAGGAAACAAATAATCCTTGGCGCTTGGGAAACAAATAATCCCTAGCAAACTCCTCGACTCACGGATACAAACACTCCTTGACGAGAGCCTCCTGATTCGCGTCGGCTCGCAGAGAAACTAGTGTCTCCGCGTGAAATTCCCGATTCGTCTCAACATGCAAATGAAGCCTCAGGCAGCAGGACTAAAAAAACTTGCTTCCTGAACAATGGGACCCTGCAAGTCAATCCAAAATGGTCTCTTGCATACTATTCACGGGTCTCACTCTCCAAGGTCGAGTTTCGACGAGGAGGGAAACAACCGCTTGTGGGTCCTCTCGACTCGTAAGAGGGAAAAATTCTCTTATAGGATCCTTACGACTTATAAGAGAAAACCACACTTAAGGATCCTCATGATTCCTAAGGAGAAAACCCACCTACGAGATCCTCTCGATCCGTAGGGAGAAAAGTCTCTATGAGACCCTCACGGCTTATAGAGTTGAAAAGTCTTAGGCAGCAGATCTGAACCTGCGGTCTAAGCCATCGCTATTTCTTAAGAAGGTCGGGATACTCGTCCTAATCATCCGTCAACCATGATTACTAAGGTGGCATACTGATAATAAAAGAAAGAAAAGACGGAGAAAATGACAGAAAGAACATCCGATTTACATTTAATCGAGCATTCGAGACACACTCATTCATGCATGGGCAGAAGACTCAGGACGAGAAATAAGACAAACTGAAATAAAAAGTTTCCATTCATATTGCCAAAAATTCTTACAATCATAAAAAGCAGTGAACGAAAAATATTATTACAACGGTATAACCTCAGATCCGGGGCACGGATTGAGGAATTCAAAAGTAAGGCCATCCAGAGTTCTTCTGGCCTTTCTAATTATTCTTATGCGCAGCCTCTCGCGCTCCTCTGTGTCAAGATCATCGGCAAGCCCTCCTGGCCTTCGATAAGCAGCAACTATCGTCGTCTGCTGGAAGATTTGATGTAGGATGTCAACGAGGCTGTCTCGCCGTTTCTTCGAGATCAGCCCTGTCAGGTACACTGAATGCACCTTGTCCTCGCGCATCATCCAGCGCATTGAGCGGTAGGGCCTCGTGAAGACCCGGAAATGCTCTCCATATTGCTCCCAGCATGACTTTCAAAAGAGCCAAACGACGGGGTAGCAGCCAACCACCGCTTGCGTTCAGACGACCCATGACCTATGCACATTGAGCGTCTGTAAACTCCTGGTTTTGTTGACGACCCTGTGCGCGGATATCATCATAGGTGATGAACTCGTGCAAACTGTATAGATGCACCGCCATTATACCCGGAGGAAATACCACAGGAAGATTAGCGATAGAAGAAAAATAATATACATAGAGGGCTAAATTCCTAGAGAGCAAAGCTCTGTTCAGGGATTAAAACCCATGAACAAAAGCTCAATGAAACCCCAATGGGGATCTCTTTAGATCAAAAGATCTGTGAGAGCAAAGCTCTTTGACTGAGATTAATTTAAATTAATTTGATTTATATTAATTTTACCTAAAGTTTCTAACTTTAAAAATGAGCAAAGCTCTGCTAGTGATCAAAAGATCTGTGAGAGCAAAGCTCTTTGATTGAGATTAATTTAAATTAATTTGATTTACATTAATTTTACCTAAAGTTTCTAATTTTGAAAATGAGCAAAGCTCTGCTAGTGAAACCCCAATAGGGATCTCTTTAAATCAAAAGATCTATGAGAGCAAAGCTCTGCTGGTTAAGATTAATTAAAATTAATTTAATCTAAGAATCAATTTTACCTAAAGTTTTTATAAAAGTTTTGGAAAGAAGAGCAAAACTCTAGAGTTCTTGAAGGCAAGAGCAAAGCTCTGAAGTTTTTTGAAAATAAGAATCTGAAAGATGATAAGCATCTGTGGGGGACCAAAGGTCCTATTTATAGGCATCAAGTGCCTCATCGACTTCCAAAAGTTGTCACGGCGGTTGGAATTCCGCCACCGTTGCGCTCACGTTTGGGGCCACGTAAGCGCAACGGTGGGGGGGCATTTGTTTACCCCAATCAGAGCAAAACTCTGTTCAAATTCCGAGGCGGGAGATGAAGCAACGCTTCATCTTCCCCCAATCAGAGCAAAGCTCTGCTTTGAAAATTTAAAATTTAATAAATGAAGTAACGCTTCAGTATATTTGCGCTGCGCAACACGCCACATGTCAGACGCAGATGCATCAGCGCAGCGCCCAAGGCAGCGCACCCAATCAGAGCAAAGCTCTATTTAAAGAAAAATTAAAGGAAGCAACGCTTCAGTTGCGCTGCGCTGTGCGTTGCGCGACACGTGTCAGCGCAGATGCGCTCGCACAGTTGCGCTGCGCTGTGCGCTGCACGACACGTGTCAGCGCAGATGCGCTAGCGCAGTTGCGCATGCACTGCGCTGCGCGTCACGTGTCAGCGCAGTTGCGCTGCGCTGTGCGATACGTCTCAGCGCAGATGTGCTCGCGCAGTTGCGCTGCGCTGCGCGATACGTGTCAGCGCAGATGCGCTCGCGCAGTTGCGCTGCGCTGTGCGCTGCGCGACACGTGTCACGCGCTGGGGCATCTGCGCCAAACAGAATTAAAATTCCAAGAAATCTTTTCTGTTCTTGTTAAAACAAGAAGATTTTCTTCTGTAAAACAGAAGCCCTTGGATCAAAGATCCAACGGTGGGGAAAATTCCCCAAATCACTCAGAGAAAGATCTCTTTAACAAATTTAACTAATTTATGGGCACTATAAAAGAGACCCCAGACCTCAATTCAAAGGCATCAATATCTTTCTAAAAAAAAAAGAGAAGAGAACTCTTGAGAACTCCTCAAGAACAACAGAAGGTAAAAACCTTTAGGAAAAAGAGAAAATTCTCTTATGGGCAGATTATTGATCTAAGAACAAGATCAATAATCTTAAATAAAAAGAAAAATAAGTAATAATAGTGCTTTGCACTTTCTTATGAACCATTGGTTCTTTGAAAACAAAAGAAAACTTGTTTTCTTTGATTTAAAATCGATCAAAATATAAAGCAGTGCTTTGCACTTGAAAAATTGCGCTGTTGCGCTCCTTTGTTGGCGCAAGCCACCAGAGAGCGCCACGTGTCAGCAGCGCAACAGCGCAACGCACTGACACAGCGTACTGCGCTATTGCGCTTGCATTCATCAGAGTGCGACACGTGTCGCTTCCACGAGCGCTTGCGCTCATTATTTGGCGCAAAGCGCCTCACAAGCCACTGTCAAATAATTAATGCATTGCATTATTTGTAGAAGGGCCTAGCCCAATTAAAAAAGACCTAACAGGCTGAACTAAATGCTTTGCATTATTTTAAAAGGGGGGCAGAGCCCAAGCAAAGACAGATGCTCTGCATCAAAAATAAATGGACAGAGCCCAAATCAGAAAGGCCCAGCAGACCAAAATAAAATGCTATGCATTACTAAACATGGGCAAAGCCCTAACACAGGTCTAACAGGCCAAATGCAAACGAAATGTGGGACGTTTCCAACTGGACTTAGCTTAATTTTGGCCGTAAGTCCTCAAATTAAATTGACTGAGCAAGATTGCTCTCTTAAATCAATTTACGACCGGTTCGAGGGTACATCTCCAAACTCCTCTGACACATGTCGTTGTAATCATTCAACGTCGTCAGAGAGGTGACGGGTCCCGACGACCACACGCATCAATATGGACTACGGGGTCTTTAAACTCGTAGACCGAAACGTCCTTAAACTAACATTGGACCGAAACGTCCTTAAACTAACATTGGACCGAAACGTCCTTAAACTAATGTTGGACCGAAACGTCCTTAAACTAATAATGGACCCCTACGTCCCTAAACTGGAATATGGACCACTACGTTCCTAAACTGGCGATGAACCACCATTTCCTTAAACTGGAACATAGACCACCACGTCCCTAAACTGGAATATGGACCACTACGTCCCTAAACTGGAACAATAGAGCCCCCAAATGCTCTTTTACCGGATCTAAACGATCCCGTTTAAGTCGATCTTAGCCCCAAACATGGCTAACGTATCCTTAAACATTCAAATGGATTATAAAACTCCCAATCAACTCTGGTTCGAGGGTACATCTCCGAGCTCCTCTGACACATGTCGTTGTAATCCTTCAACGACATCAGAGAGGTGACGAGTCCTGACGGCCATATATTAAATGGATCACTACGTTAAGTTGATCTTAGTCTCAAACAGAACTGACGTATCCTTAACGAACGTTTAAGTTGATCTTAGCGTCAATACGGCTAATGTATCCTTAAACTAAAAACACCAAACCCAAATCTAAGTAAATACGGATTTGGACTAATCCTCGTCCTACGGGCGACGGCATTACTCAGTCTCCGTATACAATCCACGGGCAACCACAAACAAAACAAACACACACGACACGAAGTGAAATTCTGGAGAAGGAGAAAGTTTTTACCGCGACGCGGTAGCGTAATTAACTGCAGGGGCTTGTGCCTGCAGGGAAGAGCGTCCCCACAATCAAAAACCCCTCAAGCGAGGGGGAATCTGACGAAGTCTGCTACATCGGCCGCATCCGTCTAAACCTCCGATACACGGTGCCATAAATCAACTTGGCATCTTCGGAGAGGTGGACGGATAAAACCAAATAGCATCTGCCCCGAATCTCAGGCGAGACGCAAAGTCTAGGCCGCCATTCGGAGGGGAACAGTGCTGGATTCACCTTCCTTCTCAGTCCTTCAGCCAACAAGTTGTTTGTTCGCTCCTGGGCTTCCTTTAGACCTTGCAGTACACTCAGAATCTCAATGGTCTGATTCTGGGAAGCGGATATAGATGAAGAGTCGTTGGAAGACATGATCCTGAAACAACAATTTTGAAGATGATATAAGGCACAAGCTATAAGATTCAAATATAATAAGGATTGGATAAAGATTCAAAAATATCAGATGTGATGAAATTTATTACAAGCGGAAAAATCAACTGTATGACTCCAAGTCGCTTAAACAGAGTATGGTGGTGTAATCGTGATGTAGTTCACCATTACAACCACGAAACTTTGCCAAGTCACCTGAAACCCTAGCGAATGGATAGTTGAACACACGATGTGAATATGGATCAAGAATGACAAGTTTACAACCTAGACCAAGGAATGTCTTAGATTGCCAAGCTATACACGGAAAACTGCAATCCCAATCGAAGCAAAACCTGGCTCTGATACCAACTAAACCATGTCACACCTCGCTTCCCAAAATACGGAATACAAGGGGTAGACAAGGTCAGCCATGCTCCTACGGTCAAGGAAATGTTCTGCCGCAGTCACACTTCGGCTTCTAGTTTTTCATGGTAAACAGTAAATAATGCGCAGGTAATGAGAAATGCAGTAACCGGAACAAAACAGTAAAATGAACTGACCTGATGGGAAACAAAAGATATAACTCTGGATAGCTAAACAAGGCGTCCGTGAAGTGTATCTAGTCCTGGTCCAGGCTAAATCTTCTCCTCACACCGAGCATGCATACTCAGGTCGTCAGAGCGACACAATAGCAATATAATATATATAAAATCATGTGACAATTCTAACAGTGATAATAGGTATATATATAACAGTAGATCAATGGCAGTATGGATATGAACATGCAGTAATCAATGCAGCGGAACAGTAAAAGCAGTAGAATGATATGCCACGTATGTCAACACAGTATGTAAGGTATATCAATGCTAGTATCCCTATCAGTCTCTAAGTCTCACTGTACAGGTCACTAAGCCTATCGTCAGTCCAAGTGTGAAAGTCAACTACTCGCGAGTGTCCTCCACCCAAGGGTAGAACCCAAGGGCAAGGGACCACGGGCCCAACATGTATATCACAGTAATAATCACGTACCCTGTAAATCTCCATATATCTCCCTAAATATATAAGCCGGCATAGGACTCCCGAGATTCTGTTGAACTCACACTTAAACTACCCCACACCCCGTGGTCTACAGCAAACGCTAACCATAACCCTAAATATCAATCGGTCGGTGACAAGTCTGCGCAAGAACTGGAGGCAGGACCTCCATCAAGCACGTCCCGACTAATACCTAAGATAAATGGCAGTGTCTGGTGCCTTATCTGTGACACCCGTGCAAGAGCTTCTATAAGTGTCCCATACCACTTATAGTCACACGTACACGCGTCTCACAGACGTCGACAATGCAATAGAATAATAAGGGTCACTGATTGTGTACAAGTACGTATCACTTTCACTTATTCACTGATACACGAACACTGACGTACTTGCCACAATCATCACTAATACCTAACACTGGATAATACACGTTATCACTAGGTTATCAATGCAGTGACATGTGTATGATATGATGCGTGAACATTATATAAAACATGTTTAGAATGTCCTGAATCAATAATCTACCACTTGCATAATTTATCATAAATCATACGGTTACAATTTAGTGAGACGATGAACATGTAATAATTAGTATGTTCAGTTATCTATCCATCGAATTTGGTTTCATGCCAATCGGGTTCCAGGATCATTAATTATAGCAATTTCATTTTAAGCGTTTACGGCTGGAAATCTGGTTTCAGAATCAGAAATCTGTTTCGCAACGCATTTTAATCCTAGTTGGGATCAGATTTTAGCAATGCTACAGTTGGATGAATTCTAGGTTTTTCAGTAAGGTTTTCAACTCAATAGACGGATCTTCAATCGCGTCTGTTCGTCAGGAGATATACACTGTTTAGTACTAGTATGTCAACTCTGATTCTGTTGGGACTGTTATGCGTCCCGATCTTTTAAATTACAGAATAAATAACAAACGATAACGAAACAGAATAAAACCACTTGTGTTGTCTAGCTAACAGGTTCACCTATAATAAACAGTGGAGTTACGCAACCTACGAGTTAATGAAATCTTGTGGTACCCATTACGGAACAGCAAGCAACAATTGGAGTCGCTCTGGACTGCAGTCCAGAGTCGCACTCAAATCCAAATATTGTCACAGTTTAAGTACAGGAATATCTGGAAACTAGTATAGGGTTAAATTTCGTCGAGTTGGCTTCGATTTGAGCCCTCGAACGCATCATTCCAGTATGTATATAATTTATGGTGATTTTAGCGGTTTTCAGGTACAATAAAATTCCAGTTTTACTAGTAAACTTGGGGGTAGTCATTTTGGTCATTAACGGTCATATTATCCAACAAAATTCACACACTACATTCACAACCATACGGGCCAGATTATACAATTTGGTTCCATCAAATTAGGTGAGTAATTTTATTGGGAACACACGTCGAACAGGTATGGCACACAATTGGTCTAAAATTGTAACTTCATGATCTATGTAATTAAATATTGTAACTTGAATATATAGCATGTAAGCAAGTAAAATGCTTGCCTGGAGATGGTGAACTGATGGCGCGGCAGCGAAGGCAGTAATGACACGTCCCGGGCATGGAGTAGCAAGCACGCGATGATTCTCGGCTAGGCTTGGACTTGGCTCGAGCTTGATGATGGGCTGTTGCGAATTCAGGCGATGTCGTGATAGTGGTAGTCGGTTGATAGAAAGGGAGAAACGGGTGAGATTTCAGAGAGAGAGATCAGAGAGAGAGAGAGAAGTAGTGAGAGAGAGAGAGAGAGGAAGACAGAGAGAGAGTAAGAGAGAAAGAGAACTAGAGAGATCAGTGAGAGAGAGAGTGTGTTGTAGAGGGAAAGAGATTTTTGAGGGGAAGAGAGAGAGGAACAGAGAGAGAGATAGATTTTAGAGAGAGAGACACAGAGAGAGTGAGAGTGAGAGACACAGAGAGAGTGAGAGCAGAGAGAGGAGATGAGGTAGAGAGAGATAGAGAAAAATGGCGACGGTGATGATGATGATGATGATGATGAGAGTCGACTGAGGTGGTGCTGCTGACGACGAGGGGGTGCAGCTAGGGTGGTCACGGTGTTAGGAAGAGGCGGATGAAGAAAGGAGGGGGTCGGTGATGGGTGCAGGGAGGAGGAAGTAGAGGGAGCTCGGGGTTTCTGGAGGGACGAGGGAGGAGCGAAGAGAGGGAGGAAGGCGAGGTCGGAGGGATGGGGATGCCGGCGGTGATTGAGATGATGGTGAGGGGAGGTCGGCTCGGGTGCGTGCAGGGGTCTCGTGGAGGATGAAGGAGGGAGCTTGGGTTTTGGTGAGGTAAGCTTGGGGAAGGAGGCGGAGAGATTGGTGGTCGCCGGAGGAGTCGGGGAAGCAGGCGAGGCCGCCGGTGAGGCGTGGGTTCTCGTCGGAGATGTGGGTTGTAGGGGAAAAATGGGAGAAGTTTTGATAGGGAGAGCGAGAAGATGATGGCGATGGTTTAGAGAAGGGAGTGCGCGGGGTAACGTCGCGACGACGTGGGCGCAAGCGCGGGCGGAGGCGTCGGCGATGGAAACGTGCGCGGGAAATTAGGGAGTAGCCGTTGGGAAGAAGCACTGTAGAAGCGGGTCGGGTTTGGGGAAGCGGGTGCGAGCAGGAGTGACACGGGCCGCAGGGGAAGTGGGTTGGGCTGGCGAAGAAAAAAAACAAAGAATAATTAATAAAAGGATATGGGCTGGGCTGGGAATAAAATGGATTAAGTTTAAGAAAATAAATGAATGGGCTGAGGTAAATTTATTAGAATAAATAGAATAGGGTAGGGTTTGGGATTTTTGGTTTAGGATAAATAATTTTATAAATAAAATAAATAAAATTATAAATAAAATGAATAAAATTATAAAGTAACTAAATATAGATTTTGGAATAAAAGGGGCTGGGTATTACAATACATCTTAGGTGATCCAACTGACACCAGTGGCTTGTGAGACCGGCCACCGTCCCTCGTCGGGGTCTCGACTGTATACACTAGTTTACTCCGGAGTATCGATGCCCTGTCTCGAAACTCCCGCGACTAGGGACCACTATTAAGGATGTGCTTATGGACTACCCAACTCTCACGTATATGATCGCCCTTATACTGTTGGCAGTCAAGCAAGATCCTAAGGGCTCTATCAACGTCTAACATGTAATCAATCACCTGAACATGTACACGACTGATAAAGGCAAACCAGATAGCATACTATCATCTCGAGTAAGACTGTCCTACCGGTATAGGTCCTCCTCAATCATTGCAATCACGTGCCTGTGATCCAATAATTGACTTTGAGGGCACTATATCCAACACAAGATTCCCCGGGGCACCATGAAAGCCCAAGTGTCCGCCATAGTTCAGGAGGCGGTTCAGGTCGGTAGCTTTCTCTGAAAATTCCTTAAGTTTTACTTCCTCGGTTTCAGTTTTTTAACACGTTTACTGTTTTCCTCATGTCTTTCGGCACTGCGCTCTCCTTGTCGCCATGGAGTCCGAGGAGATAGCCCCGGCAATGAAGAAGGCGGGCGAATCCTCCTCGCGAGAGGAAGAGCTCCTTTTTCAATTATAGCAAGCCGATGAGAAGGCGGCCCTTCTTGACTCGAGATTGGTCGCTGAGAGCCTGGCGGTCTTCAAGCTGAAAGAGTCCCATCGGCTCTTAACCGAATCCAACCGGGCTATCCAGGCCCAGATAGAGGAGTCGAACGACCTTTTCAACGCCATGAAAAGGTCGAGGGATGCCATCAGGAAGGATGCCCGGGCGGGTTTAGATGCGGTGAAGCTCATTGAGAGCAGGGCGGAGAGGGCCGTGGAAGAATATAAGGCGTCTGATCGGTTTTACCTTGATCTCGCCGACTTCGCGGCCGTCGGGTGGCATAATGCCCTTGACGCCGTCAAAGAGGATATGCCCGAGTTCGTCGACCGCAAGCTCTGAGCTAGGTTTCCTCTCGCCGAGGCAGCGCCACAGGGTGGTGCCGAGCAGGTCATAGAAGCCATAGTGGCCAGCGGAAACGCCGAGCCCGAGGTCACCGTTGTTGCCCTCGATGGAGGCGCAGAGCCAGGAGAGGTGGTGGCCGAGCGAGCAGCCTGAGCTATTCCTCCTTCTTCTTTTTCTCTTTTTAGAATTTTTGTAAGCCTCCGGGCAATTTTTGTAAGGCTGAGGTGCCCACAATACTTTGTGTATAATTTTGATCATAAATAAAGTACATACATTTTTCATTGCTCAAGTGTCTTCATTCTACAAGTGCTTTTAGCTCATCGGTCTTTTCATCATGCGAGTAATTTTAGCTCAGCATATATTTTTCTTTGCTCAAGTGTCTTCATTCTGCAAGTGCTTTTAGCTCGTCGGTCTTTTCATCTTGCATGTGTTAGGCCGGTGTCCACCCATTTTAGGTGATGGTCGCGCCTCGAGTACGAGTCAAACGATAGCCATGTGTAGGAAGGTCGGTATCCTCCCTTTCCCCGGAATCGAGGTGACGATCGCGCCTCGAGTACGAGTAGAATTATAGCCAAGTGTGGGAAGGATGGTATCCTCCCTTTCCCCAGAGTCGAGGTGATGATCGCGCATCTAGAATGAATCGAACGATGGCCAAGTATGAATAGATCAGCGCTCCTTGATTCCCTTTTGGAAGAGCCGAGCATGAGTCTGTTTGGCGGGTCTTGGATCCATGTCTTTGTAGGGCGGGAATCTACCCATTATAGATGAATCAAGCAGGAAGCTACCCGGTCGCCTCGTGATGAGGGATTTGGATCCACAGAATTGTTGGGCAGGAAGCTATCCATTGTGGATGAAATGAATAAGAAGCCACCCGATCTCCTCGTGATGAGGGCTTTGGATCCACAGTGTTGTTGGACAGGGAGCTATCCATTATGGATGAGTCGAGCAGGAAGCTACCCGGTTGCCTCTTGATGAGGGCTTTGGATCCGCAGCGTTTATAGGGCAGGAATCTACCCGCTGCGGATAAGCCGAGCAGGAATCTACTCGGCGGCCTCGTGATGAGGGCTTTGTGAACTCCCTAGTGTCTTCGTGGGGCGTCGTTCAACCTTCCATGGTCTATATAGGCGGGAATGGTGACTGTCATGGACGACACGTGGTAGTACTATATCGGGAAAGTGCGATATTCCGTGATTTGTGGCGCTGCACGAGTAGATCTTGGTCGTTGGAAGATATTTGTTGAGGCTATAAATACCGAAGGGGTATAGGTTCCTTCCTAGTCTTGCATTCTCCGAAGATGACCGGTCACGTGTATACCATCAGGGAGATCATTTTTCATGACGATGTGTACTTTGATAACCATGATCATTCTGAGGAGACGTACGAGGCGGTGATAGGCCGCTTGGAGGGCCACTTTGGACGCTTACTTCCCCGGCGATCTCCTCTCCTCCAAGTGTTAATTTTATGCGATATGGAGGACTTTCCTGGGTTTGTACAACACTCTATCTCCACAGTTGATGGACGAGACGTTCGACAAGATGAATACGGTCCACGATCTTGGTCTGATCTCGGAGAGCAGGTGAGATCGCTCGGTGGACCTACTTCTTGAGAGTTTTCAGCAAAGGTTAGTTGTCGTCGCATCTTGCTCGGCGGATGGAATCCTAGGCGAGTCCGTGGCTTCTACGGTTCATAGGTATTGATGATGCTCATAAGTGGTAACTCCTCATATCATGACACGTGGTAGCTGACGTGTCCCGGGGCTCACGGGAATAGGGAGAGCACCACACATTGGAGGCGTCCCCCGATCTATCATCCCGAGGCATGACCCGACCTCTGATGGAGCCCTAAACACTTTTATGCTCGTGATGTAAATAACCATTAGCTCGCCTCTGAGCCCTCCTACACGCTGAGCTTCCTCAGCCGTCCTTGGTCGCCTCTGAGCTATCACAGAACCGAGCTTCCTTGGCCTCCCGCTCGTCTCCGAGCCTCCCGCCGAGCTAAGCCACCCCGGCTCTACCGAGCAACCAAGGATGCAGAGCCCAAGCGCCTCCGCCACGGCTCCGCGTATCTCTCCAGAAGCGAGATATCCGCCACCCAACATCCCGCGTTCCATGCCGCTGTATCCCCCATTAACGAGCATAACTCGTCATTAATGTAGGGATCCTGTCAATCATGCAGGCGTAACGCCAGTGGCGTAACCGATGGTGAAGATCTCGCGCCTGCTCGCTCCAAGCGACCACTATAAAAACCCCTCTCTCAGACGACTCAGGTAAGGCAATTTCATTCCAATAAGCCGCTACTCTGCCTAAATTCCTCGGCTAACTCGATCGTCGGAGGGTCTACGGTGGTACAACCACCCCGGGACTTCTTTTGCAGATAGTGATTGGTAGAGTTTTTGCGTGCTAGGTTTATTACCGCAATCAAGACGGTTTCGCTTGTAGCTAGCCGGTTGAGTACGGGTCGTCCGCAGGGAGATGGGAATCTTTTTCTATGTGCTTTAACGAGTTAAGTCCAAATGTCCAGGTTTGTTTTTAGATTACTTATGTGCTAAAATGATATTTAAATAGAGCTTGTTAGGGTTAGGATTAGGTTAGTTTGAGTTAGGAGTCGCTCACTTCTTTCATTGCCACTCTTAATATCGGTGTTACGGTAATCGGCAACAACGGGGATTAGCACGACTAGGAAGGAACTTGCGAGTATAAGCTAGGCTTTCCAACGCATAAGTTCTTCCTTTTGGTGCTTGTCCGTCCGTTCTTGGCTCTTAGCCTTAACCTCCTGTTAATTCAACCACAACCGGTCTCACTAAGGAATCACCGCTATCATGTAGGATAGGGTGCCCTAGGGAGCGGATTGTGGTTCAATTAACGGGAGTCCGAATTAAGATGTTGGGTAAGAAAAGAGTGAGAGAGATTTCCTTCTCTCAAACTTTCCTTATCCTACCCTAACAAGTATGAAAACTACTCATCCATTATAAGGAAAAGAAAATAAAACAAAAGAGGAAGATAGAAAGAAAGAGGTTAGAAGATTACAACTAGCTATTTGAGATCTCACCTTGGCAAGGATCAAGCTTAAGCATCATAGTTGTTTTAAGGATAAAGAAAAAGAGAACAAGAAAGAAACAAACAACAAATAACAATAACTAGATTATCAAATGAAAAATACAAGCAAATATAATTAACAATTACAACAAGATAAGCATGGTAAGAACAAGAATTCCTTTATTCATTCTTCACTCACAAAAGCTTACTACAAGTTTTTAATGGAGAAGAGATGAGAGGAGGAAGAACAACAACACATGTATTCTAAAATCTAAATACAAGAATGAGCACCCTTGGCTTTGACAAGTTCTGGACTATTTATAGGCAGGAAACTGAAACTCTAGGGCAATATTCAGAACCAAGATGGAATGACCTAAATACCCCCAAAACCACTTCAGCAGACACGCCAGTACGGCCGCGGATCCACGGCCTAGATCCCCTATTGGCCGCGGATCCATAGCCCTATAGGGGAGTTAGGTCATAGGGTTTTGTGTGCTTCCCTGGTCTTTTGTGCCCTTTAGTCTGGTATATGTTTTTTCTCAGAATTTCTTCACGATTTTTCCAGAATTTCTGCTGATCAAAAGGTGATGTGATGTGGATCTTTTGCCATGATTTCCTTGAGCTCTGCGTAGATATGTTGGATCTTGTGTTGCCATTGAGCTTTGTGCATGAAAATAACATTGATTTGCCATTTTGTCTCTTAAACTGGTGTGCGGCAACATACGGATAGAGAGCGGAGACCCGTGTTTTATCTGTGGTTGGCAGTAATCCGGATTTTGTCGTGCTTTTCCATGAATTTCATCGTTTAGAGCCGAGAACATGTATCCTGCAATTGACTAGCAAACACGGCTCAAGAGTACCTACCGATAAGCAATGTGATAAAAATTGGGCGGTATAAAAATGCAAAAATCTGATATGAACAAATACCCCCAAACTTATCATTTGCTTGTCCCGAGCAAAGCCAATTTATTCACAAAAAATTTCCTAACCTCACTTTCGCAGGGAACGCGATTGCACTGAGCATGTGCAACAAGCCGTTAAACCTCTAGGTGTCCCTAGTAGGAGGCGTGTTGTCTCCTGAGGGTTTTCAGTGGATACTACCCACAAAATCCGGTCAAGCTAGTTTTGAAAATAACTATGATTCAAACCCTGAAGTTTTGTTTCAGAAAATAACAATTCTATTATCCTATGTCTAGACCATCGAACCTTTATTTTTCACATCTCGCTTCTTATTTAACTTAAGATTTTATATGTCTTTACGTGTAGTGCAAATAGTGTCGTTAAGTTCCAGAAGGGTCGAATAAAGTCATCATGTCACACAATAAAGCCCAAATAAGAATTTTGAAAGGATCACATAAGTTTTATAAAGAGTTAAGCATTTTTCAAGTTTCGTTTCCAGTAAAGTTTCAACTCCAGAATTTCTATCTTCCTTAATAGGAAACTTGGTCTTATTTTTCACTCCACCTTTTTCTTGTTTTCATTTTCATACACACCTCTGTGAACGTGCAATAGTCTTTATCATAGAATACAACCTTCATATCTCCGCTAGAAACATTTTTTATAAAAACCCGTCTTTTGTCAAGATTATTCTCACACAAAGAACCATTAGGAAGTTTAACTCGGAGAGAACACTTGCTTGACTTTGTTTTAATCTGGACTTTCTAGGCTTCTTAGCGAGCTTTGGGCCAATGCACCCAAACTAGTTGGTTTTAGGGCATTAGGTGTAGAAACACCCCAGCGGACTTAATTACTCAAGTTACCTAGGTCCAAAAACAAAAGACAATTTAGCGTGAAAATCATGATGATTCAATACGAACAGAGATATAACCGGTAGTTCAGTTATTTTTTTGGATAAAAGACGTGTTTAGTGGGTTAGGTGTGTAATCATTCCAATCAAGTTCCAGATGGGTTATTTTTCAGACTTAGTTCCAATTAAGGCATCAATAGCATTCCTTCGTATTCACTTCACTTCATAAACTATTCTTGATATTACTTATTTCAGAACAAACCTATTTGATCCTCAGAAAATCATTTATCCATTTAAGAGTTTTTAGACATAAAAGACTTGTCATCTAATTTTCAAAACTCACGACACGTGTAGTGTGATGTAAAGACGTATATCGGCTATAGTTAACTTCAAAGGAGAGTTATCTTTCAGGTTTTCAAAATCTAAAAATAAGATTTAGTTATTCTTATCTTATCAAACAAAACCGTCGAAATGTTGAATCAGGGTTCTCCCACTAGCTAACTTGACAGAAAAGTTTTTATGTTTTTAGAAAATTTTCTGATTTCTATGGATTTTATGGATTTTAGTATGCAGATGCAAAATATACATATGAATGCGAAGGTTAGAAATGCATACCGAGCGTACCCTTAAACTTGAACTGGACAGTGTCTTCACTGTCAATGCAGGAAGAGATCATTTGAAGGGTCAAAATTGTCGGTTAGATATACACAATTTTTTTTGTTTTTTAAAGAGTAAAAATGGAAAAGAATATCCACAAATAAATACAAAATGGTATATACATACCCCCAAACTTATTTGGAACAGTGTCCACTGTTCTTGGCTGGATAACCGAAGTTTGGTGGTAGGCAGAGGAAGATTATGCAGGGTAAATCGGCTCCTGTAAGACCAGGAGCTCCTCTGTTGGTTCGGCGCTAAGGTACGGCTTTAGTCAGTGTCCGTTCACTTTAAAAAATGAACCGTCCTTTGAATTCTCCAAATCCACATCGCCCTGCGGATACACATTCCGCACAAAATATGACCCTTTCCAGCGAGATCTGAGCTTTCCTGGATGGAAGTGTAGCCGGGTGTCGTAAAGAAGTACCTGTTGACCAGGTATGAAAGTTTTGCGCAAAAGGTGTTTATCGTGAAACATCTTCGTTCGGTTCTTAACGACAACCGCGTTATCGTAAGCCTCACCCCTAAGCTCGCTCAATTCGTTCAACTGCAGCTTCCGATGGCTGCCCGCATCTTCGAGAGACAGATTCAGCTCTTTTATCGCCCAAAATGCGCGATGTTATATTTCGACAGGGAGGTAGCAAGCCTTTCCGTACACAAGCCGATAGGGAGACATGCCAAGATCGGTCTTATAAGCCGTTCGAAATGCCCAAAGGGCATCAGTGAGTTTCAACGACCAATCCTTTCGGTTCTTGGAAACCGTCTTCTCCAGTATCTGCTTGATTTGCCGATTTGAAACTTCGGCTTGCCCACAGGTTTGGGGATGGTAGGGCGTAGATAGCTTATTATTAATGGAATATTTCCACATCAAGGCCTCGAAAGTCTTATTGCAGAAATGAGTTCCATTGTCGCTAATGATCGCTCGGGGGTGCCCAAACCGGGAGAAAATGTTTTCTTTAAGAAATCTAACGACAACCTTGTTGTCGTTAGTCCGGCTGGGCACAGCCTCGACCCACTTAGAGACGTAATCAACAGCGAGAAGGATGTACAAGTTCCCAAAAGAGCTGGGAAAGGCCCCATGAAATCTATCCTCCAAACGTCGAAAATCTCCATAACCAAGATTGGTTGGAGCGGCATCTCGTTCCTCCGGGATATCCGGCCCAAGTGTTGGCACCGGGAGCAAGTTTTGCAATAGTCATGAGCGTCTTTGAAGAGTTGTGGCCAGTAGAAACCACATTGCAAGATCTTCTCAGCTGTCTTTCTGGGGCCAAAATGCCCGCCACATACTTGATCGTGGCAAAATGACAGCACACTCTTGAATTCATTGTCAGGGACACACCGACGAATAATCTGGTCGGGACAGTACTTGAACAGATAGGGTTCGTCCTGTAAAAGTGTTTTACTTGGGATAAGAATCGAAGTCTGTCCTGACTTGACCATTCAGTCGGTAGCAGCCCTGTGGCCAAATAGTTCACAATATCTGCGAACCAGAGTTCACGAGATACTGTCAAGAGCTGTTCATCCGGAAAAACGTCGTTGATCGGAAGTTGAGGCGACGGCGAAGAAGGAAGTCGTGAGAGATGGTCAGCGACTACGTTTTCACATCCTCTTTTGTCCTTGATGACAAGGTCAAACTCTTGAAGCAAGAGGATCCAACGTATTAACCGAGATTTTGCATCTTTCTTCGCAAAAAGATGGCACAGAGCAGAATTGTCTATATAGACAATGACTGGAGAGCCGATGAGGTACGGCCTGAACTTTTCTCTAAAGCAAATACAACAGCCAAGAATTCCTTCTCAGTTGTTGTATAATTGAGTTGGGCGTCGTTCAGGGTTCGGCTCGCATAATAGATCACGTGCGACATCTTGTTGATGTGTTGTCCAAGGACAACACCATGGCAAAGTCGGATGCATCGCACATAATCTCAAATGGGTGCGTCCAGTCAGGTGAAGAAAGAACGGGAGCAGAAGTGAGTGAGCTTTTTAATGACTCGAACGCAGTCACACAGCTCGAGTTGAAGTCGAATGGCGTGTCCTTAGCCAGTAAAAGAGTCAAGGGCCTAGCAATCTTGCTAAAGTCCTTGATGAACCGTCTATAGAAACCGGCATGGCCAAGGAAGGCTCGGATGTCTCTGACGCATCTGGGAGGAGGGAGATTGGAAATGACCTCACTCTTCGCTTTGTCAACCTCTATGCCATTTTGCGAAATGATATGTCCTAAGAGAATACCTTCGCGCACCATGAAGTGGCATTTCTCCCAATTCAAAGTGAGGTTCTTGTCCTTACATCGGGTAAGGACAGCGTCAAGATACAGCAAACACTCGTTAAAGGAATCGCCGAAGATGGAGAAATCGTCCATGAAGATCTCCAGGAATTTCTCCACCATTTCTGAGTAGATTCCTATCATACACCACTGGAAGGTAGCGGGCGCATTGCATAACCCAAAGGGCATGCGACGATATGCGAACGTGCCGAAAGGACAAGTGAATGTGGTCTTGTCCTGGTCTTTTTCGGCAATGGGAATCTAATTATAGCCGGAGTAGCCATCAAGAAAGCAGTGGTACTCGTGTCCGGCCAATCGTTCAAGCATTTGGTCAATGAAAGGTAGCGGAAAGTGGTCTTTCCGCGTTGCGACGTTGAGTTTTCTGTAATCGATGCATACTCGCCATCCAGTTTGGGTGCGAGTAGGGATTAACTCATTTGCCTCGTTAGTAATGACCGTTATGCCTGATTTCTTGGGGACAACGTGAATGGGGCTAACCCACTGGCTATCAGAGATAGGGTAAATGATACCACTATCCAGACACTTCATGATTTCCTTTTTCACAGCCTCCTTCATGACTGGGTTGAGTCGCCTTTGCGGATCCCTGGCTGGTTTGGCATCATCCATCAGATGAATGTGATGTTCAACGATCAGGGGACTAATCCCCTTGATGTCCGCCATGGACCAGCCAAAAGCTTGCCTATTGCTGTGCAAGACCGCAAGAAGGGCTTTCTCTTGCTCCGGAGCTAGAGAAGCCGAGATGATAACAGGGAGGGTCTCGTTCTCACCCAAGTAAGCGTACTTAAGGTGAGATGGCAAAGGCTTGAGTTCGAGTGTTGGAGGTGAAACGATTGAAGGAAAGATTGGTGAAAAGGTCTCGAACTCAAATGATTCCAGCAAAGGTTCAAAACGAGTGTAAGCGACCGAGTTGGATGGTTCAGGTAACTCATCCGGAAATTCAAAGGATTCAAACTCGGGTGGTGAGTGGCTAAGATCGTTCGAGAAAGTGAAACACTCGTAGTCATTGTCGGGTGCAGAAACAGCAGCAGGTTCGAAGAGGAACGCATTAGTAGCGTTAAGGTTATCGTGATCGAACAAAAACTCCTCGAATTCACACTCTTCTGGGGTGATCTCCTGGATTGAGCAAACGTCTAGTATATGAGCATTAAGTTCGGAGGGCTGATTCCCCAACCTAAAAATGTTGAGTTCAATTGTCATGTTTCCAAAAGATAGGTTCATCGAACCATTTCGACAATTGATCACAGCATTTGAGGTTGCAAGGAATGGGCGACCGAGTATCACCGGAATTTGATTCCGGGGGTTAGCTACAGGCTGTGTGTCTAATACAATGAAGTCAACAGGGAATATGAAGTCCCCAACCTTGATTAACACATCCTCTAGCTCACCCCTAGGATGGGTGATTGATCGGTCGGCCATTTGGAGAGTACAGTGCGTGGGTTTTAGCTCTCCTACACCTAATTGCTCATATACTGAATACGGGAGCAGGTTAACACTGGCACCAAGATTTAATAGTGCGCGGTTGATGTTCTTATCCCCAATGGTAATAGAAATCGTAGGACAGCCAGGGTCCTTCCGTTTTTGCGGTAAAGATTGGGTAAGAGCATCACTCACAGCACTAGCTAAGAAAACTTTCTTGGGTACGTGAGACTTCTTCTTTTTCGTGCACAAGTCCTTTAAGATTTTCGCGTAGGATGGGACTTGTTGGACAGCATCTAAAAGGGGAATGTTGATGTTAACCTGCTTAAACAACTCCAGAATCTTCTCCATTTGTGGATTTTGTTTATTAGACCTCAACCGGTTTGGAAATGGAACGTTTTTAAAATTGGTTGAGTCCAATACTTGTGGAGGAGATTGTGGAGTTGGAACGGATCCCAGAGCTGGTGTTTTCGTGGAGTGAGAAGTGGGTCCGTTCAGAGCAGAAGAAGAAGAAGAAGAGCCTTTTGACGAATGGAGAATAGGCTCAGAAGACGAAGAAGAAGAAGAAGCGGCCGGGGTGTCATTATCCTCAATTGCTGTGTCGATGTTGTTGTGCAGCATCCTTCCTGATCTCAATGTAGTCACGGCACTCACATTATGGTTCTGTTGTTCAAGAGCAACATGTACATTATGTAGGTGACCGGGATTTGGGAGTGGTTGAGATGGAATCTTCCCCTTTTCTCGCTCGCTTAACGCCGCATTCAGCTGTGCAATCTGGGCTTCGATGGTCTTGATGCTTTGCCCGTGTGCAGCAGTGTGTTGCACCAAAGACTGAATAGACGACTGGATGTTGGCGGTGGATTGTGTCGATTGCTTAACGAACGCCTCCAGACTTCGTTCTAGCGAGGAAACCTTATCGTTGTTTGACGGAACAAAGTTGTTTTGTGGAAAAGAATTGTTGGGTGCAAAGTTGTTCGTCTGATTTTGAAAAGGTTGGGGTTGGAAGGGCTGCTGAAACTGATGTTGAGTTTGTTGTTGCGCTTGTTGTTGCGGAGGAGGGGGCCTCTGGAAATTGTTGCCTTGGAATTGTTGCTGATTCTGATTCCAGGCGAAATTAGGGTGGTTCCTCCAACCGGGATTATAGGTGGAAGAGTATGGATCATTCCTCGGTCTTTGCTGAAATGCAGCATTAACCTGATCCTGTCCTTGAGATGGTGGATTGTAAGGACACTCTTCGGTTAAGTGAGAAGGATCGGAAAAACAAGCACAAATGGTACGAAGGGGAAGAACAGGGGCAGGAGCAGGAGATGAAAATTTGCTCTCTATCGCTTCAAGTTTTCTCGTTATTGCAGCCATTTCAGCTTTCATCGCAATAGAGACATCGAGTTGGTGAATTCCTACCCTAGACTGACCAGTAAAAGTGGAGGAAGAAGAAGAAGTAGTTGGTCTAGTGCTCTCCCATTGAAGCGTTTGTTCCGCAAGATCGTCGAAGAATTGCCACGCTTCCTCGTCAGATTTCGATAGGAAGTGGTCCTGACAAATGGTTTCCAACAACTGCTTGGTTGCTGGGTTCAGGCCCTCGTATAAGGTTTGGCAAAGTTGCCATTTCTCGATACCATAGTGAGGACACTGAACAAGAAGGTCTTTATACCGGTCAAAGCACTTCCAGAAGGGTTCAGTAGGAAGCTGAGAGAATTGATTGATTTCGTTACGGATCCTTGCGGTTTTATGGTTCGGATAGAATTTCTTGAGAAACGCTTTCATAAACTCATCTCAACTGGTTATGGAGTGGGAAGCGGTGCTATACAGCCATTTTTCAGCAAGACTGCACAAAGTGAACGGAATGACCCGTAGCCGTATAGCATCGTCCGACAGTTGGGTAGTTTTCATCATGGCACAAACATTTTGGAACTTGTTGATGAAGATATAGGCATCTTCGGATTCCAGCCCATGAAATTTCGGAAGCATGTTAATGAAGTGGGGCTTAATTTCAAAATTATCCCCATTGGCCGGTGGAAGAGAAAGATAGGTGGGAAGTGCAGAACGGGTGGGATAGAAACGATCCTGGAGCGCGATTCGTTGCGGCGCTACAACAGGCGGTGGTGGTGGGTTATTTGCCTCCATACAAGGTGGAGTCAATCCCGGGGGAGTCAAAGAGATGTTTGGATTAAATCCTGATATCGCGGAAGAAGAGGTTGGTGATGGTGAAGGTGGGGATGTATGAACAGAATTCCGGTCAACGTCGGAGTTAGCCGGCAAAGGTAAAGGTGAAAGAGGCGTGGACGGAGTTTCGACGTCTAAGTCGATCGCGTAGTCGGTAGCGACTAACGTAACGCGGACTAGGCGGGCTCTAGTGTCCCGAGTCCAAGCGGACATACACTAAACGAGTTTAGTATAGTCAAAGCGGAGAAGGTGAGGGTAAGAAAACGTCAATGGAGAAATATGATAGGAGGTGGGTAAAAAAAATGGATTCTGGCGACAAAGGGCAAGTTTTTATAAAAGTTTTTGGTTTTGTGTTTTTTTTTCTTTTTAGAAATAGGTTTACAGAAATATGTACGGACTTACGACTTCAAGCAATCACAAACAAGATATGCATAATCACACCTAGATCTAGGGTCACCTAGGTCAGCTAGACAGCTCCTAACTGTTCCAAAGGGCTAGAAATAGGACCTCAAACCGCCTCTTCTCCGCCAATTGCGGCCAGGTAAGTGCCAGGTAAGTAGGAGGCTCCCCACTACGTAAGTAGTGGTCCTAATTAAGTAACCACTTGCCTTGGAGACACTTGCCTAGACACCGCAAAAGTCATGATAGGATAAACGGCCGATGCCTGTAACTAGTCCTCTGTCCTATTGAGCGCGAAGTCCTTAGGGCTGAGTTTAGTATTTTTTAATTTAAGCAATGGTCAATGCATATACTTTTTGTGATTTCTGGGGTCCTGGGAAGGGTGATGAAATCCCCACCCAATCTGGATTTGTTTCAAGCCTCTTAAAGTCCGTATTAATATATGCAAAGCAGTAACAATCAACTGCAAACAATTTTTATTTTAGCGCGGCGCAAAGAATCCTGCACAAAAACAATTTATTGGAAGGGAGAAGAGAGTTTGCGCAAAGAATGCTGCAGAAAACACAATTCAGTGGAGTTCAGAGTAGTGGGGAGGAGATAAGGAACACTCACAGGGAATTTGGCACCCTGAAGGCACCAAACGGCCGCGGTTCCGCGGCCTAAGCCTGCTTATGCCGCGGTTCCGCGGCGGTTTATTGGCCTTGGCGCTTGATTTTTCTTGTCGGTGCTTCCTTGGTTGTCCTCTGCTTGTCTGGATTTCCTGAATCTTGATTTACTCACTGTATCTGCTCCAGATTTTTACAGTAGACCATTGGCTTCGTCTTGATCCGTCGCGGTGTAGCCGCGAGATATGGGTCTAACTTCTCACGTCTTTGGCACTGAACTCGACCGTCTTTTTATCCTGCACACTTGCACAAAAATTAATCAAAAATAACAAGATGGTTTTTTACAATGTATATTCTTTTTTTTGTTTTGTTTTGTCGGTTATATTTATATTCACAAATTAACCCGAAATTACACAAAGAAATAAACTACCGTCTCCCCGGCAACGGCGCTATTTGATTGATAGAGTTTTTGCGTGCTAGGTTTATTACCGCAATCAAGACGGTTTCGCTTGTAGCTAGCCGGTTGAGTACGGGTCGTCTGCAGGGAGATGAGAATCTTTTTCTATGTGCTTTAACGAGTTAAGTCCAAATGTCCAGGTTTGTTTTTAGATTACTTATGTGCTAAAATGATATTTAAATAGAGCTTGTTAGGGTTAGGATTAGGTTAGTTTGAGTTAGGAGTCGCTCACTTCTTTCATTGCCACTCTTAATATCGGTGTTACGGTAATCGGCAACAACGGGGATTAGCACGACTAGGAAGGAACTTGCGAGTATAAGCTAGGCTTTCCAACGCATAAGTTCTTCCTTTTGGTGCTTGTCCGTCCATTCTTGGCTCTTAGCCTTAACCTCCGGTTAATTCAACCACAACCGGTCTCACAAAGGAATCACCGCTATCATGTAGGATAGGGTGCCGTAGGGAGCGGATTGTGGTTCAATTAACGGGAGTCCAAATTAAGATGTTGGGTAAGAAAAGAGTGAGAGAGATTTCCTTCTCTCAAACTTTCCTTATCCTACCTAACAAGTATGAAAACTACTCACCCATTATAAGGAAAAGAAAATAAAACAAAGGAGGAAGATAGAAAGAAAGAGGTTAGAAGATTACACCTAGCTATTTGAGACCTCACCTTGGCAAGGATCAAACTTAAGCATCATAGTTGTTTTAAGTATAAAGAAAAAGAGAACAAGAAAGAAACAAACAACAAATAACAACAACTAGATTAGCAAATGAAAAATACAAGCAAATATAATTAACAATTATAACAAGATAAGCATGGTAAGAACAAGAACTCCTTTATTCATTCTTCACTCACAAAAGCTCACTACAAGTTTTTAATGGAGAAGAGATGAGAGGAGGAAGAAGAACACCACATGTATTCTAAAATCTAAATACAAGAATGAGCACCCTTGGCTTTGACAAGTTCTGGACTATTTATAGGCAGGAAACTGAAACTCTAGGGCAATATTCAGAACCAAGATGGAATGACCTAAATACCCCCAAAACCACTTCAGCAGACACACCAGTACGGCCGCGGATCCGCGGCCTAGACCCCCTATTGGCCGCGGATCCGCGGCCCTATAGGGGAGTTGGGTCATAGGGTTTTGTGTGCTTCCCTGGTCTTCTGTGCCCTTTAGTCTGGTATATGTTTTTTCTCAGAATTTCTTCACGATTTTTCCAGAATTTCTGCTGATCAAAAGGTGACGTGATGTGGATATTTTGCCATGATTTCCTCGAGCTCCGCGTAGATATGTTGGATCTTGTGTTTCCATTGAGCTTTGTGCATGAAAATGACATTGATTTGCCATTTTGTCTCTTAAACTGGTGTGCGGCAACATACGGATAGAGAGCGGAGACCCGTGTTTTATCTGTGGTTGGCAGTAATCCGGATTTTGTCGTGCTTTTCCATGAATTTCACCGTTTAGAGCCGAGAACATGTATCCTGCAATTGATTAGCAAACACGGCTCAAGAGTACCTACCGATAAGCAATGTGATAAAAATTGGGCGGTATAAAAATGCAAAAATCTGATATGAACAGATAGCTCGGCTCCGCCTCAAACCAAGCCCACTGAGATTCACACGCTCAAGGAGGCAACCCTCAACATCAATATCAGTCGTTCACCAACGTTCATGACAGATCGACGGAGGACAATATCTGAAGGAGATCCTAGCCTCCATCAGTTGGCGCCGTCTGTGGAAAACTAGCAATCTTTCCGCTCATCAAAAGTTGATCTTCCGCTCTCGACTACATGGAGACTGAAGACCATGGTGATCCCAACACAAGCCGCCGTATTCCCCATAATGGAGGCGTGGACGGATCCACTCCTCCCCTTAACGCCATCCACACCCTCTCTGCACGGATCGACATGCTCGCATCCATAGTGGATGCCCTTGTTCGTGTCCAAACGGCGGGACAATCCCCCAGGTTGCTGTTCCCCCTCCCCGGGATTACGACCTCCGCAGAGGGAAAGATAACACTGCCCACGCTGGAACCACTGAATAACGTTTTGCTATCTCTGGAGGCCACAGGTCCCTCGCGGCGACCGATTCAATGACCCGTTGGTCGCCTCACAGCTCCAAGCCGAGGTCTCGTGAAAGATCCCCCCTCCCCGAGGCCCATCGCGCTTCCGTCCCTCCCGAGGAGGTATCGGTCAGCTCGCCTACTCCCAGGCATGGCCGGCACCCTCTCCCTCCATGGGGTCGCACGGGTGGCTCTCTCCACGATGACTCAAGAATGACCTCGCCAGGGAACCTAAGGAACCTGATAGAACGTAACCAAAGCCGCAGCCAGGCGCAGGCCGCCAGCGAGAAGGGACATAACTCCGACTGCGCCGAATCCTCGGGGTACTACAACCGTATTGACACCCTCGAAAAGAAAATCGAGGGTATACATCGGGTGGGCTATCCATCAAACGAGGGGGCCAGGTATGCCACCGACTCACTTATGAAGCCTTTCACTGAAGAGCTGCTCGCTGTCCGCGTCTCTTCCAGAAACAAGCCTCCCAAAGTGGCCCTTTTCGATGGGAAGTCTGACCCGAAGGACTATCTGGATGCATTCACGGCGGGCATGAGCTTCCAGGATAACTCAGATGCCACCCAATGCTGAGCATTTCCCGCCACTCTCATCCGGGCTGGACGAGACTAGTTCCGAGGACTCACGCCACACTCCATCTCTACCTTTGATTAGCCGGCCGCCCAGTTCCTCGGACATTTCGTCTGGAACAGACGATAGAATCGGACCGTCGATTACCTCTTCACTATAAAGAGTGGGGACAAGGAATCTTTTAAATGATACGTCACTCGCTTCTACAATGCTCTTGTTGAAGTTCCCGAGCACCGGGACGAGACTGTAATCACAGCTCTGAGGTCGGGTCTTAGGAACAAGGAGTGGCTCTGCTCCTTTGCATTGGCGCAACTTAGGACCATGGCCGAGGTAAAAGCTTGGATTAAGCGGGAAATCCAACTCGAGTCTGAGGTAAACACAAACATACCCTGGGGCGACCAGGCTGACCAAAGAAGAGGGGCAGAGAAGAGAAGAAGAAGAAGGTCGATCGGCCAAAGCCATACTCCCCGAAGTTCCAGGAGTATACTCCGCTCAACATCTCTCAGACTGAGCTGTTGGAAGAGGCGAAGGGTGAGCGATTCTTCAAGCTCCCTCCAGTCACCAATAGGGCGGCCAAACGGACTCAGGGCCCGTACTGAACCTTCCATAGGTCGCAGGGACACCCGACCGAGAACTGTAAACAACTCCGTGACTACATCGAGGAGTTGATTCGCTCGGGCCACCTGGCGAAATACCTGCAGGAAAAATGATAGGCAGACCGGAAGCAAGAAAACCATTCCCCTCTCGGCTAGTTAATGATCGGCCAAATCACGGTTGTCTCTTCGGGGGGTACGCATGAAGCCGGGGAGATTCGCCGCCTCCTACCCGCCGAGGGAACCGGCGACCAGCCCCGAAAGAAGAGCAAGGTAGCCGAGCCCATCACCTTCACTGACGACGACCTCCATGGAATATCCTTGCCTCATAATGACCCCCTCGTGATTATGGAACGGGTCCACCGCTACAAGGTCCAAAGGATATTGGTCGACTCAGGAAGCTCGGCAGACATCCTTTTCCATGACTGCTTCCTGCGTATGGGGCTCATCCCGTCAGACCTGCGGCTGACCACCCACATTCTGTCGGAGTTTACCAACCACACCATCCCAGCAGAGGGAGTGGTTACCCTCCTCCTTAACATTGGGTAAGTGGGCCATACGAGAACTGTACCGGTAGAGTTCATCGTCACCAGGATCTCCTCATCCTACAATATCCTCCTGGGACGCCCGATGCTAAACTCCCTTCGGGATCAAATCTTGACCTACCACCTCACGATCAAGTTCCCATTAGATCAAAAAGGAATAGGCCGGGCCTACGGGAACCAGCAAATCGCCAAGATTTGCTTCACGGCGACATCCACCTCTGAGGAGCGCAGCGACGACCTTGGAAGCGTGAGTGATTTCCAGGGGTCCTTGGATACTCGTGACGAACAAAAAGAAATCCGAAGGGGCCCAGTGGAGGCGCTAACAGAGGTCCCCCTCATCGAGGGGAACAATGAACAAACTGTCCAGATCGATTCCCTCTTAACGGGAGCCCAGTGTGAAGACTTGATCCACTTTCTTCGAGGAAACTCGGATGTGTTTGCCTGGGCGCCTACCGACATGCCCGGGATCAACCCCGAGGTAATCTCGCACAAGCTCAGGGTCGACCCAACAGCCCGAACCATCTGGCAAAAGAAACGAAGCTTCGCTCCGATCAAACAAAAGGCGATCGAGGACGAGTTCGATAGGCTACTTGCAGCCAACTTATTTCGGAATGTGGCCTACTCGGAATGGCTAGCGAATGTGGTTATGGTTAAAAAGGCAAGCGGAAAGTGGTGCATGTGCGTCGACTTCATAGATCTCAACAAGGCCTGCCCGAAAGACAACTATCCCCTCTCTCGGATAGATCAGCTTGTCGACAGCTCGGCAGGCCACGAATTGCTCAGCTTCATGGATGCTTTCTCCGGCAACAACCAGATCCGTATGAACCTGGCAGATGAAGAGCTTACCGCGTTCACAATGGATCGGGGGGTATACTACTACAAAGTGATGCCCTTCGGCCTCAAAAACGCCAGAGCTACACACCAGTGACTGGTTAACAAAATGTTCAAACCGCTGATCGAAAGGAACATAGAGGTTTACGTCGACGACATGCTCATAAAATCGACCTTGTCGGACGAGCACGCCAAAGATCTTGGCGAGACATTCGACATCCTCCGCAAGTACAAAATGAAGCTGAATCCCGCCAAGTGCGCGTTCGGGGTCACTAGCGGGAAATTCCTCGGGTTCATGGTTACCCATCGGGGAATTGAGGCTAACCCGGAGAAGATCAGCACCATTCTCAACATGGCCACGCCAAAGAGCAATGTGGAGATCATGCAGCTCACGGGGAGAGTGGCCGCTTTTAGTCACTTCATGTCGAGATCCGGAGAAAAGTGTCTCCCATTCTTCAAAGCCCTGAGAAAGATCCCAAGGTTTGAATGGTCAGAAGAGTGTCAGAATGATTTTGAGCAACTCAAAGTGCACCTGGAAACTCCCTCATTGCTCACCCGGCCAATCGAAGGTGACGAGCTGTTACTGTACCTTGCGGTATTCGATCATGCCGCTGGCTCGGTGGTCGTCCAAGAAGTCGAAGGAGTATAGAAGCCGGTCTACTACGTGAGCCATGTCTTTAAAGACACGGAAACGAGGTACCCGGCTATAGAAAAGATTTTCTTGGCGCTTATCGTCGCCTCAAGAAAGCTATGACACTACTTCCAGGCACACACCATCCCCGTCCTCACCGAGCGGCCCATAGGGGCTATTCTCGCCTCCCCCGAATCGTCTGGTCGTCTGGAGAAATGGAGGTAAGAATTATCCCAGTTCGACATCAAATACCGCCCTAAGAAAGCCATCAAAGCGCAAGTCCTGGCAGACTTTGTTGTCGAGTGTACTATCCCCAACAAGGAAGCAGCATCGGTGCTTGTCCCCGAGTCCCGGCCCTAGGTTGAGGAAGTGCCTGACTCCGTCCCCTACTGGGTCCTCTACGTCGATGGATTCTCCACCGAGAAGGGGAGCGGTGCCGGCCTTATCATTTGAGGCCTTAACGAGGCAGAAATGGAGTACCTTTTGAAGCTCGGGTTCAGAGCGTTGAACAACGCCGCGGAATATGAGGCCTTGCTCTCCAGGTTGCGAATCGCTTCCAGAGTGGGGCTGAAGACGATCCGAATTCGCAGTGACTCCACCCTGGTCGTCGACCAAGTGGCCGGGCGTTTCGAGGCCCGGGAGCCGCTCATGGTGAAGTACTTATCTGAGGTAAAGAGACTACGAAAAAACTTCGACGAGGTTCAGGTGGAGCAGATTTCTCGGCACCTGAAAGCCCAGGCTGACGCCTTGAGCAAGCTAGCCTCTTCCTATAAGGCCAACAATAAGAGGAATATCCTCTTCGAGGTCTTGCCATGACCTAGCGTGGAAGACAGAGAGGTAACGCTTCAGGTATACACTACTCAGGGGGAAAGCCGGGATTGGAGAAGGCCCCTCATGGAGTTCCTAAAGGAGGGCATGCTTCCAGAGGACCGAAGGGAAGCGCGTTGCCTTCGAGCTAAAGCCCGCCATTTTGTCTGGAGCAATGGAAACCTCTACAAGAAGTCGTACATGCAGCCTCTGCTCTGGTGCGTCGACCCCCACAAAGCCGACTATGTCCTACGTGAGATACACGAAAGGGTCGGCGGAGCGTATTAAGGGGCCTGTACCTTAGTCCAGAAAATGCTGCTCCAAGGGTACTATTGGCCGACGATTCACCAAGACGCTCAAAAGCTCATCAGAAGATGCAAAAGTTGTCAACTCTACGGCAGCATACCCCATCTTCCGGCTACTGAGCAAACGGCCCTCACCTCCTCCTGCCCGTTTGCCCAATGGGGGATGGACATGGTGGGCCAACTCCCCACAGGTACGGGCGGGCACAAATACATTCTCTTCATGGTAGACTATTTCACGAAGTGGATCGAGGTCGTCTCCATCAGAAAACCGGACACCACCACAACCATCAAATTCCTGCAAAACAACATAATATCCCGATTCGGGATCCCGAGGTGTATTGTTACCGAACACGGGAAGAATTTTGAAAATGACAAAGTCAAAGGATTCTGTAACGAATACCACATACTAATGAAGTTTTCCGTGGTCGCGCATCCTCAATGCAACGGGCAGGCCAAGGTCGCTAACAGAGACGTCATTGGAGGTCTTCGAGCTCGTTTAGAAGGAAGACAGGACAGCTGGGTCGAGGAACTACCCCGGGTTTTATGGGCCCTACGCACATCAAAGAAGACTCCCACTGGAGAGAGACCCCCTTCAGCCTTTGCTACGGCACTGAGGCAATGGTCCCAGCAGAGATTGACTGCCCAGTTACAGAGTCGAGCACTTCGACGATGAAGTAAACACCTCGGTGCTTCGGGCTAATTTGGAAATCTTGCTAGAGAAGCGGGACCAGACACAGATCAAAGCCGCCGCTTATCAATAGCAAACTGCCCGCTACTACAATGCACGAGTCAAGCATCGCGCCTTCAAGATGGGAGATTTGGTCCTAAGGCGGAACGAATTCATAGACCAAGGCAAGCTACATAAGTTCTCCCCGAAGTGGGACGGTCCATTCCTCGTCTCCGAAGTATTTCCCAGAGGAGCCTATCGCTTACAAGACGCAGGAGGACGCGAGCTTCTGCGGCCTTACAACACCGAGAAGGTCAAATTGTATAAGTGAATGTATTTTTGAGTTTTGTATCATTGAATATATTTCCTTCTTTGTCGAAGAGATGTAATTTTTCTTTATTATTAAGTCTCCTAAATTAAAGAAAACTCCGTCGACCTATTTCCCTCTTCCTCGGTTCCAAGACCCCTGGGTTCGTTTTTGTGAAAATACGCAAACGCACAAAAGGAATAAAAAGGAGACAAAACATGTCGCAAAAGAGGAACTTTATTCATCAAAGGTATTATGGGCTCCCCAGCCTTACACAAAGGAAAATATAAACAAAAACATTACAACAGAGGGGTAAAGGGTTAAGAAAACACTGCTGGTGGTATTCCGAGGAGATCGACGCCAGCCGAGCCTTTGCTTCCTCAGCCCGCTCCCTCTGATGTTTCCCGTGGACCTGTGATGCCACGGAAGGGCCAGAGACTGCACCTACCGGGAAGCCATCAGCGATCTTCCTTTGCTGAAAGCACTCCAGAACAAGTGCCACCGAGCGATCCCGCCTGCTCTTCGAGATCAGGCCATAGTGGTGGAGTGAGTGCAGCTTGTCAACCGCCCCGTCCTTAAGCTCCTCGGACAGGGAGTTGTGCAGCCCCGACAACATCCTCCAAATTGCATACATGAGCAATTGAAGGAGGGATGATCGTCGGGGAAGTAGACGGACGAAGTGTTCCTCCACGCGCTGGACCACTGCCCGGTACGTCTCCTCGATGCTTGCCTGATCGTACAAGTAGACGTCGTCACGAGAGATGATCTCTTAAATGGAGTAAATGAAACCTGCCATTTTTTCGTGGACGCAAACCTAAAAACAACCAACACGCCTTCACTACAAAGAAAAAATAAAGAGGAGCTCAGGCAGCAGGCTCCGTCGGGACCTCACCTTGTTTGACGCTGCCCTCAGGGGCCGAGGTTTCTGCTTCCGTAGCCGCCCCGCCTCCGGCGCCAGCCGCCTGCGGCATTTCCACTGAGAGGGGGACCCAAGCACGGAGCTCACTATCCGCAAACTCCGGCATCAACTCCTTGACGGCATTGGTAGCGCGCCCGATTAGGATGTTAATGATTCTTTTGATAAAGTTTATAAACTTTATAGAACTTAAAAAGAGTTTAAGGATCTTCATCATCCATTAACCTACCCTAATCCTACGAACCCTAACAAGCGGAGAATTACTCGCGCATGTTGGGAGAAAAAGAGATGGAGAGAAAATGCTTAATTAAACTATGAAGAAATAGAGTAAGAAAAAGAAAGCTACCTTTATTAATCAAAAATATTCATTACACTTGAATCCTTAGAAAATGATTACAATTTCTAGTTGCTTCTCGATCTCTTCTAAGGAGGTAGACGAACAGTTGATGATCAGCCTGGATGCGTGAGCCGTCTTGGACTTCATGATCTCGTCGGCTTGATGATTTTTCCAAGGGGCTCTCGGTCCTTATTTATACTCCAAAGCCAGAACCCTATCTTCCAAATTTGGAAGCCAAGAGTTAAGATTTCACCAGAAAAATCGCAGCTCCCAACAACTCGGACCCGCGGCGGATCCGCGGTCAACGGGTAAGTTTGACCGCGGATCCACGGTCTTTTATAAGGATCGTTCGATTTTGTCTTCTGGGATTTTCTTCTTGTGACACGTGGAGATCTTTGGAACTTTTGGAAATTGGAAATCTTTTCTTTAGTTCTGCCAGACTTGATTTCTTAGTTTGCTTTCTTAATTAGGCAGGTTTGCTCTTAACAACTTTGATTCCCTTGATTTTTAGCCCTGAAAAGTTCTGCACAATCTCAACAAATAATATTAGTGGAGTTTTGTTTTATTGAGATATTAATTTTACCATTAAGATTTGGTCAATGGTATCTTTGCATACATTTTCCTACCAAATGTTAATTATAATATATCAACACATGAAAAATAGTATTTTTACAGATAAACCCTTATATGTATGATATATTATAATAAAGACCTTTTTTAGTATAGAAATAGTAGGAAGAATGTAATAACAAATGTGCAGTTTTATCAACTGAAGAAATACCCCCAAACTTATCTTTGATCGTCCCGAGCAAACTAGTTTATTCAAGAGAAGGAGAAACAGAAAGGAGAAAACTAAGCACACTTTCGTAGGCAAACACGATTGCACTGAGCACGTGCAACAAGCCGTTAAACCTCTAGGTGTCCCTAGTAGGAGGAGTGTTGTCTCCTGAGGGTTTTCAGCGGATTACACCCATAAAATCCTATAATAAAAGAGAGATGGTGAAATTTACATATAAAGATAAGAACCATAAAAGAAAGACTTTGAAAATAAGAGTTTCCAACTAATACTAGTTTTTCAGTTGTCATGAGCCCTATCTTAATAGTCATGAAAAGATGTTAGAAATCACATCATCCCTCAATAAAACATCATCTTATTCTTCATTCCTACCTTTCATCCAAACATTGATCATATAACCCTACGTGTGTGTAAAGAACATCCCTACACTCGGAGAATTAAGTTCAAGCTATCATACTCTTGTCCATCTACCTCAGTACTTTTTAATTTGATGAATATTTAGATTTGCTCACACATTTTCATGCGACCGTTAATACTTCTTGAGGTACTAACCGACCGATTACTTATGTGCTTGCTGATTAGGTGATAGTATTTTCCTCGTCTTGCACCATCTAAGGCTTAGCAGTGACTCCCAGACCAGTTGGTCTAAGACACTAGGTGATGAAGCACCCTCGCTATATTTTTTTATTGCTGCCTTGGCGATAACAAAACCAGTGTTCATTTTTCTTTTCACCATTTTTATATTTTCTTCATTTATTATTTCTTTCATACTTTGGCTTTTAGACAAGAGCATTTCAAGGTATCCTCTACTATCCCGAGTTTCAAGACGTGTGTAAGTGCATATAGTAGGGTATCAACATTCAAATGTTTGGCTTCCAGAATAGAGACTATTTTTCAGACTTATTTTTATCCTCAGATTAGTGACTTCCTTCATCTTACTAACCCTTGGGACAACGACTCATAACTACTTATTACTAGTTCGTTTAAGAAAACTTCTAATTTTCTTGGTTTTCTTAAACTATTCCCATCTTTCATATATAATTTTTCACTTTCTATTCTTTTATTATCAAATTTTTTTTGTGCTTATATATAGTATAATGCAAAGTATACGTAAATAAGCACAAACCTAATTAACCGGCAACGGCGCCATTTGATTGATGTGAAAAATTGTGTGTGTAGTAATTAACCGCAATCAATAACGGTGTCGCGTGTAGCTAGACCGAGATGAGTACGGGTCGTTCTCTGGGAAACGTTGAATATTTTATTCTTACTTTAGGTGTGTTGAGAAAGGAAGGAGGAAGAATAAAGAATGGCTAAGAATGGTTGTAGGTGTTGGATATATGTATGCCCTAGAGGCCATTATATGATAGTGGATGTATTTATACATGTATGTATATATATATATATATATATATATATATATATATATATATATAT
The DNA here is from genome assembly GCA_030015575.1 of Agapanthus africanus. Classification (NCBI taxonomy): domain Eukaryota; kingdom Viridiplantae; phylum Streptophyta; class Magnoliopsida; order Asparagales; family Amaryllidaceae; genus Agapanthus; species Agapanthus africanus. The sequence continues at coordinate 15,974,832 of CM057345.1, forward strand.
ATATATTCAGTGAACATTCTTGCTCGTCATGATAGTATGCTATCTGGTTCTTCTTTATTTGACATGTTGATTTGATCATGCTTTTATTCATTCATACATGTTGATAAAGCCCTGAGGATATAGGCTTGACTACTGTGATTATGATGGAGATCATACTAGTGGGACATCTGTAGTTTATAAGCATATCCTGAAATGTCCCTAGTCGTAGGTGTATCGAGACAGGGCATCGATATACCAAACTAGACTAGCGTATATGATACTAGACCCATATGATGGGCGATGGATGTTCCCACATTCATCGATGTTTGACATCGAGATCGTATACGGGTGCTCAGTGGTGACTGGGTACACTAGACCGACTCACCGAGAACTCCTATATGGAATTATATCTATCGTCGGATAGCAGTTATCAGGTGACACTGGTGCAGGTTAGTCTGTAGACCCGAGATCGTCATAGAGTCTTGTGTGTTCTCCCACTGTACTTTGATTACCACCCTACCACGGCTCTACCGAGTCGTGCAAACAGGTGGCCGTTGGGTACAGTCTCGAGACACACGAAGGCAATGAGCGATAGGAGGGGTTTCGTCTTTCCTGGTATTGGGAGTTGATGCTGTGCTGTGCTCGACTGGCTATATCAGTAAGTCCCTGGCCAGGGCTGTTGAGATTTGCTGATAAGTGTTATCAGTAGTTTCTCGATCTGTTATAGACCATTCATCGGCACGACTTATTGAGTTATTGGGTTCGACGTTACCATCCCTAGACTCGATATACAGCATATCTGACGAAGAGACCGGACTGTACGGTAGTATTGCCGGTTGGCTCGACGGGAGTTATAACAGGTTCGCTTGTTTTCTTCTGATCGCTCAATACCCGGGTGGCCATTATATTTAGCTGACCGCTTGAGGCTTGTAGGTATTTGATATGATCATTATCTACTGCCGGCGTATTGACGAGTCTTAGAGTCCCACAATGAAGTTTCCTGGCTCAGGCGAAAAGATGTGGTGTGCATATGAGATATGCGCATGGACCCGATTAAATACGGATATGTGATACCGTATATTAATCGGGCATTTTCTATTGGTCGGGTCGTATGTGGTATGAACGGTTTGCAAAATCAAGTGTTGATTTAACAAATGACTTTTAGATTAATTCTTTAATCAAACTCTTTTTCTATTTTTGTATGCATGCATGTATGCACATGATGATGTGCATGGATACATACATACATACATAGTATCATGGTTGTTGATACAAGTTTGGTGGCAATGCAAGACTTACATTGTAGAATTATCTATTTATTTATCATTTTGTAAAAAGGAAAGGATAATTCACAAGAGGTTAATGTTTATCATCTTTGACCATGCTTCAACCACTTCTTAACCTTGAGTTAATTATCCTTTTACCTTTTAACTCATTTTGAAAAAGATCTAGATGATTCTAACCATGGTTGAAATGAGAAAGTATTAAATATATATTATTCTTTTCTCATTTCAATTATACTTCACTCTCATTTCTTTTTCCTTTTGTGAGAAAAAGCTTAGCAACCATCTTCTTCTTCCTCTCTTGATAATTTCCTTTAAGTGAGGTTGATAAAAGAAAGAGTTTTGATTATAGAAAACAAACCACATCATCATACTACACACATCTAGCCCATTTGTGTAGGGTGTTTGCTCTACTTCATTCACATATCGAGTAAAGCAAGGAGCTTTGGGAAAAAGGAGCTTCGGGTGGATCGTCGTGGACTTAGAAGATCTCAAGCGAACCTTTTTCCAACCCTCAAGTAGCCAAGGAGTCTAGCGTAGGGAGCTACAAAGGTTGCACTCTCTAAACCCTAGCCTTTTCTACTTGTGATGATGTACTTGTATTGAAACCCTAAATTTCTAGTGATAATTCTTTGCTTGTTCACTTAGCACCTTAAAAATTTGATTTTGAGACATGCGATGCTTCCAAACCCTTCATGAGGTGCTAGGTAAACCTAACATTGGTATCAGAGCCGACCTAGAACTTTAGGCGACACTTTAGCGAAGTTAAAACTTCGATTGAACCTAAAATACGGCTTTTTGAGCCTTCTCTGGACATTTTTTCCAAACTGTGTTTTTCCAGTATTAAAAATCCTTAAAAAATTCAGCAGGGAAATCTAAGCACCACTGTAAAAAACGAAGCCATGAACAGTTACTTCCACCGCGGAACCGCGGCCAGAGCTTGCTTGGGCCGCGGCTCCGCGGCCGTACACATGAGATAATGCCTCGTTTTTGTACAGTAATGTTTAGAACTGCTTGTAGATATTTTGGGGTATTTTTAATCTGATTCAAGTGTTGAATGTTCTGGGGATGGTTTTGGATTTGGTGATTCGATCGGAATTTTAATTTCATGCCTTTTTCCGGAAAATTTAGAAAGTATTAAAAAGTTCGAACGGATATCATTAACTCACTTTTTCCCGACACGAAAAATTTTCAAGTATTGAATCTTTTCTTGAGTTTAAATTTTTCGGAAATACGTGCAAGTTTTGTGGTGGACCCTCTAGAAAAACACAAACCTTAACTCGATTATGTGACCGTCTGAACTGCCTCTGAACCTTAGGGTTTGAGGCAGTACGGCATGCCACATGTGAGGCGTTGGCTTGACCCTTCTACGGCTGGACCGCTACTATTGTGACACATTCCGGTTTTTTTTTAAACTCCGCTCAAGTGTTGAGCTTTAGGAAATTTTGGGTATTTGATTATTCGATCGAAAAGTTTAACACTGTCTATTTATCTGGAATGTGATACAATATGTGGAATTCATATAGTTAGGCATGAAATGCGAAGTATGTGATATTTCGGATTTACGATGTCTAAAGAGAATGTGGATTCCAAATATTGTAGTTTTACACTTTCTTTTCTGTGACCGTAAGTGTAGTATGTCGCTTATCGCCGATTTCGTTGCTATACATCAACGACAATCGGGGTACGCATACTTACTTACGTTGATGATATATGATATTATGTGTTGCTGAGATATGATGTGCAGAATTGTCGCGATTGAATAGCCAGGGGGTTTTATGTGAGATGAGAGTTTTATTTTCATTCATGTAAAATTCAAATGTAATGTAATATTCTTTTATTTGGGGCACTTCCGGGTTGAGGTTGATGTCATCAGTGTTGTATATTATTTACTTTTCCGCATTAGGATAGACCCAAGGAGGGGAGCACAAGTGACCGGGTTCTGGGGTTCAGTGGGAGGCCATCTCGAGGAGTCGAGACCCGGTCTCCTAAACTCCAGGATTGGTAGGGTCGCTTGCCGCTCTCGTAGGGGTCTAGGGGTGTGGGCTTGGCTATTCATCGCGACTATGGAATCCGTATTTTCTATTGTTGGCTAAATACTAAATATGGACGTCCTACTATATCCCACATTATATCCGCGTTTCTGCTGCCTGTGTTCTGTGATATCTGAGACGAATGATATATTATATATGAGATATATAGTAGACGTTGCTTATGTTTTACACCCGTGCTAGTCCCATCCCGGTATGCCGTTAGTTAAGTAACCTAACTGTGCATAACGGAACATTGCGGCGAATGCGGATGGCATAAGCGTACGTTGTATTTTCGTTTCTTTTCTGTGATTGGCTTAAGGACTTAAATGATGGGACTACATTAATATGATTAATGTAAAGAAAATAAACCTAAAATGATGTTGTAGAATCGGATTTGAAAACCACTCGGCTCTTTATGAAAAAGCTATATTTCAAAACTGCGGAGCTCAAGCCACTCCTTTTGAAAACCATTTGATCCTACAACGATATCAAGTTCAAAGCATTAAAGATTTTCTTAAAAATCATCCGCAACCCTCCGTCATTTTAGGAAATAGAGTACTTAGTATTCGTGCTACGTTTGTTGACCTTAGCCAAGGCGTAGTGTACGGTAGCTAAGTGATGTCTTCCTACAATGCATATGATGCAGATTAATTAGGACGGGCATATGACTTTATTAACCTTAGCCAAGGGTCATGTAAACGGGTCTGATTAATCAAGAAATGACGGGTTGAACTTAACTAGTGCTTGTGATTTGTTGACCATAGCCAAGGTCATGAGTGCTAGGGGTAAAAATCATATCGGGAATTTCAAGTGTTGAGATTTGCAATGAGATTGCATACCTTCCATATGATGGTTGGATCCCGATCCCACTGTGGGCAATAGTTGCTCCCAGGAGAGTTTTGCAGTTTACAATTAGCTAACTTATTAGGTGTCTAGAAAGGTGTTAACGGGGCTACACCTCTGGAAAAACGAGGTTTACTTTAATTAGGTCCGTGCGAAAGCACGGAGAACCTTCCTCAAGTACCGACACTGGCCTGGCCGAACGGTTAGCGAAGTTGTAGACTGTAATTAATCCTGGGTAGTTTTCTTTTTAAAGGTTTGAAAGAAAAACTTGATTAAAGCAGTGGGGGACATCGATTAGACAAGATAATAACCAATCTGATCTTTGCAAGAGCTTTCGCTGAGTGTATTCTTTTCTCTCTCTTAATGGCAGATACCAATGACTGGACTCAAGCTTCTACTAGATAAAAATAAACTGAATGGGACCAATTATAAAGACTGGTTGAGGAATTTGAAAATAGCCTTGACTTATGATAAAGTATCATATGTCCTCACGGCTTCAGCCCCGCCTGTCCCAGGTCCAAAATCCTCAATTGCGGACAAAGAAGTCCGCAAGACATGAGACGCTGACTGTGCCACGGCCAAATGCCTCGTGCTTGTATCGATGGAAAACACACATCAAATGCAGCACGAGAATATGGACATTCAAGCCATATTTCTCCATACAAAGGAGTTGTATGGAGAGCAATCCCGTGTATTACGATACGAAGCATCAAAGAAATTGTTTCAGATGCGAATGGCCCCTGGCACACCGGTAGGAGACCATGTTCTGAAGATGACATCTCTTATAGAAGAGCTTGAAGACCTTGGATGGACAATGGACAATGAACAATATACGGATATTATTTTACAGTCACTCCCCTCCACCTTTGCTCAATTCATAGTTAACTTCAACATGCACAACTTGGAGAGGGAACTACCTGAACTCCTTAATATGTTAAGGAGTGCAGAGAGCACACTAAAATCAGTGAAAACTCCCGTTTTGACTGTTGGACAATATTCCTCTTCTCGCCCAAAGGCTAAGGCCAAGGGAAAGAAGAAGAAGAAGCCCACCAATCCTAAGGGTCGAGTTAAAAAGGTTAAGGGGAAGGAAAAGTCCAAAGCTGGAGAATCGGGGAAAGGGGAATGTTTTCATTGCCACAAAATAGGACATTGGAAGCGCAACTGTACCGAATACTTAAATCTCAAGAAGAATCATGGGGATGCTTCCGCTTCAGGTGTGTTTGTGACAGAAAACTGTTTTTCAATACACTCTGCTTCCTGGGTATTAGATACCGGTTCAGGTTCTCACATTTACAATTCTATGCAGGGGCTGAGAAATAGCAAAGTTTTGAAGACAGGTGATCATACTCTCCGCGTTGGAAATGGTTCCAATGTACATACAGTCGCAGTGGGAGAGTATCACTTGGGGTTGCCATCTGGGTGTATATTGGTTTTGAACCCATGTTATTTTGCACCAAGTATGCTTTGTAATATAATATCTGTTTTTTTGTTAGACAATGAAGGATATAATTTTATATTGCAGAACAATGTTATGAACATTCACCTGAATCAAATGTTGGTTGGGTATGGTACGCTTAATAACGGGATATAGGTCCTAAATCAACACACAGTTTTCAGCATACAACACACTAATAAAAGAAAACTTTCAGAAATAAATGAAGCTTTTCTTTGGCACTGTAGACTTGGTCATATTAACGAAACAAGACTAAACAAATTACACAAAGATGGATATTTAAACCCTTTTGAATATAAATCTTATGCGACTTGCCAGTCTTGTATCAAGGGTAAAATGACCAAAACTCCGTTTACCGGACACGGAGAAAGAGCTACCGAGCTCCTAGGACTCATACATAGTGATGTATGTGGGCCAATGTCTATACAGGCTAGAAGCGGTTTTTCTTATTTCATTAATTTCACTGACGATTTCTCAAGATTCGGTCATGTATTTTTATTAAAGCATAAATCCAAAGCTTTCGAGAAATTCACTGAATATAAACAAGAAGTAGAAAAACAAACCGGCTTGAGTATCAAGATGCTTCGATCAGATCGAGGTGGGGAGTACCTCAGTACAGAATTTGCAAACTTCCTAAAAGAGAATGGGATTCTCTCTCAACTCACTCCTCCTTACACACCACAGCACAACGGTGTGTCTGACCGACGGAATAGGACCCTATTAGATATGGTCCGATCCATGATGAGTGATGCTGAGTTACCTGTCTCATTTTGGGGGCATGCATTAGAGACTGCAGCGTTTCTGCTCAACAGGGTTCCAACCAAAACCGTGTCTACCACGCCATATGAGATATGGCATGGGAAGAGACCATCTCTTAAGAGAATTAAGATTTGGGGTTCCCCGGCCTATGTTAAAAAGTAGAATCCGGACAAACTCGAGACACGGTCGGTCATGTGTAACTTTGTGGGATATCCAAGGAACTCTTATGGATATCTATTCTACCACAAGGAGGAACAAAAGGCGTTTGTTTCTCAGCATGCCACATTCTTGGAAAAAGAGTTTTTCACAGAAAAAGATGATGGCAAAGTGGTGGATCTAGAAGAGGTTCTAGAGACACAAACTACAAATGACGACTTGGTTGAACCGGCTGTTGCAATAGAAACTGGGAACCTCGGCCACTCCGCAGGTCTGGTAGGACTTCTCGCCTACCGGAGAGGTACTACGGTTTCCTCATTGATGGTGACAGAGAAGACTGCATCATGGAGGATGATGATCCTACCAGTTTTCAGCAAGCTATCACGAGTAGAGACTCTGTGAAGTGGTTGGATACCATGAGATCCGAAATGGAGTCTATGTACACCAACAAAGTATGGACTTTAGACGTTGTACCCCCTGGGGTAAAACCTGTGGGGTGCAAATGGATCTTTAAAAGAAATATTGGTGTAGATGGGCAGGTAGAGACCTATAAGGCAAGACTTGTGGTGAAGGGTTTTCGTCAAAGACCAGGTTTGGATTATGACGAGACTTTTTCGCCCGTAACCATGCTTAAATCCATTCGGATCCTACTTGCTATTGCTGCTCACTACGACTATGAAATCTGGCAGATGGATGTTAAAACGGCATTTCTAAATGGAGATTTAAAAGAATGTGTTTATATAGATCAGCCGTAGGGCTTCATTGACAGTGGAAGTAGCGGGAAAGCATGTAGATTGCTTAAATCCATATATGGGTTAAAGCAGGCATCACGGAGTTGGAACATCTGTTTCGATGATGTTATCAAAGAGTTTGATTTCATCAAAAATCCAGATGAACCTTATGTTTATAAGAAGGCTGTAGGGAGAGCTGTCACATTCCTCGTATTGTATGTGGATGGCATTCTTCTGATAGGAAATGATATTCCTATGCTACAGTCGGTCAAATCTTTCTTATCACTAAGGTTCTCCATGAAAGACCTGGGTGATGCCACATACATTCTGGGCATAAGGATCTATAGGGATAGATCCAAGAGGTTATTGGGATTGTCCCAAACCAGGTACATCAACACCATCCTAAAAAGGTTTAGTATGGAAGATTCCAAGCGGGGTGCCTTACCCGCTTGCCATGGGGTCACTCTCTCCAAGGACTCTTGCCCAAAGACCGATGAAGAGAGAGCTCGCATGAGCATTATACCCTATGCTTCGGCAGTAGGATCTATAATGTATGCGATGTTATGTACACACCCAGATGTAGCTTATGCACTTAGTGTTGTAAGCAGGTATCAATCCAACCCAGGGGAGAATCACTGGATAGCTGTGAAGAACATTCTTAAGTACTTGCGAAGGACTAAAGAATTATTCTTGGTGTATGGTAATGGAGATCTCCAAATGGAGGCCTTTACCGATTCGAGCTTCCAGAGCGATAAGGACGACAACAAATCTATCTCAGGGTTTGTATTTACCCTCAATGGAGGGGCGGTAAGTTGGAAGAGTTCCAAAAAGGATACCGTTGCAGACTCTACGATGGAGGCTGAGTACATTGCTGCAAATGATGCCGCCAAGGAAGCCTTCTGGATGAGGAAGTTCGTCTCGGAGTTAGGAGTAGTTCCAACCATTATTGATCCAATACCATTGTATTGTGATAATAATGGGGCTATGGCGTTAGCCGAGGAGCCCAGGTCCTATCAACGATCCAGACACATCCTGAGGCGCTTTCATTGGATCCGGGAGATTGTAGATCGCCGCGAGATCGTGATTAAGAGAGTAGACACAAAGAATAACGCCGCGGATCCACTCACCAAGGCCCTCCCTCAGCCGCAGCATGAGCGACTTTTTGAGATGTTGGGTATGAGATACGCCAATAACTGGCCTTAGTGCAAGTGGGAGATTGTTGGATATATGTATGCCCTAGAGGCCATTATATGATAGTGGAAGTATTTATACATGTGTGTATATATATATATACATATATATATATATATATATATATATATATATTCAGTGTACATTCTTGCTCGTCATGATAGCATGCTATCTGGTTCTTCTTTATCTGACATGTTGATTTGATCATGCTTTTATTCATTCATACATGTTGATAAAGCCCTGAGGATATAGGCTTGACTACTGTGATTATGATGGAGATCATACTAGTGGGACATCTGTAGTTTATAAGCATATCATGAAATGTCCCTAATCGTAGGTGTATCAAGACAGGGCATCGATATACCAGAGTAGACTAGCGTATATGATACTAGACCCATATGATGGGCGATGGATGTTCCCACATGCATCGATGTTTGACATCGAGATCGTATACGGGTGCTCAGTGGTGACTGGGTACACTGGACGGACTCACCGAGGACTCCTATATGGAATTATATCTATCGTCGGATAGCAGTTCTCAGGTGACACTGGTGCAGGTTAGTCTGTAGACCCGAGATCGTCATAGAGTCTTGTGTGTTCTCCCACTGTACTTTGATTACCACCCTACCACGGCTCTACCGAGTCGTGCAAACAGGTGGCCGTTGGGTACAGTCCCGAGACACACGAAGGCAATGAGCGATAGGAGGGGTTTTGTCTCTCCCGGTATTGGGAGTTGATGCTGTGCTGTGCTCGACTGGCTATATCAGTAAGTCCCTAGCCAGGGCTATTGAGATTTGCAGATAAGTGTTATCAGTAGTTTCTCGATCTGTTATAGACCATTCATCGGCACGACTTATTGAGTTATTGGGGTCGACGTTACCATCCCTAGACTCGATATGCAGCATATCTGACGAAGAGACCGGACTGTACGGTAGTGTTGCCGGTTGGCTCGACGGGAGTTGTAACAGATTCGCTTGTTTTCTTTTGATCGCTCAATACCCGGGTGGCCGTTACGTTTAGCTGACCGCTTGCGGCTTGTAGGTATTTGATATGATCATTACCTACTGCCGGCGTATTGACGAGTCTTAGAGTCCCACAATGAAGTTTCCTGGCTCAGGCGAAAAGATGTGGTGTGCATATGAGATATGCGTATGGACCCGATTAAATACGGATATGTGATACCGTATATTAATCGGGCATTTTCTATTGGTCGGGTCGTATGTGATATGACCGGTTTGCAAAATCAAGTGTTGATTTAACAAATGAATTTTAGATTAATTCTTTAATCAAACTCCTTTTCTATTTTTGTATGCATGCATGTATGCACATGATGATGTGCATGGATACATACATACATACATAGTATCATGGTTGTTGATACAAGTTTGGTGGCAATGCAAGACTTACATTGTAGAATTATCTATTTATTTATCATTTTGTAAAAAGGAAAGGATAATTCACAAGAGGTTAATGTTTATCATCTTTGACCATACTTCAACCACTTCTTAACCTTGAGTTAATTATCCTTTTACCTTTTAACTCATTTTGAAAAAGATCTAGATGATTCTAACCATGGTTGAAGTGAGAAAGGATTAAATATATATTATTCTTTTCTCATTTCAATTATACTTCACTCTCATTTCTTTTTCCTTTTGTGAGAAAAAGCTTAGCCACCATCTTCTTCTTCCTCTCTTGATAATTTCCTTTAAGTGAGGTTGATAAAAGAAAGAGTTTTGATTATAGAAAACAAACCACATCATCATACTACACACATCTAGCCCATTTGTGTAGGGTGTTTGCTCTACTTCATTCACATATCGAGTAAAGCAAGGAGCTTTGGGAAAAGGAGCTTCGGATGGATCATCGTGGAATTAGAAGATCTCAAGCGAACCTTTTTCCAACCCTCAAGTAGCCAAGGAGTCTAGCGTAGGGAGCTACAAAGGTTGTACTCTCAAAACCCTAGCCTTTTCTACTTGTGATGATGTACTTTTATTGAAACCCTAAATTTCTAGTGATGATTCTTTGCATGTTCACTTAGCACCTTAAAAATTTGATTTTGAGACATGTGATGCTTCCAAACCCTTCATGAGGTGCTAGGTAAACCTAACAGTAGGATCTAGATCTACGTTAAACACGGATGCAAAATATAGATCTAGATTAACTACGGATGTAAGTTTATATAAGAAGAGGGCTTGTAGGGTTCATTAGGATTTAGTAGTTATGGGTGATTAATTAAAGATTACCCTTTTTTTCCATTAATAGATTTAAAACTAGAACGACAGTGATGCATGCAGATTAGGGTTTCTGGAGGAAAAAGGGTTCCCACTCTTAACCCCTATCTCGATATGGAACTCCGTTCATATCTAGCCTTTACCAAAACAATCATTAATCTAATCTCTAATCGCGGTCGAGACTAACAATAAATTGGTAGCGCGCCCGATTGGGATGTTAATGATTCTTTTGATAAAGTTTATAAACTTTATAGGACTTAAAAAGAGTTTAAAGATCTTCATCATCCATTAATCTACCCTAATCCTACGAACCCTAACAAGCGGAGAATTTCTCGCGCATGTTGGGAGAAAAAGAGATGGAGAGAAAATTCTTAATTAAACTACGAAGAAATAGAGTAAGAAAAAGAAAGCTACCTTTATTAATCAACAATATTCATTACACTTGAATCCTTAGAAAATGATTACAATTTCTAGTTGCTTCTCGATCCCTTCTAAGGAGGTAGATGAACAGTTGATGATCAGTCTGGATGCGTGAGCCATCTTGGACTTCGTGATCTCGTCGGCTTGATGATTTTTCCATGGGGCTCTCGGTCTTTATTTATACTCCAAAAGCCAGAACCCTAGCATCCAAATTTGGAAGCCAAGAGTTAAGATTTCACCAGAAAAATTGCAGCTCCCAACAACTCGGACCCGCGGCAGATCCGCGGTCAACGGGTAGGTTTGACCGCGGATCCGCGGTCTTTTATAAGGATCGTTGGATTTTGTCTTCTGGGATTTTCTTCTTATGACACGTGGAGATCTCTGGAACTTTTGGAAATTGGAAATATTTTCTTTACTTCTGCCAGACTTGATTTCTAAGTTTTCTTTCTTAATTAGGTAGGTTTGCTCTTAACAACTTTGATTCCCTTGATTTTTAGCCCTGAAAAATTCTGCACAATCTCAACAAATAATATTAGTGGAGTTTTGTTTTATTGAGTTATTAATTTTACCATTAAGATTTGGTCAATGGTATCTTTGCATACATTTTCCTACTAAATGTTAATTATAATATATCAACACATGAAAAATAGTATTTTTACAGATAAACCATGTTCCCCTCCGAACGGCGGCCAAGCCAGGGATGTCTTGCCTGAGATTCGGGGCAGATGCTATTTGGTTTTATCCGTCTACCTCTCCGAAGATGCCAAGTTGATTTATGGCTCCGTGTATCGGAGGTTTAGACGGATGCGACCGATGTAGCAGACTTCGTCAGATTCCCCCTCGTTTGAGGGTTTTTTTTATTGTGGGGACGCTCTTCCCTGCAGGCGCAAGCCCCTGCAGTTAATTACACTACCGCATCGCGGTAGCCACTTTCTCCTTCTCCAAAATTTCACTTCGTGTCATGTGTGTTTGTTTTGTTTGTGGATGCCTGTGGATTGTATACGGAGACTAAGTTATGCCGTCGCCCGTAGGACGTGGATTAGTCCAAATCTGTATTTACTTAGATTTGGGTTTGGTGTTTTAGTTTAAGGATACGTTAGCCATATTGAGGCTAAGATCAACTTAAACGTTCGTTAAGGATACGTTAGTCTGATTCGAGATTAAGATCAACTTAACGGGATCGTTTGGATCCGACAAAAGAGCATTTGGGGGGGGCTCTATTGTTCCAGTTTAGGGACATAGTGGTCCATAGGTAGTTTAAGGATGTTTCGATCCATTGCCAGTTTAGGGACATGGTGGTCCATTAGTTTAAAGACGCATAAGTCCTTGGGTTTAAGGACCCCACAGTCCGTATCTTGGTTTAAGGACGCATAAGTCCATGAGTTTAAGGACCCCACAGTCCGTGTTGATGTGTGGTTGTCAGGACCCGTCACCTTTCTGACGTCGTTGAAGGACTACAACGATAGGTGTCAGAGGAGTTCGGAGATGTACCCTCGAACCGTATGTAAATTGATTTAGGAGAGCAGCCGTGCTCAGTCAATTTAATTTGAGGATTTACGGCCATGATTGGGCTGAGTCCAGTTGAGAATGTCAACGTTTTTATTTATGTTTGGCCTATTAGGCCTGTGCTAGGGCTTTGCCCCTTTTTAATAATGCACTACATTTTTGTTTTGTTTGGGCTCTGCCCTTTTATAAATGATGCAGAGCATCTGCTTTGTTTGGGCTCTGCCCTTTTAATGCATTGCATTTTATTTGGCCTGTTAGGCCTTTTTAATTGGGCTCGGCCCTTCTTTTCAATAATGCAGTGCATTAATTATCTGATATTGGCTTGTCAGGCGTTTTGCGCCAATCATTGAGCGCAAGCGCATATGGAGGTGACACGTGTCACGCTCTGGTGAGCGCGAGCGTAACAGCGCAGTGCGCTGCGTCAGTGCGCTGCGCTGTTGCGCCGCTGACACGTGGCGCTCTCTGGTGGCTTGCGCCAACCCAGGAGCGCAACAGTGCAGTTTTGCAAGTGCAAGGCACTGTTTCAATAACTTAATCCAATTTTGGATTCAAGAAAAGAATTTTTCTGAAATTCCAGAACCAATGGTTCATAAAAAGTGCAAGGCACTGTTATTATTATTTTTTTTTATTGAAGATCATTGATCTTGTTCTTAGATCAATGATCTATTCAGAAGAAATTCTTCTATTTTATAAAGGATTTTACCTTTTTCTTGAGTTCTTTTCAAAATTCTTCAGAGTTCTCTCTGTTTTGAAGTTCTTGATGTCTCTCGATGTTGATGCTGTTTTGAATTGGGGTCTAGGGGTCTTTATATAGTGCCTATAAATTTGTTAAGTTTGTTAAAGAGATCATTCTCTGAGTGATTTGGGGAATTTCCCCCACCGTTGGATCTTTGATCCAAGGGCTTCTGTTTTATAGAAGACAATCTTCTTGTTTTAATAAGAACAGAAAGATCTTACTAGAATTTTAATTCTGTTTGGCGCAAACGCCCCAGCGCATGACACGTGTCACGCAGCGCAGAGCGCAGTGCAACTGCGCTGCCACGTGTCGCGCAGCGCACAGCGCAGCACTTGCGCAACTGCGCTTGCACGTGTCGCGCAGCGCAGCGCTTGCGCAACTGCACTGACACGGTCGCGCAGCGCAGCGCTTGCGCAACTGAAGCGTTGCCTCAATTAATTTTTGTTTTAAATAGAGCCTTACTCTGATTGGGCATGCTGTCTTGGGCGCTGCGCTCCCTGCGCTGGCGTGCCTGGATTTGACACGTAGCGCCCTACGTGCAGCGTAGAGGATCTGAAGCATTGCTTCATTTATTAAAGTTTAAATTTTCAAAGTAGAGCTTTGCTCTGATTGGGTGAATCAGAAGCGTTGCTTCATCTCCCGTCTTGGAATTTGAACAAAGCTTTGCTCTGATTGGGGTAAACAAATCCCCCCACCATTGCGCTTGCGTGGCTCTAAACGCGAGCGCAACAGTGGAAAAATTCCAACCGTTGCGGCAACTTTTGGAAGTTAAAAGGGCATTTGATGCCTATAAATAGGATCTTTGGTCCCTCAACAGATGATTATCATCTTTAACATTCTTTTATTTTCAGAATCTCAGAGCCTTGCTCTTTTCTTTTAAGAACTCCAAGAGTTAAACTCTTAAACCTTTTTAGGTAAAAAACTTTAATTTAAATTAAATTAAATTAAATTAATTTTCATTGACAAAGCCTTGCTCTCAATAGATCCCTGATCTAAAAGAAAACCCATCTAGGGTTTCACTTAGCAGAGCTTTGCTCTAAAGGGGCCTAAAGAGGACTAAGGAGAACCCTATTAGGGTTCTATTAATAGAGCTCTGCTCTCTAAAAGATTTTCCTTGGATTTTCTTAATTCATTAATAGAGCTTTGCTCCTTCCAAATCATATAGAAGAACTCTTAAGAATTTTCATGGATCTTAGAAGTTAAAGATGCCATTTGGTACTATTATTATTATTATATCATCTTTTCAGAGCAAAGCTCTCAATGTTCTTAGGGGATTTTCCTCAAATTCTCCTCATAATTGATTTTGACAGATGTTACTCCTGTCTGCAGAGCATTGCTCTCGAGGAGTTTTAACTCCCTATGCTTTTTCCTCATTGCTAATCTTCCAATGATGTTTCTTTCAGGCATTATGGCGGTGCGTCTATACAGTCTGCACGAATTCATTACCTACGGGGATATCCGTGCACAGGGCCGTCAACAAAACCAAGAGTTTACAGATGCCCAATGTGCGGAGGTTATGGGTCGTCTGAGCGCACGTGTTGGTTGGCTGCTCCCCCGCCGCTCTGCTCTCTTGAAAGTCATGTTGGTAGCAATTTGGAGAGCACTCCCGGGGTTCCACAAGGCCCTACCGCTCAATGTGCTGGATGATGCCGAAGACAAGGTGCATTCAGTGTATCTGTCGGGGCTGATCTCAAAGAAATGGCGGGATAGCCTCATCGACATCCTGCATCAAATTTTCCAGCAGACGACGATAATCGCTGCTAACCGAAGGCTAGGGGGCCTTACCGAAGATCTTGACACACAGGAGCGCGAAAGGCTGCGCACGAGAATAATCAGGAAGGCCAAAAGAACTCTGGATGGCCTTACTTTTGAATTCCTCAATCCGTGCCCTGGATCCGAGGTTATTCCATTATAATAATGTTTCTCGTTTATTGCCTTTATGATTGTAAGAATTTTTGGCAATATAAATGAATTTTTTTATCCCAGCTTGTCTTATTTCTCATTCTGAGTCTTTTGCCTATGCATGAATGAGTGTGTCTCGAACACTTGATCAAATGTAAATTGGATGTTCTTCCTGTCACTTTCTTCTTTCTTTTATTGTGCGCACGCTGTCTTAATAAATATGGTTGACAGATAATAGAGTAAATATCTTAGTTTTTTTTTCCAGAAATAGCGATGGCTTAGGCCGCACGTTCAGATCTACCGCCTAAGACTTTTCAACTCTATGAGCCGTGAGGGTCTCATAGAGACTTTTCTCCCTACGGATCGAGAGGATCTCGTAGGTGTATTTTCTCCTTAGGAATCGTGAGGATTTCTAAGTGCGTTTTCTCTTATAAGTCGTAAGGATCCTATAAGAGAATTTTCCCTCTTACGAGTCGAGAGGACCCGTAAGCGGTTGTTTCCCTCCTTGTCGATATTCGACTTTGGAGAGTGAGACTCGTGAATAGTATGCAAGAGATCGTTTTAGACCGACTTGCAGGGTCCCAGTGCTCAGGAAACAAGTTTCTTAATCCCTGCTGCCTAAGGCTTTATCTTGCAAATTGAGACGAATCGGGAATTTCTCGTGGAGACACTGGTTTCTCTGCGGGCCGACGCGAATCAGGAGGTTCTCATCAAGGACGCTAATTTCCCTGAATTGAGGTATTTGCCAGGGACACTTGTTTACCTGGGATTGAAACGAATCGATGTATTCCTGTGGAGACGCTAGTTTCTCTGCGGGTCGACGCGAATCGGGATTTTCTCGTCAAGGACACTGGTTTCCCTGAGTTGAAGGATTTTGCCGAAGACACTGGTTTCTTCGGGGTTGAAACGAATCGGGAATTTCTCGCGGAGACACTGGTTTCTCTGCGATCCGACGCGAATCAGGAGGCTCTCATCAAGGATGCTAGTTTTCCTGAATTGAGGTATTTTCCAAGGACACTTGTTTCCCTGGGGTTGAAACGAATCGATGTATTCCTGCGGAGACACTAGTTTCTCTGCCGGTCGACGTGAATCAGGATTTTCTCGTCAAGGACACTGGTTTCCCTGAGTCGAAGGATTTTGCCGAAGACACTGGTTTCTTCGGGGTTGAAACGAATCGGGAATTTCTCGCGGAGACACTGGTTTCTCTGCGAGCCGATGCGAATCAGGAGGCTCTCATCAAGGATGCTAGTTTCCCTGAATTAAGGTATTTGCCAAGGACACCTGTTTCCCTGGGGTTGAAACGAATCGATGTATTCCTGCGGAGACGCTAGTTTCTCTGCGGGTCGACGCGAATCAGGATTTTCTCATCAAGGACACTGGTTTTCCTGAGTTGAAGGATTTTGCCGAAGACACTGGTTTCTTCGGGGTTGAAACGAATCGGGAATTTCTCGCGGAGACACTGGTTTCTCTGCGAGACGACGCGAATCAGGAGGCTCTCATCAAGGACGCTGGTTTCCCTGAATTGATGTATTTTCCAAGGACACCTGTTTCCCTGGGGTTGAAACGAATCGATGTATTCCTGCGGAGACGCTAGTTTCTCTGCGGGTCGACGCGAATCAGGATTTTCTCGTCAAGGACACTGGTTTCCCTGAGTTGAAGGATTTTTCCGAAGACACTGGTTTCTTCGGGGTTGAAATGAATCGGGAATTTCTCACGAAGACACTGGTTTCTCTGCGGGCTGACGCGAATCAGGAGGCTCTCATCAAGGACGCTATTTTCCCTGACTTGAGGTATTTACCAAGGACACTTGTTTCCCTGGGGTTGAAACGAATCGATGTATTCCTGCAGAGATGCTAGTTTCTTTGCGGGTCGACGCGAATCAGGATTTTCTCGTCATGGACACTAGTTTCCCTGAGTTGAAGGATTTTGCCGAAGACACTGGTTTCTTCGGCGTTGAAACGAATCGGGAATTTCTCGCGGAGACACTGGTTTCTCTGTGAGCCGACGCGAATCAGGAGGCTCTCATCAAGGACGCTAGTTTCCCTGAATTGAGGTATTTGCCAAGGACACTTGTTTCCCTGGGGTTAAAACGAATCGATGTATTCCTGCGGAGACGCTAGTTTCTCTGCGGGTCGACGCGAATAAGGATTTTCTCGTCTAGGACACTGGTTTTCCTGAGTTGAAGGATTTTGCTGAAGACACTGGTTTCTTCGGGGTTGAAATGAATTGGGAATTTCTGCGGAGACGCTAGTTTCTCTGCGGGTCGACGCGAATCAGGATTTTCTCGTCAAGGACACTGGTTTCCCTGAGTCGAAGGATTTTGCCGAAGACACTGGTTTTTTCGGGGTTGAACTGATCTGTGGTGGACTTTCAGGTTTTATATAAGTTACTGTCAAAACCGTGAAGCTAGGAATTTGATCTTCGCTTCGTTTGCTGGCACTGCGTCTGCTGTATTGAGACGAATGTCGCGGTTGTCTCTAGGCTGTTGGTGAACCGTCGCGATTTGGCTTAGCTTTCTGGCGGAGCCTGTTGGGAAGGTTTGGTTCCCTCTTTGTTTGTGCCCTTGGATTGTATACAGGGATCGATGTGATCTCAACTGTAGGGCAAAAGTTTCATTCATTTTTATTGTTTTATTTCCGCGATGCTCTATCATTTCAGCTTTTATATCGCGAAGGTCGCGATTGCCCAATCATTTCGGCTATTTTTCGCGGTGCCCAATCATTTTGGCTATTTATTTTATTTTTACTCGCTGCTTTTTATTGCGAGTTGCCCAATCATTTCGGCTATTTTGTATGCATACGTTTTCTTTACCTGCTGCTTTTTATTGCAAGCTGCCCCATCATTTCGGCTATTTCGTATGCATGTGCGGCTTGCTGGCTTTTCACCGTAAACCTGAATATGACACCGATTTCGGCATCAGTACCGCTACAACTGGGATATTGCCAGGAGCGAATCATCATTTACCTCTGTCGATGTCGAACAAAGGTGGCTTAGCGAACAGGGTTAAGGTCCTGTCGACTAAGGCTTTTAACTTCATGAGCCGTAAGGGTCTCACAAAGGTATTTCTCCCTACAAGTCGTGAGGATCTTGTAGGTGTATTTTCTCCTTAGGAATCATGAGGATTCCTAAGTTTATGTTCCTCTGTAAGTCGTAAGGATCCTACAAGACGGTTTTCTCCTTGTAAGTCGAGAGGACTTATAAGGGTTGTTCATCATGCGTACATATCCCCAGTCATGGATGGGACTTGATTAGGGAAATGTTTATTCGCGCCCGTGGATTGTATACAGGGGTCAATATTGAACCACTTGTAGGGCAATATTGAAGGTTGTGGAGGTTGCTTAAGCACAGGTTTAGGTCTCTGTAACTTAAGACTTTCAAATCTTATGAGCCGTGAGGGTCCCATAAGAGAGTTCTCCTTACGAGTCGTGAGGATCTCGTAAGTGTATTTTCTCCTTAGGAATCGTGGGGATCCCTAAGTGTGTTGCTCCCTTATGAGTCGTAAGGATCTCACGCGGGTGGTTTCTCCTTACAGGGTCGAGAGGACCCTGTAAGTGTCCTTTAACGAGATTGTGCCCTTTCAGCTTTTCACAAACACTCGCCGGTAGTCCTGCTGTTTTTACTCACGGAGCCCTTTCGGGTTTTCATCCGTGCCCATTTTTCTTATGGACATACTATTTTTTTTTATTCTTTTTATTCTCTTCTTCTTTTTTTTAACGAGGTCGCGCCCTTTCGGGTTTTCACGAACACTCGCCGGTAGCCCTGCCGTTCTTACTCACGGAGCCCTTTCGGGTTTTCATCCGTGCCCATTTTGCTTATGGACATACCGTTTATTATATTTTTATATATTTTTTTTATTTATCTCGTCAGCCTAAGGATGCCGTGGTAGTAGTTTAAAGACGTTTCGGTCCTTCGTTAGTTTAAGGACGTTTCGGTCCGCCATTAGTTTAAGGACGTTTCGGTCCGTCCAGGAGAAGGCTGGCTACTGCTTATAAAGTTTGAGCTTAAGAAGATAGCGAGCGGACATAGTCGTCATCATCTATCATTGACCTAGGCAGTAACTCGCTAAGCGTAGTATTTCTTTAGGAATCGACCATTTATTGGCCTGTAAGGCCTTTCACCGTGCATATCCATGAGTAGATAGGCTCCACCCTGGTAGACTTTGTCTATGATGTACGGGCCTTCATAGTTTGGCTCGAATTTTTCCCGCTTGGCGCGATTGGGGATCATAGGCCTTTTGACCACTAGCACGAGTTCGCCTTGGCGGAATGTCCTCGGCCGGGTCAATCTTTCATATGAGCGCGTCATTTTTGCTTTATAGGCCTCCAAATTTTGTTGCGCAATGAGCCGGGTTTCATCAAGGGCATCAAGTTCCTCAAGCAGAAGGTGAGCATTTTCTTCGTCCGTTAGCTCGTAGTGGACTGCCACTTGTAGAGAGGGTAACTCTATCTCGAGGGGGAGTACTGCTTCTGTACCGAATACCAACGCGTACGGTGTTGTGTTCGTGGCCGTCTTGAACGTAGTTCGATATGCCCAGAGAGCTTCTTGCAGTCTCTCGTGCCAGTCCTTCTTATTTCGGGACACCGTCTTCTTTATGATGTTTGTCAAGGTCTTGTTGAAGGCCTCGGCTAGACCATTAGCTCACAGGTTATAAACTGAGGAATATCTCCAGTCTATATTATGCTGCTGCGCGAAGAGACTGATCTTGTAGCTTCTGTAAGCTGGCCCGTTATCGGAGATGATCCGTCGTGGAGTTCCAAACCGATATATGACGTGCGTCTTGAAGAAATGGAGGATATTCTCCTTCTTCACTTCTCTTAACGGTACTGCTACTGCCCATTTGGAGAAGTAGTCAGTCGTCGCCAGGATGAAACGATGTCCCCTGGACGATGCTGGTTCGATGGGGCCGACTATGTCAGTTCCCCACATTTCGAATGGCCAGCTAGCCACCGTTGGATGGAGTGGATTTGGACGCTGGTGGATGAAGTCCCCATGAATTTGGCATGAGTGGCACTGCTTCGCATACTCAAGGCAGTCTTGAATCATCGTAGGCCAGTAGTAGCCCATCCGTTTGATCTTCAACTTCATCTTTGGGCCTGCTTGGTGAGAACCGCAGAGTCCATCGTGAACTTCCTGAACGACTCTTTTCGCTTCGTCAGGTCCCAGACATCTCAACCATAGAGAATCAAATGACCTCTTGTACAGAGTATCATTGACGAAGGCGAAAGACAGAGCTCGTTTCATAAGCTGATGTCTTGAGGACGCATCTTCGGGCGCTCTACGGTATTTGAAGTAGTCTATAAAGACTTCTCTCCAATCCTCGGTCTTTTCCCGGTCTTTTATTTGCAGGGTCGTCTGCTTAGTTGCTCCCTTTTCTTCGGATGATTCCGGAGATATTTCCGCTGGGGCGAACACACGACAGCTTTGTACCACGATTCTTACGTCATCGAGGTTCTCGTCAGCCAGTTCTTTAGCGAGCTTGGCCAACGCGTCCGCTTTGCTGTTTTCCGCGCGCGGTATGTTTTCCAAAGTATAGGAAGGGATTTGGGTCAACAGTTGCTGCACCTTTTCGCCGTACTTCACCAACTCTGGCTTGCACGTCTGGTAGTCGCCGTTTACTTGACTAACGACCAGTTGAGAATCTTCGTATATGAGGAGGTTTTCAATTCCCATATCAATGGCGATCTCGAGGCCTGCTATTAAAGCTTCATATTCGGCTTCATTGTTCGTCCTTGGCTCTGTTAAGGAGAAAGCAAAGCGCATTATCCCTCCTTGTGGAGTTACGAAGATGAGGCACACCCCCGATTTGATTATAGGGGTGTTTTGTTTGCGCTTCTTCATGGAAGACGCTCTATCAAAATAGAGTTCCCATCGGTTATCATTACCGTCGATCGCATCAAACGCATGTTCGTCTGGCAGCTCGCAATTCAGAGGGGAATCGACCGGTATCGAATACTCAGCGAGGAAGTCGGCGATGGCCTGAACTTTCACCGCCTTAAGTGGTTGATAAGTTGTTGAAAACTCCATCAAGAGCATGGCCCATTTAGCGAGTCTCCCTGTCAATATGGCCTTCGACATTAAATATTTAAGGGGGTCCACCTTCGAAATGAGACGGACTTCATGCGCCAACGCATAGTGCCTGAGTTTCGTTATCGCGAAGATCAACGCCAGGCAATGTTTTTCGACGGGGGAGTAATTGCTTTCTGCCCCCATGAGAACTCGACTTAAGTAATAAAGAGCTCTTTCTTTCCCTTGGTCATTCTCTTGTGCCCATAATGCGCCTAAGGAACCTTCGAAGGCTGTTGTATAAAGGATGAGAGGCTTTCCCTTGACCGGAGCAGCCAACACTGGCGGATTCTGCAGATACTGCTTAATGTCGTCCAGCGCGCTCTGGCATTTGCGATCCCAGACGAAAGGGGTTCCCTTCTTCATCAGGTGGCTGTAAGGACGGCCCTCTTCCTGCTGAACTTTCACCTTTTTCTGCCGGCGGGGATAATCTTGATCAATTACCGAGTCTTGGACTTGACGCCAAACCTTGTAGATTTTAGAGGACAGCCATTGAGGGGGCTGTTCCGGCTTCACCTTTGTAGCGCTCTCCATAGGTGGAGGAGATCTTTTCAGCACAGTGGTTGGAGAGTTCTTGCGGACCTTCCTAAGTGGTTCAAAGTTGTTCCTAGTTGGAACAGCAGCATCAATTTCTGCCGTTGGAGTCGGCGGAGTCAGTCCAGAAGGAGAGTTGCCCCCAGCCTTCCTTACTCGGCGTCTAGTGGCATATCCCTAGTAGGAGGAGTGTTGTTTCCTGAGGGTTTTCAGTAGATTACACCCACAAAATTCTATAATAAAAAAACGATGGTGAAAGTTATATAAAGATAAGAACTATAAAAGAAAGAACTTGAAAATAAGAGTTTTCAATTATACCAGCTTTTCAGTTGCTATGAGCCCTATCTTAATGGTCATGAAAAAATGTTAGAAATCATATTATCCCTCAATAAAACATCGCCTTTTGTTTTCATTCCTACCTTTCTTCCAAACATTGATCATATACCCCTACGTGTGTGAACTGGACATCCCTACACTCAGAGAATTCAATTCAAGCAATCAAACTCTTTTCCATCTACCTTAGTACTTTTTAATAGATATTTAGATGGAATTTGCTCACACATTCTTCATGCGACCGTTAATACTTCTTGAGGTACTAACCGACCGATTACTCATGTGCTTGCTAATTAGGTGTTTTTCCTCGTCTTGCAACACCTAAGGCTTAGCAGTGGCTCCCAAACTAGTTGGTCTAAGGCACCAGGTGATAAAGCATCCTCGCTATATTTTTTTATTGCTGCCTCGGTGATAACAAAACCAGTGTTCATTTTTCTTTTCACCATTTTATCTTTTATTCTCCACTTTTATTTTCTTCATACTTTGGCTTTTAGACAAGAGCATTTCAAGGTATCTTCTATTATCCCGAGTTTCAAGATGTGTGTAAGTGCGTATAGTAGGGTATCAACGTTCAAATGTTTGGCTTCCAGAATAGGAACTATTTTTCAGGCTTATTTTCATCCTCAGATTAGTAATTTCCTTCATCTTACTAACCCTTAGGACAACAGCTCATAACTACTTATTACTAGTTTCATTTAAGAAAACTTCTAACTTTCTTGTTTTTCTTAAACTATTCCTATCTTTTAAATATAATTTTTCACTTTCTACTCTTTTATTATCATAATTTTTTTTTTTGTGCTTATATATAGTATAATGCAAAGTAGGGCGTAAATAAGCACAGGAGCGCTGAAAAACGATTTCTTGGGAGCTTCTTGCGATGGTATAAGAGTGCTGAAGCTCGTTGGTGGGAGCATGGTCCCGAAGAATAGCCTAGTGGTGGCTTGAGTTACCTACTCCACTGGCATAGTGAAAAGGGAGGCCGCTTGGGGCCCGTAGGTTACTCCTCCAGATGGGACAGAGTGAGAGTTGCTGTTGCAGTTAGTGCAGTTTGAAGCTATTGATTTCTTGAAGAGCTTGGATATTCTGCCCCCTGCGTCGACCTTGGTCTTTGGCATGTGCCAGTTGTTTGAGGACCGATTCCGTCGGTAAGGCTGCTGCTTGGGGAGCCTGCCTGTGGACGACAGACATACTCTGGGCTTCCTCCATCGGTGTTGAGGTACCGAGGGTGGGAGGTGGGAGCATCGACCCAAAAAGAAGCCCGTTGATTTCTTGAAGAGCCGGATTGCAGAGATTTGAGGCTGCAAGGGACCCATACTTGACTCCGCCGGATATGACAAAGCCTGAGTTGCTAGGGTGGGAGCAAATGCCATTCTTCATAGAGAAGAAATGCCGGCTTCAATATCCACTCTACTAAGGGCAACCAAAAACATACACACCGCGATTATTTGATCGCGGGAAAAACACGACACACGAAGTGTGGAGTGGAAAGAGGAAAAGGTCCCACCGGGTGTGCCAGTATCTGTTCCCCTCCAAACGGCGGCCAAGACAGGGACCTCTTGCCTGAGATTCGGGGCAGATGCTATTTGGTTTTATCCATCTACCTCTTCGAAGATTCCAAGTTGATTTATGTCACCGTCTATCGGAGGTTTAGACGGATGCGGCCGATGTAGCAGACTTCGTCAGATTCCCCCTCGTTTGAGGGTTTTTTTGATTGTGGCGATGCTCTTCCATGCAGGCGCAAGCCCCTGCAGTTAATTAAACTACCGCATCGCGGTAGCCACTTTCTCCTTCTCCAGAATTTCACTTCGTGTCGTGTGTGTTTGTTTTGTTTGTGGATGCCCGTGGATTGTATACAGAGACTAAGTTATGTCGTCGCCCGTAGGACGTGGATTAGTCTAAATCTGTATTTACTTAGATTTGGGTTTGGTGTTTTAGTTTAAGGATACGTTAGCCATATTGAGGCTAAGATCAACTTAAACGTTCGTTAAGGATACGTTAGTCTGATTCGAGACTAATATCAACTTAACGGGATCGTTTGGATCCAACAAAAGAGCATTTGGGGGGGCTCTATTGTTCCAGTTTAGGTATGTAGTGGTCTATTGGTAGTTTAAGGACGTTTCGGTCCATTGCCAGTTTAGGGACACGGTGGTCCATTAGTTTAAATACGCATAAGTCCGTGGGTTTAAGGATCCCACAGTTCGTATCTTGGTTTAAGGACGCATAAGTCCATGAGTTTAAGGACCCCACAGTCTGTGTTAATGTGTGGTTGTCGGGACCCGTCACCTCTCTGACGTCGTTGAAGGATTACAACGATAGGTGTCAGAGGAGTTCGGAGATGTACCCTCGAACCGGATGTAAATTGATTTAGGAGAGCAGCCGTGCTCAGACAATTTAATTTGAGGACTTACGGCCATGATTGGGCTAAGTCCAGTTGAGAATTTCAACGTTTTTATTTATCTTTGGCCTATTAGGTCTGTGCTAGGGCTTTGCCCTTTTTTAATAATGCGCTGCATTTTTGTTTTGTTTGGGCTCTGCCCTTTTATAAATGATGCAGAGCATCTGCTTTGTTTGGGCTCTGCCCTTTTAATGCATTACATTTTATTTGGCCTGTTAGGCCTTTTTAATTGGGCTCGGCCCTTCTTTTCAATAATGCAGTGCATTAATTATCTGATATTGGCTTGTCAGACGCTTTGCGCCAATCATTGAGCGCAAGCGCGTGTGAAGGTGACACGTGTCACGCTCTAGTGAGCGCGAGCGCAACTGCGCAGTGCGCTGCACTGTTGCGCCGCTGACACGTGGCGCTCTCTGGTGGCTTGCACCAACCCAGGAGCACAACAGTGCAGTTTTACAAATGCAAGGCACTGTTTCAATAACTTGATCGAATTTTGGATTCAAGAAAAGAATTTTTCTGAAATTCCAGAACCAATGGTTCATAAAAAGTGCAAGGCACTGTTATTATTTTTTTTATTGAAGATCATTGATCTTGTTCTTAGATCAATGATCTATTCAGAAGAAATTCTTCTATTTTATAAAGGTTTTTACCTTTTTCTTGAGTTCTTTTCAAAATTCTTCAGAGTTCTCTCTGTTTTGAAGTTCTTGATGTCTCTCGATGTTGATGCTGTTTTGAATTGGGGTCTAGGGGTTTTTATATAGTGCCCATAAATTTGTTAAGTTTGTTAAAGAGATCATTCTCTGAGTGATTTGGGGAATTTTCCCCACCGTTGAATTTTTGATCCAAGGGCTTCTGTTTTACAGAAGACAATCTTCTTGTTTTAACAAGAACAGAAGGATCTTACTAGAATTTTAATTCTGTTTGGCGCAAACGCCCCAGCGCATGACACGTGTCACGCAGCGCAACTGCGCTGCCACGTGTCGCGCAGCGCAGCGCAACTGCGCTGACACGTGTCGCGCAGCGCAGCGCTTGCGCAACTGCGCTGACACGTGTCGCGCAGCGCAGCGCTTGTGGAACTGCGCGCAACTGCGCTGACACGTGTCGCGCAGCGCAGCGCTTGCGCAACTGAAGCGTTGCCTCAATTAATTTTTGTTTTAAATAGAGCATTGCTCTGATTGGACGCGTTGCCTTGGGCGCTGCGCTCCCTGCGCTGGCGTGCCTGATTTTGACACATGGCGCCCTGCGCGCAGCGCGAAGGATCTGAAGCGTTGCTTCATTTATTAAAGTTTAAATTTTCAAAGTAGAGCTTTGCTCTGATTGGGGGAATCGGAAGCGTTGCTTCATCTCCCGCCTTGGAATTTGAACAGAGTTTTGCTCTGATTGGGGTAAACAAAACCTCATATGTATGATATATTATAATAAAGACCTTTTCTAGTATAGAAATAGTAGGAAGAATGTAATAACAAATGTGCAGTTTTATCAACTGAACAGGCATCAAGGGTTGCATGCCAAACGATGGCGGAGGCTTCGTCGAGGTCGGTGTAAAAATGGTCTGACGCTTTGTACGCGTCCACCGACTTGCGGGCCTGAAGCTCGGCAATCTTCGCCGCCTCAAGCGCGGCCTCTGTCTACCTCTTGCTGGCATCTTTCGTCTTCTTCATTGAGGCATAGCGCTTACCCAGCTCCTCCAACTTGCCCTCCATGGCTCGGTAGGACTCGCCCAGGAGCCAGTAGGACTCCTGGATCTTAGAGAGCATGAGCTCCCCGGCGGCCAACCGGGTCTCAAGGGCGGCCGTCTTCTCCTTCTCCTGCAGCAACTGGAGGCGCGGATCCTCCGCCTCCGAAGATGATTCCCCCACCTTCTTCAAGGCCGGGGCAATCTCTTCGGCTTCCATGTTGACGATGAGGGCGCAATGTTTGAGGACCTAAGAAAAGCAACCAATGGGTTTAGAAAAGTCCGGGCTACAAAGAAAAAAATCAAGACAACAACTCAACGAATACCGACCTGAACAACATCCTGAGCGATGGTGGCCACTTGGTCCTTCAGGGTCCCTCGCGGAATCTTCCCCCGGCCGACTGCTCCATGTCCGCGAGCAAGCTGTCGGCAACGGAAAGCCTCGAGGGGACCATGAAGTAGACATCCCCCTCCTGCACCGGAATCCCCTCGGGGATGTCAGTCGACGGTGTGTGGGAGACCGTCCTTTTCCTTTTGATGGGGGCCTCGGTCACCTCCTCCTCGTCCCTTGCCCGGGGTTTCCGGTCTCGGGTGTGCTTCTGGCCGCCCCCGCGACGGTCATCGGGGCTCGGAGCGCTGTAAAGGACTCCGCCGGCGGGGAAGGTTTCAGGGGCGAGCTCAGGCCTGCTCGGGACAAGGTCACGCCCTCGGCCTTCTTCTGGACCTTAGCGCCAATGACAGCAAGGATCTTAGCACGATCTATTTGCCCTGTTGATTGATGTGAAAAAGTGTTTGTAGTTAACCGCAATCAATAACGGTGTCGCGTGTAGCTAGACCGAGATGAGTACGGGTCGTCCTCAGGGAAACGTTGAATCTTTTACTCTTACTTTAGATGTGTTGAAAAAGAGAGGAGGAATAAAGAATTTTGTGAATGGTTTCTAGATCTACGTTAAGCAAGAATGTAAAATATATAGATCTAGATTATTTTAGGGATGTAGTTAATATAATAAGAGGGCTTGTAGGGTTCGTTAGGATTTAGTAGTTATGGGTGATTAATTAAAAGTTACCCTTTTTATCCTTTAATAGATTTAAAACTAGAACGACGGTGATGCGTGTAGATTAGGGTTTCTAGAGGAAAAATGAATCCCACTCTTAACCCTTATCTCGACACGGAACTCCGTTCATATCTAGCCTTTACCAAAACAATCATTAATCTAATCTCTAATCGCGGTCGGAACTAACAAAAAATTGTTAGCACGCCCGATTAGGATGTTAATGATTCTTTTGATAAATTTCATAAACTTTATAGGACTTAAAAAGGGTTTAGTTATTTTCATCGTCCATTAGCCTACCCTAATCCTACGAACCCTAACAAGCGGAGAATTACTCGCGCATGTTGGAAGAAAAAGAGATGGAAAGAAATTGCATAATTAAACTACGAAGAAATAGAATAAGAAAAAGAACTACCTTTATTAATCAACAAGATCAAGTACACTTTGATTCCTTAGAAAATGATTACAAAAACCTAGTTTGCTTCTCGATCTCTTCTAAGGAGGTAGATGAACCGTTGATGATCAGTCTAGATGCGTGAGCCGTCTTGGACTTCGTGATCTCGTCGACTTGATGCCTTCTAACTTTAGCCCTTGGTCTTTTATATAGCCCTCAAAGAAGAAAAACTAGTTACCTATATGGTGACTTCCTAATATGGTGACTTTCCATGCCTGGATTCTGAATCACAGTCAGTATTGATTTTATGATTTTGGCAGATTTTGATCCTGACATCTTGAACATCTTGATCTCTTGACCCGAGCTAAATCTTTCACAATATCTCTATGAATAATATTAGTTTATTTATTAAATTAGAGAGAGTATCTTAATCACTATATATGGTAATAAATTTTTAAGAAACTTGATTAAGAATATTTAATATGTTGTGCCCTTTATATGGTAATAAATGTTTAAGAAACATGATTAAGAATATTTGATATGCTATACATCTTTTAATTACTAAAATATTATGCATATATTTTGAAATATTATTCTAACCATTTGTATTATTATATCTTTTAAGAATTATGATTAGAATATTTGATATGATATGCATATTTTCAATTACCAAAATATTATATAAATATAAAATGCCTATATTTTCCTTCATAATATTAATTATAATATATAAACATATGGCAAATAGTATTTTGCAGATAAATCCAAATATGTTTAATATTTATAATAAACACCTTTTATTATTTAAGAAATGTAAGGAAAATACTTATACCAAAGTGCAATATTTTCAACTGAACACCTGTAAACAAAGAGTGCACGAGAAGGTTAGTGATATTAAAAGGGCAAAATGAAAATTACTCAAGTCTAAAGGTCGTTCAATCTCCTAACTTACCCACAAAGTGTGCGGGGCTGAGCCCGGCCCAGCTAAGGACCTGCTCGGAAAGGAGGACGTCGGCATGCCAGATCAGCTCCCACATGGATACCGCCCTCAACTCGGGCGAGGACAACTGCTTCGCCCTCGGGCAATCGGCCATGTGCCACTGTGTAGGCATAGGCTAATCCTCTCCCCCGGGTGGCCCGACGAAGACAAATTTCTCCTTCCCTTCATGAATGGACCACACCCGACCCGGCCGCCCCACCCTTACGCTTTTTAAAGGAAAAGTACACCCAGCTTGGTTCGCTCTTGCTGGTGTCGGGGTGATTTTTATAGCAGAGAAAGGAAGTAAGAAGGGTCAAGCTGAAGAGGATCTCCTCAAGCTTCAACCGGACTAGAAAACCCGAAGAGGATTCTCCATGAATTCGGCGCAAGTTGGACCGGCGAGAGTTGGAAACCGAAGTATCCCGCATACCTCGGTTGGAAAGGGCAGACGCATCCCAACCCAGAATGCGCCCAAGTACAGAGCAATCTCCTTGCCCTACACCTGATCCGCCCTCTCGTCCGCCCTAGCTAAACGTAGCGAATAGCTAGGGGGAATGTGGAAGCGAGCCTGAATCTCAGTAAGCTCGTCCACGTGTCTCAAGATGGAGGGCGCATCGCGGGCGTTCCCGATGCGCACCTTAGGGGCCCTTACCGTCGCCTTTTGACGAGCGGCGCGGGTGACCTTGACTCTACGGGGGAGGCCCGACGATGAGGAGGCAGCAAGGGAACCCTCTCGGGAAGAGGTGAAAGACTCCTTAGACTCTATCCTAACTATCTCAACAGATAACTCAAAAGAAGAAATCTAACCTGATTCAAAGGAAGAAGGATTCTCCGAGGAAAGAGCGCGAAGGATCCAATCTAAAGTATGGAGCGTCGGGCAATCTCTCGCAGCAAAGGAAAATAGTGGCGAAAATATGAAACCCTAGGGGGATGCCACCCCTATTTATACTGCTTAGGGGGACGGATCCGATGGCTCAGATTGTTTCCCGCCAAAACGAAGTTTTGCGTCTGCCCGCCGTCGACGCCCCACATGTAGAACGACCATTGGAGACGTCCCTTCGGGTGCAGGCAACAGCGACAGTCTGTCACGTCTGCCAATCCGCGTCGGACGCATGGCCTGCACCTCAATGGACATGCAAGCGAATCAGCGCCCCTCTTTAAATGCATGATCCTCTCCCCTGATCCGCTGACGTCACCCAAGATACGCGCAGAGATCCAAGCGCCCGGGATGTGATAGGCGGGCTCAAAGACCTGAATGACGCAACTGCCCTACGCCGAGTCGCCCCGGAAATCCGCGCTGACAAATCCTTGACAACAGGCTGAGCCCGGGAAACCGATCCAGACCACTTTCGACCCGACCCATAAATAGTTCGGGACAAGAGTGGGGGGCTAATGATGATGGTCATAAGTGGAAACTCCATAGATAATGACATGTGGTGGCTGACGTGTCCCGAGGCTCACGGGAACAAGATGAGCACCACACATTGGAGGCATCCCCCGAGCTATCATCCCGAGGCATGACCCGACCTCCGATGGATCCTTAAACACTCCTATACTCGCCATGTAAATAACCATTGGCTCACCTCCGAACCCTCCTACACGCCGAGCTTCCTCGGCCGTCCTTGCTCACCTCCGAGCTATCAAAGAACCGAGCTTCCGAGCCTGCCGCACAGAACCGAGCTTTCTCGGCCTCCCGCTCGTCTCCGAGCCTGCCGCTCGTCTCCAAGCCCCCCGCCAAGCTAAGTCTCCCCGGCTCTATCGAGCAACCAAGGATGCAAAGCCCAAGCGCCTCCTCTACGGCTCCGTGTATCTCTCCAGAAGAGAGATCCGCCACCAAACATCCCGCGTTCCACGCCACCGTATCCTCCCATTAACAAGCGTATCTCGTCATTAATGGGGGAATCCCATCAATCACACAGGCGTAACGCCAGTGGCGTAACGCCAGTGGTGTAACCGACGGTGAAGATCTCGCGCTTGCTCGTTCCTAGCGACCACTATCAAAATCCCTCTCTCAGATGACTCAGGTAAGGCAATTTCATTCCAATAAGCCGCTACTCTACCCAAATTTCTCGGCTAACTTGATCGTCGGAGGGTCCAGTGGTACAACCATCCCGGGACTTCTTTTGCAGATAACTCAGCTCCGCCTCAAACCAAGCCCACTGAGATCCACAGGCTCAAGGAGGCAACCCTCAACATCAGCTGTTCACCAACGTTTGCGATAGATCGACGGAGGACAACATCTGAAGGAGATCCTAGCCTCCATCAGGTACCATCAAAGGGAGCGGGCGGAGGCTGCTTGGGCTCGGCTGGAGATCTCTTCTAAGTATCACCGACAATGTTTTCTTAACCCTCGCCCTCCTCTGTTGTAATCATTGTAAGGCTGGGGAGCCCCTAATACCTATGAAATGAATAAATTTGTCTTTGGTTGCCGTATACTGTCTTTTTCCTCCCCTGAGCATATTTTAAATTTGCTTTTAAACAAAAAAAGAAACAAAAATCTTGGAGTGCCGGAACCGAGAAAAGTAACAAAGGGCTGGAAGCAAAAGTATCTTCTGTGAGAGGATCTTGCTTTGGAAGACTTAGTTTAATGCTAAAAGAAATTACATTATTTAAGAGATGGTACATGTTTATTTGTACAACTTAAGCTTTTCGGCGTTATAAGGCCGAAGAAAATTATGGCCCCGGCGTCCTGCAGGCGGTATGCTCCATCGGGCAACGCTTCTGTTACGAGAAATGGTCCGTCCCACTTCGGGGAGAACTTATGTATTCTCCCTTGTTCTATGAACTCGTTTCTTCGTAAGACAAAATCTTCCGTCTTGAAGGCTCGATATTTAACTCGGGTATTGTTGTAGCGAGCGGTTTGTTGCTGATAGGCGGCCGCTCTGATTTGCGCTCGATCCCGTTTTTCCAACAAGATATCCAAGTTGCTTCGGAGCGTCGAGGTGTTGGCTTATTCATCAAAGTGTTCGACCCTATAACTGTGCAGTACAATTTCCGCGGGGACCATTGCCTCGGTACCATAGCAGAGGCTGAATGGGGTTTCTCCCGTGGGTGTTTTTTCGACGTCCGCAATGCCCATAGCACCCATGGTAATTCTGTAAGTCGATGTGCAACACCCCACGAGTAGCGGGGAGGTGGAAATATGAAAAACGATCTTGTTTTGTATGTAAACATCGACTAACCGAAGATCTTTTCTAAACGATAATTAACAACAACCATAGAGTTCTTAGCTACTATGTAAAGAGATTATACCGAATGATTCTAGTCCTTCGTCTTGGTGATCTCTACGTCCTCCTCGGCCTCCTTTCCATAATAGATGATCCATCCGAGTTCCCTAATCCAAGCTACACCTCAAGACTTGAGGTAACTAAGTTTCTCTAGTTGCTAACCAAAGTAACTAAGATGATGTATAGTTAGGTTATGGAGTGTTTAGTCTATCCTAATCCTTGGTCTCAACTCATGAGTGGTAGGATTAGGGTTTGAAGAAGGAGTGAACTTGAGGAGAGAGAAGGTGGAGATGATTATGAGAATGAAAAAGCTTCTCACTTGAATATATGAAACATAATGAATTATCAAATAAATGAATATAAATGATTATTCACCATGCTTCATTAATTCAATATGAGTGATTCACTATGTGAGTCATTAAGCAATAAATGATGCATTAATGACATAGTGAATCACATTAATGAGTCACAATTTGCATTTAATGAAAATGCCACCTTAACCTCCTTAGTCACCATCCTTCTAGAAACTTCCCGAAAAATTACGAGAACGCCCCTCGCATCCGTGAAAACATGGAAAAACTTTAGACTGTATAAATCCAATAACCCGATACTTAGAATCTGGCTTAAACCAAAGCCGGCTAGTAAAACCTGTCCGAATGTCGTACGTGCGTTTAAACACGTATGCGTCCGAACCCTTTGTCGTAAAACCGTACGAACTCTATATCATTTTGCCTGGAGTTGGAAAAACTCTGTGTGGGACTCTAAAGACTCGACTACCACGTTGGCAGTGGGTTTAACTACAGACCGCAAGCGGCACTAGCTGTACGTAACGGTCCCCAGGTAGATGTCGATAAGAAGGCCGGTGAGGATACCCATCCGAACTCCTACTGAGCCTGTACGTGACAATATCCGTGCAGTCCGGTCTGTTCGTCTAAGAGTATCGCATGTATGGTCTAGGGAGGTGGTAAACGTCAGACCCCTAATAACCGTACAAGTCTTGTCGGTATGGCTCTATCACTATCCGAGAATCTACTGATCAATCTATCAGTAATTCTCAATCAGCCCTGGCCAGAGACTTATGGTAATGACCAACCAATCACTGTGCGATATCAACTCCCTATACCGGGAGAGACGAATCCCTAACAGTCGCTCACTGCCTCCACGTGGGTCGGGACTGTGCCCAACTAAAACCTGTTTGCACGACTCCTTTGAACCACGGTAGGGTAGTAATCATAGCACAGTGGGAACTCACACGAGAGAAATGACGACTTTAAGTCAACGGACTATCTGCACACATGTCACTTGAGAACTGCTATCTGACGTTAGGTATAAATACCATCCAGTCAGTTCTCGGCGAGTCCTGTCCGGTGTACTCACACCCAGTGAGCATCTGTATACAATCTTAGGTGCACTCCACCAATGGCTGCGGGACCAATCCATCGCCCCTCCTCAGGGTCTAGATATGTATACACCAGTCTACTTCGGAGTATCGATGCCCAGTCTCGATACTCCTGCAACCAGGGGCATCTAAGGATGTGCCTATTGACTATTCAGCTCCCACTAGTATGACTGCCATCATAACGCCGGAAGTCAGGCAAACACCCTATGGGCTTTATCAACACGTATATATATATATGAATACTACGCAAAATATATCATATGTTAAGATAAAGACAAACCAAATAGCGTACTATCATATTAAGCAAGACTGTTATGTACATACATATCCCCAGTATCCTATACAATGAAGGCCTCTAGGGCATATATATCCAACAATCTCCCACTTTCACTAAGGCTTATAATTGGCGCAATGAGTACCCACTGTCTTCACTATATCCAGTTGCTGGAGTACCGCATGCCCAACATCTCAAACAGCCTCTAGAACTGAACTTGAGGAATAGCCTTTGTGAGTGGATCTGCCGTGTTGTCTTTTGTATCCACGCTCCGTACCTCGATCTCCTGACGATCAATGATCTCCCTGATCAGGTGAAAACGCCTTAAGATATGCCTGGATTTCTGATGGGACCTGGGTTCCTTTGCCAATGCTACGGCCCCATTATTATCACAATACAAAGGTATTGGATTGGCAATGGACGGAACCACCTGAAGTTCAGAGATGAACTTCCTCATCCAGACAACCTCTTTTGCGGCTTCACTAGCAGCTATATACTCAGCCTCCATAGTTGAGTCTGCGACGGTATCCTGTTTGGAACTCTTCCAACATACCGCCCCTCCATTGAGGGTAAACACAAAACCCGAAATGGATTTATAATCATCTTTATCACTTTGGAAGCCGGAGTCGGTAAAAGCCTCTACCTGGAGGTCCCCATTACCGTAAATCAAGAACATCTCCTTAGTCCTTCTCATGTACTTGAGAATGTTCTTTACCACTATCCAATATTTCTCACCTGGGTCAGACTGATACCTGGTTACCACACCAAGTGCGTAAGCTACATCCGGTCTTGTACATAACATCGCATACATTATAGATTCTACCGCCAAAGCGTAGGCTAAAATGCTCATGCGATCACTCTCTTCATCAGTCTTTGGAGACATCTCTTTGGATAGGGTGATCCCGTGACAAGCGGGCATATTACCGCCCTTGGAATCTTCCATACTAAACCTCTTTAGTATAGTGTCAATATACCTGGACTGTGAAAGTCCCAACATTCTATTAGATCTATCACGATAGATCTTAATGCCCAAAATGTTGGTTGCATCACCCAGGTCTTTCATGGAGAATTTCTGTGACAAGAAGAGCTTTACTGATTGTAGCATAGGGACATCATTCCCTATCAGTAGTATGCCGTCGACGTACAAAACGAGGAAGACTACTGCTCCTTCTACAATCTTCCTATAAATACACGGTTCATCTACATTTTTGATAAAATCAAACTCTTTGACTGTCTTATCAAAGCAGATGTTCCAACTTCGCGATGCTTGCTTTAATCCATAAATGGATTTAAGCAACCTGCACACTCTTCCGCTGCTCCCACTGTCTAAGAAACCTTCTGGTTGATCCATGTAAACACTCTCTTCTAAATGTCCATTTAGAAAAGCTGTTTTTACATCCATTTGCCAGATTTCATAGTCATGGAAGGAAGCAATGGCAAGCAGGATCCGAATGGATTTAAGCATAGCTACAGCTGAAAAGGTTTCATCATAGTCCAATCCTGGCCTTTGACGAAAACCTTTTGTAACGAGTATAGCTTTGTAGGTTTTCACTTGTCCAAGTGCACCAATCTTATTTTTGAAGATCCATTTACATCCAACTGGTTTCACCCCAGGAGGAGCAACTTCTAAAGTCCATACTTTATTGGTGTACATGGATTCCATTTCGGATCTCATAGCATCCAGCCACTTCATCAAGTCAATACTCGTGATAGCCTGCTGAAAACTAGTAGGCTCATCATCATTGATGATGCAATCCTCTCGATCCACATCTAGAAGAAAACCATAGTATCTCTCTGGAGGATGAGAAAACCTACTAGATCTGCGGAGTGGCGTTGGTTCGTCACGTTCTATTGAAATCTGAGGTTCTTCTAAGTCCTCGGTAGCAGTTTGAGGTTCTGGAATTTCTTCCAGCTCTACCACGCTCCCACTAATTTCTTTTGCAAGAAATTCGCTTTCTAAGAAGACAATGTGGCGAGCGACAAACACCTTTTTTTCTTCAGTGTGGTAGACCATGTACCCCCTTGAATGTTTAGGGTATCTTACAAACTTGCACAAAACCGATCGTGCCTCGAGATTGTCCGGTCTATGCTTTTTAACATATGCCGGACACCCCTATATCTTGATATACTTGAGATATAGTCTCTTCCCGCTCCACATTTCATATGGAGTGGTAGGCACAAACTTAGTTAGAACTCTATTCAATAAGTATGCTGCTGATTCTAGAGCAAATCCCCAGAAGGAAAGTGGCAACTCAGCACTACTCATCATTGAACGCACCATATCTAATAGCGTACGATTCCTCCTTTCTGATACACCATTATGCTGAGGTGTATAAGGCGGAGTAAGCTGAGAGAGAATTCCATTCTCTTTTAAGTATTCAAGGAAACTGGTACTTAAGTATTCTCCACCTCGATCAGATCGAAGTGTCTTGATGCTTTTACCAGTTTGTTTCTCTACTTCATTTTTATACTCCTTAAACTTCTCAAAGGCCTCTGATTTATGTTTCATTAAGAACACATGTCCATACCTAGAGAAGTCATCAGTAAAAGTGATGAAGTAGGAGTGACCGCTTCGCGCATGTGTAGACATTGGACCACATACATCACCGTGTACAAGTCCCAAGAGTTCAGTAGCTCTTGCTCCGTGTCCGGAGAACGGAGATTTGGTCATTTTTCCTTTGATACATGATTGACAAGTTGCATATGATGAATATTCAAACGGATCTAGATATCCATCTTTATGTAACTTAGTCAACCTTGTTTTGTTTATATGACCAAGTCTACAATACCATAAGAAGGATTGATTTGAATCTGGAGCCTTTCTTTTAAGTGTGTTTTGAATATTGAAAATTCGAGGTTGATTAAGTATGTATATGCCGTTTTCCAATGTGCCATACCCAATCAGTTCTTGATTTAGGAGAATGTTCATGACATTACTTTCAAGCGCAAAATTATATCCTTTATTAGACAACAAAGATACTGATATAATATTACACAGCATACTGGGAATACAAAAACAGCTGTACAACACCAAAACGTGCCCACTAGTCAACCCTAGGTGATACTCCCCTATTGCAACAGCATCTACATGCATTCTATTGCCCATCCAGAGAATCATATCACCTTTCTCCAGTACTCTACTATTTCTCAGATCCTGCAATGAATTACAGATGTGAGAACGAGAACCGGTATCAAGTACCCATGATGTAGAGTTTACTGAAAGACAATTTTCGATTACGAACACACCTGAAGCAGAAGCAACAGCTTGCTTCGTGTCCTTTGCCTTGAAGGCCATACAGTCCTTCTTCCAGTGCCTTTGCTTATGACACTAATGGCATTCGTTTATATCCGCTTTCACCCTTCCTGCCTTGTTCTTTCCCTGCACCTTCTTGACCCCACCTTTCGGTTTGATGGCTTTCATCTTCTTCTTCCCTTTAGCTTTCGCTTTAGATTTAGAAAAGGATGATTGGCCAGCATACAGAACGGGGGCCTTCTCCTTTTTCAAGGAGGTCTCTGCTACCCTCAACATGTTGAGAAGCTTTAGAAGATCAGCTTCCATTTCGTGCATGTTGAAACTAAGCACGAACTGAGAGAAGGTGTTGGGAAGGGACTGCAATATCAAGTCGATATACAAATCATTCTCTAGCATGCATCCCAGGTTTGGGAGTTCGTCAATGAGGCTGATCATTTTGAGGACGTGCTCTCCTACAGGCGATCCTGGAGCTAACCTCATTTGGAATAGTTTCCTTGAGGTCTCGTACCTTGCGATACGGGAGTGCTCTCCATATAATTCCTTAACATGGAGAAAGATGGATACAATATCCATATTCTCGTGCTGTTTCTGGAGTTTATTGTTCATAAACGCCAGCACGATACACTTAGCTCGCTCACAATCCAGATCCCAAGTTTTGCAAACTTCCTTGTCCACAACTGAGGAATCTGGTCCAGGGATAAGGGGAGGAACAGCGGTGGTAACATATGCTACTTTGTCATAAGTCAGTGCAATGTTGACGTTCCTTAGCCAATCTTTATAGTTCTGCCCGGTCAGTATATTTTTTTCAAGTAATAGATTTAGTCCTGTCATGGTAGCTGCTAGAGAGAGAGAAAAGAAAACACTCAGCATATGCTTCTTGCAAGTTTAGATTGGTTATTAGTTTATCTAAACAGGATGGCTCCCACTATTCCCTCAAATCCTTCTTCAAAACCTAAAAGAAGAACTAGTCAGGATTTAATCACACGTCACAATACTTGCTTAACCTTTCAGCCAGGCTGGTGTTGGTACTTCGAGGGAGGTTTTCCAACGCTTTCGCGAAGTTCCTTAATTAAATAACCTCTTTTCCCTGGAGGCGTACCCCTCTGACACCTTTCTGGACACCTACTTGGTTTATAGCATTGATTGTTAAGTGAGAATGTTTCCCGAGAGTAACCCTACTCATCAGTGGGATCGGGATCCAACTATTATTGCATGATGCACTAGATGGAAGCCACTCTAGTCACCATACTCCAGAAGGTATGCTAAATCTGCAAGTTTCTTTTATGTTTGAAACTCCCGATGTGATTTTTATACCCCAAGCTCTTATAGACCTTGACGTAGGCCAACAAGTCATAAGACGCAAGTCAAGTTCTACCCGTCGTTGTCCTGATTAATTTAGGTACATCGTACATGCCCTTGACATAGGCCAAAAAGGCTGTACGTCTGTCCTATACTAATGCATCTATCTATGCAACAAATAGGCAAACACACTGCTACCTTACACTATGCCTTGACGTAGGCCAACAAGCATAGCATGAATACGATGTGCTGTCTATCTGAAACGACGGAGGGTTACGGCTGTTTTTTGGCAAAAAACCCGTTAACGTAATGAACTTGATTTGATCGAAAGAACCAAGATAGCTTTTATTAAAAGGAGTGGTTTAAGCTCCGTATTTAAAATCTGCTTTTTCAAGAAAACCGAGTGTTTTTAGAAATTGTTCCAACGATTCAGTTTAAGTTTTATTTTTCTTTGCATTAAAAATAATGCGTCCCATCTTTAACCTATCATTACAGATAACAACGAAAATACAACGTCCTCTTATACCATCCGCATTCGCCACGGGGTCCCGTCATCACCCGTTAGGTTACTTAACTAACGGCAGAGCGGGGACTGGGCTAGCGCGGGTGTAAAACATAAGTGACGTCTAAATAGCTATCATATATAGATATTGTACATTCGTCAAACGCAATAATAGGCATTCCAGATCACAGATAAACAATATTGGATTTGCAAGCAATCCGCGTTTCTTTTGAGCCTGTAAGAAAAGATGGATTACACAGTTGTGATGAATAGCCATTACCCCATCCTAGACCCCTACGGGTACGGAAAACTACCCGCCAAGTACCCGAAGTGAAGCGGTCTCCCTCAACGACGTGAGTAGGCCACTAAACACTTCGAAATACCCGGTAGTTTGTGCACCCCACCTTGGGTCTATCCTAGGAGCAAAAATAGTAAAAAGAAATAATACAACGGTGGCTACAACCGCAACCTGGATGTGCCCCGCAAAAATAATATTACAACTTATTACAATTATATCGAATGAATTAATACAATAACCCATCACAGAACCCCGGCTAATCATCATAACAGTCCAATAGAGTTCATAATCACAAACAGTTAAAACATTACAGATATGTGCACCCCCCTGCCAACCGACATACTAGCAGTTAGGGGAGGTTTACGAACACATAATACAGTTCACAGATATAATCAAACAAGCAAACATCGTATAATTTCGATCGATTAAACACATTAAATTCTACTCCAAAT
This sequence comes from Agapanthus africanus, assembly GCA_030015575.1. NCBI lineage: Eukaryota > Viridiplantae > Streptophyta > Magnoliopsida > Asparagales > Amaryllidaceae > Agapanthus > Agapanthus africanus. The sequence continues at coordinate 16,014,181 of CM057345.1, forward strand.
CTTCTCTGTAAATCTGAAATTTGAGCAGAAAATAAAATATACCAGAAAATACAAAATATCACAAAAGATGCACAGAAGAAAACTGGGCTGAATCGGCCCCAACTCGGCCGCGGATCCGTGGCGGATCGGTGGGATCGGCCGCGGTTCCGTGGCTCAGTGGCCGATTCAGGAGCCCATTTTTCTTCTGTGTTCTTATATTTTCATGTAGGGTCTTCTGGAGGAACCTGAAAAAATTTTGGACCTCATTTAAAAATCGACAGAAACTATATGATATCCGTGTATTTTCCGATTTTTTTTGCGTTCGAAATTCATACGACTTTGCAAGTGAGTTAATTATTGTTTAGTGAGGCTCTGATACCACTGTAAGTCGATGTGCAACACCCCACGAGTAGCGGGGAGGCGGAAATATGAAAAACGATCTTGTTTTGTATGTAAACATCAACTAACCGAAGATCTTTTCTAAACGATAATTAACAACAGCCATAGAGTTCTTAGCTACTATGTAAAGAGATTTTACCTAATGATTCTAGTCCTTCGTCTTGGTGATCCCTACGTCCTCCTCGGCCTCCTTTCCATAATAGATGATCCACCCGAGTTCCCTAATCCAAGCTACTCCTCAAGACTTGAGGTAACTAAGTTTCTCTAGTTGCTAACCAAAGTAACTAAGATGATGTAGAGTTAGGTTATGGAGTGTTTAGTCTATCCTAATCCTTTGTCTCAACTCATGAGTGGTAGGATTAGGGTTTGAAGAAGGAGTGAACTTGAGGAGAGAGAAGGTGGAGATGATTATGAGAATGAAAAATCTTCTCACTTGAATATATGAAACATAATGAATTATCAAATAAATGAATATAAATGATTATTCACATGCTTCATTAATTCAATATGAGTGATTCACTATGTGAGTCAATAAGCAATAAATGATGCATTAATGATATAGTGAATCATACTAATGAGTCACAATTTGCATTTAATGAAAATGCCACCTTAACCTCTTTAGTCACCATCCTTCTAGAAGCTTCCCGAAAAATTACGAGAACGCCCCTCGCATCCGTGAAAACACGGAAAAACTTTAGACTGTATAGATCCAATAACCCGATACTTAGAATCTGGCTTAAACCAAAGCCTGCTAGTAAAAACCTTCCGAATGTCGTACGTGCGTTTAAACACGTATGCGTCCGAACCCTTTGTCGTAAAACCGTATGACTTCTATATCATTTCGCCTGGAGTTGGGAAAACTCTGTGTAGGACTCTAAAGACTCGACTACCACGCTGGCAGTGGGTTTAACCACAGACCGCAAGCGGCACTAGCTGTACGTATCGGTCCCCAGGTAGATGTCGATAAGAAGGCCGGTGAGGATACCCATCCGAACTCCTACTGAGCCTGTGCGTGACAATATCCGTGCAGTCCGGTCTGTTCGTCTAAGAGTATCGCATGTATGGTCTAGGGAGGTGGTAAACGTCAGACCCCTAATAACCATACAAGTCGTGTCGGTTTGGCTCTATCACTATCCGAGAATCTACTGATCAATCTATCAGTAATTCTCAATCAGCCCTGGCCAGGGACTTATGGTAATGACCAACCGATCACTGTGCGATATCAACTCCCTATACCGGGAGAGACGAATCCCTAACAGTCACTCATTGCCTCCACGTGGCTCGGGACTGTGCCCAACTAAAACCTGTTTGTACGACTCCTTTGAACCGTGGTAGGGTAGTAATCAAAGCACAGTAGGAACTCATACGAGAGAAATGACGACTTTATGTCAACGGACTATCTACATACATGTCACCTGAGAACTGCTATCTGACGTTAGGTATAAATACCATCCAGTCAGTTCTCGGTGAGTCCTGTCCGGTGTACTCACACCCAGTGAGCATCTGTATACAATCTTAGGTGCACTCCACCAATGGATGCGAGACCAATCCATCGCCCCTCCTCAGGGTCTAGATATGTATTCACCAGTCTACTTCGGAGTATCGATGCCCAGTCTCGATACTCCTGCGACCAGGGGCATCTAAGGATGTGCCTATTGACTATCCAGCTCCCACTAGTATGACAGCTATCATAACACCGGAAGTTAGGCAAACACCCTATGGGCTTTATCAACACGTATATATATATATATATATATATATGAATACTACGCAAAATATATCATATGTTAAGATAAAGACAAACCAAATAGTGTACTATCATATTAAGCAAGACTGTTATGTACATACATATCCCCAGTATCCTATACAATGAAGGACTCTAGGGCATATATATCCAACAAATTCCTCGACCCATCTTCCTTGCCTTCCTTCCAAACGGGCTCTGAGGCCGCGGATGACGCCTCGATTCGCTACCTCGACCTGCCCGTTGGATTGTGGATGTGCGACCGCGGAAAATTTCATCAGTATGTGGTAGTCACTGCAAACTCTTTGACTTTATCATTTTCTAAGTTGGTCCCATGGTCGCTAACTATGCACCTCGGGATTCCAAGCCGAGAAATTATATTGTTCAATAGGAACTTTATGATAGAGGTGGTCTTAGGTTTCCTAATGGGCACGACCTCTATCCATTTTATGAAGTAGTCCACAGCGACAAGGATGTATCTGTGTCTACCTGTGCCGGTCGAGAGCTGACCCACTATATCCATCCCCCATTATGCGAACGGTCATAGGAAACTAAGTGACGTTAGTTTGGTGGCGGGAAGACGGGGTATGCTGCCGAAGAGTTGGCAATTCTTGCATCTTCTGACCAGCTTCTCGGCATCCTGGTGTATTTTCGGCCAATAGTACCCTGGAGTAGTGCCTTTTGGACCAGGATTCAGGCCCCTTCATGTGCTCCCCCGACCCCTTCATGTACTTCTCACAGAACGCAGTCTGCCTCGTGAGGGTCGATGCACCGGAGCAGAGGCTGAGTGTATGACTTCTTGTACAGGTTTCCGTTGCTCCAGACGAAATGGCGTGCTTTGGCTCGAAGCCGACGAGCTTCTCCTCGGTCTTCAGGAAGTACACCGTACTTCAGGAACTCCACGAGGGGCTTCCTCCAATCCCGGCCTTCTTCTTGAGTTGTGTAGATTTGGAGTGTTACTTCTACGTCTTCCACGCTGGGCCGTGGCAAGACTTCGAAGAGGATGTTTCTTTTATGGTTGGCCGAATAGGAAGAAGTGAGTTTGCTTAAGGCGTCGGCCTGGGTGTTCAAGTTCCTGAGAATCTGCTCCACTTGGACCTCATCGAAATTTTTTCGAAGCCCTTTTGCTTCGGCCAGGTATTTTATCATGAGTGGCTCCCGAGCCTCGAAACGCCCAGTTACTTGGCTGACGACTAGTGCGGAGTCGCTGCGAACTTTGATGGTCTTCAGCCCTACCTCGGAGGCGATTCGCAGTCCTTCCAATAAAGCCACATATTCTACGGCGTTGTTTGATGCTCTGAACTGGAGCTTTAAAGAGTATTCTATTTCCGCTTCATCTGGGCCGTGTATGACCAGGCAAGCCCCGCTCCCCTCCTTGGTAGAAGATCTGTCCACGTAGAGCACCTAATCCGGGATAGGGTTGGGCACCTCCTCGACCGAGGACGTGGTTCGGGGCCCTGTGCCATCATTTCTTCTTTAGGAGGCATGGTGCATTCGACAAAAAAATCCGCTAAGACCTGTGCTTTGATGGCTTGTCGGGGGCGGTATTTGATATCGAACTGGGACAATTCTTACCTCCATTTCTCCAGACGATCTGACGACTCGGGGGGGGGCGAGAATGGACCCTAAAGGTCGCTCAGTGAGGACGAGAATTGTGTGCGATTGGAAATGGTGTCGAAGTTTTCTGGAGGAGACGACAAGCGCCAGGACAATTTTCTCTATGGCCGGGTATCTCGTTTCCGCGTCCTTGAAAACATAGCGCACGTAGTAGACCGGTCTCTGTATGCCTTCAAATTCTCTGACGAGCACCGAGGCTGCAGCTTGGTCGGAGATGGCACATTTTCAGAAAATATAAAATATTATTTTTGGAATTTAATATTAAAATAATATATTTCGCAAAAACTACCCGATTTACGAAATTGTGGTTTTCATAAAAATGGTATAAATATATACCAATAATTGTGAAATAATTGAGGATTTAAAATGATTTACTCATTTAAAAATATATTTATTGGATTTGGTATTTTTATAATTAATTATATGCAGTTTAAATAAAAACCTGATTAGTGCACTTCTAATCGCGATTAAACCAAATCCGTGTTTCTACAGTTTTCCATGGCTAGTGCACCATGTCATATTGTATTTTGGTTACATGTTGTGTTCTTGTGCTGTTTTGGGGGTATTATGTGGTTTGGGTTTTAAAAAGAAAGAGAAAATGGTAAAAGAGAGAATGATTGGAGGGAGAGAGAGAAAGAGAGAGAGAGAGAGAGTGAGAATAAGAAGGGGAGAGAGAGGGCATCCACATTCATTTCCTCCCCCATCATTTTCTTCATCTCCTTCAACCTCATCTCCCTCCACCTCTACCCCATGAAACCATCTCAAAATCTTCATCAAAACCCTACACCCTCTTCACAAAAGATGATCCCCACTTCATCCTCTACACATTGGACTAAGCAAAGTTTGATTTTGGAGACTTTGGTCGAGCTAGGGTTTTTCTTGAGTTGCCCAAAAGAGGTATTTTCTACACCATTAGCTTAATAGTTTAGTTGCTTTAGTTTCTATTTTATCTTAGATTTGGTTTAGTGTTGATTAATGATGTTTGGAAAATCTAAAGAGAAGGGTTTGAGTGTTTGTGTGGGATCATGATCTGTAGTGGGTATCTGCAAGACCTTAGTAGTGTTTTTACCGACCTAGAACAGATAATAGAACCCAAAACACGGACTTACGATTTCCCGACGTCGGATTTGTGATAGATTGTGATGGTATATAGGAATCTGGAATGACCGGAGACCACTATAAATTAAGTTCCCTTGACAGTGAGACGTGCAGGAAACCATGAATCACCCCCTGAAACCGGAGCCCCTACCCTCGATTTCTGGCCGCAGATTTATTGATTTAGGCCGCAATTTGCGGCCATGTTGTGAGGAAACGTGTTGAATTTTGGACCGTGGCTTTGTTAGATGATATCTAGAGCAACCCTGTATGCAAAATTCTCTAGTTTGGCCCAGGATGAAATATGGAAGTGATTTCCTTTGTTGCTGAATTTGGTTTTCCGATTTCTGAACTTGGCTTTTGGGTATTTGATATTGTATTTGGTCGTTGGATGTTTGTACGTCAACGAAGAGGGTTATTTGGTTGTTTTGCATGTGAAGGCCATAGGTTTTAACCTATGAGCGCACCGTATGCCGTATTGGTTTTTCGGACTTGATGTTAATAGCGATTGCAATTGTGTATTATTTTAGGTACCTTCGCGTGGATTCCGAGACGACAGAGCATGGCGTCATTGACTTGGGCGAGCAAGGATCAAGGTGAGTAGATCTATATCTACGGGGGAAGTCGGGTGGATGGCGTATAGCACCCTCGCAAATTATAAATGGAAACCGATCTATAGGATACAGTCGTAGAAACCTAGATTAGAAAACTAGGAATATGGTTAAAAAGATAGTTAGAGGTGATATGATGAATTGATTGATATGTCGGTATACGGATGCGAGTCGATAAGAGATGAATTATATCTTAGCCGGTCCCCTAATATGAGATTGTTACGGATGTGACCTGGGATATAGGCATATAGATATATAATGTTGTGAATCATGAGTGATATGCCATACGAGACGTTAGGTCCGTACCCTCATTGTCATATTGATTGATAGGATCCCCAATTGTTAATGCCGTCGTACGATGATTTACCGTACGTGATGAGTTTTATGATGATTGATCCGTACCCTTGACTAGAGGATGCCGTACGTGGGATTATACCGTACATGATGTTATGAGGCTGGAGGCCGATTGATAGATTCACCGACTCGGTCATGTTAGATACGTATACCTTATAGCATTTAGCTGACGATTTACTTATGCTACGCTCATGTCATTCTCATTGCATTCTATACACCTGTGCTAGTACACCTACACCATTATCGATGATGCGTATAATATACTTACACAGATTGGCCGGCTCACACACTTTATCATCGATTATTGCTATGTCACTCACACGGTAGAATTGCTACATTATGCTATTATATTGCTATGCTCGCATTATGATGATATGCCCATTCTCACATCACTGTTCCATGTTGTATGATATACGGATATGCTTACATTCTGTTCTATGTCGCATACATTATGCTTTATGATATATGCATTGAGATATACTATTTTCATGAGATTTCTGGATTTGAGAATCGTGGTTATTTCAAAAGAAAGTATGTATTATTTTAAAAACCCGGTTTCTCTTGATATGATATTTCAGTGCGTCCACCATGCGTTTTCTCGGTTCTGAGACGTGTGATATGTGAAACCCGATTCGAGGAGCTGGATGATCCGTTTGTGGATTCATGGTGGACCCGGTATGGTAACCCGGGGCAAGAAAGGGATGTTGTGCAATAGACGATGGGCCTGGCAGAGGGACTACTTCCTACCGGTGATTGGTTGGAACTGGCGGTTATCCGGAGAATACTGACCGGAGTCGAGAGATGGATATGGGCCGACCTGTTCTGCCAGAGCCCGAGGGCCGATCCCGCAGACGGAGCCCGTAGGCCGATCCGGACTGACGAAGCCCAAGATATATGAGGATTTACGTGTCGATGTTGGACATGGGTTTCATGATATTTCGAGTGTCGATGCTGGACACTCAGGTTCTATGATTTTGATGTATCGCGAGGGACACACGTTGATTTATGTCCTCATACTTTCATACATATGCTTTTATGATATTTACATGCATGATGTTGTTATATCATTGGTTGACACGTGGATGAGATCCACTTGCATACAGGCATTGATTACATTGTTCGATGATATCCACATGAATATAGGCATTGCGTATATTGTTGGCACATATGCAGATACGGTCACCCTAGATATCATAGTATTAACTTTATGATATAGTTGACCTAGGAATCGTTGTTTATTCGATTTCTACCTGATGATGTTTTCTACTCACGGGTTGGCAACTCACCCCCGTTGTGCCACAGTTCTTGCAGGTTGACCTCATGGATCAGTAGCGGCATCGCTGGCACATAGCTGCATTCGGGTGTTTTGCTTTGGTAGGTGGTACATGTTGGATCGTACCCTTCTAGTATTTATAATTCCTGTTGTATCTAGTTAACTCCATCAAATCAGAAACTAGTATTTGTATAAGTAGTAAGACTTAACAAGACTTGTAGTTGCGAGACTTGAGCGATGGGTTATATGTTCGCTTGGTGGGTTGATGTCTTGCTTTATTCTTTGTCTTTTGTGTGGATCTTCGCCATTGGGCGTCGTATTCTTATTATATTGTCTTTCATGGTTGTGAATCCGCCGATTGGCGAAGAGCTAGCTCCCGCTTGGGGATGCCTTTATCATTATTATGTACATGTGATTTTGGATCAAAATATACAAAGGAGGTGCTGCCCAAATTTTTAAAAGACGAGACATGTTTTTCAACTAGTAAAATAAACTTACATTTTTCATGTTCCCTTTTCTATACATTTAAGAAAACGTTTGATTTCATCATACCTTTATTTTCAAAACTTCACCTCTTTTATTTTCTTAAAAAGGTTTAGATTGCCGAGCTTCGGCTTAATTTACGTTGCGCCTTTAGACGTTGCGTGATTTAAGTGCCAGTCACGAACTAAATTTCCGGGTCATGACAAAGTTGGTATCAGAGCTCTAGGTTTAACCTTGGTTCGAGTCTAGGTTTGACTATGTGGAGTCTGGGGCGTAAATTATTTTGGAACCTAGGCTTGACCTTACGGAACTTAGACTTGAACGGGGGGGGGGGGGTTATTAGACCCAAACTTTCGTTTCATAGGCTGACCCTGATTGATGGAGTAGGTAGCTTGAGTAGAGTGACGTACCGTACGTATGTTCCACGGCATATTTATGATACGATACTCCACTTAAGAAACCTTAGGATGTACATATTTTGAGATCTGTGATTCTCATCGTCTCCTTGATCATACATTCATTTGAGATCCTTGATTCTATTCGTTTTCATGATCATACTCTCACTGATTCCGTTCCTCCTTATGATCATGTATCCATTTTGGGATCTGTTGATTCTTTTAATTCCTTTGATCTTTTTTCGTCGATACTAGATTGAGGTTCCTGTCACCATGGTTTGAGCACAGATTGAGCTGCTGCTAGTGATGCGGTCAGGGCGAGCTCGTCATGGACGAGGACTGACCATTGTGTTTTCTGGTGACATAGGAAAGTCTCGAGTTAATGTTTGTATAATGACCTCTTGTTTGAGGCGAGTGTTCGGTTTTGCACCGGATGATCGGGCCATTGGTAGAGGCTGACAGTTGCGAGAGGATTGTTGATGTACAGCATACCTCAGAGATTGTGATGCTGTCTATTGTGCAGACAGATGACCCAACTGTTGCTGAGATTGATAGGATGTTGCCTCTATACTTTGCGAGCTGAGATCACTGGAGCTTTCAGGCAGAGCTGCGATAGATGATAGCTAGTCTATCTTGAGTTGAGAGACGAAGAGTATTCACATGTTGTCTAGGCAAAGGTAAAAGTTCGAACGAATGTCAGAAACCCATTTTTCCAAGTTTAAGGTATTCGAAGGAACATACAAGTAATTCTGTGGACCCTCTAGAAGAATGAAACCCTAACTCGATATAATGCCCATGGAACCACTTTTGAACATTAGGGTTTGCGGCAGTTCCGCGGTGCCATTAATGAGGCTTAGGTTTGCCCTTCTACGGCTGGTCCATAGGTACTGTGGCATGTACTGGATATTATTAAACTGTGCTCAAGTGTTGAGCTCTCAGGGAATTATGGGACTTTGATGAATCGATCGAAAATTTCAACGTCGTCTAGATATCATGTGATAGGAGATCAGTAAGTGGACCAACTTCAGATAGAGGACCTCACCCAGATGCGTTGTGAGTTGATCAAGAACGGACGAGTATGGAGTATTCCTCCGATGGTTGGTACGAGTTTCCGAGGACACATTCGGCTAGATATCTTCTACAGAGTGATGAAGATACCGAGTTGTGATTTTGATTCCGTGTGAGAGATTCCGGATTGACTGTAGTCGAGAATATTTGCAGTACACAGATAACATGACGTGACGTCAAAGCGGACGATAATAAAGACGAGTGGGACAAGAAGTTCGTGCGAGATGTTAATGAGCTTTTGTTACTCCCTGTTGATGCCAGAGGATCTGATATGTATGCAGAGGCGTTGGGATGCGACCAATTCCCGAGGAAATGCTGTGCTGAGAACGTAAATGTCCAGAAAGCGAGAAAAGATTATGTAAGAGTACCAGCCTCCGTACAGTTCGGCATAAGCGAGATCGGAAGAGACCTTGAGCAGGTTCCTTCCAGGACACTGCTGCAATAAGATTTGCACCAAGAATCAGATGTGCCACATGTATTCAGAGGACCAGAGGCCGACGCCAGTTATATGCTGCTTATGAGTGATCATGATAATTGGCCGAGAGATGGCCAGAGAAGTGCCAGAGCGGAATCATTTCCGTTAGCACACCTGACCGGGCCGACGAGCTGACAGATTGCAATATTGGTAATCTACAGAGAAAATGAGAACCTAGAGACAGAGGATGCCAGACCATGAGCAGGAGGCAGGCGGATGTTCTTGCTCTGCCAGTTTTGGGCGCACCGATATTTTTCGATATTGTAGGAGGTGTACCTCAATGTCATTTATTGCGATTTAGGTTTTGTGATCTGAGTATCATTCTAATATCGCTTGGATTTGAGTTTTGAAGATTGAGTTTCATGATATTGTTTTCGTGCACCATGGCTGCACTTACCGGGTATTTACATTTTTGTGCATAGTTATTGCACTTGAGATATACTTTATACACCGTTGTGTTGATTTATGTTTATGCACCGCTACATCGGTTTGCGATTTGTGCATATCTATTGCACTTGATATTCATTTTGTGCCTTGGCTGCATGTGTTTATGATTTCATGGATTTCGTACGGATGATTTGATTTTGGTGCATGTGGAACGCACCCGATTTGGTTTTTGCACTCAGTATAGCTTACATGTGCTTGCAGTGCATTGATACGTGTTTTGTGCACGCAGTTGCACGCGTTTTTGATTCTATACACTTTGGTACACTCGGTGTTATTTTCATACGCATTTGAGTTATTAATGCGTTTCCGTGCACTTGTTGCACCCGATTTGTATTTCGTGCAATTGTTGCACTGTATTTGTATTTTGTGCACTGGATGTACTGGAGTTGTATTTCGTGCATTGGTTGCACCAGATCTATACTTCGTACCTTGGTTGCACCCGATTTATGTCTTTGAGCATTTGCGTTATCAAATTTGCGTTTTTCGTGCGCGTTGGCACTTGATGTTCATTTTCGTGCATGCTACTGCACTAGATACTTTTTACGGACCTGACGCGCTTGGTATAGGATTTGTACGCATTGGATGCATTTGATTTAGATTTTTATTCGTGCACGTGGGATGCACTTGATTTCGATTTCATTCGTGCATGACGGATGCACTTGATTTGGATTTTCGCGCGTGTTGGGCGCATGATATGAGATGAGATTTTCGTGCACTATAGATGCACTAGATGTTGTTGTCGTGCGCACCCGTTGCACTGGACAGATGCTTTCGTGCACACCCGTTGCACTTGGTTTGGTTTTTGTGCATGTTAGTAGCACTTGTATTTGGATTTGATTTCCGTACGCACCAGACGCACGTGATTGTTGGATACGCCTTTTGGGGATGATTATGCTCTTGACCGCTTTGTTTTCATGATGGACACTATATTATGTAGTGGCCGAATATGACTGATCTGAGGACAGTACTTGAGTACTTTGCATGCATTAAAAGTTTACCAAGAGATTTTCAAAAAGGAGCTATAGTCTCGCTATTTCCTACGTGTCCGTGAGCGGTACGAACGTTTATAAAGGAAGACCTTTTGGGATATTTTAAAATGGCGGAACGTATATTTTAGCAAAACATATATGAACATATGTTTATTACGTTACAATGAGCGTCTGTCCCTTGTGCCGTGAGTCACGCGTCACACGACAATTCAGAAAATATTTTGCATGTGTTTTATTCAGTTCTAAGATTTTTCCAAGAATGCGTACTATATATGTAGAATAGTATTTGACTGGTGCATATTGGATTTCAGTAGTGGATTTCGAGATATGTGTCTTCATTGTAACTCCGATGATATACGTGCAAATCCGATGATTTGCGTGACGCTTGACGGAGTTCGATTTTTAGTTTTATACTCGTTTTCAGGCGCACGCGATGCACTGTGTTATTTCTGTATCTTCCGTGATTTCGGAGCCCCGTGATTTGAACTGATTATTGAAATGTTTTAGAATTTGGGGGTTTAAATTTAAATTCGGGGACCGAATTTATTTAAAGGGGGAAGATTGTAACATTTTCAGAAAATATAAAACATTATTTTTGGAATTTAATATTAAAATAATATATTTCGTGAAAACTACCCGATTTGCGAAATTGGGGTTTTTGTAAAAGGGTATAAATATATACCAATAATTGTGAAATAATTGGGGATTTAAAAGTATTTACTCATTTAAAAATATATTTATTGGATTTGGCATTTTTATAATTAATTATATGCAGTTTAAATAAAAACCTGATTAGCGTACTGCTAATCGCGATTAAGCCAAATCCGTGATTCTACAGTTTTCCATGGCTAGTGCACCATGTCATGTTGCATTTTAGTTACATATTGTGTTCTTGTATTATTTTTGAGGTATTATGTGGTTTGGGTTTCAAAAAGAAAGAGAAAATGGTAAAAGAGAGAATGATTGGAGAGAGAGAGAGAGAGAGTGTGTGTGTGTGTGTGTGTGTGAGAATAAGAAGGAGAGAAGGAGGGCATCCACATTCATTTCCTCCCCCATCATTTTCTTCATCTTCTTCAACCTCATCTCCCTCCATCTCTACCCCATGAAACCATCTCAAAACATTTATCAAAATCCTACACCCTCTTCACAAAAGATGATCCCCACTTCATCCTCTACACATTGGACCAAGCAAAGTTTGATTTTTGGAGACTTCGGTCGAGCTAGGGTTTTTCTTGAGTTGCCCAAAAGAGGTATTTCCTACACCATTAGCGTAATCATTTAGTTGCTTTGGTTTCTATTTTAGTTTAGATTTGGTTTAGTGTTGATTAGTGATGTTTGGAAAATCTAAAGAGAAGTGTTTGAGTGTTTATGTGGGATCATGATCTGTAGTGGGTATCTACAAGATCCTAGTGGTGTTTTTACTGACCTAGAACAGAGAATAGAACCCAAAACACGGACTTAGGATTTCCCGACACCGGATTTGTGATAGATTGTGATGGTATATGGGAATCTGGAATGACCTGAGACCACTATAAATTAAGTTCCCTTGACAGTGAGACGTGCAGGAAACCATGAATCACCCCCTGAAACCTAAGCCCCTACCCTCAAATTCTGGCCGCAGATTTATTGATTTGGGCCGCAATTTGCAGCCATATTGTGAGGAAACGTGTTGAGTTTTGGTCCATGGCTTTGTTAGATGATATCTAGAGCAACCCTGTATGCAAAATTCTCTAGTTTGGCCCAGGGTGAAATCTGGAAGTGATTTCTTTTGTTGCTGAATTTGGTTTTTCGATTTCTGAACTTGGGTTTTAGGTATTTGATATTGTATTTGGTCGTTGGATGTTTGTACGTCAACGACGAGGGTTATTTGGTTGTTTTGCATGCGTAGGCTATAGGTTCTAACCTATGAGCGCACCGTGTGCCGTATTGGTTTTCCGGACTTGATGTTAATAGCGGTTGCGATTGTGTATTATTGTAGGTACCTTCACGTGGATTCCAAGACGCCGGAGCATGGCGTCATCGACTTCGGGGAGCAAGGATCAAGGTGAGTAGATCTATATCTACGGGGGAAGTCGGGTGGATGGCGTATAGCACTCCCGCAAATTATAAATGGAAACCGATCTATAGGATACAGTCGTAGAAACCTAGATTAGAAAACTAGGGATATAGTTAAAAAGATAGTTATAAGTGATATGATGACTTGATTGATATGTCGGTATACGGATGCGAGTCGATAAGAGATGAATTATATCTTTGCCGGTCCCCTGATATAAGATTCTTACGGATGTGACCTGGGATATAGGCATATATATATATATAATGTTATGAATCATGAGTGATATGCCGTACCTTCATTATCATATTGGTTGATAGGATCCCTAATTGTTAATGCCACCGTACGATGATTTACCGTACGTGATGAGTTTTATGATGATTGATCCGTACCCTTGACTAGAGGACGTCGTACGAGGGATTATACCGTACATGATGTTGTGAGGCCGGAGGCCGATTGATAGATTCACCGACTCGTTCATGTTAGATACGTATACCTTATAGCATTTAGCTGACGATTTACTTATGCTACGCTCATATCATTCTCACTGCATTCCATACACCTGTGCTAGTACACCTACACCATTATCGATGATGCGTATGACACACTTACATAGATTGACCGGCTCACACACTTCATCATCGATTATTGCTATGTCACTCACACGGTAGAATTGCTACATCATGCTAATATATTGCTATGCTCACATTTTGATGATATGCCCATGCTCACATCACTGTTCCATGTTGCATGATATATGGATATGCTTACATTCTGTTATATGTCGCATACATCATGCTTTATGATTATATGCATTGAGATATATTGTTTTCATGAGATTTCTGGATTTGAGAATCGTGGTTATTTCAAAAGAAAGTATGTATTGTTTTAAAAACCCGGTTTCTCTTGATATGATATTTCAGTGCGTCCACCATGCGTTTTCTCGGTTCTGAGACGTGTGATATGTGAAACCCGATTCGAGGAGCTGGATGATCCGTTTGCGGGTTCATGGTTGACCCGGTATGGTACCCCGGGGTAAGAAAAAGATGTTGTGAAGTAGACGATGAGCCTGGCAGAGGGACTACTACCTACCGGTGATTGGTTGGACCTGGCAGTTATCCGGAGGATACCGACCGGAGTCGAGAGATGGATATGGGCCGACCCGTTATGCCGGAGCCCGAGGGCCGATCCCACAGACGGAGCCTGTGGGCTGATCCAGACTGACGTAGCCCGAGATATATAAGGATTTACGTGTCGATGTTGGATACGGGTTTCATGATGTTTCGAGTGTCGATGCTGGACACTCAGGTTCCATGATTTTGATGTGTCGCGAGGGACACACGTTGATTTATGTCCTCATACTTTCATGCATATGATTTTATGATATTTACATGCATGATGTTGTTGTGTCATTGGTTGACAGGTGGATGAGATCCACTTGCATACAGGCATTGATTACATTGTTGGATGATATCCACATGCATATAGGCATTGAGTATATTGTTGGCATATATGCAGATACGGTCACCCTAGATATCATAGTATTACCTTTATGATATAGTTGACCTAAGAATCGTTGTTTATTCGATTTCAACCAGATGATGTTTTCTACTCTCAAGTTGGCAACTCACCCCCGTTGTGCCACAGTTCTTACAGGTTGACCGCATGGATCAATAGCGGTATCGCTGGCACATACCTGCATTCGGGTGTTTTGCTTTGGTAGGTGGTATATGTTGGATCGTACCCCTCTAATATTTGTTATTCCTGTTGTGTCTAGTTAACTCCATCAAATCAGAAACTAGTATTTGTATAAGTAGTAAGACTTAGCAAGACTTGTAGCTGCGAGACTTGAGCGATGGGTTATATGTTCGCTTGGTGGGTTTATGTCTTGCTTTATTTTTTATCCTTTGTGTGGATCTTCACCATTGGGCATCGTATTCTTATTATACTGTCTTGCGTGGTTGTGAATCCGACGGTTGGCGAAGAGCTAGCTCTTGCTTTGGGATCCTTTTATCATTATTATGTGTATGTGGTTTTGGATCAAAATATACAAAGAAGGTGCTGCCCAAATTTTTAAAAGACGAAACATGTTTTTCAACTAGTAAAATAAACTTACATTTTTCATGTTCCCTTTTCTATACATTTAAGAAAACGTTTGATTTCATCATACCTTTATTTTCAAAACTTCACCTCTTTTATTTTCTTAAAAAGGTTTAGATTGCTGGGCTTCGGCTTACTTAATTTACGTTGCACCTTTAGACGTTGCATGGTTTAAGTTCCGGTCATGAACTAAATTTTTGGGTCGTGACAATATCTCGTCACCATCGACCGGTCGGGTGAGCAACGGTGGGGTCTCTAGGTGCCCCTCAAGTTGTTCGAAAGCATTCTGGCACTTCCTAGACCATCTAACTTAGGAATTTTCCTTAGGGCCCTAAAAAACGGGAGGCACTTCTCTCCGGATCTGGACACAAAGCGACTCAGGACAGCGACCCTCCCCATGAGTCACATGATGTCGACATTGCTCTTGGGTGTTGTCATATTGAGGATAGCGCAGATATTTTCAGGGTTTGCTTCGATTCCTCGATGGGTAACCATGCACCCAAGGAACTTCCTACCGGTGACTCCGAACGCACACTTTGCTGGATTCAGCTTCATTTTGAACTTTCGCAGGATGTCGAATGTCTCGCCAAGGTCTTTGGTGTACCCAGAAAACAAGGTGGATTTTACGAGCATGTCTTCGACGTAAACTTCCATGTTTCTGCCAATCTGCGGTTTGAACAGCTTGTTGACAAGCCATTGGTACGTGGCCCCGACGTTCTTAAGTCCGAAGGGCATCACATTGTAGCAGTAGACCTCCCAATCAGTGGTAAAGGCTGTAAGTTCTTTGTCGGCCGGGTTCATCCAGATCTGATTGTAATCAAAGAAAGCGTCCATAAAGCTCAGTAGTTCGTGGCCGGCCGAACTTTCTACAAGCTGGTCTATCCGAGGAAATGGATAGTTGTCTTTAGGGCAAGCTTTGTTCAAGTTCGTGAAATCGACGCACATGCACCATTTCTCGTTTGCCTTCTTGACCATGATCACGTTTGCCAGCCAATCCGAGTAATCTGGGTTGCTGATGAAGTTGGCGGTGAGCAATCGATCCACCTCGTCTTCTATCGCATTTTATTTAACCGGCGCAAAACTTCTCTTCTTCTGTCGGCCGGGCCGGGCTTTCAGGCCGACCCCGAGCTTATGGGAGATCACCTCGGGGTCGATCCCGGGCATGTCCACTGGTGCCCAAGCGAATACGTCCGAGTTATCTCAGAAGAACCGGATCAGGCATTCGCGGTGGTCCCCTGTCAAGAGAGAGCCGATCTTGACTGTCTTGCTGTCGACTTCTTCAGCGAGGGGGACTTCCGTCACCGCTTCCATCGGGGCACCTTGAACTTCTTTTTTGTCGTCACAGGTATCTAAAGAACCTTGGAAGTCCTGCGTGTCTTTAGAATCGTTGACCTATTCTCCGGCGGGGGACGTTGAGGTGAGGCAAATCTTGGCGGTTAGTTGGTCCCCATAGGCTCGGCCTATCCCCCTTGATCCAAAGGGAATTTGATTGCAAGGTGATAAGTCGAGATCTGAGCCCGGAGAGCGTTTAAGGTAGGGCGTCCCAGGAGAATGTTATAGGATGAAGGGACCTTAGCGACGAGGAAGTTCACCGATATGGTTCGCGTATTGCCCACTTCCCCAATGTTGAGGAGGAGGGTGACCGATCCCTCGGCTGGGACGGAATGGTTGGTGAACCCAGAGAGGACATGGGAGGTCGGCTGAAGGTTGGATGGTCCTAGCCCCATACACTGGAAACAGTCGTAGAACAGGATATCCGCTAAGCTCCCTGAATCGACCAATATTCTCTGGATCTCGTAACGGTGGACTCGAGCCGTTATCACGAGAGGGTCATTGTGAGGAAGTGATATGCCGTGGAGGTCTTCATCGGTGAAGATGATCGGTTTGTCCTTCCTGCACTTCTTATAGGGTGGATCGCTTACTGATTGGTATCAAAAACTGTATTTACCGCAATCAAGAAACGGCGTCGCTTCGCAGCTAGCCGGTGAGTGCGGGTCGATCCACAGAGACGGGTAAATTCCTTTAGTGTGTCTTAACGAGTTGATTCTATTTGTCGTTTTGGTTTTATAAAAATCTAGATCTAAAACTTAATTAATCTAATTTAAATTCTTGCTAGGGTTAGGCTTAGAGGAAGTTTTGGAGATTGATGTTTCCTCACCGCTTTCAATGCCGTATTTTAGATCCATTAGGTGTTATAGTAATTATCGATAAAGTGGATACGACTCTTTTGGGAAGATGTTTTCTTCCTCTAGATTCGTATCCTTCCTTTATCGTTAATTACCTTAACCCCCATGGAAAACGCGCGCAACCGGCCCTTTATACTGCGGTTCACCGTTACCTCGAGGGGTAGGGTGCCGCAGGGAGCGGTTGTGCACGCATGCATGGAGTTCTTAATGGGTTAGTTTAATATGGCATTGAAAGGGGTGAGAGATCTCATCTCTCAACCCTTTCCCTAAGGCTAACCCTAACAAGCGAGAAGACTACTCGCTCATTAGAGGATGAAATAACATTAAAAGAATAAAAGAAAAAAACACTTACTAATGGTGATGGCTCCCTCCAAGCGATAAAGAACAGATCTGAATGTCACTTCCAGAATTTCTGAATTTTATTTATTAAAAAGAGGCATAGTTTTTACAGATCTAAATTTACAATTTATAGGAAAATAGGAAACCTAGGGTTACAGACTCTCGCACATGCGCAATTACTGATTTGACCCATGAGAATCCCAACAACAGAACAGTCGCGGCAACAGAAGAAATCTCCACCGACACGGGCCTTATATGGCCGCGGATCCGCGGCAAATGTTGGCTTGGGCCGCGGATCCGCGGCCCTTTGGTGGGCTGGGATAACCAAAATTCTGGGCTTTCTTCAGGGGTTCATTTTCTCTGTATTTTTATATGTATTTTCTCTGTTGGGCTTCTGGGTCTTCTCCAGATCTTCAGTGAACATTTGTAGCGATCTTTTAACCGTTCACTTGACTTTTTGGACCTTGCACTGTTCTTCGACTAGGCTTGACTAGGATCCGTCTAATAGTTGGTCAAAAATCCCTTTTTCTGTTGTTTTGTGTCTTTTTCACTGTATTTGCTCCAGAAACCTGTATCCTGTAATATGCAACAAACGTGCGTCAAGAGTACCTGTTTATTTATAAAAAGGATAAGAATAGGGGAATGATAAATGCAATATTATGGTCTGAACAAATACCCCCAAACTTACCTTTTTGCTTGTCCTCGAGCAAACTTATTATTTATTCACTAAAATCCTAACCACACTTTCGCAGGGAAACGCGATTGCACTGAGCTCGTGCAACAAGCCGTTAAACCTCTAGGTGTCCCTAGTAGGAGGAGTGTTGTCTCCTGAGGGTTTTCAGCGGATTACACCCACAAAATCCTATCAACTTGGCCCATTGACTTTTGTTTTCCAATTAGGTTTTCTAACAAGGAATTTTATTATCTTATACTTGTAAATTATCCACCCATATTCTTCACACTTCCTCATTATTTAACTTAAGATTATATATGTTATGTAGACTTACTTAGCTTTCGGCATTTCTTAAGTTTTCCTTCTAGGGTTACATCTCCACTCAGGAATTTTTATCAACTCTATTAAAGATACAAATTTTATCTTTCATTCCTCTCTCTTATCTAAATTCCAATCACGTACCCCTACGTGTGTGTATAGATCACCCCTACACTTGGAAATTCAATTCAAGCAATCATGCCCTTGTCCATTGTCCAAAGTACTAATTAGTTGGTGAATGAAATTTGCTTACACATCCTTCATGCGACCGTTAATACTTCTTGAGGTACCAACGACCGATTACAAAATGCGTTTGCACTTTAAAGCGTACTTTCTAGTCCTTGCAACACCCAAGGCTTTAGCAGTGACTCCCAAACCAGTTGGTCTAAGGCACTAGGTGATGAAGCACCCTCGCTAAATATTTTTCTATTTTTACAGCCTTAAGTCATCACAAAAACCAGTGTCCATTTTTTTCTTTATTCACTTTTTTTTTCTTTTTATTTTCATTGTACTAAGGACTTTAGACAAGAGCATTTCAAGGTCTCTTCTACTATTCCAAGTTTCAAGGTGCGTGAATGTGCAAATTGTAGGGTATACATTTTCAGAATTTAGACTTAAGCTAGGAACTATCTTTCAAACTTATACTCTAATAAGAACATCAATACTCTTCCCTCATTTTGACTTAGCCCAAGAAGTGAACCCAAAATTTGCCTATTTCTAAATAAACTACAAGGCATATACTTTCTACCGTTAAACTTTAAGAAATGTTATTTTTAGGGTTTTTAATTCACTAAGTCTAAGATCTAGTTGTTCCTAACCAGTTAACCTATTAGTCAAACTCAAGTCAATTAGCCAAAATTGAATACAATTATTTTTATAATTTTTGAAATTTTTCAAATTTTTATGGGTTTTCAAATAAGTATGCAATTGCAAAAATATGTACACATGAATGCGAAGGAAGAAGACGTACCGAGCATACCCCCAAACTTGAACTTGACAGTGTCCTCACTGTCATGCTAAACCAAGAGGGTCAAAATACCGATACTCCCCTGTTTATTTATTTATAATAATTTTTTTTTTGTTTTGAATTTTTTTTTATTTTTTTATAGAAAAAGAAAACAAAAGGATATATACATATATACAACAAGATTCCCCCCAAAGTTAAGCTTGGCCTTACACAAGCCAAATGTTAGCACCAACCATTCAAAAATCTTATCATGGTAATGGTAGAGTTGGTGCAAGAATGGGATGGAAAGAAAAGAGATGAAAGGCACGCGAGACCGTGTGGAAAGAAGAATGGTAGAATCTGGTCTCGGTGGGGGAGAAGAAAGACGGAAAGAAGAAAGATGTGGAGTGCGATCTTGAGGGTGTAAATTGAGTGAATAAATTAGCGCAATTTGTGATGACCGATGTGTTAAAAGCGATTGCGCTAACCTACCAACTCGTCGTGCAATGGGGTCAAATCCCTCAAGATTCGCAAGAAAACATGGGTACGCCAAACTTGGTATAGGAGATGAAAGCGTAACGGTCATTTGTTCGGTCGGAACAATAGGAAGGAGGGAGGGTGATATAACAGTCAAAGGTTCAGGAGGCTGAATTGGAAAATCCGACACATCAACTAGAAATGGTTCAACCTCGATATTATCCTCAAGACTCTCCTCAATATTTAATCCATCTATGCCATTGTCATCAAAATCTAGACGCATATGAGATTCGGGGAAAACATTTAATAACTCAGGATGATGATTTGAACATAAAATTTCTATTAAATCGACCGGTTCATCATCCGAAATATTCCCGGCGTCTATATCCTCAATCAAGTGAAAATCTATTTCTTTAGACACTTCATCCACAGCATGGATATTTATCAATGTAGGTTCTAGAGTGGAGGTGTAAAGATCGAAAGGATTAGGTGCGGTTTCACTCGAAAGGGGTTCCTCACAATTTGGCAAATCAAACATTACAAAATCGCACAACTCATTTTTATTTTCAACTGGTGAATCATTTGGAACAATCGATGGAAAACCGGAGTTGTGGGCTTCAATTGGGTAAGGGTAGCTTTGATTTGAAAATTCTCTCTCATTCTCACTCTGTCCAACTGCCGTCTTATACATTGAAAAATTCGGAGCTAGCGGGACACTAGCTACCGGTTCACTAGGTTGCATAAGGGCGGCCATGGATGCTTCCACATTCCTCATTATTTTATTTGTTACAGCAATATATGCTTCCAACGACTCTTCCAAACTAGACTTAGGTGGTGAGGGGGTTTCAGTAAAAGATTCAAAATTAGTTGGGTATGTGAAACTCCCTAATGGCTGTGTCGAAACAGCGTCTAGTGAAGGTGGGAAGGTCGGGTATGACTGGTAGGAAGTGGGTGGTAAGATAGGAGTAGGGTCAACATAAGGATAAGAAGGTGAATAATCGTGCGTATCCCTAAAACTAAATGAGTGGAGAGGGGTGAAAGATCGACTGCGAGATTGAGCAATATGCTCAGCAATGGACATCGGCCTAGGAGTGACAGAAGGACTTGAAGAAGTGGTATCAACATATGTAGGTTGCAAAGGTTGACTCGGTTGACACAAAGTGGGTTGAAAAGTCAAACTATTTCTCCTAGACGCCTCTATTTGATCTTTCAACGAAATCTTTGGCAAGGAGGGATCGTTTTTAAATTGACCGAAACAATTGACGAACGACGCAAAGTTAGGTTCGGGATACCAAGATTCGGCAAGAGATTTATGATTTGGGGTACCCATGATAGAAGAATGCAAGGATTTCTTAGCGACAAAATTTTTGCAAGTTTTTAAAAGATTTTTTCGTTAAATTTTTTATTGGAGAGTTTTGCAATAAGGTTTTAGAAAATGGACTCGTGACACAACTGAATCAACCACACATGCACAATCAGACCTAGATCTAGGGTTGCCTAGGTCTACTAGACAGCTCCTAACTAGGGCTAGAAATAGACCTCAAACCGCCTCTTCACGGACAAATACGGCCAGGTAAGTGGGAAGGAACCACCACTACAGTGGGCCTAATTAAAAACCACTAGCCTAGACACCGCAATGTCAGTTAGGATAAACGGCCGATGCCTACCCTAGTCCTTTTCCTATTGAGCTCGCTGTCCTTAGGTCTGAGTCTAATCTTTTTTTAATTAAAAATGGTCGATGCAAAATGCTTAGGTGTTTTCTGGGGTCCTGGGAAGGGTGATGAAATCCCCACCCAATCTGAGTTTGGTCAAATAGCCCCTTAGAGTCCGATTAAATTATGCAAAACAAATAAAAATTCACTTGCAATCAGAATTTTTTTAGCGCGGCGCAAAGAAACCTGCAGAAATCTGTTATTTAGAAGGGGGAAGAAGATTTTTACGCAAAGAAATCCTGCAGAAAACTTTTCACAGAGAGATATATGGGAGATTGCAGAGGAGAGAGAGAGAAATCAAACCAGAAAAAATTCGTGCGCTTACGTGGCACAGAGAGCGCGGATGAGCGGCGGTAGGCCCTTAATGCGGCGGAAGCGCGGCGTTCTGGTGGGATCGCGCTCTGGAAAGTTTTTCACTGTTCTGTAATTACAATTGCTCTCTGTTCCTATGCTCCAAATTTTGATTTTCCCTCTGTAAAATTCCAAATCCGCGATTCTTCGCTGTTCCTGCAAGATTCAAAAGATATACCCTTCAAACAGATCAAAATTGATAATTTTTGTATTTTTTTTTTTATATTTTCAGATTTTTATAATTTTTAAAATTTATATCAACCCGAAAATTCACAAAAAAGAAAGATTACGCCGTCCCCGGCAACGGCGCCATTTGATTGGTATCAAAAACTGTATTTACCGCAATCAAGAAACGGCGTCGCTCCGCAGCTAGCCGGTGAGTGCGGGTCGATCCACAGAGACGGGTAAATTCCTTTAGTGTGTCTTAACGAGTTGATTCTATTTGTCGTTTTGGTTTTATAAAAATCTAGATCTAAAACTTAATTAATCTAATTTAAATTCTTGCTAGGGTTAGGCTTAGAGGAAGTTTTGGAGATTGATGTTTCCTCACCGCTTTCAATGCCGTATTTTAGATCCATTAGGTGTTATAGCAATTATCGATAAAGTGGATACGACTCTTTTGGGAAGATGTTTTCTTCCTCTAGATTCGTATCCTTCCTTTATCGTTAATTACCCTAACCCCCATGGAAAACGCGCGTAACCGGCCCTTTATACTGCGGTTCACCGTTACCTCGAGGGGTAGGGTGCCGCAGGGAGCGGTTGTGCGCGCATGCATGGAGTTCTTAATGGGTTAGTTTAATATGGCATTGAAAGGGGTGAGAGATCTCATCTCTCAACCCTTTCCCTAAGGCTAACCCTAACAAGCGAGGAGACTACTCGCTCATTAGGGGATGAAATAACATTAAAAGAATAAAAGAAAAAAACACTTACTAATGGTGATGGCTCCCTCCAAGCGATAAAGAACAGATCTGAATGTCACTTCCAGAATTTCTGAATTTTATTTATTGAAAAGAGGCATAGTTTTTACAGATATAAATTTACAATTTATAGGAAAATAGGAAACCTAGGGTTACAGACTCTCGCACATGCGCAATTACTGATTTGACCCATGAGAATCCCAACAACAGAACAGTCGCGGCAACAGAAGAAATCTCCACCGACACGGGCCTTATATGGCCGCGGATCCGCGGCAAATGTTGGCTTGGGCCGCGGATCCGCGGCCCTTTGGTGGGCTGGGATCACCAAAATTCTGGGCTTTCTTCAGGGGTTCATTTTCTCTGTATTTTTATATGTATTTTCTCTGTTGGGCTTCTGGGTCTTCTCCAGATCTTCAGTGAACATTTGTAGCGATCTTTTAACCGTTCACTTGACTTTTTGGACCTTGCACTGTTCTTCGACTAGGCTTGACTAGGATCCGTCTAATAGTTGGTCAAAAATCCCTTTTTCTGTTGTTTTGTGTCTTTTTCACTGTATTTGCTCCAGAAACCTGTATCCTGTAATATGCAACAAACGTGCGTCAAGAGTACCTGTTTATTTATAAAAAGGATAAGAATAGGAGAATGATAAATGCAATATTATGGTCTGAACACTTACACCCTCGACTGGGAGGAGACGGTAGTGCGCCTTGTTTTCCTGAGTTGGATCCGATCGTTAATTCCCCGGGAGGGGTTTGGTCCTTTTGCTCCCGCTCTGCCTGCTATTTGTCCCATAGGTATTTCGTCAGGTGGCCGAAGCGGATCAACTCCTCGATATAGTCACGGAGTTGTTTTCAATTCTCAGTTGGGTGACCATGCGACCTGTGGAAGGTGCAATACGGGCCGCGGAGTCGCTTACCCGCTCTTTGGGTAACTGGCGGGAGCTTAAAGAACCTCTCTCCCTTAGCTTCCTCCAATAGCTCGGTCTAGAAAATGTTCAGAGGAGTGTACTCCTGAAACCTCAGGGAGTAAGGTTTCGGACGATCGAAATTCTTTTTCTCTTCCATTTCCCTTTTATTTCGGTCCGCTTGGTCGCCTCTGGGCAGGTTGGAGTTAACCTCTGACTCGAGTAGGATTTCACGCTCGGTCCTGGCTTTCACTTCGACCATGGTCTTAGGTTGCGCTAATGCAAAAGAGCAGAGCCACTCTTTGTGCCTAAGACCTGACCTTAGCGCGGTGATAACTGTTTCATCGCGGTGCTCGGGAACCTCCAGGAGGGCATTGTAGAAGCGAGTAACATACCCTGTAACGACCGTATTTTTCTAATAAAAAATTCTTTTATTTAGTACCGAGTATTTAACTGTAAAATTGCTTGATGGAAGAATATTTTATCTTAATAATTTTATTTTTAAGTGATGCGTGTAATTGTAAAAGCATTGAGGAATTTTCAAAAAATCTATTTATAGGTTTCTGGGCTAAAAATGTTTTAATGAAATTTTATAATGCCTTAAAGTAATTTACGTATTTTTATTATAACTTAAAATAATTATTTCTTAATTAAAATATTTCCGAGAATAAAATAGATTTTTAAATAATTATGATAACTAACAAATATCATAGATATAGGAATATTATTTAGTTTTAACCCAAAATAAATTTTAAACTGAAGATAACAATAAAATATATTTTCTGGAATTTTTCTCATATTTTTCCCGTATTTTAAATATTTTTAAAAGCAAATTCGATTTTTATAAATAAACAGCTAGATTTTTATTTATAAAAAAAATAAAAAATTTAAAACCAACCTTTAAATCGAGACCGTTGGATGGGAGATCCAACGGCCCAGAAACGCTGGCGGCGCCCACGTGGTGGGAGGACCACACGAAACCGCGTGATCCCTCGCGCGACCACGTAGCGCGTGCAGCAGCGGCTGTAACAACCCCAAATTTACTATACAAATTTTTACAAATATGTTTTTTTAAAATTCATAAAGGAGTATTTATTGCTTGAGCACAAGATAAGTAATTAATTTGCTTTTTAATTACAAGTTAAAATAATGTAACAACTCCATTTTTAGTGTATAAAATTTGCTTAAAAATTAATGTATACTTGGGGCATTTACATTTACTGTTATTACTTTAAGTAATTAATTAGCTCCATAATTACAAGAAGGAGCTTATAGCTCATTGGTAATACCTTGCACTGCTGAACCAAGCCACCAGAGTTCAAATCCCATATCCCACATTATTTTTAATATTGTTTTATTTTAAACATTTAGAATACCAAGGGTTTACACGTGCATATCTCACAAAAACCCCACTACACCCAAAAATGTAACATTGCCAGAGGATAGATGAACTGTCGGGGGGGATTCAGGCCGCCTGACTCGGCCGAAAATCGGCCGACTCAGGCCTCCGACCGAGTCACGGCCGAGTCGGCCGATTCCGGCGACGACCCCAACACAAAAAATGTGTCTTTTGGTCTCTCCTATACACCTGCAAAATTTTATCCTCAGACCATATCCAGAGACCTCTTAATACCTCATTTACTCCACTTTTATTACATTTTAATATATTTTTAATACATTTTTTCAATTAAACTCTTCATCTACCCTAACCCTAACCTAATCCTATAAATACCATCCCTAAACACTACCCCCTCACCCCAAAATTCTGAGCCAACTCTCAAGAAAATTCTTAGAACCCTAGTGTGTTTTGAAAATGAGCAAAGAGGCGAAGCTCCGGCAAATTTCTGGCGACAACCCTAGGAGATCCCGGCGAAAAAACGACGCACCGACGCCTCCTCCCGACTCCTCTTCCTCTCCTCTAAGTCCTAATCCAGTAATTCCCATCTTCCCCCTTCGCTACTCTTTCTGAAAAGACGTATTTCTAAAACCTGACGGAATCAGAGCAAAATCCGATTTCCGATTCGGTTCTTCTTAAAACCTCACTTTTCTTTAATACAATCATGCTACAACCACTACATGTTGACTATTAATCACTACTAAACATGTTGAACAAGTTCCATATCAAAAGTATTTGCTATTTCCATTTTACCGTATTTTTTTCATTAAAATACCATATAGTTTCATTTCGACATTTAAACCATCAACTTGCTATACCTTTAAGTAGATCACGGGGTAATGACCTACTTCCTCATACACTTATATGCAACATAGCACAATACCCTCGGGAACATAGAATACGGGAAAACGAAACATTGCAAATAAATACCATTTACTAATAAAACCATTTTTCTAAAAGATTAGTATTTTACACAAATCTTTGCAAAGCGCCGCTACAACCCATTTAGGGAACCCATTCGGGATGGTGCGGATTATCGCACATCCTCGGGCTTAGTAGTGCGAGATGCAGACCTCCGCAATGAGCATTCGGTCTTGAGAGATTTAAAATACGGCATCTTAAGAAAATGAGATTTTTAGAAATAATAAATCTATATTAAAATTATTTTTATATAAATATATATATAAGTAACATTAAAATATCTATTTTGCAAATAATATAAATATTCCAACTCTTTTCAAAAATCATAAGAATCACTTTACATTAAAATACCATGAATTTCATGCAAGATCAATATTACAAGTTAATACCATATATTATGGAAATTAGGTCATTCTTACTAGAAATGTCACATGTATAAAATCTACATTCATGATAACTTCAAAGACGATAACTAAATACTTGGGGAGTATTTTGAAAAGTATATAAAAGTATTTTTACATAAAACCCCCTCAAGTTCTATAAATTACCCTAAGGACCCTTGTAAATATAGGTTTAAGCGGGATCAATCTCTTGAGCCTCATGGAGCCGGAGAAGTGGGTGCTTGCCTATCTAGGGTAGGCAATTAACAAACGGTGTTATCAACAAGGTAATCGTTTTTGAAAAAGACACAAATCCTGCCGCTCATGTGCAGCGGTTACCGATAATATCAAAACAATCAGGACTTCAATTTACTTTTCTAATTGTCTGACTCGGATTGAGTCTCTCTATAATCTGACTTGTATATGATTTAAGTACAATCTACAATCTACAATCTATAATATTACAATTCAACACGAATCCATGAATCCATTATTCCATATATTCAATCTATCAATCTATATAACTTGACTGAACCGAACCATGGATATACATTCCATTTACATGATCATTCAATTTACATGATTCTCCAGTTACATACATGATTCTACAGTTACATCCGTTTACTGATATCACGGTTTCGGCAAATCGGCCAATTATACAATTCGATTTACAAGACATTACAATGCAATACTAAACTATCAATACAATAACTACATGGGGTATTGGGGTAGTTCATTCGTGAATTCAACAGAAGCTCAAGAGTCCCCCTAGATCATGAATCCATGTCTACTAACACAAGCAAGCAATCATGAGGGCTCGTGTTTCCATGCTCTTGGACTGTGGCCTGTTGAGTTTGGAATACTTTGACGACGGTCGAAGTCCCGCAACTAACATATCATTTGGGCCCGTGGTTCCCTACCCCTGGATTGTGGCATGTTGAGTTTGAGAATACTCTTGTGATTAGTTAACATTCACTCTTGAACTTACGATAACAACAACATTAACACTATAACAATATAATACAACTTTAAAAGCTACACTCTCTCTTTCTTCTTTTCTACTTCTCCCTTATCTTTGGGACTTACCGAGCGATTTGCCCGCTGACGACATTCTCTTTCTTTCTTCTTTAAATGTCGTCAGGTGTTTCGGACCTTCTGGAGACAGAGCCTAGCATCGAGGACTTGGACCAGATTATTGAAGACCCAGAGCTCTAGCTTCATTGTACACATTTCATTCTGGTACTTTTCCTTTTCTGTTATGCCATTGTTTAGGCATTGTTTTCATCAGATGTATTTATTTTTTTCATGCATTGTACAGAAAGAATGTGAATAATTAAAGTTGATGTTTTATTATATCTTGTCTCTTGTGGATTTACTTTTATATTGTTTAGATACGCTTAGCGTATTTACTTCACAGTAAATACGTCGCGGCCTCGTCACGTCCTCCGCCGGTATACTGGGAAGCGGGACGTGACAGCGGCTCGTGGGCCGTTGGATCAAGATCCAACGGATAGGAGAGTCAGGCGGCGGCGGCCGAATCATCAGGTGATGATTGGGGCGCGGACTTTGAGGGGATTTGACCAGATTTTTGGATTTTATTGTTGGAGAAAGACCCTATAAATAGAAACCTTCAAACTCTAATAACTCACACCACAGAACTCCAAAAATTTTGAAAAAAAAATACCCAGGCCTTCGTATCGCCGACGCCGACGCTGTGGTCCCACCCAAACATCGAGGAAAAATCCGAGCACGAAGTTATTTGGATCGTAGTCCAAGTCTATGCTTTCGACCTATCGACATCCAACTCACACCAAAGGTAGGATCCGCCTCCCTCTACTTGTCTGTCACCTTCTTATCCTTTAATGATCTTAGTTTCATGTTTCAATCTCCAATCTTATTTTAAAATGATGTTAGAAATATTTCTGTATGCCTATTGTGGTACCTCTTAATTATTAAATTGATACATGCTTAAAATGGTTAATTAAATTATCCCTATATGTGTAAATATTGCACCCTCACCCTACATAGAAAATGATATGCTTGATGTTATAACCCAGGGGGTATCAATCCACCCTTTATGTACACACACTTATCTATGATACCAATAAGATCTCGAAATAGGTTACTTCCAAAAAATACCCCCATTTTATTAAAATGTTGTAAGTATTTAAAATACCCATATGATAAGATGTTTTGAATAAAATAATTTAGACACCCTAAAACGATATGTTTTTGCTTGCAATTTTATCTACCAATTACTTCAGTTTGTTAATGTCCCTTTACCTTTTAAAAAAGGGGAATATTAATCTAAATAGTTATACTATGGTTTTCAACTTAACCCCTTTCCACTTATAGAGAATATTTTTTTAATAAATTTTTCTTAGCCTATTAACTAAGGTTTAATAAGATACCCCAATAAGGGAATATTTTACATGAAACACCCCATGGTTACTAGATAATCGTCCCTGAAAAAGACACAAATCCTGTCGTCCATGTATAGCGGTTATCAACGCGGAGTTATTCTTGTAGAATATCACCTTTAATAAAACACCCAAATTTTTAGAGGATAATGTTACGTAAATATCTCATGGTTGATAGGCAATCGTCCCTAAAAAGGACACAAATCATGCCGCCCATATGCAGCGGTTGCCAACACGGACGTATTTCTAAAATGTTACCTCCAAATAAACACCATAACTTTACAAAATTATTAATTACAATAAAATCCTTTCCAAAAGGATATAATTTCATTAAATATCTTGACCTTTACTAAAAGGCTATTTTCAGTAAAAACCATAACTTTTATAAATGATATTTTCTAAAGAAAATACCTCAAACTGCATTAAAAGATAATTTCAAATAAATACCATAATCTTTCCTTAAAAGGATATTTTCACCAAAATACCATGGGTTTCCAAAATGATAATTACTCTAAATATCATGGTTTTCTTATAAAAAATAACTATCATTAAACGCAATGATCTTTATTAAATAAGCGTTCTATAAAATAATATGACGCACCTTACAGATTTTAAAAGATAACAATATAAAATGGATAGTTGTGAAAGGCCATATTAAAAGAGATCAACTTTTGAATACAAGTTTACGACATACAAGACACATGATATGATTAGGGTTAGAATGCGCGAACCTAGATATGGAATACTTATAAATGAGGATCCCTGCAGACAGGGTGAATGGTCCAAGGCGTGGACGAATACTAACCCGATGTTCGGGCGAATACTAACCCTACTTTGAGGGCGAATGGTCCAATATGTGGACGAATACTAACCCTACTTTGAGGGAGAATAATTCAATATGTGGATGACATACAATGTGGAAATTCCTTGCCTAGATGATATACGCACTAACTCTAATTCGTCAAAACCCTTTACACTGAATAACAGGGATATGTAGTTTGATTAGGTAAGGAGACGCGGAACTCGGATTCCTCTACTACTCGATCATAATCCCGGGAAGTGAAACGGTATATTTCACTTTCCCAGTTGTTGTTCCGTGTCCACAACAGAATAATCGCGAGTATCTGGATCCTTGTTTAACAAACTAATGCGAACTTTTACCTAACATATACCTCATACAAACATACTCATATTCACATATAACTCTGTCAACATGTCTTAATCGTATACACCTCATACCCTTATACCTATATACATCATATCTGCTCATACACATCATACTTATATACACTTGCTTGTTTCTACACCTTTACTTCCTCACGAGGCAATCCTACCCGAGTGTAACTTATTGACGGACCTTCCTTTTCTCTCTATCTTTGGAATGTTCGTTAGATGAGAATGAGTACTATGACGAGGATCAAGGTGTGGAGCCAACAAATGAAGATTATGCGGACTTAGCGATGGAAGATTAGCTAGTTTCATTTTTTGTCTTTTACCCACATGTTTAGGGCTTTTGCTTTTCTTCGATGTAATTAAACTACTTAGTTTATTTTATTCTTTCTTTTGGGATGTAATAAAGTTTGGTTAATGAAAATAAATGTCTTTTGCTTTTATTATTTTGTTTTGGTACTTATCCTGCATGTTAAAGATATTCATATGCTTAACGTAATTGTATTGAATAGACCACCTTCAATACAGTCAGGTTGCGGATCATGCCACGTCACCTTTCACCTTCTTTTGAGAAGCGGGGTGTGACATACCCCTTGAAGGATTCTTTGTCTCCGCTCTTGACAGTGAACATATAGTCGAGCGTTATTTTCTGTTGTCGGTTTCCGACGGAATGACCGAAGAATTGGGTAGCCAGCTCGTCAAAGGTCGAGATGGAGCACGGCCTAGCGCTCGGAACCAGTCCCGGCCAGCTCGGATTAGGGTAGTGGAAAAATCTCGGTATTGAGCCGTGTCCGAGTTATCTTAGAATCTCATGCCCGCCGTAAATGTGTCTAAGTGGTCCTTCGGGTCGGACTTCCCGTCGAAGAGGGCTACTTTGGGCGGCTTGTTCCTGGACGAGACATGCTTGGTCAGCAGCTCTTATGTAAAGGGATTTGTGAGCGAATCGGAGGAATACCTGGCCCCTTCGCCGGACATATAGCCATCTCGTTGAATGCCTTCAATCTTCTTTTCGAGGGCTTCGATCCGGTGGTGGTACCCCGAGGATTCAGCACAGCCGGAGTAGTGTCTACCCCCATTCCGGGTCTGCGTGAGGGTGCGGGTTTGATTCCACTCTATCACATTTCTTAAATCTTTGGGCGATGCCTTTCTTGAGTAGTCCCGATGTTCACCGTTTGCACGGCCTCGGTGTGAGTGGGGGCGTCGATCGTGTCTGGAAGTAGGCGAACTGATCGACATCTCCTCAGGGGGTGTGAGTGCGTGGAGAGCATTGGAGCGACGGCCTAGTCTTCCCTGAGACCGGGGTGTAGAGTTTTCTGGCGCACAGCGGGTCATGGAATCATTCACCGCATGCGGGTCATGGTTTCTGGAGTCGGCACGCCGGCACTCAGTGACGCTGAGATAAGCGTGAGCAAGATTGAGGGCCTGAGCGTGCCCATCTGTCCTTCTGCGGACGTCGTTATCCCGAGGACGGGGAACTACGTCTTGATGGGTAGGGCCTACCATGTGAATGCAGACGAGCGCATCCACCATAGCTATGAGTCTGTCGATCCGGGCGGATAAGGTGCCGATGACGTTAGGAGGGGGAGGAGAACCGCTCCCGCCTCCGTTATGGAGGGTGGGGCGGCTCGTATTGGGATCGTCACGATTGTCGCTGTTGGATATAGTGCCCTCAGAGTCAATTATTGGATCACAGGCACGTGGTTGTAATGATTGAGTGAGGACCTATACCGGTAGGACAGTCTTACTCGAGAGGTTTGTATACTATATGGTTTGTCTTTATCATCGTGTATATGCTTTAGGTGACATTTTAGTTCACTATTACACGTTGATAGAGAATAGTATGCTGCCATGGTTTGTCTTTATCATCGTGTACTGCTTTAGGTGACCTTACAGGTCGCTATTACACGTTGATAGAACCCTTAGGATTCTTGCTTGACTACCAGCAGTATGACGGCGATTATATACGTGAGAATTGGATAGTCTATAAGCACATCCTTAAAGTAGTCCCTAGTCGTGGGAGTTTCGAGACTGGGCATCGATACTCCATTAGTAGACTAGTGTATACAGTCGAAACCCCGACGAGGGGCGATGGCTGGTCTCACAAGCCATTGGCGTCAGTTGGATCACCTAAGATGTATACAGGTGCTCATTGGGTTATGGGTACACCGGACAGGACTTGCCGGGAACATGCTAGTTGGTATTATACCTGACGTCAGATAGCAGTTCCCTGGTGACATGTGTACAGGTTAGTTCATCGACCTGAGATCGTCATTTGTCTCGTGTGAGTTCCCATTGTGCTTTGATTACTACCCTACCATGGCTCAAAGGAGTCGTACAAACAGGTTTTAGTTGGGTACAGTCCCGAGCCACATGGAGGCAGTGAGCGGATCGACAGGGGTTTCGTCTCTCCCAGTATTGGGGGTGAGATCGCGCTGTGTCTAGGAGAGCCATTACATGAAGTCCTTGGCCAAGGCAGGAGATTTACTGGTAGGTATTCCAGTAGTATCTCAGGGTGTCCTGGGCTACACTCCGACATGAATTGTACCGCTTTTGGGGGTCTGACTTTTGCCAACCCCCTAGGCCCGCTATGCGATGCTCATAGACGAACGGATCGGACTGTATGGATATTGTCACTGACAGACTCAGTAGGGTGTCTGGATGAGTTCGCTCATCGACCTCCCTTTTGGTCAATACCTGGTAACCCGTTACGTACAGCTAGTACCTCTGACGTGCTAGTGGTTAAATCCACAGCCAAAGTATTGACGAGTCTTTAGAGTCCCCCACAGACAGTTTTCAAGTTTCGGGTGAACGTTGTAGAGGCTGTATGATATATGGCAGGGTCCGATCATATACGTGCAGTATTGCACGGATCATGATCGGACGGATCATACTAGTGAGCTTTAGTTTAAGCCAGATCCTAATATTAGATTTGTTGGATTACTTTTGTCTCATCGCATTCACATTCGGTCAGAATGCGGATGCAGGTATGTATATACAGGTGAGGGGTATCCTTGTGATCCATCACGAGTTTACTTTAGATGTTGCCGTATCTTTTTATTGTTGCAAACATTTGGATCAATATTTGCATATGGAAATTATGAGCTAGATTTCATCATTTTGTGCATTAAATGAGACATGTACTTCTTAGATGACTCATGGTATCATTTCTTGTGCAAATGTCATCTTTTGTGATTGATATATATGATGAAATGATAAGAGGAGAGAGAAGGGCAGCCATATGATGGTGGGTTAGCTCTTGTATTTTTGATTCTTGCTTTCATTTTTTCATTTCATCATACATGAAAAAAAAGCTTCTACTTCTTCTTCTTCCACTAGCTCACAATCTCCATTGATGGCTCCATCTTCAACCTCCATCCATGCAATGGATGCAAGAGACAAAGTTGTCACAAACATTCTCTACTTCGTCTTGGACACGTCGGCTAGCGAACTTCGTACCCGAGTTGCTTCGGATGAAGCAGGAGACCGTAAAAAGACTCGAAGATGTGGTGCCCTTTCCGACGAGGAGATCGAGACCGGAGATGCCGCGAGGAGCTTGGGATGGTGGCCAAAGACCGAAGGACACGGATCGATCGGTATAGCTTTCCAACCCCTTCTCTAGTTTGCTAGTAGTAGGTTAATGGTTCGATCCGGGTTTTAAGCATACGATAGCACCGGTTTAAAGTTTTGAAAAAGTTTTCATTTCCGCATTTTGGCATCGGACAGACGGCCGGTGCGCTACCGTAGACTTACAGTTGCTCGCCATTGGGTCAAAGGTGGAAGATCAACTTTATGGGTGGAGAAGATTCTTGCGTCTCCTACAGACGACGCCAACTGATGGAGGTTGTGATCTCCCTCAGATGTTGTCCTCTGTCGATCTTGTACGAGCGGTTTTGTGTGGCTGAGATTTACTTTGAGGGTTAAGTATGTAGATCTCAATGGGTTGGTATTGACGCCGAGCTATTTGCAAAGGAAGTCCCGGGGTGGGTGACCATAGTAGGACCCTCCGACGATCAAGTTAGTATCATGGAATAAGAGCAGAGTAGCGGCGTGTTGGAATTAGTTCGGGTTATCTGAGACGTCTGAAAGAGGGGTTTATATAGTGGTCGCATGGAGCGAGCCGGCATGAGATTCTCACTATCAGTTATGCCCCCTCATCACGCTCGCGTTGATGGCGAGATCCGCTCATTAATAGGGGAACACGCCTGTGTGGGACGCGGAACGTGGGGCGGCGGATATCTTGCTTTGGCAAGATACGCGGAGCCGTTGCGGAGGCGCCTGGGCTCCGCGCTCTCGGTTGATCGGGGAAGCCAAGGAAGCTAGGCCTGTCAGAAGGCTCGAAGATGAGCTTTGGATGCCGAGGAAGCTCGGCCTGTCAGATGGCTCGGAGACGAGCCGGGAGGCCGAGGAAGCTCGACCTGTCAGATGGCTCGGAGATGAGCCGGGAGGCCTAGGAAGCTCAGACCTTGCAACAGCTTGGAAGCGAGCAAGGAGGATTGGAAGCTCGGTTGTAGGATTGTTTGAAGGTGAGCTGATGACACATTGCTAGGCGAATATGGAAGGTATTCCGGGGAGGTCTCCGAAAGGCCGGATGCAACCTCGAAGGCGAGTTGCCGAGGAACGTCTCTAATGCATCAAGCTCATTCCAGCTTCATAGCTCCCGGGACAAGTCATCCGCTATGTGTCGTGATATGGGGAATTCCCATTTGTTAGGATCATCACCCGTCTTTTCCAAACCCCCCAAGAGTTGAAATCCATCACCAAACTCAACCAACGCAACATTACCTTCTGTTAAACAACATCCTAACCGTTATTTTTTACATGAATTTCCTAAACTACATATGAGTTCTTTAATCAACTGATATAGAAAGAGAAGCGCAATTTGGGTATGAAAGAGGTTTAAAATTGTAAAAACTAAAGGTGGGAAGTGCTGTTCAACGGAAGGTAACCCTATAAGGTTTTCGACAAGTCGGCTGAACCATGGGGTGGTT
This sequence comes from Agapanthus africanus, assembly GCA_030015575.1. Classification (NCBI taxonomy): domain Eukaryota; kingdom Viridiplantae; phylum Streptophyta; class Magnoliopsida; order Asparagales; family Amaryllidaceae; genus Agapanthus; species Agapanthus africanus. Next base: position 16,049,361 of record CM057345.1, read on the forward strand.
ACAGTTGGAGTAATTATCTTTGAAACCTATGTCGACATATCAACTGTTTGATGGAATGTCACAGAGAGGCGTGGGTAGCGGAAGAAAGAAAATAATGCATCAGGAATATGCCAGTGTTCATATACAGGCACTGATGGAGGCTAGGATCTCCTTCAGATTTCGTCCTCCGTCGATCTGTCGCGAGCGTTGATGAACGGCTGATATTGATGTTGAGGGTTTCCTCCTTGAGCGTGTGGATCTCAGTTGGCTTGGTTTGAGGCGAAACCGAGCTATCTGCAAAAGAAGTCCCGGGGTGGTTGTACCACTGTAGACCCTCCGACGATCAAGTTAGCCAAGGAATTTGGGCAGAGTAGTGGATTATTGAAATGAAATTGCCTTACCTGAGTCGTCTGAGAGAGGGGTTTTTATAGTGGTCGCTTTGAGCGAGCATGCACGAGATCTTCGCCGTCGGTTACGCCACTGGTGTTACGCCTACGTGATTGACGGGATCCCCCCATTAATGACGAGATACGCTCGTTAATGGAGGGATACGGCGGCGTGGAACGCGGGATGTTGGGTGGAGGATATCTTGCTTTTGAAGAGATATGCGGAGGCGCTTGGGCTTTGTGTCTCTGGTTGCTCGGTAAAGCCAGGGCGGCTTAGCTCGGCGGGAGGCTCGGAGACGAGCGGGAGGCCGAGGAAGCTCGGTTCTGTGATAGCTCGGAGGGTTTTCAACAGCTCGGCTCCGTAGTTCCCCAATAGTTATTTACATGGTGAGCATAGGAGTGTTTAGGGATCTATCGAAGGTCGGGTCATGCCTCAGGATGATAGTTCGAAGGACGCCTCCAATGTGTGGTGCTCGCCTTGTTCCCGTAAGTCCTGGGACACGTCAGCTACTACGTGTCATGATCTGGGGAGTTCCCACTTATGAGCATCATCATTAGCCCCCCACTCTTGTCCCGACCTATTTATAGGTCGGGTCGAGAGTGGTCTGGATCGGTTTCCCGGGCTCAGCCTGTTGTCAAGGATTTGTCATCGCGGATTTCCGGGATGACTCGGCATAGAGCGGTTGCATCATTCAGATCTTTGAGCCCGCCTGTCGCATCCCGGGCGCTTGGATCTTTGCACGTATCTTGGGTGACGTCAGCGGATCAGGGGAAAGGATTGTGCATTTAAAGAGGAGCGTCGATTCGCTTGCACGTCCGTTGAGGCGCATGCCACTCGTCTGATGCGGATTGGCGGATGTGACAGGCAGTTGCTGTCGCCTGCGCCCGAAGGGACGTCTCCAATGGTCGTCCGACATGTAGGGCGTCGACGGCTGGCAGACGTGAAGCTTCGTTTTGGCGGGAAACGATCTGAGCCGTCGGATGCATCACCCCAAGCAGTATAAATAGGGGTGGCATCCCCCTAGGATTTCATATTTTTTCCACTATTTTCCTTTGCTGAGAGAGATTGCTCGACACTCCATACTTTAGATCGGATCCTTCGCGCTCTTTCCTCGGAGAATCTTTCTTCCTTTGAATCAGATTAGATGTCTTCTTTTGAGGAGTCTGTTGAGATAGCTAGGGTAGAGTCTAGGGAGTCTTCCACCTCTTCCCGAGAGGGTTCCCTTGCTGCCTCCTCATCGTCGGGCCTCCCTCGTAGAGTCAGGGTCATCCGCGCCTCTCATCAAAAGGCAACGACAAGGGCCCTCAAGGTGCGCATCGGGAACGCCCGCGACACGCCCTCCATCTTGAGACACATGAACAGGCTTACTGAGATTCGGGCTCGCTTCCACATTCCCCCTAGCTATTCGCTACGTTTATCTAGGGCGGATCAGGTGCAGGGCAAGAAGATTGCTCTGTGCTTGGACGCATTCTGGGCTATGATGCATCTGCCCTTTCAAACCGTGGTATGCGGGATACTTCGCTGTTTCCAACTCTCGCCGGGCCAGCTTGCGCCGAACTCGTAGAGAATCTTCCTCGGGTTTCTGGTCCGATTGAAGCTTGAGAAGATCCCCTTCAGCTTGACCCTTCTTACTTCCTTTCTATGCTATAAAAATCATCCCGGCACCAGCAAGAGAGAGCCAAGCTGGGTGTACTTTTCCTTTAAAAAGCGTAAGGGTGGGGCGGCTGGGTCGGGTGTGGTAGTCGTTCCTTCCTCCATTCACGAATGGAAGGAGAAATTTGTCTTTGTCAGGCCACCCGAGGGCGAGGATTAGCCTATGCCTATACAGTGGCACATGACCGATTATCCGAGGGCGAAGCAATTTTCCTTGCCCGAGGCGAAGGCGGTATCCATGTGGGAGCCGATCTGGCAGGCCGACGTCCTCATTTCCGAGCAGGTCCTTAGCTGGGCCGGGCTCAGCCCCACACACTTTGTGGGTAAGTTAGGAGATTGGACGACCTGTTTGGACTTAAGTAATTTTCGTTTTGCCCTTTTAATATCACTAACCTTCTCATGCACTCTTTGTTTGCAGGGCAAATGGACCGCGCTAAGATTCTTTCTGTCATTGGTGCTATGGCCTAAAGGAAGGACGGGGGCATGACCTTATCCCGAGCAGGCCTAAGCTCGCCCCTGAAACCATCCCCATCGGCGAAGTCCTCCACAACGCCCCGGCCCCCTGATGATCGTCGCGGGGGCGTCCAAAAGCACGCCCGAGACCTGGAACCCCGGGTAAGGGAGGAGGAGGAGGTGACCGAAGCCCCCATCAAGAGGAAAAGGACGGTCTCCCGCACGTCGTCGACTGACATCCCCGAGGGGATTCCGGTGCAGGAGGGGGATGTCTGCTTCCTGGTCCCCTCGGGCCTTTCCATCACCGATAGCTTGCTCGCGGACATGGAGCAGTCGGCCGTGGGAAAGATTCCGGAAGGACCGTGAAGGCCCAAGTGGCCGCCATCGCTCAGGAGGTTATTCAGGTCGATATTCGTTGAATTGTTGTCTTGATTTTTTTCTTTTTATCCCGGACATTTCTAAACCCATCGGTTGCTTTTCTTAGGTCCTCCAACATTGCGCCCTCATCGTCAACATGAAAGCCGAGGAGATTGTTAGTTATATGTATGCCCTAAAGGCCATTACTGTACATACAATTTTTATTGTAGTGGATGCTTGGACATATATAGGGAGGGCTTTCTTGCTCGACATGATAGTATGCTATCTGGTTGCTCTTTATCTTAACATGTACGCTGATTGTCTCTATATTACATATTGATAAAGCCCTTAGGATGAGCACTTGACTACCAGTATTATGATGCAGATCATACTAGTGGGGACAGTGTAGTCACTAAGTACATCCTTCAAATGTTCCTAGTCGTGGGTGTATCGAGACAGGGCATCGATATACTAGTGTAGACTAGCATATAGCTTCTCGACCCATGTAGATGGGCGATGGATGATCCCATATCCATTGGTGTTTGACATCAGAGATAGTATACGGGTGCTCAGTGGAGACTGGGTACACTGAACGGACTCGCCGAGAACTCCCAGATGGTATTATACCTAACGTCAGATGGCAGTTCTCTGGTGACACTGGTACAGGTTAGTCTGTAGACCCGAGATCGTCATAAAGTCTTGTGTGATTCCCACTGTGCTTTGATTTTCACCTTACCACGTTCAAGAGAACGTGAAAAACGGTGGATTTTTGGTACATTCCCGAGTCACATGGAGGCAATGAGCGATAGGAGAGGTTTTGTCTCTCCAGGTATTGGGAGTTGATGTTGCGCTGTGCTCGATTGGCTATAACAGGAAGTCCTTGGCCAAGGCTGCTTCAGAGATATACTGGTAAGTGTTATCAGTAGTTTCTCGACCTGTTATGAGCCTCATATCGACACGACTTATCGAGTTACTGGGGTTTGACGTTTACCACCCCTAGACGAGATATGCGACATATCAGACGAAGAGACCGGACTGTACGGTAGTGTTACTGATTGGATTTGCAGGAGTATGGGCAGGCTTGCTTGTTGATCTTCTGATCGCTCAATACCCGGGTGGCCGTTACGTTTAGCAGACCGCTTGCGGCTTGTGGGTGTTTGATATGATCATCACCTACTGCCGGTGTATTGACGAGTCTTTAGAGTCCTATACAGGGGTTTCCTGGCTCAAGCGAAACGGAGTAGGAGCACATATGTGATATGTGCGGGACCGAGATTAATACGATATGTGATACCGTATTCCATTCTCGCGATATGTGATATCGGTCGGTTATATATGATATATCCGGGTTATCGGATCAAGTGTTGATTCGATAAATTGATTCATTTAATATTAGTCGGTTGTATATGATATAGCCGGATTATTAAGTAAAGAGTTAATTTAATAACTTAATGTATAATTATATATTTGATATATTGCATTACATTAACTAGTATTAGCTCACTTAAGATTTCTTTTCTCACTTGATGTGCACATTATATACATGTGATATGTATATTTGTGTACATGAATTGTGTCATGCTTGATGATACATGCAAGATGGGTGTATGAGACTTAAACCATGCTAAGGTTAAGTTAGGGTTTTATTTATTTCTTAAGTTATAACAAAAGAGAGAAGACTTGGTCAACGTTGTCAAGCTTGGATGAAGTTTATAGAAACATTGACAAAGTCCACTCTTTTGTCTTGCTTAGGATGTTTTGTTAACCCAACCCTTAACCTGATCCCTTGGTTAATTCTCTACATGAGTTAGGCATGAGGGATTAACTCACCCATGGTTGCAATAATTCATTTGGAATAACTCATATGATGAGTTCTATCTTCTTCTTCTTCTTCCTCAAAAAAGCTTTCTAGCTTCAATGGAGGTATGAGAAAAAGTGTGAGAAAATCATTTCTAATGTGAGCAAACTTCCTACTTCATCATCCTCTACTACTTGCCATTTAGTATAGGGTGTTTGTTTCACTAATTCCATGATTAGTGAAGAGATAGCTTGGGTTAGTGTCTCCTCGACGTAAATCATCTTCGGCCTCGAAGTCTTCGAAGCAAGCATGTTCGTTTCTTCAAGGGAGCCTCTCTAGAGTCCGGAGTTCACGATCGCAGCGAAAAGGACTACTACACGGAGCTATTGAAGTGAAGGACCGGTCTACAAAGGTTGTATTCCTTGCTCATTAGACTTGCAAAGTGTTTGCATTTATATTTCCGTCGATTTCTAGTTAACGATTCTTAGTTATGGTTAGCTAAAACGGCAAATTTTTGAATTTGGCATGGACGATGCCTCCCGAAACCTTACTGCCGTCTTAAGTAACCCTGCAGTGGTATCAGAGCCATGCTAGAAATTTATACGGATTTTGTTAGAATTACGAAGCCGAAATACTCCGAAACTTGCATCGCCAAAACCTGCTTGCTGTCGATTTTAAAATGTTGTCAAAAAAATTTCAAACAAGTACAGAGTGTTATATGAGATGTAACATGAACACTGACAAAATTTGAGGGAATTTGGTGATTTTTTGGCCGAGCACAACCTACCCCATCTCGGCCAAAATCCGAGCTTCCCCCTGATTTTTTGCTTGTGTTTAAGTGACTGGGTTTTGGTGTTTCAGGTGTTGTTTGTTTTTGCTAATTTTGCATGTGATGTAATCTTGCACTATAAACAATTCGGAGTGTTTCGTATTCGTAGTTTTAACATTGTTTCGGGTTATTCACATAGTGTCTAGGCGAAATTAAAAAGTTCGTTCGAATGTCAGAAACCCATTTGTTCAGTTGATAAAACTGCACATTTAATATGACATTTTTCCTACTATTTCTATATTAGAAAAGGTGTTTATTATAATATATGATACATATGAGGGTTTATCTGTAAAAATACTATTTTCATGTGTTTATATATTATAATTAACATTTGGTAGGAAAATGTATGTATAAATACCATTGACCAAATCTTAATGGTGAAATTAATATCTCAATAAAACAAACTCTACTAATATTATTTGTTGAGTTGTTGTGTAGAATTTTCAGGACTAAAGAGGTGGTAGAGGATTGATCTCGCGACTTTTCCTTTGGAAGTCTAGGAGCGGTCTAGAGACTTGACGTATGTAACCTTAGTTCTAGGGTTGTTTGTGCATTTTTGTGTGATTTGTCTAAGTCCGACACACTTTTCAAAACAGACCAATTTTAAATCACACACATGCTGCCACTTACGCTAAACCCGCTTAGTGAATGCTTGGCTGGACACGGGATTCTAGTGCCCGTCTTGTCCGCGTTCCTGCTATCGACTCCGAATTCGGTGCTTCTTCATCTTCTTTTCCCCCACCACACACCACATCGACCGAGATGGACGGTACTCCATCAGATTATAACACCACGCTGCCACCGTCCGTAGGTGCGCAGAATCCACCGCGCATCTCTCTCCAAGAGAGATGCTATCCTATCCGTGGTCCACTTCCCACTTGTCTATCTATTCCACCAGCTAACGGGGATAATTTTGAAATTAAACCCCACTACATCAATCTGTTGCCCAAATTTCATGGGCTTGAATCTGAAGACACATATGTTTTCATCACTAAATTCGAAAACGTATGCGCAATGATGGGTACTTTACAACTAACTGTGGATGCTATGCGCTTGTGTCTTCTCCCATTCACTTTGTGCGACTTGGAAGAAAAATGGCTTTATAATACTGCCGCACACTCTATCACTAATTAGGATGAATTCGTAATAGCATTTCTTAAGAAGTTTTACCCAAACCATAAGACCGCCCATGTTAGGAGCGAGATCAACCAGTTTACCCAGCTTCCCAATGAACCATTTTGGAAGTGCTTTGAACGTTTCAAAGATCTGCTTGTCCAATGTCCTCATCATGGAATCAATAGATGGGATTTGTGCCGAATTATATATGAGGGCATTAATCCAGCGACAAAGAAGTTGCTTGAAACAATGTGTCAATGCAATTTCATGTCCAAAGACGATGGCGAAGCTTAGAAATATCTGGAAGATCTCGCTGAAAACACTTTGCAGTGGGAAAGCGTAAGACCACCTTCATCTAGGGGAGGTATTCATCAGATCGATGTTTCTATCGCAGTAAAAGCCGAAATGGCAGTGATGCAGAAGAAACTCGACGCTATTGAGAACAAATTTTCATTAGCCTCCCTAAACCAGGTTACGCTTCCCAAAACTGTGGTGGTTGTTGTTCAGATCCTTCACACTTGACGGAAGAATGTCCTATGAATGCATCATTTCAAGGTCACGAGCAAACTAATGCTGCTTTTCAGCAGCGACCTAGAAATGATCCTTATTCTTCCACGTACAATCAAGGATGGATGAATCATCCTAATTTTGCTTGGAACCAAAACCAACCCCAAAATCAAAATCAGTTCCAAAGCAATTTCCAAAGACCTCCTCCACAGCAACCACAACCACAAAGTCAGCACCCTTTTCAGTCACAAAATTTTCAAAATCCGGCCAACACTTCCGCACCACAATTGGCCAGTACTGATACATCTTCACTCGCACAAACTTTGGATTTGTTTATGAAACATTCCATTCAAATGTCGGCTAATATGAAGTCTTCTATTGATTACATAAAGAAAGACTCCGCCTCCCACGGCGAGAGTGTTAAATCAGTAGAAAACCAAATTGCACAATTAAACGCCGAAATGAGTGCTAGGGAGAAAGGGAAACTTCCGTCTCAACCCCTACCAAATCCTGGCCACTCACAAAGTTATAATGTGAGTGTCGTCACAACGTTAAGATCGGGAAAAGTGCTGAATAACCGAGTGGGTGAGCAATTTGATGATGTTAGTGACACCAATGATACCCCAGCTTCTACTTCTTCCCCTAATTCGTGTAATCTCCTACCTTCTTCCGAGCCTATTCTCCGTTTTCCCCAAGGCTCGAACCCTCAGCCCACTTCCACAAATCTATCTAAAACGATCCCCACTCCAATTCTGGGATCCAATCCATCCTCATAATCCTCTCCAATTTTGGACCCAAACCTTATTGATAAAGCACCTTATCCAAACAGGTTAAGGGGAAACAGACCAAGTCCACAAATGGAGAAGATTGTGGAAATTTTTAAGTAAGTTAACATAAACATTCCTCTCCTAGATGCTATTCAACAAGTTCCATCTTATGCGAAAATTCTAAAGGATTTGTGCACTAGGAAGAAAAAAGTTCAAGTACCTAAAAAAGTTTTCCTTGCGAGTAATGTGAGCACTGCTTTTACACAACAATTACCTAAGTAACGAAAGGACCCCGGAAGTCCTACAATTTCTATTTCTATTGGGGGTAAAAATATCAATCGTGCTCTACTCGATTTAGGTGCTAGTGTTAACTTTCTTCCGTATTCTGTTTATGAGCAATTAGGGATCGGAGAGTTAAAACCGACGCATTGCACTCTTCAGATGGCCGAACGATCTATCACCCAACCTAGGGGTGAGCTAGAGGATGTGTTAATAAAAGTCGGGGAATTTATATTTCCTGTGGACTTTATCGTTATAGATACACAACCTGTAGCGAACCCCAGAAACCAAATTCCGGTGATTTTAGGTCGACCTTTTCTTGCGACTTCCAACGCAGTAATCAATTGTAGAAACGGCTCTATGACCCTATTCTTTGGAAAGAAGTCAATTGAGCTTAACATTTACAAGTTGGGAAGTGAACCCTCCGAACCCTATGCTCGTGTATATTCTGTCGAATTAATGGATGTCGACAGCAGCGAATTTGATCAATCTCATGATACTGACTCTTTTCATATGTTGTTGTTTGACCCAACCATGTATTATACATACACGGACTCTTCCACCGAGTTGTCCGGATCAACATCTAACGCTGATGATGAACTTTTTATAGAGTCTGACGATCACCCTATTTTTTCTGATGAGATTATTCTTTGGGGTATCGATGAAAGCTTTGAGGAAATCTTCGCTGATGAACTCGCATTTTTAGCAAACACGGGTGTTGAGATGAATCAACTCCAAGACGAAGAAATTGAACCTCCACCCCTTTTTCTGGACAATCATGATAATGCGAGTAATCCATCATCACTATCACTGTGTCGTCTCTCCAAAACGAGACGCAAACACATTCTATCCCACCTCTTATCTCCTCCCCACTTCTTCACGTCAATAGGTGACATGTTCTTCCACCAACCTTGGTGCTTCATCGATAAAATTTTTGAATGGTTGGTGTTGACTTTTGGTCTTTGTTAGGCTTTACTTTGACCAATAACTTTAACCCCTCTATAATTTTAAAAAGATTAACATTGTTTAACTCAAGTTTGGGGGGAATTTTTTGGCTTTTGAAAGAAATTATTTTTTACAAGATTGTGAGCCAAAAATAAGTTTGAGGGAGGATTTCACTTTCATTATTTCTTGTCCCTTTTTTCCTCCCAAGTCTACAGGTTTTTGAGCTTAACGGATGACATCAGTGAGGACACTGCTGTAAACAGGTTTGAGGGAGGTTTGTGCTTATTTACGCGATACTTTGCATTATACTATATATAAGCACAAAAAATTTTTGATAATAAAAGAGTAGAAAGTGAAAAATTATATATGAAAGATATGAATAGTTTAAGAAAACCAAGAAAATTAAAAGTTTTCTTAAGCGAACTAGTAATAAGTAGTTATGAGCTGCTGTCCCAAGGGTTAGTAAGATGAAAGAAGTCACTAATCTGAGGATAAAAATAAGTCTGAAAAATAGTTCCTATTCTGGAAGCCAAACATTTGAATGTTGATACCCTACTATACGCACTTACACATGTCTTGAAACTCGGGATAGTAGAGGATGCCTTGAAATGGTCTTGTCTAAAAGCCAAAGTATGAAGGAAGTAAAAAAATGAATAAAAGATAAAATGGTGGAGGAAAATGAACACTGGTTTTGTTATCACCAAGGCAGCAATAAAAAAATATAGCGAGGGTGCTTCATCACCTAGTGCCTTAGACCAACTGGTCTGGAAGTCACTGCTAAGCTTTAGGTGGTGCAAGACGAGGAAAATACTAATCGGCAAGCATATGAGTAATCGGTCAGTTAGTACCTCAAGAAGTATTAATGGTCGCATGAAAAATGTGCGAGCAAATCCAACCAAATATTCATCAAATTAAAAAGTACTGAGGTAGATGGACAAGAGTATGATAGCTTGAATTGAATTCTCCGAGTGTAGGGATGTTCTATTCACACACGTAGGGGTATATGATCGATGTTTGGATAAAAGGTAGGAATGAAGAATAAAGACTATGTTTTATTGAGGGATAAAGTGATTTCTAACATCTTTTCATGACTATTAAGATAGTGCTCATGACAACTGAAAAGCTAGTGTAGTTGGAAACTCTAAATTTTCGAAGTATTTCTTTTATGGTTTTTATCTTTATATGTAAATTTCACCATCTCTCTTTTATTATAGGATTTTGTGGGTGTAATCCGCTGAAAACCCTCAGGAGACAGCACTCCTCCTACTAGGGACACCTAGAGGTTTAACGGCTTGTTGCACATGCTCAGTGCAATCGTGTTGCCTACGAAAGTGTGCTTGGTTTTCTCCTTTCTTTTTCTCCTTCTCTTGAATAAACTAGTTTACTCGAGACGATCAAAGATAAGTTTGGGGGTATTTGTTCAGTTGATAAAACTGCACATTTAATATGACATTTTTCCAACTATTTCTATATTAGAAAATGTGTTTATTATAATATATGATACATATGAGGGTTTATCTGTAAAAATACTATTTTCATGTGTTTATATATTATAATAAACATTTGGTAGGAAAATGTATGCATAAATACCATTGACCAAATCTTAATGGTGAAATTAATATCTCAATAAAACAAACTCTACTAATATTATTTGTTGAGTTGTTGTGAAGAATTTTCAGGGCTAAAATCAAGGGAATCAAAGTTGTTAGTGAAAACCTGCCTAATTAAGAAAGCAAACTAAGAAATCAAGTCTGGCAGTAACTACGAGAAGATTTTCAGTTTCCTAAGATTCAAAAGATCGCCATGTGTCATGAAGATAAGAGCCCAGAAGACCAAAACAGAAGACCGCACCATAAGGCCGCGGATCCGCGGCCAAACCCACCTGTTGGCCGCGGATCCGCCGCATTCCAGAAGACTTGGGAGTTGGGATTTCTTCTGTTGGATCTTAACCTCTGGTTTCCAATTTAGGAAGTTAGGGTTCTGGCTCTGGGACTATAAATAAGGACCGAGAGCCTCTTGGAAAACTTATCAAGTCGACGCGATCACGAAGTCCAAGACGGCTCACGCATCCAAGCTGATCATCAACGGTTCATTTACCTCCTTAGAAGAGATCGAGAAGAAAACTAGTATTTGTAATCATTTTCTAAGGAAACAAAGTGTAAATGAATCTTGTTGATTAATAAAGGTAGTTCTTTTTCTTATTTTATTTCTTTGTAGTTTCAATATGATTTCTCTCTCCATCTATTCTTCTCCCAACATGCACGAGTAATTCTCCGCTTGTTAGGGTTCGTAGGATTAGGGTAGGTTAATGGATGATGAAGATCTTTAAACTCATTTTACGTCCTATAAAGTTTATAAACTTTATCAAAAGAATTATTAACATCCTAATCGGGCGCGCTACCAATTTATTGATAGTCTCGACCGCGATTAGAGATTAAATTAATGATTGTTTTAGTAAAGGCTAGATATGAACGGAGTTCCATGTCGAGATAGGGGTTAAAAGTGGGAACCCTTTTCCCTCCAGAAACCTTAATCTACATGCATCATTGTCGTTCTAGTTTTAAATCTATTAAAGGATAAAAAGGGTAATCTTTAATTAATCATCCATAACTACTAAATCCTAATGAACTCTACAAGCCCCTTTTTTATAAACTTACCTCCATAGTTAATCTAGATCTATATTTTGCATCAGTGTTTAACGTAGATCTAGATTCTACAACCATTCTTCAATATTCTTTATTCTTCCTCCTTTCTTTCTCAACACGCCTAAAGTAAGAATAAAATATTCAACGTTTCCCAGAGGACGACCCGTACTCATCTCGGTCTAACTACACGCGACGTCGTTATTGATTGCGGTTAAACTACATACATACATAAATTCCGGCGGAGCCTGCTGCCTGAGCTCCTTTTTATTTTTTTCTTTGTAGTGAGCCTCCGGGTAATTTTTGTACGGCTGGGGAGCCCAAAATACCTTGTAAAAAATTTTGGAACATGAAATAAACTGAGTTTATTTTTCTTGGCATGACAATGCGTTCCTCTTAGATGACGATCGCACGTCGAGTATAAGTCAATTAACCACCAAGTGCAGGAAGGTCGGTGCCTTTCCCACCTCCCGAGTCGAGGTGGCGATCGTTCACTTAGAATACGTCGGAAGATCCCTCCTTGTAGGATGTCGGTATCTACCCATTCCCTAGGGTCAGGCCGATGAACACGTCTCTTAGCGTGTGTTGAATAATAGCCAAGTTATGATTGGTCGGCGCTAACTGACGAGGGCTTTCGATCCTTAGCGTAGATGGGAGGGAAGTTACCCGCTAAGGATTGGCCGAGCAGGGAAGCTGCTCGGTGGCCTCGTGAGGAGGGCTTTCGATCCTTAGCGTAGATGGACGGGATATGCCCGCTAAGGATTGACCGAGCAGGGAAGCTGCTCAGTGGCCTCATGAGGAGGGCTTCGATCCTTGGCGTGGATGGGTAGGAGCTACCCGCCAGGTATTGACCGAGCAGGGAAACTGCTCGGTGGCCTCTTGATGAGGGCTTCGATCCTTAGCGTAGATGGGTAGGAAGTTACCCGCTAAGGATTGACCGAGCAGGGAAGCTGCTCGGTGGCCTCTTGATGAGGGCTTTCGATCCTTAGCGTCGGTGGGTAGGAGACTACCATCCAGGGATTGACCGAGCAGGGAAGCTGCTTGGAGGCCTCTTGATGAGGGCTTTCGATCCTTGGTGTCGGCGGGTAGGAAGTTACCCGCTAAGGGTTGACCGAGCAGGGAAGCTGCTCGGTGGCCTCTTGATGAGAGTTTCGATCCTTAGCGTCGGTGGATAGGAGACTACCAGCTAGGGATTGACCGAGCAGGGAAGCTGCTCGGTGGCCTCTTGATGACGGCTTTTGATCCTTGGCGTCGATGGGTAGGAGACTACCAGCCATGGATTGACCGAGCAGGGAAGCTGCTCGGTGGCCTCTTGATGAGGGCTTTAGATCCTTGGCGTCAGTATGTAGGAGACTACCAGCCAGGGATTGACCGAGTAAGGAAGCTGCTCGGTGGCCTCTTGATGAGGGCTTTTGGGTCGGTCAACCTCCCTTGACCTGTAAAGTCTGGGGGGGAGACCGTCGCAGGCAACACGTGGCAGAAATGCATGGGCTAGGAATGACTCTCTGTAGTGCGTGCCGTTCCAACTTCCACCTGGCCGCTTGGGGGCATGGTCGCCACGCGGCAGCTCTGTACTGGGAACTTTGAAAAGATCCCCTGAATCGCGCTGCCGCGCGCGCGCAAACTTCAGCCTTTTGGGATTTCGTTGGGGCTATAAATAGCGAAGGCGTGTTGGTTATTTATAGCTTTGCGTCCATGAAAAATGGCAGGTTTCATCTACTCCATTCAAGAGATCATCTCTCATGACGACGTCTACTTATACGATTAGGCAAGCACCGAGGAGACGTACCGGGCAGTGGTCCAGCGCATGGAGGAACACTTCGGCCGTCTACTTCCCCGGTGATCATCCCTCCTTCAATTGCTCATGTATGCAATTTGGAGGATGTCGCCGGGGTTGCACAATGCCCTGTCCGGGGAGCTTAAGGACGAGGCGGTTGAAAAGCTGCACTCACTCCACCACCATGGCTTGATCTCGAAGAGCAGGCGGGATCGCTCGGTGGCACTTATTCTGGAGTGCTTTCAGCAAAGGCTGATTGCCGATGGCTGCCTGGCAGGTGCGGTCTCTGGCCCTTCTGTGGCATCGCGAGTCCGCAGGCAACATCAGAAGGAGCGGGCTGAGGAAGCGAAGGCTCGGCTGGCGGCAATCTCCTCGGAATACCACCAGCAGTGTTTTCTTCACCCCCTACCCCCTCTGTTGTAATATTTTTGTATATATTTTCCTTTGTGTAAGGCTGGGGAGCCCATAATACCTTTGATGAATAAAGTTCCTCTTTTGCGATGTGTTTTTGTCTCCTTTTTATTCCTTTTGTGCGTTTGCGTATTTTCACAAAAAACGAACCCAGGGGTCTTGGAACCGAGGAAGAGGGAAACAGGTCGACGGAGTTTCCTTTAATTCAGAAGACTTAATAATAAAGAAAAATTACATCGCTTCGACAAAGAAGGAAACATATTCAACGATACAAAACTTGAAAATACATTCACTTGTACAATTTGAGCTTCTCGGCGTTGTAAGGCCGCAGAAGCTCACGTCCTCCCGCGTCTTGTAGGCGATAGGCTCCTTCGGGCAATACTTCGGAGACAAGGAATGGGTCGTCCCATTTCGGGGAGAACTTGTGTAGCTTGTCTTGGTCTATGAATTCGTTCCGCCTTAGGACCAAATCTCCCGTCTTGAAGGCGCAATGCTTGACTTATGCGTTGTAGTAGTGGGCAACTTGCTGTTGATAAGCGGCGGCTTTGATCTGTGCCCGTCCCGCTTCTCTAGCAAGATGTCCAAATTATTCCGGAGCGCCGAGGTGTTTACTTTGTCGTCGAAGTGCTTGACTCTGTAACTAGGCAGTCCAATCTCTGCTGGGACCATCGTCTCGGTGCCATAGTAGAGGTTGAAGGGGGTCTCTCCAGTGGAAGTCTTCTTTGATGTGCGTAAGGCCCATAAAACCCGGGGTAGTTTCTCGACCAGCTACCCTGTCTTCCTTCTAAACGAGTTCAAAGACCTCGAATGACGTCTCTGTTAGCGACCTCGGCCTGCCCGTTGCATTGAGGATGCGCGACCGCAGCAAACTTTGTCAGTATGTGGTATTCGTTGCAGCATCCTTTGACTTTTTCGTTTTCAAACTTCATCCCGTGGTCGGTAACAATACACCTCGGGATCCCGAATCGGGATATTACGTTGTTCTGCAGGAATTTGATGGTTGTGGTGGCGTCAGGTTTTCTGATGGAAACGGCCTCGATCCACTTCGTGAAATAGTCTACCGCGATGAGAATGTATTTGTGCCTATCCATACCTGTGGGGAGTTGGCCAACCATGTCCATCCCCTATTGGGCAAACGGCCAGGAGGGGTGAGGGTCGTTAGCTCGGTAGCCGGAAGATGGGGTATGCTGCCGTGGAGTTGACAACGTTTCCATCTTCTGATGAGCTTTTGAGCGTCTTGGTGAATCGTTGGCCAATAGTACCCTTAGAGAAGCATTTTCTGGACTACGGTACGGGCCCCTTGATGCGCTCCGCCGACCCCTTTGTGTATCTCACGCAGGACGTAGTCGGCTTCATGGGGGTCGATGCACTGGAGCAGAGGCTGCGTGTACGACTTCTTGTAGAGGTTTCTATTGCTCCACACAAAATGGCGGGCTTTAGCTCGAAGGCGACGCGCTTCCCTTCGGTCCTCTGGAAGCGTACCCTCCTTTAGGAACTCCACGAAGGGCCTTCTCCAATCCCGGCCTTCCCCCTTGTTCCCTCATGGGAACTGAATAAAATACAAATAAAGCAGCATGGAAAACCCCCCAAATGGGCCATCACGTGCTCGCACATGACCAGGCCTCACGTGCAAACACGTGACCTTTTTATGGGCAGATTCTATCTACGCCTGAATGCCTAATTGATAAAGTCGCATGCCCACACGTGATGGACTCTTGAACCTACTGAATTAATATAATTAAATTCTAATTACAAGGAATTAAAAGCATTTGTTCCCTCATGAGAACTGAATAAAATACAAATAAAGCAGCAAGGAAAACCCCCCAAATGGGGCATCACGTGCTCACACGTGACCGGGCCTCACATGCAGACACGTGACCTTTTACAGGCAAAGCCTATATGCGCTGAATAAAATAAACAATTGGAAATGCTTAATTGGTGGGGTCACGTGCCAATACGTGATGGGTTCCTGAGCCCTCTGAACTAATAGAATTAAATTCTAATTAAATGATTAATCAGTGGGGTCACGTGCCAACACGTGATGGGTTTCTGAGCCCTCTGAACTAATAGAATTAAATTATAATTAAATGATTAATCGGTGGGGTCATGTGCCAACACGTGATAGGTTCCTGAGCCCTCTGAACCAATAGAATTAAATTCTAATTAATTGCTTAATCAGTGAGGTCACGTGCCAACACGTGATAGACTCTTATACCCTCTGAACTAATAGAATTAAATTCTAATTAAAGGGAATCAAAAGCCCTAATTGGAAAAATATTTCCCTGGATCTTTCCAAACAAAAAAGAGTGCACTCTGTAAAAGGGAGCACCGTTGGATTAAAAATCCAACGGTGATTAAAAATCACCAATTTATAGAAAGATTCTATACAAGGAAATATTTTTCTAAAATTTGTCAGGAACAACAAATAAAATATCTTTTGGATTAAAAATCTAATGGTGAATAAAATTCATCGAGTGATCTAAAAGATCATGTTGATTATAAAATCAATCAAAATCTCTCAATGAGAGATCGGCTGAACAAACTGATTCTTTTCTTTCTCTTATAAATAGGAGCTAAGAAGAGAAGAGAAAGAAGTGATACAACAACAGAGAGAGATTACAGAAGAGAAAAAGAGAAGAGAATTTAATTCTCTAGAGAGAAAAGAAGATCTATTCAGAAAGAAAACTCTAGGTAAGAGAAGGAATGAGATCATTTTATAAGCTCTCACAAAACAAAAGAGAATTTAATTCTCAAACTAAGAGTTTAATTCTTCTAAAAAGAACTTAGTTTTTCCTCTGATTGAAGATTTGCAGAAGCAGATCTCCCTACAAGTTGAGAATTTAATTCTCATCGGGGAGATTCTGCCATACAGATCCAAAACTTAGAGAGAGAATTGGGTTTAAAGAATTTAATTCTTTCAAACATATAGGAATTTAATCCCTCTAAATAAAATTAGGGTTTAACCCTATCAAAAAGAATTTAATTCTTAAACAAGGGAGTTAACTCTCCATGCACGTAAAAGAGATCAGTACCCAATATGATCACGTGGTAACACGTGACCCCCTTTCTTTGAACCAGAAAAAGAGATTCCCAAACTGTTTAACACTTATTTAAAAGGGAAAAGGGAAAACAATAAAGACAGTTTCTCTTTTAGGGTGTATCACGTGCTCCCACGTGACCTTTAAAAAGCTCCTCAAAACAAAAGGTAGTAAAGCCAAGGCAGTTTCACTTTTTGGGCGTCTCACGTGTTCCCACGTGACCCTTAGCAATTATCAAACAAAAAAGAATTCTACCCAAAGGCAATGCACGCCTAAAGGATGCCTCACGTGTCCCCACGTGACCCCTGACAAACACCATTTTAAAAGAGAAAATGGGGTACAACTGAAGGATTAATATCTAACGCATGGATACCCATCACGTGTCCATATGTGATGGTCATAAAGGTCAAGTGTTTAACACTTATATGCACATTCTGAGAGTAAAATAAAAGAGCAAGGCCCAATTTTCAGGCGCCTCACATGACCCCACGTGAGTGCTTTAGTTCTAGTGTTTAACACTACTTTAAGTGCCTCACATGGGAGCACGTGAGCGCCGAATATACTCTAGTGTTTAACACTATATTCGAGCCAATTTTAGCCCAAATTAGCTAAGTCTTCCAGAGGCAAGACCCCCCTTCAACCGAACCTCAATTATACTCTTGTATTCCAAAACCGATCATCTCATATGGCATTCAAAGTGATTCCCAGAGCCTTCCAACCAACATTGGTTCAAGGGTACATCTCTTCATACCTCTGATATATGTCGTTGTAATCCGTCAACATCTTCAGAGAGGTGACGGGTCCCAACAACCAGACATTTCATGGACTGTGAGGTCCTTAAACTCATACACTATAATGTCTTTAAACTGGACTAAGATGTCTTTAAACTTTACGGACTGTGAGGTCCTTAAACTCATGGACCATGATGTCCTTAAATTTTACAGACTATGATGTCTCTAAACTACCATGGACTGTGAGGTCCTTAAACTCATAGACTATGATGTCTTTAAACTTTACAGACTATGACGTCTTTAAACTGGACCACAAAGTCCCTAAACTAAAACAATAGAGACCAAATGCTCTTTTGTTGGATCTAAATGATCCTATTAAGTAGATCTTAGTCTAAAATTAGACTAACGTATCCTTAACAAATTGTTAAGTTAATCTTAGTCTAAAATTAGACTAACGTATCCTTAACAAACGTTTAACTTGATCTTAGTCTCAAATGAGATTAACGATCCTTAAACCCAACCCAAAACCCAAATCTAAGAAAATATGGATTTGGACTAATCCACGCCCTACGGGCGACAACATAAATTAGTCTCTGTATACAATCCACGGGCAACCAAAAACAAAACAAACACACACGACACGAAGTGACTATCTGGAGAAGGAGAAAGTTGTTACCTCGATGCGGTAGGGTAATTAACTGCAGGGGCTTGCGCCTGCAGGGAAGAGCGTCCCCACAATCAAAAACCCCTCAAACGAGGGGGAATCTGACGAAATCTGCTACAACGGCCGCATCCGTCTAAACCTCCGATATACGGTGCCATAAATCAACTTGGCATCTTCGGAGAGGTGGAAGGATAAAACCAAATAGTATCTTCCCCCAAAATTCAGTCCAGACGTCCCAACGTCTCGTTCACGTATTTCGGCGGAGAACACCCCTGAGTAGTGTATATCTGAAGTGTTGCCTTTCTGTCTTCCACGCTGGGCCGTGGCAAGACCTCGAAGAGGATATTCCTCTTATTGTTGGCCGTATAGGAAGAGACTAGCTTGTTCAGGCCGTCGGCCTGGGCGTTCAGATGCCGAGGAATCTGATCCGCTTGAACCTCGTCGAAGTTATTTCGTATTCTCTTTACCTCAGATAAGTTCTTCACTATGAGCGGCTCCCAGGCCTCGAAACGCTCGGTCACTTGGCCGACGACTAGGGCGGAGTCGCTGCGAATTTGGATCGTCTTCAGCCCCACTCTGGAAGCGATTCGCAACCCGGCGAGCAAGGCCTCATATTCCGCGGCGTTGTTCGACGCTCTGAACCCGAGCTTCAAAGAGTACTCCATTTCTTCCTCGTTAGGGCCTCAAATGCTAAGGTCAGCACCGCTCCCCTCCTCAGTAGAGGATCCATCGACGTAGAGGACCCTGTCGGGGACGGAGTCGGGCACTTCCTCGACCGAGGGCCGGGACTCAGGGACGGGCTCCGTCGCTGCTTCCTTGTTAGGGACAGTACACTCGACAACAAAGTCTATCAGGACTTGTGCTTTGATGGCTTGCCTGGGCGGTATTTGATGTCGAACTGGGATAATTCCCACCTCCATTTCTCCAGACGACCAAACGATTTGGGGGAGGCGAGAATAGCCCCTATGAGCCGCTCGGTGAGGACGAGGATGGTGTGTGCCTAGAAGTAGTGTCGTAGCTTCCTTGAAGCAATGATAAGCGCCAAGATAATCTTTTCTATGGCCGGGTATCTCGTTTCCGCGTCTTTAAAGGCATGGCTCACGTAGTAGACCAGCTTCTGTACTCTTTTGACTTTTCGGACGAACACCAAACCAGCAGCATGATCGGATACCGCAAAGTACAGTAACAGCTCGTCACTTATGATTGATCGGGTGAGCAGTGGGGGAGTTGCCAGGTGCACTTTGAGTTGCTCAAAAGCGTTCTGACACTCTTCCGACCATTCGAACCTTAGGATCTTTCTCAGGGCTTTGAAGAATGGGAGACACTTTTCTCCGGATCTCGACATGAAGCGACTAAGAGAGGCCACTCTCCCTGTGAGCCGCATGATCTTCGCGTTGCTTTTTGGCTTGTCCATGTTGAGAATGGCAGTGATCTTCTCCGGGTTAGCCTCAATTTCTTGGTGGGTAACCATGAACCCGAGGAATTTCCCGCTAGTGATCTCGAACGCGCACTTGGCGGGATTTAGCTTCATTTTGTACTTGCGGAGGATGTCGAATGTCTCACTAAGATCTTTGGCGTGCTCATCCGACGAGGTCGATTCTACGATCATGTCATCGACGTAAACCTCCATGTTCCTCCCGATCTGTGGTTTGAACATTTTGTTAACCAGGCACTGGTATGTAGCTCCGGCATTTTTGAGGCCGAAGGGCATCACTTTATAGCAGTATACCCCCCGGTCCGTTGTGAACACGGTAAGCTCTTCATCTGCCGGGTTCATACGGATCTGGTTGTAGCCGGAGAAAGCATCCATGAAACTGAGCAATTCGTGGCCTGCCGAGCTATCGACAAGCTGATCTATCCGAGAGAGGGATAGTTTTCTTTCGGGCAGGCCTTGTTGAGATCTGTGAAGTCGACGCACATGCACCACTTCCCGCTTTCCTTTTAACCATAACCACATTCGCTAGCCATTCCGAGTAGGCCACATTCCGAATGAAGTTGGCTGCAAGTAGCCTATCGACCTCGTCCTTGATCGCCTTTTGTTTGATCGAAGCGAAGCTTCGTTTCTTTTGCCTGACGGGTTGGGCTGTCGGGTCGACCCTGAGCTTATGCGAGATTACCTTGGGGTTGATCCCGGGCATGTCGGCAGGCGCCCAGATGAACACATCCGATTTTCTTCGGAGAAAGTGGATCAAGTCTTCGAGCCGGGCTTCCGTTAAGAGGGAACCGATATGGACAGTTCGTTCATTGTTCCCCTCGACGAGGAGGACCTCTGTTAGCGCCTCCACTGGGGCCCCTTGAATTTCTTTTTGTTCGTCACGAGTATCCAAGGACCCCTGGAAATCACTCACGCTTCCAAGGTCGTCGCTGCACTCCTTAGAGGTGGATGTCGCCGTGAAGCAAATCATGGGGATTTTCTGGTTCCCGTAGGCCCAGCATATTCCTCCTTGATCCAATGGGAACTTGATTACGAGATGGTAGGTCGATATTTGAGCCCGAAGGGAGTTTAGCGTTGGGCGTCCCAGGAGGATATTGTAGGATGAGAGGATCCTGGCGACGATGAACTCTACCGGTACGGTTCTCATACGGCCCGCCTCCATAATGTTAGGAAGAGGGTAACCACTCTTTCTGCCGGGATGGAGTAGTTGGTAAACCCTGACAGAATGTCGGCCGCAGGTCTGACGGGCTGAGCTCCATACGCAGGAAGCAGTCATGGAAAAGGATGTCTGCCGAGCTTCCTGAGTCGACCAATATCCTTTGGACCTTGTAGCGGTGGACCCATGCCGTAATCACGAGGGGGTCATTGTGAGGCAAGGATATTCCGTAGAGGTCGTCGTCAGTAAAGGTGATGGGCTCGGCTGCCTTGCTCTTCTTCCGGGGCTGGTCGCCGGTTCCCTCGATGGGTAGGAGGCGGCGAATCTCGCCGGCTCCATGCGTACCCCTCAAAGAGACAACCATGATTTGGCCGATCGTTAACTCGCCGGGAGGGGAATAGTTTTCTTGCTCCCGGTTTGCTTGACATTTTTCCCGCAGGTATTTCGCCAGGTGGCCTGAGCGAATCAACTCCTCGATATAGTTGCGGAGCTGTTTACAGTTCTTGGTCGGGTAGCCCTGCGACCTATGGAAGGCGCAGTACGGGCCTCGAGTCCGTTTGGCCACCCTATTGGTGACCGGAGGGAGCTTGAAGAATCGCTCGCCCTTCGCCTCCTCCAACAGCTCAGTCTGAGAGATGTTGAGCGGAGTATACTCCTGGAACTTCGGGGAGTATGGGTTTGGCCGGTCGACCTTCTTCTTCTCTTCTTTGTCCCTCTTCTTTTGGTCGGCTTGGTCGCCCCAAGGTACGTTTACGGTTACCTCGGACTCGAGTTGGATTTCCCGCTCGGTTCAAGCTTTTACCTCGGTCACGGTCCTAGGTTGCGCCAAAGCAAAGGAGCGGAGCCACTCCTTGTGCCTAAGACCTGACCTCAGAGTTGTGATTACAGTCTTGTCCCGGTGCTCGGGAACTTCAAGAAGAGCATTGTAGAAGCGAGTGACGTATCCTTTAAAGGATTCCTTGTCCCGCTCTTTATAGTGAAGAGATAATCGACGGTCCGATTCTGTCGTCTGTTCCCGACGAAATGTCCGAGGAACTGAGCGGCCAACTCATCAAAGGTAGAGATGGAGCGTGGCGTGAGTCCTCGGAACCAGTCTCGTCCAACCCGGATGAGAGTGGTAGGAAATGCTCGGCATTGGGCGGCATCTGAGTTATCCTGGAAGCTCATGCCCGCCGTGAATGCGTCCAGACGGTCCTTCGGGTCAGACTTCCCGTCGAAGAGGGCCACTTTGGGAGGCTTATTTCTGGACGAGACGCGGACAACGAGCAGCTCTTCAGTGAAGGGCTTCGTAAGCGAGCCAGCGGTATACCTGGCCCCCTTGTTTGATGGACGGCCCACCTGATGTATACCCTCGATTTTCTTTCGAGGGCGTCGAAACGTTTATGGTACCCCGAGGATTCGACACAGTCGGAGTTATGTCCCTTCCTGCTGGCGGCCTGCGCCGGGCTGCGGCTCTGGTTGCGTTTTATCAGGTTCCTCAGGTCCCCTGACGAGGTCATTCTTGAGTCATCGTGGTAAGAGCCGCCCGCGCGATCCCGTCGAGGGAGAAGGTGCCGACCATGCCTGGGAGCAGGCGAGCTGACCGACACATCCTCGGGAGGGACGGAAGAGTGATGAGCCTCGGGGCGAGGGGCTCTTTTACGAGACCTCGGTGTGGAGCCATGAGGTGTCTAGTGGGTCATTGAATCAGTCGCCGCGGGGGACCTGTGGGCGCCGGAGATAGCAAGATGCTGTTCAGTGGTGCCAGCATAGGCAGTATCATCTCTCCCTCTGTGGAGATCGTGATCCCGGAAAGGAGGAACGGCGACCTGGGGGGCTTGTCCCACCATTTGGACACGGACAAGGGCATCCACTATGGATACGAGCCTGTCCGTGCAGAGAGGGCGTTGATGGCGTTAGGGGGAGGAGTGGATCCGTCCACGCCTTCGTTGTGGGGAAGATGACGGCTTTTGCTGGGATCGCCATGGTCTTCGCTCGCCATGTAGTCGAGAGCGGAAGATCAACTTTTGATGAGTGGAAAGATTGCTAGTTTCCCACAGACGGCGCCAACTGATGGAGGCTAGGATTTCTTTCAGATATTGTCTTCCATCGATCTATCGTGAGTATTGGTGAATGGCTGATATTGATGTTAAGAGTTGCCTCCTTGTGAGTGTGGATCTCAATGGGCTTGGTTTGAGGTAGAGCTGAGCTATCTGCAAAAGAAGTCTCATGATGGTTGTACCACCGTGGACCCTCCGACGATCAAGTTAGCTGAGGAATTTGGGCAGAGTAGCGGCTTATTGGAATGAAATTATCTTACCTGAGTCGTCTGAGAGAGGGGTTTTTATAGTGGTCGCTTGGAGCGAGCATGCGCGAGATTTTCGCCGTCGGTTATGCCACTGGCGTTACGCCTGCGTGATTAACGGGATTCCCCCATTAATGACGAGATACGCTCGTTAATGGGGGGATACGGCGGCGTGGAACGCGAGATATTGGGTGGCGGATATCTCGCTTCTGGAGAGATACGCTGAGCCGTGACGGAGGCACTTAGGCTCTGCGTCCTTGGTTGCTCGGTAGAGCCGGGGCGGCTTAGCTCGGCGGGAGGCTTGGAGACGTGCAGGAGGCCGAGGAAGCTCGGTTCTGTGATAGCTCGGAGACGAGCAAGGACGGCCGAGGAAGCTCAGCGTGTAGGAGGGCTCGGAGGCGAGCCAATGGTTATTTACATGGCGAGCATAGCAGTGTTTAGGGATGCATCGGAGGTCGGGTCATGCCTCGGGATGATAGCTTGGGGGACGCCTCCACTGTGCGGTGCTCGCCCTGTTCCCATGAGCCCCGGGACACGTCAGCTATCACGTGTCATGATCTTGGGAGTTTCCACTTATGAGCATCATCAGGCATCTTCAGAGCATATTTCTAAACTCCTAATTGAGCTAATTTCATATACCTTAATGCAAACTGTACTCGATTCAACTGTCTCTGATAAAGGGGAAAAAATCATTTTTAAAAAAATACATTGAACAACTGTAACAATAAATACTTGTTATTTGACAAACAATTTTCCAGAAGTAAGTAAATCATGAATGTGATGAGATAAATTCAAGACAATTTATGACAAGGTTAATTGTATTGCTGTTAAGTGATAGCATTAATTGAGTTCATACTAAGGCGGGAAAATAAAAGGCACAGATGGAAGCAAACTGGGCATGTTTGAATTTCTTTGTTAATAATACTATGAACTTATTCTGATTTTCGGAAATACAGTGGACAAGTTCAGTGCTTAATAATGGGCTATGTTGCGGAATGCAACTCATGAGTCACGCAGGTTTTGAATTGAGTCCATATGAGAAGGCGTTCCTGAACAAAAGTGTGACGAGGTATTCCCATTCGCTTGGGCGGAAAGTTGGATCATGTGTCGTGCATTCTTCCTGCTTCTTTCAGCTTTGAGTTTGATCAGCTGGGCATGATTAAGATTTTCGCAGCATCTGCACGCGTCAGTTCCAATTGGTAATCTTTATATCTCGCTTCTGCTGCTGCAGCCGCAATAAAGATCAATTTTGTTGAGGGAGCAATAAACATAATTAGGAGAAATGAGACTACAAGCGATGGTTTCGATTAACTCTCAGAGTTTCGGTTGTTTGAGGTGCATAGAATGAGCTACAGAATGAGCTACTATCAAATCATCAATCGTCATTTACATGCACAAGGTATCAGCTTGAGAATCCATGACGATAATTTTCATATTTTTTCGAAGTACAGACTACAGAGCAGGGAAAGAACATTTCCCATTGTTTTACTAATTTGATAAATTCTTAGTTTCAGCTTTGAAAACTCAGGATTGATCATGCTGTCGATGACTCGGTAAGCATGTGATCAAGCTAGGTTACAAGTTATAGCTACTGTGGCAATGACTAGGAATTGCCGAGTTTGTCTACTTGTGGAGCCAGGTATTAACATTTCATTTTTGTTTGTTTGATTTAAAGGAAACTTAGTTTCAGCTGAGAGAACCAGAATTGAACTCGCATGTCCATGACTCGATCAGTAAGCATTGCGATTGAGCTATGCTTACGTGTACTGGTAATAACAAGGATTTTCTATTTTGCGACTTAGAGAGCCACCTAAGAACATTTCTTTCCGCATTGTTAATTTGACAAATTCATAGTTTCAGCATTACAAACCCAGAAATGAACTCGCATGTCTATGACTCGAAAAGCTTGTGATCAAGCTATGCTAATGACTACCTGCCGTGGCTAGGAATTTCATACATTGTCATTTGAAGAGCCAGGTCGATCTGCAGCTTCCTTTTTTCTTCTTTATTAGTTTGACAAATTCTTGCTTAGCCAGCTAATTTTGGACTGAAATACTGTTTAATTTCTATAATAAAATGCTAATGTATTCATAGAACCCTAAGTTTTGGAGATGTGAGAACAGCCTTTTCCTTTTAGTTCAATAAATTGTACTCAAGCTGTGCTCGAGGTATGAATAAACTGGGGGCTACGCAACGTGGTATTATCTTAATTGCTAATTGCCAACTAAATAATCAGCTTCAGCGGGATTTCTGAATTCTGATATGACTTGAGCCCTTTGCTACCAATTAATTTCACTAGAAAGATGCTTGCAAAAATGTGTAAACTTGAAGAATACCATCACTGAGAGTAGGTGTAGTATTCCTTATTTCTATTAACATATAAAAACGATAACCGTCGGTATGGATTTGACCAACACAACTTGGAATTAATTTACTAGGAACTTTTTTAAGCTCCCTGTCAAAAGTTGGATTATTTAATTTGGATGGTTGCTCTCATATTTCATATTCGGTAATTACATCATACACCTGTACTGATTGGGTTCTGGCAGATTAAATTAATTAAGTTTTCAGTATTGTTTATGAAGTTGTTGGCTGTTCTAGCCGGAACTAGATAAGCCAATTCAAATCCAATTGTTCTTCTTTTCCTAACCTGGAGATACCGATAGATATAAATTACAGCTTCGATCCGAAGAAGTATTTTGTAGTTAATTTAAAAAGGTATAGGGATTGAACATAAACTTATGCTTAATTACAAATTTCTAGAATTCTGAAATTACATACTTTATGGTACATCTAAACTAAACTTACATATATATCCCCTCTCTCATGAGACCATATCATCTTTCGGATTCAGCCCATACTTATCTTCAATTATTTGCCATTTATAACCCCCCCCCCCCCCCCCTTACCCCCCCTTTCATTTCAATTATTAGAGAGGAAAGTTCGAGAACCTTTCAATGCTTCTCTTTGAGGACAAGGGTTAAGAAAAATCTTCCTTTAAAGTAACATGAGAAAGAGAGAACTTTCTCTGTGAAGTGAATGGAAGGCACCTTCTGCTAATGTTTATGTTGGGATAATTTTCTGTTATTTTCAAACTTAAAGCTCTGCCACATGAACACACCCATGCATGCACGCACCCACACCCCTACTCATGCTCTCATGCAAGCACCCACACACGTATGAACGTACACACACACGCACACAGACATTTACGTATGTATAAAACATGTACATGCATGCATACAAACAAGATTAGATCTGCAAGCAACAAAGTCAGTTTACATATTTCCAGCATTGACCATGTAAACAAACAAGCAATAGAGGAGCACATCTGCATAAAGAAGTTACAAGACTTTAGTGAGTAAATGAAAAAAAATCTCATATGCTTTATTATCCATCATAGCATATTAAATTTCCATGGTACATAAAAAAAAACAGAAAAGAAAAAACAACAATATTATTCAGTGTAAGTCAATACTTATGATCCAAATTTAGAGCTTATTGCAGTCGGTAGGTTCAAATGATAACTTATTGTTCTTCAGATCATAGAGAACATGCATGTTTTGTGTTGCTACGTTCCCAAATATCGACTGACTATTTGATGATTGCATAGCCATTAAGCAAAGCAGGTTGGTTCCGTTGTCATAAGCCATGTAATTATTTTGCGGCAAATCCCAATCAGCGCCTTCAAAATGAAAGATCAACTTAGGCATCATCTCCGTCTCAGTTGATGTTTTGAAGCAGAAATCAAAGTCTCCAATATCTGTACCATTAACTGCAGGAAGATTCACCTGAGAGTTGAACGCTTTTCCGACTTC
Source organism: Agapanthus africanus (assembly GCA_030015575.1). Taxonomy (NCBI): domain Eukaryota; kingdom Viridiplantae; phylum Streptophyta; class Magnoliopsida; order Asparagales; family Amaryllidaceae; genus Agapanthus; species Agapanthus africanus. The sequence goes on from CM057345.1 coordinate 16,076,387, forward strand.
ATCGTAAGACGCCTCATTCAACACAAGCAAGTTTGTGCCTGAATCGATTATCGTCCCACCACTCCCATCTTTTTTCAATTCGAATACTTCAGTTGGTATTGAAAGTCGTGTCTTTCCAACTGTTATCCCTTTTAAAGAAACATAATAAAAGGTTTCGAAATCAGGATTCCGCAACAATGGCGTGGTCTGAATATTTTTGCCGGTCAACTTGGCACGTGAACCAAATAGAAGTGGGCTTTTACTAGTTAAATCTTCATAGGAAGTGAAGCAATATGAGAAAGTCCCTATATGTAGTTGAGAAATTAAAGACAAAGGACCACGGCCAAACCCAAGGATACCTGAAGCATTTGACAACGAGCCCGAACTGAACAAGCCACACCCAAAAGCAATGTTACGTATGCGAGTGTCCCCAAAGGTGAAAGTCTCTTTACCGAGAAATCCTTGTGTAATTGTTCCATCGCCATAACCATAGCCATAAAAGCAGTTGGGGGCACATTCAAACTGTGTAGCGGCTTGGCATAATGTGCTGGAACAAGGAACGGTAGAGAGAGTAGATGAGCCAAGAGCATCGAAGAATGGATCGGGTTGTGGAATGCAGTTTGTACATGTTACGCACTGAGTCCATATGAGATCGCTCCCGGTATCAAGTATTGCCGTGAATGGATGAGGAGGTGTCCCTACAGAAAGCTGGACAAGGTACTCTGATTCGCTAGGGCGAACAGTTGGATCGAGTGCACGCTTCCTGCTTCGCTCAGCCGCGAGTTTCAAGAACTCGGCCCGATTAAGATTTTTCGCAGCATCCACTCGAGTCAGCTCCAAGCGAAATCCTACATCTCTTGTTTTTCTTGCTGTTGTGGAAACAAGGAACACAATCAGAAACAACGCAAATGAGAATAAAAGCGAAGGTCTCATTTTTCTCTAGGTTAATTATGGTTGATTGAGAGATATGGAATGAGAAATGGTTGCAGTTGCAAGCTTCATTTATATGCACAAAGTTTCAACATTGAGAACCCATGCATGTTTGAATCACGTTTAACTGAAGGGATTTTCACATATGTATTTCCTACAGAGCCCAGGTTAGCACGTATCTTTGGTTCTTTTTAGGTTTAAGAAGTCCTAATTAGTCTGCTAATTTTGTAAAGTAGTGTGAACTTTCTATTCTGGCAACTTAAAGAGTGCTTTAAAAAAGTAGACTAAATTATTTGCTTTGGTGTTCGATTTCTTTATAGCATCGGCGTTCCAATAGCCAAAAGTAGTTAAATGACACTGTGATAAAGAGGCCTTCGAGATTAACAAGAAAAGGCCTTGGCTAAAGGAAGAAGGTTTGATGCAGCTAACAACCCATTTCTTGAGTGTAAATTAATCCAATCCATTTTTAGTTATTTATGATTAGAGGGAGTGCCATAACATATATAATAGTTGATAGATAGCAATGAAGATATATGGAGTTTATTGTTGGCCTAACTCTTATTTATCACGAGTACAACTTGAATATTTTAAGAGCTAATGTATGAAGCCACCTAGAACTAAACCATTTTTTGTTTTGAATATTTGTCTTCATGTTGTAAGTTTTGTATTTCTGCTATCTTTTTGTTACCATCAATAGATTATCTATTGAGAACAGTTAATGAGAAAGTGGCAAAATAAGATAAAAGTTTCTAGGCATTTTGAGAATAAAATTTTGATATCTAGAAAAAATAATAACATCGTTAGAATCGAACAGGTGAATAATTACAAGTTATGAAACAACTGATGGCTGGTAGAAGAAATACAGAGTGTTTTCTGCTATTAGGATTACAAAGTGCAAATAGTGTTAAACCCATAGATCCATTTAAAAGAGCTTGAATCCTCCATCAAAACCAATAAAAAGAGAGCTTTTGGGTTCTGCTCCCACTTTCTCTTCAAGAGAAGTAAAGAAAGGGAAAGAAGAAGGAGATCTCATCTATCAAAACTCCATTTGTAAAGGATCCTCTTCTCCATAGATATAAATTACAACTTCGATCCGAAGAAGTATTTTGTAGTTAATTTAAAAAGGTATAGGAATTGAACATAAACTTTATGCTTAATTACAAATTTCTAGAATTCTGAAATTACAAACTTTATGGTACATCTAAACTAAACTTATATATATCCCCTCTCTCATGATTGGCAATATGAGACCATATCATCTTTCGGATTCAGCCCATACTTATCTTCAATTATTTGTACTCCCCCTTTCATTTCAATTATTAGAGAGGAAAGTTCGAGAACCTATCAATGCTTCTCTTTGAGGACAAGGGTTAAGAAAAATCTTCCTTTAAAGTAACATGAGAAAGAGAAAACTTTCTCTGTGAAGTGAATGGAAGGCACCTTCTGCTAATGTTTATGTTGGGATAATTTTCTGTTATTTTCAAACTTAAAGCTCTGCCACATGAACACACCCATGCATGCACACACCCACACCCCTGCTCATGCTCTCATGCAAGCACCCACACACGTATGAACGTACACACACACGCGCACACAGACATTTACGTATGTATAAAACATGTACATGCATGCATACACATAAGATTAGATCTGCAAGCAACAAAGTCAGTATACATATTTCCAGCATTGACCATGTAAACAAACAAGCAATAGAGGAGCACATCTGCATAAAGAAGTTACAAGACTTTAGTGAGTAAATGAAAAAAAATCTCATATGCTTTATTATCCATCATAGCATATTAAATTTCCATGGTACATAAAAAAAAAACAGAAAAGAAAAAACAACAATATTATTCAGTGTAAGTCAATACTTATGATCCAAATTTAGAGCTTATTGCAGTCGGTAGGTTCAAATGATAACTTATTGTTCTTCAGATCATAGAGAACATGCATGTTTTGTGTTGCTACGTTCCCAAATATCGACTGACTATTTGATGATTGCATAGCCATTAAGCAAAGCAGGTTGGTTCCGTTGTCATAAGCCATGTAATTATTTTGCGGCAAATCCCAATCCGCGCCTTCAAAATGAAAGATCAACTTAGGCATCATCTCCGTCTCAGTCGATGTTTTGAAGCAGAAATCAAAGTCTCCAATATCTGTACCATTAACTGCAGGAAGATTCACCTGAGAGTTGAACGCTTTTCCGACTTCATCGTAAGCCGCCTCATTCAACACAAGCAAGTTTGTGCCTGAATCGATTATCGTCCCACCACTCCCATCTTTTTTCAATTCGAATACTTCAGTTGGTATTGAAAGTCGTGTCTTTCCAACTGTTATCCCTTTTAAAGAAACATAATAAAAGGTTTCGAAATCAGGATTCCGCAACAATGGCGTGGTCTGAATATTTTTGCCGGTCAACTTGGCACGTGAACCAAATAGAAGTGGGCTTTTACTAGTTAAATCTTCATAGGAAGTGAAGCAATATGAGAAAGTCCCTATATGTAGTTGAGAAATTAAAGACAAAGGACCACGGCCAAACCCAAGGATACCTGAAGCATTTGACAACGAGCCCGAACTGAACAAGCCACACCCAAAAGCAATGTTACGTATGCGAGTGTCCCCAAAGGTGAAAGTCTCTTTACCGAGAAATCCTTGTGTAATTGTTCCGTCGCCATAACCATAGCCATAAAAGCAGTTGGGGGCACATTCAAACTGTGTAGCGGCTTGGCATAATGTGCTGGAACAAGGAACGGTAGAGAGAGTAGATGAGCCAAGAGCATCGAAGAATGGATCGGGTTGTGGAATGCAGTTTGTACATGTTACGCACTGAGTCCATATGAGATCGCTCCCGGTATCAAGTATCGCCGTGAATGGATGAGGAGGTGTCCCTACAGAAAGCTGGACAAGGTACTCTGATTCGCTAGGGCGAACAGTTGGATCGAGTGCACGCTTCCTGCTTCGCTCAGCCGCGAGTTTCAAGAACTCGGCCCGATTAAGATTTTTCGCAGCATCCACTCGAGTCAGCTCCAAGCGAAATCCTACATCTCTTGTTTTTCTTGCTGTTGTGGAAACAAGGAACACAATCAGAAACAACGCAAATGAGAATAAAAGCGAAGGTCTCATTTTTCTCTAGGTTAATTATGGTTGATTGAGAGATATGGAATGAGAAATGGTTGCAGTTGCAAGCTTCATTTATATGCACAAAGTTTCAACATTGAGAACCCATGCATGTTTGAATCACGTTTAACTGAAGGGATTTTCACATATGTATTTCCTACAGAGCCCAGGTTAGCACGTATCTTTGGTTCTTTTTAGGTTTAAGAAGTCCTAATTAGTCTGCTAATTTTGTAAAGTAGTGTGAACTTTCTATTCTGGCAACTTAAAGAGTGCTTTAAAAAAGTAGACTAAATTATTTGCTTTGGTGTTCGATTTCTTTATAGCATCGGCGTTCCAATAGCCAAAAGTAGTTAAATGACACTGTGATAAAGAGGCCTTCGAGATTAACAAGAAAAGGCCTTGGCTAAAGGAAGAAGGTTTGATGCAGCTAACAACCCATTTCTTGAGTGTAAATTAATCCAATCCATTTTTAGTTATTTATGATTAGAGGGAGTGCCATAACATATATAATAGTTGATAGATAGCAATGAAGATATATGGAGTTTATTGTTGGCCTAACTCTTATTTATCACGAGTACAACTTGAATATTTTAAGAGCTAATGTATGAAGCCACCTAGAACTAAACCATTTTTTGTTTTGAATATTTGTCTTCATGTTGTAAGTTTTGTATTTCTGCTATCTTTTTGTTACCATCAATAGATTATCTATTGAGAACAGTTAATGAGAAAGTGGCAAAATAAGATAAAAGTTTCTAGGCATTTTGAGAATAAAATTTTGATATCTAGAAAAAATAATAACATCGTTAGAATCGAACAGGTGAATAATTACAAGTTATGAAACAACTGATGGCTGGTAGAAGAAATACAGAGTGTTTTCTGCTATTAGGATTACAAAGTGCAAATAGTGTTAAACCCATAGATCCATTTAAAAGAGCTTGAATCCTCCATCAAAACCAATAAAAAGAGAGCTTTTGGGTTCTGCTCCCACTTTCTCTTCAAGAGAAGTAAAGAAAGGGAAAGAAGAAGGAGATCTCATCTATCAAAACTCCATTTGTAAAGGATCCTCTTCTCCATAGATATAAATTACAACTTCGATCCGAAGAAGTATTTTGTAGTTAATTTAAAAAGGTATAGGAATTGAACATAAACTTTATGCTTAATTACAAATTTCTAGAATTCTGAAATTACAAACTTTATGGTACATCTAAACTAAACTTATATATATCCCCTCTCTCATGATTGGCAATATGAGACCATATCATCTTTCGGATTCAGCCCATACTTATCTTCAATTATTTGTACTCCCCCTTTCATTTCAATTATTAGAGAGGAAAGTTCGAGAACCTATCAATGCTTCTCTTTGAGGACAAGGGTTAAGAAAAATCTTCCTTTAAAGTAACATGAGAAAGAGAAAACTTTCTCTGTGAAGTGAATGGAAGGCACCTTCTGCTAATGTTTATGTTGGGATAATTTTCTGTTATTTTCAAACTTAAAGCTCTGCCACATGAACACACCCATGCATGCACACACCCACACCCCTGCTCATGCTCTCATGCAAGCACCCACACACGTATGAACGTACACACACACGCGCACACAGACATTTACGTATGTATAAAACATGTACATGCATGCATACACATAAGATTAGATCTGCAAGCAACAAAGTCAGTATACATATTTCCAGCATTGACCATGTAAACAAACAAGCAATAGAGGAGCACATCTGCATAAAGAAGTTACAAGACTTTAGTGAGTAAATGAAAAAAAATCTCATATGCTTTATTATCCATCATAGCATATTAAATTTCCATGGTACATAAAAAAAAAACAGAAAAGAAAAAACAACAATATTATTCAGTGTAAGTCAATACTTATGATCCAAATTTAGAGCTTATTGCAGTCGGTAGGTTCAAATGATAACTTATTGTTCTTCAGATCATAGAGAACATGCATGTTTTGTGTTGCTACGTTCCCAAATATCGACTGACTATTTGATGATTGCATAGCCATTAAGCAAAGCAGGTTGGTTCCGTTGTCATAAGCCATGTAATTATTTTGCGGCAAATCCCAATCCGCGCCTTCAAAATGAAAGATCAACTTAGGCATCATCTCCGTCTCAGTCGATGTTTTGAAGCAGAAATCAAAGTCTCCAATATCTGTACCATTAACTGCAGGAAGATTCACCTGAGAGTTGAACGCTTTTCCGACTTCATCGTAAGCCGCCTCATTCAACACAAGCAAGTTTGTGCCTGAATCGATTATCGTCCCACCACTCCCATCTTTTTTCAATTCGAATACTTCAGTTGGTATTGAAAGTCGTGTCTTTCCAACTGTTATCCCTTTTAAAGAAACATAATAAAAGGTTTCGAAATCAGGATTCCGCAACAATGGCGTGGTCTGAATATTTTTGCCGGTCAACTTGGCACGTGAACCAAATAGAAGTGGGCTTTTACTAGTTAAATCTTCATAGGAAGTGAAGCAATATGAGAAAGTCCCTATATGTAGTTGAGAAATTAAAGACAAAGGACCACGGCCAAACCCAAGGATACCTGAAGCATTTGACAACGAGCCCGAACTGAACAAGCCACACCCAAAAGCAATGTTACGTATGCGAGTGTCCCCAAAGGTGAAAGTCTCTTTACCGAGAAATCCTTGTGTAATTGTTCCGTCGCCATAACCATAGCCATAAAAGCAGTTGGGGGCACATTCAAACTGTGTAGCGGCTTGGCATAATGTGCTGGAACAAGGAACGGTAGAGAGAGTAGATGAGCCAAGAGCATCGAAGAATGGATCGGGTTGTGGAATGCAGTTTGTACATGTTACGCACTGAGTCCATATGAGATCGCTCCCGGTATCAAGTATCGCCGTGAATGGATGAGGAGGTGTCCCTACAGAAAGCTGGACAAGGTACTCTGATTCGCTAGGGCGAACAGTTGGATCGAGTGCACGCTTCCTGCTTCGCTCAGCCGCGAGTTTCAAGAACTCGGCCCGATTAAGATTTTTCGCAGCATCCACTCGAGTCAGCTCCAAGCGAAATCCTACATCTCTTGTTTTTCTTGCTGTTGTGGAAACAAGGAACACAATCAGAAACAACGCAAATGAGAATAAAAGCGAAGGTCTCATTTTTCTCTAGGTTAATTATGGTTGATTGAGAGATATGGAATGAGAAATGGTTGCAGTTGCAAGCTTCATTTATATGCACAAAGTTTCAACATTGAGAACCCATGCATGTTTGAATCACGTTTAACTGAAGGGATTTTCACATATGTATTTCCTACAGAGCCCAGGTTAGCACGTATCTTTGGTTCTTTTTAGGTTTAAGAAGTCCTAATTAGTCTGCTAATTTTGTAAAGTAGTGTGAACTTTCTATTCTGGCAACTTAAAGAGTGCTTTAAAAAAGTAGACTAAATTATTTGCTTTGGTGTTCGATTTCTTTATAGCATCGGCGTTCCAATAGCCAAAAGTAGTTAAATGACACTGTGATAAAGAGGCCTTCGAGATTAACAAGAAAAGGCCTTGGCTAAAGGAAGAAGGTTTGATGCAGCTAACAACCCATTTCTTGAGTGTAAATTAATCCAATCCATTTTTAGTTATTTATGATTAGAGGGAGTGCCATAACATATATAATAGTTGATAGATAGCAATGAAGATATATGGAGTTTATTGTTGGCCTAACTCTTATTTATCACGAGTACAACTTGAATATTTTAAGAGCTAATGTATGAAGCCACCTAGAACTAAACCATTTTTTGTTTTGAATATTTGTCTTTGCCTCATATTGTAAGTTTTGTATTTCTGCTATCTTTTTGTTACCATCAATAGATTATCTATTGAGAACAGTTAATGAGAAAGAGGCAAAATAAGATAAAAGTTTCTAGGCACTTTGAGAATAAAATTTTGATATCTAGAAAAAAATAATAACATCGTTAGAATCGGACAAATGAATTACAAGTTATGAAACAACTGATGGCTGGTAGAAGAAATGCAGAGTGTTTTCTCCTATTAGGGTTATAAAGTGCAAACTTGAATCTCTAGCCTACAAAAGTAGGGGGTACCTATGAATTTTACACATCGATAAAGCAAAAAGGAGAGGTATGTGGTTTTTTTTTTTATATAATTAAATGAAGGATGTTGGGGTCGAAATTTACGCCCCACAGCCGAAATTAATTAAAAGTCAAAGTCAAAGTCAAAAACTCAAAGTCAACATCCAAACAAATGGATCCAGGTCCAATCAACCCGGGCCCAAACCCAAGAAAGTCGGCCAATGTCCAAACTGTCTCAAACCTAAGCGAAGCCGGCCGACCGGCCATCGACGAAGAAAAGGAAGAAAATTATAATAAATGAATTTTGTATGCAAAATAAAGTAAGAATGTAATACAAATAGGCAAAAGTCCAAATTATATAAAGTCTATTAGTTATATGTATGCCCTAGAAGTCATTACTGTACATACGATATATATTGTAATGGATACTTGGACATATATAGGGAGGACTTTCTTGCTCGACATGATAGTATGCTATCTGGTTGCACTTTATCTTAATATGTACTCTGATTGTCTCTATGTTACATGTTGATAAAACCCTTAGAATATGTACTCGACTACTGGGACTATGATGAGATCATACTAGTGGGGCCACGGTAGTCGGCGAGTACATCCTATAACTGTTCCTAGTCGAAGGTGTATCGAGACAGAGTATCGATACACCAGAGTAGACTAGCGTATACGCATCTTAATCTATATGATGAGCGATGAATGATCCCATATCTATCGGTGTTTGACATCAAAGATGATGTACGGTGCTCAGTGGAGACTGGGTACACTGGACGGACTTGCCGAGAACTCGCAGATGGTATTATATTTCACGTCAGATGGCAGTTCTCCGGTGACACTGGTACAGAGTAGTCTGTTGACCCGAGATTGTCATAGAGTCTTGTGTGATTCTCACTGTGTTTTGATTTCTATCATACCACGTCCAAGAGGGCGTGCAAAAAGGTAGCTTTTGGGTACAGTCCCGATTCACATGGAGGCAATGAGCGACAGGAGGGGATTCGTCTCTCCCGGTATAGGGAGTTGATGTTGTGCTGTGTTTGATTGGCTATAACTGGAAATCCCTGTCCAGGATTGCTGAGATTTACTGGTAAGTGTTATCAATAGTTTCTCGAACTGTTATAGACCTCATATCGACACGACTTATCGAGCTACTGGGTTCTGACGTTTACCACCCCTATGTGAGATATGCGACATATCAGACGACGAGACCGGACTGTACGGGAGTGTTACTGATTGGATTCGCAGGAGAATGTACAGATTTGCTTGTTGATCTTCTGAGCGCTCAATACCTGGGTGGCTGTTACGTTTAGCTGACCGCTTGCAGCTTGTGGGTGTTTGATATGATCATCACCTACTGCCGGCGTATTGACGATTCTTTAGAGTCCTACACAAATGTTTCTTGACTCAGGCAAATCGGAGTAGGAGCACATATGTGATATGTGCGGGACCGAGGATAATGCAGTATGTGATACCGTATTGGATTCTCGTGATATGAGATATCGTCCGGGTACATGTGATATAGCCGGGTCATCGTATTAGTCGGTTATATGCGATATAGCCGGATTGTCGGATCAAGTGTTGATTCGATAATTTAATATATAATAATATATATGATGTATTAAATTACATTAACTAATTTTAGCTCACTAAAAAATTCTTTTTCTCACTCGGGTAATACATTGATATATATGCGATATATGTTAATTGTATTATTTTATTTTGTTACAATAAATATTATATATGTGATATATAATATTGTAACATGATATGATTATTAATGCAACATGATTAGTGGAGATTAAACAAGGTTAGGGTTTGAATTGGATTAGTTGTTTCATGAACATTCTAGAAGATTTTTCTTTTGTAATGGAAAAGATATTATACTTGATATTTTCAAGTGACTCACCTTTAACCCAACCCAAACCCTAGCGCTAGTTAAATCTCTACAAAGGTTTAGTTAACCATGGTTGCATTATTCATCATTATCAACATTTCATTATTCATCACAAATGATTATTCATTCATCTTCTTCCTTGAGCTTCATAAAAAAGCTTTCTAGTTTTTTCTAAGTGATGATTATGTGTAAGAAAAAAATTATAAATGAGAGCTAAAATCCTACTTCATCATCCTCATCTACAATTGCCCTTTAGATGAGAGTGTTCACTTCATTTAGTGAGTGTTAGCTTGTGTTAATGAAACTTCAAGGTAGATCATCTTTGTTATCGAAGATCGGAAGTAAGCTTGCACCTTTCTCTTCGTGGAGCCTCTCGAGAGTCCGGAACACGATGATCCCAGTGAAGGGACCTCAACACGGAGCTTAAGAAGTGAAGGACCGGATCTACAAAGGTTGTAATCCCTCTCACTTAGTGTTAAAGTGTTTAACATACTTATTTTCGCATAAACTGTAGTTTAAAGATCCGGTTTTGGGTTGTTCGGCACGGCTAAATTTTTAATCGGGCATGGTCGATGCCTCATAGACCCTTGTGCGTGTGCCTAGCAACCCTACAGTGGTATCAGAGCCAAGCTAGAGCTTTAGGCGAAGTTTAGACGAAGTGTAAAGTCTGATCGAACTCCGACACACTCGTGTATACCCCTCTCTGGATATTTTCTAAAAATGTGATTTTTTCTGCATTAAAAATACTCAGAAAAACAAGCAGAAAAAACTAAGAATTACTGTGAAGTACGGCCCATTAATGCGCTCATTTGGCCGCGGAACCGCCGCCAAAACCTTGGTTTGGCCGAGGTTCCGCGGCCATAATTTTGATTTGGTCCCTGGTACTTCATATATTTATTCTTAGGTCCTTCCTTTTCATTTTTTTCTGGGAATTTTTAATTCCATTCAAGAGTTGAGTTTTCTGGGTAGTATTGGGAACTCGTTGATTCGATCGGATAATTTAACTTCGTTTATTTAGTCCGGGTAATTTTTAGAACGTGTTAAAAAGTTCGAACGGATATCAATAACTCACATTTTCCCCTGCCGGAAAATTTCCAAGCGTTGGATTTTTCCGTAGTTTAAGAACGTTCTAAGTCGTGCAAGTAACGCGGTGGACCCTCTAGAAGACAACAAACCTTAACTCGATTATGTGACCGTTTTGAACTGTCTCTGAACCTTAGGGTTTGTAGCAGTACGGCGTGCCACATGTGAGGCGTTGGCTTGACCCTTCTACGGCTGGACCATTGGTACTGATGCATGTGATGGATGTTTTTAAACTAATTTCAAGTGTTGAGAACTATTTGGGAAAACTTGGGTGTTTGATTATTCGATCGGAAAGTTTAACATTGTCTATTTATCTGGAATGTAATACAATATTTGGAATCTACATGTAGTTATGAGATAACTAATTTGAATGTTATAAATCTAGTAGTTCAGTCTCAGATGATCGGTTGCCACGGAATTTTGATACGATCAAAAGTCCGTCGCATTCACGTAGCGTACGCGGATACTCACCGGGTAAACTTGATAGACAGCCACGCCCCATAGCCCCGACCAAGTGATTGTAGGAGAACCCCGTCGCCAAAAGCATCCGTTCGGGTGCTCGCGGCAATGGTGTTCCGCCTTAGTGTACTTCGTCGACGGCATCGGGGGTGCGGCCGTCTACTAAAGTCCGCGACGAGCATTCGATCAGGATGTCAGGAATCTTGTTGAATTGCCCGACTTGATATTGAAAAGAGTTTTCGATAATGAGACTAAAATGCGGGGTTTATAATTGTTAGGCATGAGATGTCTAAGGAATTCATTTGGTTAGGCATGCGATGTCTAAGAAGGTTGCGGATTCCAACTGTTATAGTTTTACACTATCTTTTCTGTGACCGTAAGTGTAGTATGTAGTTGTATCGCCGGTTTTCGTTGCTATACATCGACGACAATCGGTGTATGCATACTTACTTACGTTGATGATATGAGATATTATGTGTTGCTGTGATATGTTATATTGGATCGTCGTGTTTGAATAGCCGGGGTTTTTATGTGAGATAAGAGTTTTTCTTTTTCATTCATGTAAGATTCATTTGTATGTAATATTCTTTTATTGGGGCACTTCCGGGCTGAGAATGATGTCACCATTGTATATTATTTACTTTTCTGCATTAGGTAGACCCAAGGCGGGGGGCACAAGTAACCGGGTTCTAGGGTCCAGTGAGCGACTATCTCGAGGAGTCGAGACCGGGTCTCCTAACCCTAGAACTGGCAGCGTTGCTTGTCGCTCTCGTAGGGGTTTAGGGATGTGGGTTAGTCTATTCATCGCGCCCGTGGAATCCGTGTTTTATACAGGCTCGTATTAAAAACACGGACGTCCTAGTATATCCAATATTTCATATATGTTCTTCTGCTGCAATATTCTGTGATGAGATCATATTACTGCCTGAGACGAATGTTTATATTATATATATGAGATATACATTATATATTGTTGATTTCGTTTCATATCTGATACTTGTGAAGCATAATTAAAATGGGACTTCATTAATAAGATTAATGAAATAAAAGAAACCTAAGATATTGTAGAAACTTGTTTAAAAACTGGTAGCTTTAGTTCTTGCTTTGCAAAGCGGTGTTCCTTGTAGAACATCCAGCACCTTATTCGATGAGGAAAGCGCCGAGATCCCTTCACCGGGAGTGACCTCTTTAGCGAAACTAGCAGATGCTACAAACTCGGTTTGTCTTTTGATTGCTTCTATAGTTCTTGCTTTGCATAGTGGTATATATGATATACCCTGCACCTTATTCGATGAGGAAAGAGCCGACGATCCCTTCACCGGGAGTGACCTCTTTAGCGAAACTAGAAAAGCCTCAAAAGCACTCTATTTAAAAATCACTCGATTCTACAACGATATCAAGTTCATTACGCAAAGGGTTTTCTTAAAAACCTGTCGTAGTCCTCCGTCATTTCAGATAAGGACTGTTTAGTATTTGTGCTGCGTTTGTTGGCCTTTGTCAAGGCGTAGTGTGCGGTAGCTGAATAGTACTTACCTGCTTATGCATATGATGCAGATTGGATTAGGGTAGTCATGCGACCTTGTTGGCCTTTGTCAAGGGTCGTACGGGTGGGTTTACTTCAATCAAGAAATGACAGGTTGAACTTGACTAGCAGCCTATGGTTTGTTGGCCTTTGTCAAGGTCATAAGAGGCTTAGGGTAAAATAATATTGGGAATTTCAAGTGTTGAAATTTGCAATGAGATTACGTACTTTCTATGAGATAGTTGGATTCCGATACCCGCTGTGAGTAAGGGTTACTCCTGGCAGAGTTTTACACATTACAATTAGCCGATCAAATAGGTATCTATAAAGGTGCCAACGGGGTTACGCCCCTGGGAAAATGAGGTTTACTTTAATTAGGTTCGTGCGAAAGCACGGAGGACCTTCCTCAAAGTACCGGCACTGGCCTGGCTGAAAGATTGGCGAACTTGTAGCGTATAATTAATCCCGGCTAGTCTTTCCTTTTAGGGTTTGAAAGAAGATTTGACTAAAACAGTGGAAGACATCCTGATTAGATATATTAGATAACCAATCTAATCTTGCAAGAGCATACGCTGAGTGTTTTCTTCTCTCTCTCCAGGTAGAGACCATATCACGCCTTAATCAAGATAATAATACGATTGTATTGACCGAACCCGTTTGTTATACTGAGCTGGGGAACGTTGGTCCCACTCCAACTTATAAATGTTATAAGACAGAGCAGGAAATATGGGATTATCAGAATTCCCGTGCTACCCAAACGAAGAAAGTACATGCTGATATATCTTCTTCGGGTGTGTTCATTACACAGAACTGTTTCTCAGTATCCTTTACATCCTAGGTATTTGATACCGGATCAGGATCCCACATATGTAATTTGTTATATGGGCTACAGATAGGTAGAGAACTGAGAACGGGTGATAAGTTTCATGAGATAGAAACGGTGCAAGTGTTGCAGCCAAGTCTGTTGGTCACTATCACCATGTATTACCAGAATACATTGATTCTGAACGAATGTTATTAGATACCGAACCTGATAGACAACATCATGTCAGTCTCTTTATTAGTAAAGAAAGGATATAATTTTGTATCGTTGGATAATGTTTTGAACATTTCTTATATCAAGAGTTGATCGGTTCAGGCACGTTATCTAAAAGCATTGACGTTCTAAATCAAACTACAGTTCTTAGTATACAGAACACACACAAGAGGAAGAGTTCACAAATGAACGAATCCTTCTTGATGCATTGTAGACTAGGTCATATCAATGCGACCCGACTAGCTGAAGTTACATTAAGATGCATATTTAAATTTGTTTGAATTTACATCTTGTGAAACTTGCCAGTCATGTCACAAAAATAAGATGACCACAGCTCTGTTTATTGGAAACAGAGAAAGAGTTAGTGAACTCTTGGGATTGATACATGTTGATGTATGAAGGTCCCCTGTCTACACATGCCAAGACCGGTTCTTTTTACTTCATTACATTCTCTGATGATCTCTCAAGATTCAGACATATGTTCCTGTTGAAACACAAGTCCAAAGCTTTTGAGATATTCACAGAATATAAGTTAGAAGTAGAGAACCAAAAACGGGTATAAGTATTATGTCCTTTGATGAGATCAAGGAGGAGAATACTTGAGCACGGAATTCCTAGACTATTCTAAAGGTGAATGAGATTCTCTTTCGGCATTACTCTTCTGTATACACTATAGCACGATGGTATATCAGCGCGGAGCAATAGCACCCTATGTGATATGGTGTGCTCTACGATGAGTACTACTGAGTTTCCTATTTACTTTTGGGAGTTATGCACTTGAGAAGCTGCATACCTATTGAATAAGGTTCAAATCAAATCGGTTGCCTACCACTTCATATGTGATATGGAAAGGGAAGAGCCCATATCTTAAGTTTGTTAAGATTTGGGGTTGTCCGGCCTATGTCTAAAACGCAAAATCCGGACAAGCTCGAGGCAAAGTCAGATCTGTGAAAGTTTCTTGGATATCTCAAGCATACGCAAGGGAATATCTTCTACCTAACAGAGGAACAAAATATGTTTTGTTTCTCAACATGCCACCTTTGTGAAAGGGAATTTCTTGTGGAAAAATTGGTGGTCGTGAGGTAGAACTAGAAGGAGTTCCAGGTATACAAACTACAGCAGATGATTTGATAGAACCCGAAGGATTCAATAGTTTCCAACGAACCTCAGCCTCTCCGCCGATCTAGTAGGGTTCCTTATCCACCTGAGAGATACTTCGGTTTTCTCTATGACAGTGGGAGCGAGGATTGCATCATGAGATGATGACCCAACTTGTTTCGAGCTGACCATCAGGAGTGAGACTCTGTAAGAATGGCTGGACGCTTAGTGATCTGAGATAGAATCCTTATACACCAACAAAGTATGGACTTTGGTTGCTTTATCTGAAGGGTTAAATCTCCATCAGGAGCAAGTATATATTGAGAAGATTACTTGGTGTACATGGAAAAGTTGAGACTTTCAAAGCTATGCTTAAGTCCATCCAGATCCTACTTGCCACGGCTACATACCATGACTACGATATCTGGTGGTTGGGTGTCATGACTGCTTTTCTAAATGATGTTTTAGAAGAGAGCGTCTATAAGTACACAGCCAGAGGGCTTCATAGACAGTGGGAGCAGCGGAAACGTATGCAAGATGCTTTATATGATAAAGCAGGCATCGTGGAGTTGGAACATCTGTTTTGATGTGATAGTCAAAGAGCTTGACTTCATCAAAATGGTAGATGAACCTTGTATATACAAAAAGGTAGTAGAGAGTATGGTGGTGATCCTCATAGAGTACGTGGATGACATACTCTTGATAGGGAAGAAGTTTCCTATGCTACGATCGGTCAATCTCCGCTTATCACAAGGATTCTCCATATAGGATCAAAGTGATACCTCCTAAATCCTGGGTTTTGGATCTATGAGATAGATCTAATTGGATGTTAGAATACTCACTAGTTGTGGAGAGATGGTATCAATCGATCCTGGGGAGAATCACTGGAAAGGTTCTAGGGTGATAAGGACGACTGAATATCAGTCGCAGGCATTGTCTTTACCCTCAGTGGAGGGACGGTATGTTGGAAGAGTTCCAAGCTAGATACCGTGACATACTAGACGATTAAAGGCAAGATACATTGTTACCAAGGATGCTACCAAAGAGGCAGTCTGGATATATAAGTTCATGAGATGAACTTCGTTCCAACCATTGTGTGACAATGGAGTTATGGCTTTGGCCTAGGAACGACCGTCCCTTCTGAAATCCAGATATAATTCTTAGGCAGTATCACCTGATCATGGAGATGGTTGATCTCCAGAGAGATCGAGGTTAGGAGAATATACATAGAGGACAACAGCGTGGATCCACTCACAAAGGCCTTTTTCCTAGTAGAGACTTTTATGGGATGGTTCAGTATGAGATACTTCAACCACAGCTAATTGTTGGGTATGTGATACCACAACAGATGGCCCTAGTGCAAGTGGGAGATTGTTAGTTATATGTATGCCCTAGAGGCCATTGCTGTACATACGATATATATTGTAATGGATGCTTGGACATATATAGGGAGGACTTTCTTGCTCGACATGATAGTATACTATCTGGTTGCACTTTATCTTAACATGTACTCTGATTGTCTCTATGTTACATGTTGATAAAGCCCTTAGGATATGTACTCGACTACTGGGACTATGATGAGATCATACTAGTAGGGCCACGGTAGTCGGCGAGTACATCCTATAACTTTTCCTAGTCGAAGGTGTATCGAGAGAGAGCATCAATACATCAGAGTAGACTAGCGTATACGCATCTTGACCCATATGATGGGCAATGGATGATCCCATATCCATCTGTAATGACCCCAAAATCTTTATACATTTGTATTATCCCTCTTCAAAAATATACCGTATTTATTTGTACTTGGTATTTTCCTCTTTCTATTAAATTTTTTATTATTTTATTCCTCAATCTATTATGTATTTTTTTTCTAGGTACAATTTCTTTTTCTTATATTTAAGTTTTTAATTTCTCATTCTTATTTTTCCTTTCATAAATATTTAACCCAAATCCATTATTCTTATTCTCTACAGCCCATCTAAAAAGCCCATTTTCTTTTTAAGCAACATCATATATTTAATTCTAATTAAATATATGCATGAACAACCTTATAGCTCATTGGTTAAGTCCTTGCATTGTTATTCCATAAGTCACATGTTCAAATCCCCATTCTTGCAATTATTTTTTATCATTTTTTTATTCTTCTCATAACCTACAAATGAGACCTTTCATTTCCAAAATGAATGGTGACCTTTCATTTCTCTTTTAATTCTTATGTTAAATGCATATATTATTATACATAATTCACCATTACACCATCTTAATTGTCCTCCTCCATCTTTTCCTTCCTCATATTTTTCTATCTCTCATTTCTCCCTCTTCACCTAAAGCCCAAGAAGAAGAACATGAAGAACTCTTCAAGAAGGTCTCGCTAGTAACGCGAGGCTATTGGCGGATAGACAAGCCCGGTGACAATACCGGCTTGTGTATGTAAGTCCCTTCTCTCTCCTTTCCCCCCATCTCTTTTTTTCCTCTTGTCATGCATCGTGAACCCCTTATTCTTTTCATATCATAATCCATAAGAGAAGATACACATAAACATATACATATACATATACATAAGTTTAGATATATATGATTCTATATGGTTTAATAATATCTTATTATCTCTTGTTCAAATTAAAGTATTTTTAATTCTTTCTTCATGATTATGAATGTTTATTACAAGTTGTGAGAACATAGATTTCAATCCATAATATATCTACGATATCTCATGGAATCGGTTTGGTTATTAAAAGAAAGGATAAAGCTTGCATAAAAATACTAGTTAATCTTTTTGCCGATTTTAGTATACACATCAATACCTTTAGGTTTAAAATAATTTTTAGACATTAATTTTTACTTCTGAAAATTTCATGGAATTTACATATGATAGATTATATTATTTTATACATGCTGTAAAAATTTTAGATCGATCCGCATAACGGTTTATGAATTACATCGTATTTATTCACTGATCGTAAAACAGAAAACTGCAGTTATCGGTCAATTTCTACGACATATAACTTGGTATACCGGTATCCAAATTGAGCAAACTCATGTGTTTTTGATATCTACATCGAATGAACTAGATTTTATTAGTTTTATATTTTTGCTGAAAACCGACGTAAAATATAGAAAACTGTGTTACAATATTAAGTGACGGATCTGGACAGAATCTGTTCCGATTCGCACACTGTTTTTAAATTGGACATAACTCGAACACCCGATGTCCGTTTGTGACAAAATTTAGATGTGTAGATGCACCATTGATAGAACTATAATTTTCTGTATATTATATTACTTAGGAATGCATGAAACAACCTGATATAGGCTTTGCAATAGAATATATAGTTGTTGTCCAGAAATCTGAATTTCTGTTTTAAATGCGGATATTAAAATGATCATAACTAGAGCTTCAGAAATCCAAATCATGTGAATCTTGGTGTTTTCGATAAGTTCATCGAAATACATACAACTTTATAATAATTTTCGTAACCTGAAACCCGATAGAAATTAACTCAAACTGTGTTTTAAAAATATGTGACGGTGCCGAATAGATTCTGATCCGTTTTGCGCGACGATACGAAAACATAAATATCTCTCAAACCGGTAGTCGTATTTAGGTGAAACTGGAACTCACGCATGGAAAACACTTAGAGCCATATTTTTGTTTATGTTCTCGCATTCGTTTGACTTGATTAATTAGTCGTACATAATATTTCTTTACAGCATTGTTTTTGGTAGTTACTCGTATAATATACTTGACTCATTTCATGTTATTCGAACATGTATACATATTTATCTTGATCATTAAATTGTTGTATGTACATAAAGACGATAATTAAATACTTGAGTTGTATTTTGCAAACTATACAATATTACTTTTTACAATAAACCCCCTCAAGTTTTATTAATTACAATAAGGCCCCTAAAAAATGAAGAACTTCAAATTATCTTCTCTAGTTCGACTCGGGTTAGAGTCTGACTATTTCTGACTTGAATATAATTCAAGTCAATCTATATTCTTTATATTTCAACTCAAGATGAATACATGAATCCCAGAATCCAGTTAACAATCTATATAACTTGACTGAACCGAACCATGGATATTCCTTTTACAGGATTCCCAGTATTCCATTTACATGACTCTATGGTTATAGCCGTTTCCTGATATCATGGTTTCGGTCAGTCAGTTAATCACTCATACAATCAACACAATTTTACAAGATAACAAAACAAACAAGACATCGCGGGGTTTAAGGGGTAGACTGGTACGGAATATGTTAAAGGTGGCACGAGGTGGTCACTTAAGACGTAATTACATCCATGCCGTTGTTCCGTGGTATTATCGACGGAGCCTTGTACTACAGGTTACCAAAGTCCCCGGTGTAAGTGGGACTCCCCTCGTATACACTGGCATCTTCTGTACCAGGCTACAAACAACAGCGTTAATACAACATTACAATATTATAATACAATATTAAAAGCTACACTCTCCCTCTCTTACTCTCTGTCTATTCCTCTCTTATCTTTGGGACTTACCGAGCGACCTGTTCGCTGACGACATTCTGTTTCTCTCTTCTTTGAATGTCGTCAGGTGATTTGGACCCGGCCGAGATTGAGCCATCGCAAGAAGACTTGGAGCAGTTTACTGAAGACCCTGCACTGTAGTTTCATTGTACACTTTTCCTTTCTGTACTTTTCATTTCCTGTTATGCCACTGTTTAGGCATCTTTTATTTCAGTTGTATTTTCTTTCATGTATTGTACAAAGAATGTTAATAAATAAAAGTTGCTGTTCTTTTTATACTCTTGTCTCTTGTGTAATATTTTATATTGCTTAGCTACGCTTAGCGTATGTACTTCTGAGTACATACGTAGCGGACCTCGTCGCGTCCACTTCGCCGTACACTGGGAAGCGGGGCGTGACACCATCGGTGTTTGACATCAAGGATGGTGTACGGGTGCTCAGTGGAGACCGGGTACACTGGAAGGACTCGCTGAGAACTCCCAGATGGTATTATACCTAACGTCAGATGGCAGTTCTCCGGTGACACTGGTACAGAGTAGTCCGTTGACTCGAGATCGTCATACAGTCTTGTGTGATTCCCGCTGTGCTTTGATTTCCATCATACCACGTCCAAGAGGACGTGCAAAAAGGTGTCTTTTGGGTACAGTCCCGAATCACATGGAGGCAATGAGAGATAGGAGGGGATTCGTCTCTCCCGGTATAGGGAGTTGATGTTGTGCTGTGTTCGATTGGCTATAACTGGAAATCCTTGGCCAGGGTTGCTGAGATTTACTGGTAAGTGTTATCGGTAGTTTCTCGAACTGTTATAGACCTCATATCGATACGACTTATCGAGCTACTGGGTTCTGACGTTTACCACCCCTATGTGAGATATGCGACATATCAGACGACGAAACCGGACTGTACGGGAGTGTTACTGATTGGATTCGCAGGAGAATGTACAGGCTTGCTTGTTGATCTTCTGAGCGCTCAATACCAGGGTGGCTGTTACGTTTAGCTGACCGTTTGCAGCTTATGGGTGTTTGATATGATCATCACCTACTGCCGGCGTATTGACGATTCTTTAGAGTCCTACACAGAGGTTTCTTGACTCAGGCAAAACGGAGTAGGAGCACATATGTGATATGTGCGGGACCAAGGATAATGCAGTATGTGATACCGTATTGGATTCTCGCGATATGAGATATCGCCCGGGTATATGTGGTATAGCCGGGTCATCGTATTAGTCGGTTATATGCGATATAGCCGGATTGTCGGATCAAGTGTTGATTCGATAATTTAATATATAATAATATATATGATATATTAAATTACAATAACTAATATCAGCTCACTAAAAGGTTCTTTTTCTCACTCAGGTAATACATTGATATATATGCGATATATGTTAATTGTATTATTTTATTTTGTTACAATAAATATTATATATGTGTATATAATATTGTAACATGATATGATTATTATGCAACATGATTAGTTGAGATTAAACAAGGTTAGGGTTTGAATTAGGTTAGTTGTTTCATGAACATTCTAGAAGATTTTTCTTTTGTCATGGAAAAGATATTATGCTTGATATTTTCAAGAGACTCACCTTTAACCCAACCCAAACTCTAGCCCTAGTTAAATCTCTACAAAGGTTTAGTTAACCATGGTTGCATTATTCATCATTATCAACATTTCATTATTCATCACAAATGATTATTCATTCATCTTCTTCCTTGAGCTTCATAAAAAACTTTCTAGTTTTTTCTAAGTGATGATTATGTGTGAGAAAAAGATTATAAATGAGAGCTAAAATCCTACTTCATCATCCTCATCTACCCTTGCCCTTTAGATGAGAGTGTTCACTTCATTTAGTGAGTGTTAGCTTGTGTTAATGAAATTTCAAGGTAGATCATCTTTGTTATCGAAGATCGGAAGCAAGCTTGCACCTTTCTCTTCGTGGAGCCTCTCGAGAGTCCGGAACACGATGATCGCAGTGAAGGGATCTCAACACGGAGCTTAAGAAGTGAAGGACCGGATCTACAAAGGTTGTAATCCCTCTCACTTAGTGTTAAAGTATTTAACATGCTTAATTTCGCATAAACTGTAGCTTAAAGATCTGGCTTTGGGTTGTTCGGCACGGCTAAATTTTTAATCGGGCATGGTCGATGCCTCATAGACCCTTGTGAGTGTGTCTAGCAACCCTACAGTGGTATCAGAGCCAAGATAGAGCTTTAGGCGAAGTCTAAACGAAATTTAAAGTCCGATCGAACTCCGACACACCTGTGTATACCCCTCTCTGGATATTTTCTAAAAATATGATTTTTTTCTATATTAAAAATACTCAGTAAAACAAGAAGGAAAAACTAAGAATTACTGTGAAGTTCAGCCTATTAATGCGCTCATTTGGCCGCGGAACCGCTGCCAAACCTTTGGTTTGGCCAAGGTTCTGCGGCCACAATTTTGATTTGGTCCCTGGTACTTCATATATTTATTCTTAGGTCCTTTCTTTTCATTTTTTTTCTGGGAATTTTTAATTCCACTCAAGAGTTGAGTTTTCTAGGTAGTATTGGGGACTCGTTGATTCGATCGGATAATTTAACTTCGTTTATTTAGTCCGGGTAATTTTTAGAACGTGTTAAAAAGTTCAAACGGATATCAATAACTCACTTTTTCCCCTACCGGAAAATTTCCAAGCGTTGGATTTTTCCGTAGTTTAAGAATGTTCTAAGTCGTGCAAGTAACGCGGTGGACCCTCTAGAAGACAACAAAGCTTAACTCGATTATGTGACCGTCTTGAACTGCCTCTGAACCTTAGGGTTTGCGGCAGTACGGCGTACCACATGTGAGGCATTGGCTTGACCCTTCTACGGCTGGACCATTGGTACTGATGCATGTGATGGATGTTTTAAAACTAATTTCAAGTGTTGGGAACTATTTAGGAAAAATTGGGTGTTTGATTATTCGATCGGAAAGTTTAACATTGTCTGTTTATCTGGAATGTGATACAATATTTGGAATCCACATGTAGTTATGAAATAACTAATTTGAATGTTATAAATCTAGTAGTTCAGTTTCAGATGATCGGTTGCCACAGAATTTTGATGTGATCAAAAGTCCGTCGCATTTACATAGCGTACGCGGATACTCGCCGGGTAAACTTAATAGACAGCCACGCCCCATAGCCCTGACCAAGTTATTGTAGGAGAACCCCGTTGCCAAAAGCATCCATTCGGGTGCTCGCGGCAACGGTGTCCCGCCTTAGTGCACTTCGTCGACGGTATCGGGGGTGCGGCCGTCTACTAAAGTTTGCGACGAGCATTCGATCAGGATGTCGGGAATCTTATTGAATTGCCCGACTTGATATTGAAAAGAGTTTTCGATAATGAGACTAAAATGCGTGGTTTATAATTGTTAGGCATGAGATGTCTAAAAAATTCATTTGGTTAGGCATGCGATGTCTAAGGAGGTTGCGGATTCCAACTGTTATAGTTTTACACTTTCTTTTCTGTGACCATAAGTGTAGTATGTAGTTGTATCGCCAGTTTTCGTTGCTTTACATCGACGACAATCGGTGTAAGCATACTTACTTACGTTGATGATATGAGATATTATGTGTTGCTGTGATATGTTATATTGGATCGTCGTGTTTGAATAGCCGGGGGTTTTATGTTAGATGAGAGTTTTTCTTTTTCACTCATGTAAAATTTATTTGTATGTAATATTCTTTTATTGGGGCACTTCCGGGCTGAGGATGATGTCACCATTGTATATTTTTTACTTTTCCGCATTAGGTAGACCCAAGGCGGGGGCACAAGTAACCGGGTTCTAGGGTCCAGTGGGAAACTATCTCGAGGAGTCGAGACCGGGTATCCTAACCCTAGAACTGGCAGTGTTGCTTGCCGCTCTCGTAGGGGTCTAGGGATGTGGGTTTGGCTATTCATCACGACCGTGGAATCCGTGTTTTATACAGGCTCATATTAAAAACACGGACGTCCTAGTATATCTAATATTTCATATATGTTCTTCTGCTGCAATGTTTTGTGATGAGATTATATTACTGCCTGAGGCGAATGTTTATATTATATATATGAGATATATATTATATATTGTTGATTTCGTTTCATATCTGATGCTTGCGAAGCATAATTAAAATGTGACTTCATTAATGAGATTAATGAAATAAAAGAAACCTAAGATATTTTAGAAACTTGTTAAAAAACTGGTAGTTCTAGTTCTTGCTTTGCATAGCGGTGTTCCTTGTAGAACATCCAGCACTTTATTCGATGAGGAAAGAGCCGAGATCCCTTCACCGGGAGTGACCTCTTTAGAGAAACTAGCAGATGCTACAAACTCGGTTTGTCTTTTGATTGCTTCTATAGTTCTTTCTTTGCATAGTGGTATATATGATATACCCTGCACCTTATTCGATGAGAAAAGAGCCGACGATCCCTTCACCGGGAGTGACCTCTTTAGCGAAACTAGAAAAGCCTCAAAAGCACTCCATTTAAAAATCACTCGATTCTACAATGATATCAAGTTCATTACGCAAAGGGTTTTCTTAAAAATCTGTCGTAGCCCTCCGTCATTTCAGATAAGGACTGTTTAGTATTTGTGTTGCGTTTGTTGGCCTTTGTCAAGGCGTAGTGTGCGGTAGCTGAATAGTACTTATCTGCTTATGCATATGATGCAGATTGGATTAGAGTAGTCGTGCGACCTTGTTGGCCTTTGTCAAGGGCCGTGCGGGTGGGTTTACTTCAATCAAGAAATGACGGGTTGAACTTGACTAGCAGCCTATGGTTTGTTGGCCTTTGTCAAGGTCATAGGAGGCTTGGGGTAAAATATTATTGGGAATTTCAAGTGTTGAAATTTGCAATGAGATTGCATACCTTCTATGAGATAGTTGGATCCCGATACCCGCTGCGAGTAAGAGTTACTCCTGGGAGTGTTTTACACATTACAATTAACCGATCAAGTAGGTGTCTAGAAAGGTACCAACGGGGTTAAACCCCTGGGAAAATGAGGTTTACTTTAATTAGGTTCGTGCGAAAGCACAGTGGACCTCCCTCAAAGTACCGGCATTGGCCTGGCTGAAAACTTGGCGAACTTGTAGCGTGTAATTAATCCCGGCTAGTCTTTCCTTTTAGGATTTGAAGGAAGATTTGACTAAAACAGTAGGAGACATCCTGATTAGATATATTAGATAATCAATCTAATCTTGCAAGAGCATACGCTAGGTGTTTTCTTCTCTTTCTCTTCAGGTAGCGACCATATCACGTCTTAATCAAGATAATAATACGGATGTATTGACCGAACCCGCTTGTTATACTGAGCTGGGGAACGTTGGTCCCGCTCCAACTTATAATTATTATAAGACAGAGCAGGAAATAGGGGATTACCAGAATTCCCGTGCTGCCCAAACGAAGAAAGTACATGCTGATATATCTTCTTCGGGTGTGTTCATTACACAGAACTGTTTCTTAGTATCCTTTACGTCCTGTGTATTTGATACCGGATCAGGATCCCACATATGTAATTTGTTACGTGGGCTACAGATAGGTAGAGAACTGAGAATGGGTGATAAGTTTCATGAGATAGAAACGGTGCAAGTGTTGCAGCCAAGTCTGTTGGTCACTATCACCATGTATTACCAGAATACATTGATTCTGAACGAATGTTATTAGATACCGAACCTGATATACAACATCATATCAGTCTCTTTATTAGTAAAGAAAGGATATAATTTTGTATTGTTGGATAATGTTTTGAACATTTCTTATATCAAGAGTTGATCGGTTCAGGCACGTTATCTAAAAGCATTGACGTTCTAAATCAAACTACAGTTCTTAGTATACAGAACACACACAAGAGGAAGAGTTCAGAAATGAACGAATCATTCTTGAGGCATTGTAGACTAGGTCATATCAATGCGACCCGACTAGCTGAAGTTATATTAAAATGCATATTTAAATTTGTTTGAATTTACATCTTGTGAAACTTGTCTGTCATGTCACAAAGATAAGATGACCACAGCTCTGTTTATTGGAAAAAGAGAAAGAGTTAGTGAACTCTTGGGATTGATACATGCTGATGTATGAAGGTCCTCTGTCTACACATGCCAAGACCGGTTCTTTTTACTTCATTACATTCTCTGATGATCTCTCAAGATTCAGACATATGTTCCTGTTGAAACACAAGTCTGAAGCTTTTGAGATATTCACAGAATATAAGTTAGAAGTAGAGAACCAAAAATGGGTATAAGTATTATGTCCTTTGATGAGATCAAGAAGGAGAATACTTGAGCACGGAATTCCTGGACTATTCTAAAGGCGAATGAGATTCTTTCTCGGCATTACTCCTCCGTATACACCATAGCACGATGGTATATCGGGGTGGAGCAATAGCACCCTATGTGATATGGTGTGCTCTACGATGAGTACTGCTGAGTTTCCTATTTTCTTTTGGGAGTTATGCACTTGAGAAGCTGCATACCTATTGAATAGGGTTCAAATCAAATCAGTTGCCTACCACTTCATATGTGATATGGAAAAGGAAGAGCCCATATCTTAAGTTTGTCAAGATTTGGGGTTGTCCGGCCTATGTCTAAAAAGCAAAATCCGGACAAACTCGAGGCAAAGTCAGATCTGTGGAAGTTTCTTGAATATCCCAAGCATACGCAAGGGAATATCTTCTACCTAACAGAGGAACAAAAAATATTTTGTTTCTCAACATGCCACCTTTGTGAAAGGGAATTTCTTGTGGAAAAATTAGTGGCCATGAGGTAGAACTGGAAGGAGTTCCAGGTATACAAACTACAGCAGATGATTTGATAGAACCCGAAGGATTCAATAATTTCCAACGAACCCCAGCCTCTCCGCCGATCTAGTAGGGTTTCTCATCCACCTTAGAGAAACTTCGGTTTTTTCTATGACAGTGGGAGCGAGGATTGCATCATGAGATGATGACCCAACTTGTTTCGAGCTGGCCATCAGGAGTGTGACTATGTAAGAATGGCTGGACGCTTAGTGATCTAAGATGGAATCCTTATACACCAAGAAAGTATGGACTTTGGTTGCTTTATCTGAAGGGTTGAATCTCCATCAGGAGCATGTATATCTTGAGAAGATTACTTGGTGTATATGGAAAAGTTGAGACTTTCAAAGCTATGCTTAAGTCCATCCAGATCCTACTTGCCACGGCTACATATCATGACAACGATATCTGGTGGTTGGGTGTCATGACTGCTTTTCTAAATGATGTTTTAGAAGAGAGCGTCTATAAGTACACAGCCAGAGGGCTTCGTAGACAGTGGGAGCAGCAGAAACGTATGCAAGATGCTTTATATGATAAAGCACGCATCGCGGAGTTGGAACGTCTGTTTTGATGTGGTAGTCAAAGAGTTTGACTTCATCAAAATGGTAGATGAACCTTGCATATACAAAAAGGTAGTAGAGAGTATGGTGGTGATCCTCGTAGAGTACGTGGATGACATACTCTTGATAGGGAAGAAGTTTCCTATGCTACGATCGGTCAATCTCCGCTTATCACAAGGATTCTCCATATAGGATCAAAGTGATACCTCCTAAACCCTGGGTTTTGGATTTATAAGATAGATCTAATTGGATGTTAGGATACTCACTAGTTTTAGTGAGATGGTATCAATCGATCCTGGGGAGAATCACTGGAAAGGTTCCAGGGTGATAAGGACGACTGAATGTCAGTCGCAGGCATTGTCTTTACCCTCAGTGGAGGGACGGTATGTTGGAAGAGTTCCAAGCTAGATACCGTGACATACTAGACGATTAAAGGCAAGATACATCGTTCCAACCATTGTGTGACAATGGAGTTATGGTTTTGGCCTAGGAACGACCATCCCATCTGAAATCCAGATATAATTCTTTAGGCAGTATCACCTGATCATGGAGATGGTTGAGCTCCAGGGAGATCGAGGTTAGGAGAATAGACACAGAGGACAACAGTGCGGATCCACTCACAAAGGCCTTTTTCCCAGTAGAGACTTTTATGGGATGGTTGAGTATGAGATACTTCAACCACAGCTAATTGTTGGGTATGTGATACCATAACAGATGGCCCTAGTGCAGGTGGGAGATTGTTAGTTATATGTATTCCCTAGAGGTCATTACTGTACATACGATGTATATTGTAATGGATGCTTGGACATATATAGGGTGGACTTTCTTGCTCGACATGATAGTATACTATCTGGTTGCACTTTATCTTAACATGTACTCTGATTGTCTCTATGTTACATGTTGATAAAGCCCTTAAGATATGTACTCGACTACTGGGACTATGATAAGATCATACTAGTGGGGCCACGGTAGTCGGCGTGTACATCCTATAACTTTTCCTAGTCGAAGGTGTATAGAGACAGGGTATCGATACACCAGAGTAGACTAGCGTATACGCATCTTGACTCATATGATGGGCGATGGATGATCCCATATCCATCGGTGTTTGACATCAAGGATGGTGTACGGGTGGTCAGTGGAGACTGGGTATATTCGAAGGACTCGCCGAGAACTCCTAGATGGTATTATACCTCACGTCATATGGCAGTTCTCCGGTGACATTGGTACATAGTTGTCTGTTGACCCGAGATCGTCATACAGTCTTGTGTGATTCCCACTGTGCTTTGATTTCAATCATACCACGTCCAAGAGGGCGTGCAAAAAGGTGGCTTTTGGGTACAGTCCCGAATCACATGGAGGCAATGAGCGATAGGAAGGGATTCGTCTCTCCCGGTATAGGGAGTTAATGTTGTATTGTGTTCGATTGGCTATAACTGGAAATCCCTAGACAGGGTTGCTGAGATTTACTGGTAAGTGTTATCAGTAGTTTCTCGAACTGTTATAGACCTCATATCGACACGACTTATCGAGCTTTTGGGTTCTGACGTTTACCACTCCTATGTGAGATATGCGACATATCATACGACGAGGCCGGACTGTACGGGAGTGTTACTGATTGGATTCGCTGGAGAATGTACAGGCTTGCTTGTTGATCTTCTGAGCACTCAATACCTGGGTGGCTGTTACGTTTGGCTGACCGCTTGCAGCTTGTGGGTATTTGATATGATCATCACCTACTGCCGGCGTTTTGACGATTCTTTAGAGTCCTACACAGATGTTTCTTAACTCAGGCAAAACGGAGTAGGAGCACATATGTGATATGTGCGGGACTGAGGATAATGTAGTATGTGATACCGTATTGGATTCTCGCGATATGAGATATCGCCCGGGTATATGTGATATAGTCGGGTCATCGTATTAGTCGGTTATATGCGATATAGCCGGATTGTCGGATCAAGTGTTGATTCGATAATTTAATGTATAATAATATATATAATATATTAAATTACATTAACTAATATTACCTCACTAAAAGATTTTTTTCTCACTCGGTTAATACATTGATATATATGCGATATATGTTAATTGTATTATTTTATTTTGTTACAATAAATATTATATATGTGATATATAATATTGTAACATGATATGATTATTAATGCAACATGATTAGTGGAGATTAAACAAAGTTAGGGTTTGAATTGGGTTGGTTGTTTCATGAACATTCTAGAAGATTTTTCTTTTGTCATGGAAAAGATATTATGCCTGATATTTTCAAGTGACTCGCCTTTAACCCAACCCAAACCCTAGCCCTAGTTAAATCTCTACAAAGGTTTAATTAACCATGGTTGCATTATCCATCATTATCAACATTTCATTATTCATCACAAATGATTATTCATTCATCTTCTTCCTTGAGCTTCATAAAAAAGCTTTCTAGTTTTTTTTAAGTGATGATTATGTGTGAGAAAAAGATTATAAATGTAATACCCGGTTCTTTTATACACCAATATTCATATTTTTATAAAAAGGGTTAATTACAAATTTATTTATTTATAGCTATAAACCATTTTAAATATTTTTAAACTCCCAATCAATTTTATTTTCCCCTCTCATTTCTCAAACCCTAATCCCAAATTCCTCATTTTTTCTTTTTATATAAATCTCTATTCACAGCCCATTTTTCCCATTCAATTAAATCCCTCACCCCAACACCCATTTTTCCTTTTATTAATAAATCCCCAAAGAACCCCGGCCTTTCTCCATTCCCTCAGCCCATTTTTGAAAATAAATTTAATCCTTTTCTTTTCTTAAAACCAAACTCTTTCCCTAAAGCCCAGCAGCCCGTTTCCTTTTCCTTTCTCTTATAATTTTTTTATTTTATTTTTTTGCAGCCCAGCCCAGCCGTTCACCCTTCAGCCCATGAGAATTTAAGAATTTATTTAAATTATTTAATTTTTCCAAGCCCATACCCAAACCCACAAATCCCTAAACCCGACTCGCCTTCTACACCCCTCCATCTTCCCAACGGCTACTTCCTTTTCTCCCGCTGGCGATCCGCTTCTTTCGCCGTAACCCACGTCGATGCCCACGCTCACGCTCACTTTGCCGTTACCCCCTCGTGATTTCCCCAATCTCCTCCCCTATCTCCCTTACTCCTCTCTCACTCACAAACACACGTTCTCCCTCTCTCGAGCCCTCGCCCACGCCTGCGCTCTCCGTCGCCACCACCGCCGACGTCCACCCCGAGCACACTTCCACCTTCGCCTCACACCCCTCTCCCTCCTCCACGCCGCTGACCTCGCAATGAACCCGAGGACCTGCACCCCTCATCACCATCGCCCCGCCTCCTCTGTCGCCACCACCCTACACCGCCGGCCACCTCGTCGGGCCCCTCGACACCGCCCTCATCTCCTCACCATACTCCCTCGCTCTTCCCTGCAACCACCATCCAATTGATCCACCTTCAAAACCCACCGAGCACCCCCTGCGCCCTCTTGCCGGTGAGCCCCCACTACATCTCGCCGACTCCCCCGCACCATCGTCGACCGCATCATCATCGTCGTCGTCGTCGTCATCGTCGCCGCCGCCATCCCCCCCCTCTCTCTCAACCTCTGCAATCTTTCTCTCTCTGGCTCTCCCTCTCTCCAGTTCTCTCTCACTCTCTCTCTGTCTCTCTCTCTCTCTAATTCCCCCCTCTCTCTGTGTCTCTCTCTCTCCCCCTCTAATCCTTCTCTCTCTCTCTAAATCTCACTCTCCTTCTCTCTGCCTAACTCTCTCTCTCTCTCTAACTCTAACTCTCTCTCTTTCTCTCTGTCTAACTCTCTCCCTTTCCCCCCTCTAAATCTCATCGTCTCTCCCTCTTTCTATCAACCGACCACCACCACAACATCGACTGAGCTCACAACCGTCGCTGCCATTGCACAGAGCCCAAGTCAAGCCTCCTATCTCTCGAGCCCAAGCTCCATTAAAGCTCAAACCCAACCAATTTACTGCCGTGACGGATATAAGTCGTCGTACTAGTCGTTGCCGTGCCGCACATGTGTCGTTGCCGCTGCCGCTGCCGTGTGCCCCAAAACGTCTCCAGGCAAGTTCCCTACTTGGTACATGCTACTTTATGTTAGTTACAAATTACAATCGTATAGATTCCATATTTACCATTTCCGTTAAACTATATGGCATAACCGTTCGATGCATGATCTCAATGGAAACCATCATTTAAATTGACGGAACATGAGGGCATTTGCTGGCCCATGTGATTTTGAATACTATGTATAAATTTCACTGGATAATACGACTATTAACGACTAAAACGATTACCCCCAAGTATACTTGTAAAACTGGAAATTTCTTGTATCTGAAAATTATTAAAAGTACCATAAATTATGTACATACTGGAATGATGCATTCGAGGGCTTAAATCGAAGCCGACTCGACGAACTATAACCCTATGCAAGTTTCTAATGGTTTCTGTACTTAAATTGTGACGATATTTGGTTCGGAGTGCGACTCTAGACTGCAGTCCAGAGCGACTCTGATTATTGCTTACTGTCCCGTAATGGGTACCACCTTGTTTCCTTAACTCATATGTTGTGGAACTCCTCTGTTTATTAAATATAAATCTGTCATCTAGATAACACAAGTGGTTTCACCCTGTTTTGTCATCGTTTGGTATTTAATCTACAATTTAAAAGATCGGGACGTATAACAGTCCCAACAGAATCAGAATTGACATACTAGTATTGAACAGTGTATAACTCCTGACGTACAGACGTGATTGAGAATTTGTCCATTGAGTTGAAAACCTTATTGAAAACCCTAGATTTCATTCAACTATAGCGTCGCTAAATTCTGATCCCAACTGGGCTTAAAATGCGTTGCGAAATGGACTTCCGATTCTGAAACCGGATTTCCAGCCGTGAACGCTTAAAATGAAATGGCCATAACTAGTGATCCTGAAACCCGATTGGCGTGAAACTAAATTCGCTGGATAGATAATTGAACATACTATTTATTCCCCATTCATAGTTTCGCTAAAATATACACGTATGATTTATGATAAATTGTGCAAGTGGTAGAATACTGTTTTATGACATCTTAATTATGCTTTACATACTGTTTCCTCATCATATCATACTTATGTCACTGCATTGATAACCTAGTGATCATGTGCATTACCCAGTGTTAGGTATTAGTGATGATTGTGGCAAGTACGTTAGTGTTCGGGCATGAGTGAATAAGTGAAAGTGACACGTACTTGTACACAATCAGTGAACCTTATTATTCTATTGCATTGTCGACGTCTGTGGGACGCATGTACGTGTGACTATAAGTGGTATGGGACACTTATGGAAGCTCTTGCATGGGTGTCACAGATAAGACACCAGACACTGCCATTTATCTTGAGTATTAGTCGGGACGTGCTTGATGAAGATCCTGTCTCCAGTTCTCGTGCAGACTTGTCACAGACCGACTGGTATTTGAGGTTATGGTTAGCGTTTGATGTAGACCACGGGATGTGGGGTAGTTTGAGTGTGAGTTCAACAGAATCTCGGGAGTCCCATGCTGGCTTATATATATGGAGATATATGGAGATTTACAGGGTACATGATTATTA
Organism: Agapanthus africanus; assembly: GCA_030015575.1. Classification (NCBI taxonomy): domain Eukaryota; kingdom Viridiplantae; phylum Streptophyta; class Magnoliopsida; order Asparagales; family Amaryllidaceae; genus Agapanthus; species Agapanthus africanus. The sequence goes on from CM057345.1 coordinate 16,109,044, forward strand.
CCGTGAGTTACATGTTGGGCCCGTGGTCCCTTGCCCTTGGGTTTTACCCTTGGGTGGAGGACACTCGCGAGTGGTTGACTCTCACACTTGGACTGACGATAGGCTTAGTGACCTGTACAGTGAGACTTAGAGACTGATAGGGATAATGACATTGATATACATTACTTACTGTGTTGACATACGTGGCATACTATTTTACTGCTTTACTGTTCACCTGATCTACTAGACACTGCATTGGTTACTCCATGTTCATATATTTACTGTATTGGTTTACTGTTACACATCTATTATCACTGTTCGAGTTGCCACTTGCAACTATATATATTTTTGCTATTGTGTCGCTCTGACGACCTGAGTATGCATGCTCAGAGTGAGGAGTGGATCTAGCCTGGACCAGGACTAGACGTACATCGCGGGCATCCTGATCAGCTATCCAGAGTTACACCCTTTTGATTTCCATCAGGTCGGTTCTTTATATTGTTTTGTTTCAGTTACTGCATTTCTCATTACCTGAGCATTGTTTACTGTTTACCACGTAAAGCTAGAAACCGAAGTGTGACTACGGCAGGATATTTCCTTGACCATAGGAGTATGGATGGCCTTGTCAACCCCTCGTATTCCGTATTTTGGGAAGTGGGGCGTGACATGGTTTAGTTGGTATCAGAGCCCAGGTTTTGCTTCGATTGGGATTGCAGTTTTCCGTGTAGAGCTTGGCAATCTAAGACATTCCTTGGTCTAGGTTGTAAACTTGTCATTCTTGATCCATATTCACATCGAGTATTCTGTTATCCATCCGCTAAGGTTTCGGGCGACTTGGTAGAGTTACGTGGTTGTAATTGTGAACTATATCATAGTTACACTACCGTACTCTGTTTAAGTGACTTAGAGTCATACAGTTGATCTCCACTTGTAATGAATCCCATCACACCCGATATTCTTGATTCCTTGCCCAATCCATATTATATTTTAATTCTTAGAGCTTGTGCTTTATATCGTTCTCAAAATTTTTGTTTCAGGATCATGTATTCCAACGACTCTTCCTCTATCTCCACTCCCCAGAATCAGACCGTTGAGATTCTGAGTTTACTGCAAGGTCTGAAGGAAGCCCAGGAGCGAACAAACGACTTATTAGCTGAAGGACTGAGGAGGCAGATGAATCAGGCACCAGTGGGAGTTTCCAATCGTAAAGGGATCCCTGTTAGACGAGGAAAAGAGAAGAAGATGAAGCACCCATTTGTTTCCCTGAGACATAAGCAGCAGAAGACCCAATGTTGTGGGTACTGCAGGAGGCCAGGACATCTTCAGAGGGATTGTCGCCGCGCCCAAGGGAAATGTCTGATTTACGGATCCAGCGAACATTTTATCAACGTTTTCCCCAAAAGGAAGGAGCTACAAGGAGGAGACTCGTCCACACTCTCCACTTCTACCAAGTGATGATTATTGCGTAGTTCGGACTTCGAGGATAAGGCGGACCCAGCGCAGGATTCAACTCGCGTGACGAGAATGCAGCTGCCTAGTAATCAAAGAAGAGCTATTATGTTTTTTGCTTTCAATAGTAATGCTGTTATTCTTTTTGTAAAGATTTCCTTTCGTTTGAAATCTTGTGCCCGTCGAACTTTTAGTTGAATGCAATAAAACTTTGAATCGTAATGTATGTATCATTCTCTTGCTTTCCCCCTTATTTATACTATTCATTACCACAACATTTTTAATTTTGATTTTTCAGTTCCTGCCCACAGCATATTGTTCCTGTACTCCGCATCCTTAGCTATTTTCTGATGTGTTCCACTGTCTAATCATGACTCTTTCTTTTCAGGCCATGGCCCACCAGGGAGCAACGCCGCATTTAGATGAGGATGCACAGTCATGCGTTTCCTTAGACCGCACGCCGATGAGTTCTGACGATGAGATCAACGGTCCCCAGGTCATTTTCGGAAACAGCGATTCCGAGGACGAAGGAGCCGCCGCCCCAGAGGTTGACATGATCGGCGATTCCGACGAAGAGGAAGGAGACCCTGAAGAGAACCCGATAGAGGAAGATCCCAAGGAAGACCCGATAGAAGAAAATCTAGTGGAGGAAAATCCCATGGGAGAAAATCCAGAAGAAGAGAATCACATGAAAGCCGACCTCGATGAAGAAGCTCCAGCCGAGGAAGAAGGACCAGAAGATCAAGACCCTGCGGTGGAATAATTCCCAATGGCGGTCTCTGCGAGGCGCTATGGAAATGGACGCCCCTACCTGAGCGCGCGAGCCTACCGCAACCCGCTGAACCTCCACAACCGTGACTGACAGGATTTTTAGCTGTTGTCTTCTCTGGCCAAATAAATTTATGTATAGTTTAGGGACACCTTTCGTCTTTGAGAATGCTTTGTTTAGAATTTTCTGGAATGAAATAAATTACTGAGTTCGCTAATCTTCCGATCCTCTTAGTTCACTTGATGCTTGATTATTTCTCATATACACTTATTTTTTCCTGCTGAAATCCCTGACTGTCCACTCCTACCCCTTGTATTGTTTTAACCCTCGCTTCGATAAAAGTACCGTACCCTGATCTTTGGAATGGGCCACCTTGCATCCTTCGTCTAAGAGATCCTTCTGGGAGGGGATATTGATAGTAAAATCTCCGACTTAGCTGACCCTTCGGATTCTTAATTCACATGATGTATCGACCATTATCCTCCCTATACATTTTTTCCCTTGTAGCCCTTTGCTGCTCACCCCTACTTCCTGTGCTGACCCGACCCCAATCTCTTTGACCTTCAGCCTAAAGCCGCCACACTCCGACCTTTTGAATGAGCCACACTTCCTTGTAATCCTTACCCTAGTTAGCCCTATACATTTTTGTGCTTTTTCCTATTACCCTAAATATATTTAGGGACATTGTTATTCAAAAATTTAGTTTTCATTATTTTGTATTTATCGAAGAGCGCGTGTTATTGACTACTCCGTTTTATGTATTTTAAGTACACTACTACTTTTCTCATATTTCGGTAGCACGACCATACGTATTACGCATATTATTTTGGTGCTATACTTCTTATTTTTACCATGTGGTTTTCTAAGCTATGTTAAAATGGTTTGATTGATACGTTATTCTAAAAATGTTTTAAACCACCGACAAGTCCTTCACTGTTTCATTACAATTATGCCTTATACTTATTATTTCTGCTTTGCTACTTTTGATATACTTATATGTACACATATTTGGGTTTCGATTTTTATCGAACACGCCTTGATTATTATTATTCGTTATTATTATCTATATTCTCGTATACATGTAGTTGCCCTTATAGTTGTTCCTGCCTTATACCTATTTAGACCTATCTTTTGTATGTTGTTCTTATATATATATATATACCTTCAAAAATTTTATCCAACCGTTTTAAGTAAACCACTATGTATTAGTGTTCGATGTGGTAACTTTTCGCTTATTATTTTATAGCTTGGCGTTCTTTTAAATTTCGAGGACGAAATTTTTGTAAGGGTGGTATGATATAATACCCGGTTCTTTTATACACTAATATTCATATTTTTATAAAAAGGGTTAATTACAAATTTATTTATTTATAGCTATAAACCATTTTAAATATTTTAGAACTCCCAATCCATTTTATTTTCCCCTTTCTTTTCTCAAACCCTAATCCCAAATTCCTCATTTTTCTTTTTATATAAATCTCTATTCACAGCCCACTTTTCCCATTCAATTAAATCTCTCAGCCCAACACCCATTTTTACTTTTATTAATAAATCCCTAAAGAATCCTGGCCTTTCTCCATTCCCTCAGCCCATTTTTAAAAATAAATTTAATCCTTTTCTTTTCTTAAAACCAAATTCTTTCCCTAAAGCCCAGCAGCCCGTTTCCTTTTCCTTTCTCTTATAATTCTTTTATTTTATTTTTTTTGCAGCCCAGCCCAGCCGTTCACCCTTCAGCCCACGAGAATTTAAGAATTTATTTAAATTATTTAATTTTTCTCCAAGCCCATACCCAAGCCCATAACTCCCTAAACCCGACCCGCCTTCTACACCCCTCCATCTTCCCAACGGCTACTTCCCTTTCTCCCGCTGGCGATCCGCTTCCTTCGCCGTAACCCACGCCGACGCCCACGCCCACGACCGCTTTGCCGTTACCCCCTCGCGATTTCCCCAATCTCCTCCCCTATCTCCCTTACTCCTCTCTCACTCACAAACACACGTTCTCCCTCTCTCGAGCCCTCGCCCACGCCTGCGCTCGCCGTCGCCATCACCGCCGACGTCCTCCCCGAGCACACTTCCACCTTCGCCTCACTCCCTACCCCCTCCTCCACGCCGCCGACCTCGCAACGAACCCGAGGACCTGCACCTCTCATCACCATCGCCCTGCCTCCTCTGTCGCCATCACCCTACGCCGCCGGCCACCTCATCGGGCCCCTCGATACCGCCCTCATCTCCTCACCATACTCCCTCGCTCTTCCCTGCAACCACCATCCAATTGACCCACCTTCAAAACCCACCGAGCACCCCCTACGCCCTCTCGCTGGTGAGCCCCCACTACATCTCGCCTAATCCCCCGCACCATCGTCGACCGCATCATCATCATCATCGTCGTCGTCGTCGTCGCCATCCCCCCTCGCTCTCTCTCAACCTCTGCAATCTCTCTCTCTCTCTCTCTGGTTCTCTACCACTCTCTCTCTGTCTCTCTCTCTAATTCCCCCCTCTCTCTCTGTGTCTCTCTCTCTCTCCCCCTCCCCCTCTAATCCCTTCTCTCTCTCTCTAAATCTCACTCTCCCTCTCTCTGCCTAACTCACTCTCTCTCTCTGTCTAACTCTAACTATCTCTCTCTCTGTCTAACTCTCTCCCTCTCCCCCTCTCTAAATCTTATCGTCTCTCCCTCTTTCTATCAACCGACCACCACCACAACATCGACTGAGCTCGCAACCGTCGCTGCCATTGTACAGAGCCCAAGTCAAGCCTCCTATCTCTCGAGCCCAAGCTCCACTAAAGCTCAAACCCAACCAATTTACTGCCGTGACGGATACAAGTCGTCGTACTAGTCGTTGCCGTGCCGCACGTGTGTCATTGCTGCTGCCGCTGCCGTGTGCCCCAAAACGTCTCCAGGCAAGTTCCCTACTTGGTACATGCTACTTTATGTTAGTTATAAATTACAATCGTATAGATTCCATATTTACCATTTCCGTTAAACTATATGGCGTAACCGTTCGATGCATGATCTCAATGGAAACCATCATTTAAATTGAAAGAACATGAGGGCATTTTCTGGCCCATGTGATTTTGAATACTATGTATAAATTTCACTGGATAATACGACTATTAACGACTAAAACGATTACCCCCAAGTATACTTGTAAAACCGGAAATTTCTTGTACCTGAAAATTATTAAAATTACCATAAATTATGTACATACTGGAATGATGCGTTCGAGGGCTTAAATCGAATCCGACTCGACGAACTATAACCCTATGCAAGTTTCTAATGGTTTCTGTACTTAAATTGTGACGATATTTGGTTCGGAGTGCGACTCTGGACTGCAGTCCAGAGCGACTCTGATTATTACTTACTGTCCCGTAATGGGTACCACCTTGTTTCCTTAACTCGTATGTTGTGGAACTCCACTGTTTATTAAAGGTAAATCTGTTAGCTAGATAACAAAAGTGGTTTGACCCTGTTTCGTCATCGTTTGCTATTTAATCTGTAATTTAAAAGATCGGGACGTATAACAGTCCCAACAGAATCAGAATTGACATACTAGTATTGAACAGTGTATAACTCCTGACGTACAGATGCGATTGAGAATCCGTATGTTGAGTTAAAAACCTTATTGAAAACCCTAGATTTCATTCAACTATAGCGTTGCTAAGTTCTGATCTCAACTGGGATTAAAATGCGTTGCGAAACGGACTTCCGATTCTGAAACCGGATTTCCAGCCGTGAACGCTTAAAATGAAATGGCGATAACTAGTGATCCTGAAACCCGATTGGCGTGAAACTAAATTCGATGGATATATAATTGAACATAATATTTATTCCCCATTCATCGTTTCGCTAAACTGTACACGTATGATTTATGATAAATTGTGCAAGTGGCAGAATACTGTTTTATGACATCTTAATTATGCTTTACATACTGTTTTCTCATCATATCATACTTATGTCACTGCATTGATAACCTAGTGATCATGTGCATTACCCAGTGTTAGGTATTAGTGATGATTGTGGCAAATACGTTAGTGTTCATGCATGAGTGAATAAGTGAAAGTGACACGTACTTGTACACAATCAGTGAATCTTATTATTCTATTGCATTGTCGACGTCTGTGGGACGCGTGCACGTGTGACTATAAGTGGTATGTGACACTTATGGAAGCTTTTGCATGGGTGTCACAGATAAGACACCAGACACTGCCATTTATCTTGAGTATTAGTCGGAACGTTCTTGATGGAGATCCTGTCTCCAGTTCTCGTGCAGACTTGTTACAGACAGACTAGTATTTGAGGTTATGGTTAGCGTTTGATGTAGACCACGGGGTGTGGGGTAGTTTGAGTGTGAGTTCAACAGAATCTCGGGAGTCCCATGCTGGCTTATATATATGGAGATATTTGGAGATTTACAGGGTACATGATTATTACCGTGAGTTACATGTTGGGCCCGTGATCCCTTGCCCTTGGGTCCTACCCTTGGGTGGAGGACACTCGCGAGTGGTTGACTCTCACACTTAGACTGACGATAGGCTTAGTGACCTGTACAGTGAGACTTAGAGACTGATAGGGATAATGGCATTGATATACATTACTTACTGTGTTGACATACCTGGCATACTATTTTACTGCTTTACTGTTCACCTGATCTACTAGACACTGAATTGGTTACTCCATGTTCATATATTTACTGTATTGGTTTACTGTTACACATCTATTATCACTGTTCGAGTTGCCACTTGCAACTATATATATTTTTGCTATTGTGTCGTTCTGACGACCTGAGTATGCATGCTCAGAGTGAGGAGTGGATCTAGCCTGGACCAGGACTAGACGTACATCGCGGGCATCCTGATCAGCTATCCAGAGTTACACCCTTTTGATTTCCATCAGGTCAGTTCTTTGTATTGTTTTGTTTCAGTTACTGCATTTCTCATTACCTGAGCACTGTTTACTATTTACCACGTAAAGCTAGAAGCCGAAGTGTGACTACGGCAGGATATTTCCTTGACCGTAGGAGCATGGCTGGCCTTGTCAACCCCTCGTATTCCGTATTTTAGGAAGCGGGGCGTGACAATAAATGAGAGCTAAAATCCTACTTCATCATCCTAAACTACCCTTGCCCTTTAGATGAGAGTGTTCACTTCATTTAGTGAGTGTTAGCTTGTGTTAATGAAACTTCAAGGTAGATCATCTTTGTTATCGAAGATCGGAAGCAAGCTTGTACCTTTCTCTTCGTGGAGCCTTTCGAGAGTCTAGAACACGATGATCACAGTGAAGGGACATCAACACGGAGCTTAAGAAGTGAAGGACCGGATCTACAAAGGTTATAATCCCTCTCACTTAGTGTTAAAGTGTTTAACATGCTTGTTTTCGCATAAACTCTAGTTTAAAGATCCGGCTTTGGGTTGTCCGGCACGGCTAAATTTTTAATTGTGCATGGTTGATGCCTCGTAGACCCTTGTGTGTGTGCCTAGTAACCCTACAAAGTCCATGGTTCATATGCAAAATAATGAGCACATAGGTATTGGAGAGACATAATGCAATTATGTAAAGCCCAAGGGGCAAGATGCAAAAATGTAAGCCTATAAAAGACATGACATATGAAGAAATAACAACTTTGATCCTATATTTTTAATTCCTAAGGTTTTGAGCCTCCACACACACTCTCTCTCTTTTCAAGTTCCTCTTCTTCATCAAGAGCAAAAAGCTCTCTTTTTTCTTAATGAAAATAGTGTTAAACCCATAGATCCATTTAAAAAAACTTGAATCCTCAATCAAAACTAATAAAAAGAGAGCTTTCGGGTTCTCCTCCCACTTTCTCTTTAAGAGAAGTGTCACGCCCCGCTTCCCAAAAGAAGGAGAAGGATGACGTGGCACGGTCCGCAACCTAACTGTATTGAAGGTGGTCTATTCAATACAGTTACGTTAAGCGTATGAATATTTAACATGCAGGATGTGTATCAAAACAAAAATAATAAAAGCGAAAGGTATTTATTTCCATTAACCAAACTTTATTACATCCCAAAAGAAAGAGTAAAATAAACTAAGTAGTTTAATTACATCGAAAAGAAACAAAAACCCTAAACATATGGGCAACAACAAAAATTAAATCTAGCTAATCTTCCGTCGTCAAGTCTGCATAACCTTCATTAGTTGGCTCCACTCCTTGATCCTCGTCATAATTCTCATTCTCATCTGACGGACATTCCAAAAATAGAGGAAGAAAAGGAAAGTCCGTCAGCGAGTTATACTCGGGTAGGATTGCCTCATAAGGAAGTAAAGGTATAGAAACAGACATGTGTGTATAAATGTAATGAATATGATGTACATGAGTATAAAAGTATGAAGTTATATACAAATTAGATATGTTGATAGAGGTATATGTGAATATGAGTAGGTTGTGTGAGGTATATGTTTGGTAAAAGTTCAAGTCAAGTCAAACGGATATTCAGTCTAAGAGTTAGATTAGGTTAAACCAGGTGTGTATTGATGGAATTGACCGGTGAACATACTCGTATCCTTGAGGTATACCATGACTAGCTGGCGCTCATGCCTGGGATGGCAATCAATACGGTAGCATGAACATCCCCGAAAGGTGCCCCATGACTAGTATGGAGTTTTGTCTAGCGTGAATATCACTCAAGTTCACAGGTAATTCCACTCTTCATTCCATAATAAACAACAAGTCTAAACTGGTAAAATATCCACATCCAAGATACTGAATAACTCGTCTCTCATAAAGAAAGGTAGATAAGGTAACAGGTAGGTATAACACAGGATGTGAGTTTAGTGTTGAGTATCAATAGGTATTGTAAACGTTTTAGTTTGTTAAACAAGGGTTTGGATACTCGCGATTATTCCGTTGTGGCCATGGAACAACAACTGGGGAAGTGAAATGTACCGTTTCACTTCCCGGGATCATAATCGAGTAGTAGGGGAATCCGAGTTCCGAATCTCCTTGCCTAATCAAACTACCCATCCCCGTAGTTCAGTATAAAGGTCTTGACAAATTAGAGTTAGTGCGTATACCTCTAGGCATGGAATTTCCATATTCTATGTCATCCACATTTTGTATCATTCGCCCTCAAATAGGGTTAGTATTCACCCGAATATCGGGTTAGTATTCGCCCGAATATCGGGTTAATAGTCGTCCACACATTGGACTGTTCACCATGCCTGTAGCGATCCTCATATATAAGTATTCCATACCTAGCTCCGCGCATTCTAACCCTAACCGTATCATGTGTTGTATATGTTATAGACTTGTAATCAAGAAGTTGATCTCATTTAATATGGCCTTCCACAACCACTCATTTTATCTTGTTATCTTCTTAAGTTTGTAAGGTACTTCGTATTTTCTTATAGAACACTTAGTTAATAAAGGATAATAGTGTTTAATTATATTTATTGTTTATAAGAAAACCGTGATGTTTGGAATATTTATCATTTTGGAAACCCATAATATTTTACTGAGAGAATATCCTTTTAATAAAAGGTTATGGTATTTATTTTAAAATTATCTTTTAATAAAGTTTTAGATATCCTTTTGGAAAATATCATTTATAAGGGTTATGTTCTTTATTGAAAATAGCATTTTAGTAAAGGTCAAGGTATTTAAATGAAATTATCACTTTTTAGAATAGATTGGGGTTTTGTAAATAATAATTTTATGAAATTATAGTGTTTTAAGTTTGAGATAACGTTTTAGAAAATTCGTTTGTGTTGGCAACCGCTGCACATGGACGGCAGGATTTGTGTCCTTTTCAGGGGCGATTGCCTATCAACCACGAGGTATTCGCGTAAAACATTACCCTATTATTAGGGTAACTCATTACACTTTAGTTAACATTCTAAGAAGAATTAATATAAAAACATCCTTTCGAGTGGAAGGAGCTAAGTTGGAAAGAACCATATGCCGTTATTTAGATTTAGTATTATCCCCTTTCAAAGGGTAAAGGGATTTAACAAAATTATAGTAAATTGATGAAAAAGTGTAAGTAGAATATATATATGTCGTATCTAAAACATTTATTCAAAACATTTTATCTCATATGGATATTTTAAACAAATATAACATTTTAATAAAACGAGGGTATTTTATGGAAGTAACATATTTTGAGATCACAAAGGTAATGGGGGTAAGTGTGGGTATGTAAGGGGTGAATTGATATCCCGTGGATTATGACATTAAGAATATCATATTTCAGGTGGTATAGGAGTGCAATGTTTTTTTTCCGTACAGAGGGAATTAAAGACCGTATTAAAACATGGGTTAACATTATCATTAAGAGGTACCAAAATAGCATGCAAGAATATTTTTAATATCATTTTAATATGAGATTGGGGATTAGGAGTTGAAAGCAAGATCATTATGAGAAAGAAGGCGACAGAGGAGTGGAGAGAGGCGGATCCTACCTTTTGTTTGAGTCGGATGCCGATGGGTTGAAAGCGTAGGCTTATACTAAATCCTCAAAAGCTCCGCGCTTGGATTTTTCTTCAATACTTGGGTGGAACCACAGCGTCGGCGTCGTCGATACGAAGGCGTGGATATTTTTTTCAAAATTTTTAGAGTTCTGAGGTGTGAGAAATTAGTGTTTGAAGTGCCTATTTATAGGGGGGTTTTTCCAACCATAAAATCCAAGAAATCCGTTAAATTTCCCCAAAATCCGCACCGTCCAATGATTGCAGAATCATCAACTGATGATTGCCGCGCCGCCAGTGCTTCGTGGCCATTGGATCTGCATCCAACGACACGCGAGCTGCCGCCAAGCTGCCACGCGTAAGCGTGGATGGGGATCACGCGGTTTCGTGTGGTCCCCACCATGTGGGCGCCGCCGCGCATCTTTCGGCCGTTGGATCTTGTATCCAACGGTCCAAATCAAGGGGATTAATTTAATTTTTTTTATATAAAATTAATAAACTGTTTATTATTTAATATTTGAATTTGGTTTTAAAAAAAATTGTTAAAAGTAGTTTAAAATACGGGAAAAGTATGGAAAAATTTCAGAAAATATATTTTATCGTTATCTTTAGTATAAAAATAATTTTAGGCTAAAACAAAATAATATATCCATTTTTATGGTGTTATTATGATTATTTAAAAATCTAGTTTATCCTTTAAAATATTTTTAATTACGAATTAATTATTTTAATCGATAATAAAAATATGTAGATTATTTTAAGGCATTATAAAACATTTTAAGCCTATAAAAACAATAAATAGATTTTAGAAAATTCCTTTAATCATTTTCAATGCTTTGAAAATTATTAACATTACTTTAAAAATTATTTTTCTATCAACGAAACACGTAAATAATTATTTGATAGTAGAAATTTAAATAAAATATATTTTATTAGGTATTAGAAAACACGATCGTTACAAAAAGTAAAAAAGGGGAAAGAAGAAGGAGATCTCACCTATCAAAACTCCATTTGTAAAGGATCCAAGGTATAAGAAAGGGAAAAGGATCCCTTTTCTCTCGTTCAAGCTTCAATTCTTAGGTTCTAAAAATCAAAAGAGCTCTTCTAGACAAATTAGAGAGAAGGTTTAGGGTGGCCCCACCAAAGGGAAGGCGTTTAGGCTTATCACTTGGGAAACCCTCGGGGATGCGGATTTCGATCCATACTCCCCTCTTAAATGCGGATATCATCCCTGCTTCACCCACATACGCGAGAAAAATATAAGCTCCGTTCTATATTCCCCTCTTAAATGCGGATTTCATCCCTGCTTCACCTACATACGCGGGAAAAATATAGACTACGTTCTATATTTCTCCTAAATAAATGATTAAAAAGACAAAATCTAGCAGTTATGTAGCTGATTTTTTGTCGAAATCCGCACATTTAGTTTTGTTTATCAAACCAAACAAAATACATATAATAAATGAATAAAAGCCGGCGGGGGTGTTAGTGATATATGCCCTAGAGGCCATTATTGTATCATACTGATTGTATATTACATATTGGATGCTTGGGATATTTCACAGTTATAATAACAGTCTTACTCGATATGCTAGTATACTACCTGGTTTGATTCTATCTCAATATGTGCTTGTGTTTTTTTAGTATATCGCTTATACATATTGGTAGAGCCCTTAGGATTTTTGTTTGACTACCAACGTTGTGATGGCAGTCATACTCGTGGGGGCTGGGTAGTTTATAAGCACATCTTTATACAGGTCCCTAGTCATTGGATTATCGAGACGGGGCATCGATACTCCGGAGTAGACTAATGTATACGCTTCTCATCCCAGCAGGGGATATGGTCTGTCCCACAGCCATTAGTACGACGTACTGGAGAAGGTATGCAGGTGCTCACTGGGTTGTGAGTTACACTGGACAGTACTCGTCGGGAACTGCTGGTTGGTACTATACCTATCATTAGGTAGCAGTTCCCAGGTGGTATAAGTACAGCTTAGTCTGTTGACTTGCCATCGCTGCTTCGTCTCGAGTGTGTTCCCACTGCACTTAGATTACTACCCTACCATGCTCAAAGGAGTCGTGCAAACAGGTAGTAGTTGGGTGTGGTCCCGAAACACTTAGAGAAACTAGCGATCAAATAGGATTCGTCTCTCCCGGTATTGGGGGTTGATATCGCGCAGTGTTCGGAAAGCCATTACACAAAGTCCCTGGCCAGGGAAGTCGAGAAATACTAGTAAGGTACTCCAGTAGTTTCTCATGGTGTATTGGGCTCTCCTCCGACATGACTTATCACGTTGTTAGGGGTCTGACATTTACTATCCCCCTAGGCGGATATGCGAGTATCTCAGACGAACAGACCGGACTGTACGGAGATTGTCACCGATAGGCTCAGTAGGAGTCCGGGTGAGTTTGCTCATCGGTCTTCTTATCGACAGATATCTGAGTAGCCGTTACGTGCAGCTAGTACCGCTGCCGGCTTGTGGTTAAACCCACTGTCAGCGTACTGTCGAGTTTTTAGAGTCCCGCACAGAAGGTTTCCCTGCTTTAGGTAATTGATGTAGACGTCGTATGGTTTTACGACTGGGCTTCGATCACATCCGTGTACTTGTACACGGATGCTAATCGGGCGGACGATACCAGTAGGCTTTAGTTTAAGCCGGGTCCTAGTATTGTATTATTGGATTATTATCGTCTCGGTGTAGCCGTATTTTTCAGAATACGGATACGGGTATGTATATATGGTGAGAGGGGCATTCTTGTAATTTGTCATGGCATGCTTCTAGAAGGTGCCACCTCATTATTTGTATTATCCATTTTCCAAATGAATTAATGAGGTAGAAATGGAGGAGACTTTGATGGCATGGTGAAGCATGGCTATTATGCTTATTTTATTCATCTTGACTCACTATTGAGGCATGACACACATATTATATGGTCTTTTATTCCATGGTTCAATAGGTGAGAAGAGAAAATATATTAGCCATTCTACAAACTTTCCATTCTTGATGTTCACTTGATTTTTCTTGAGTTGCTCTTCTCTCTTGAGCTCTTTAGGTTTCCTCCATCTCCTCTTTCTCTAACTAAACTCTAACCTTCACATATGTTATGAGCCAAGGGTTTAGTGAGACAAACAATCCATTAGTATTCTCTACATCTTCTAGGCTAGTTGGTTTAGCAAACCATCTACTTTAGTTACCCCATTTAGAGGTTGAAACTTGGAGCACATTCTCTCGCGGTGGATCATCTTTGACAAGAGAAAGCCGATGAACAAACCCGATCCGATCACCGAGGAGCCTTGGAGACGAACACCAGAAGACCCAAAGGACTCGATCTTGGAGGTATAAACATTCTACAGAGTAGTTAAACTTCTAAATAGATTAGCTAGTTAAGGGTTTAGTAAAAATCCTGGAGTAATGGCCGGTGTTGCGTAGTCAAAATCATCGTTTTTGTAAATTTCGCCTCCCCGCGAACCGCGGGGTGCGCGACATCGACTTACAGGGGGCGCCCGACTTAGATGACTTCTCACCTATAGCGCCGTCGGGTACCCCGAAGAGGCACTCGGATTCGGGCCTCCCCCAAATAGGGGAGGCCAGCCTCTTGGGTATCTGATTCCCCCAAAAAGGTGTTAGATACAGGTGTCAAAGAGGCAATTGTTACAATTGTGCTTGAACCTATATGTACATAACATTCTTACTCGATATAATAATATTTTATCCGATTTGCTTTATTTTTCATGTGTATAGATTTTACTTGTTATTATTTATCGCTAATACATGTTGATAAAGCCCATATGATTTTTACTTGACTGCCGTGATTATGTTGCAATCATACTAGTAGGGCATGGGTAGTCCATAAGCACATCTTTAAAAGTTCATAGTCGTGTGAGTATCGAGACTGGACATCGGTACTCCAGAGTAGATCGGTGTATATGCTTTTTGATCCCGACCTGGACAATGGTTGGTTCCACAGTCATTGGTGTTTGACACCAAAGATTATATACACATGCTCATTGGAAAATGAGTACACTGAACGGACTTGCCGAGAACTCCTAAATGGTATTACACATATTGTCAGATAGTAGTTCTCTGGTGATAAAAGTATAGTTCCTACTCTACTTTGATTACTACCCAACGATGGCTTTAAAGAGCTATGTATACAAGTTTTAGTTGGGTACAGTTCTGAAGTGCATGGAGGAAGTGAGCGATCAAGATGAGATTCGTCTCTCCCAGTATAGGGTGTTGATGTCGTGCTGGGCATGATAGACTATAACCATAAAATCTCTGGTTAGGACGGTTGAGATACACTGATAAGGGGTTTCTGTTGTATCTCGGATGGTTATGAGTTTGACATTGACACGACTTATTGGGTTATTAGGGTCTGACAGTATCCACCCCCAGACCTGGTATGCGACACTCTCTGATGAAGAGACTGGACTGTACTGTAATTGTCACTAATAAGCTCTGTTGGGTACGGATGAGTTTGCTTGTCGATCTTTTTTTTAATATATTCCTGGGTAACCTTTACGTACAACTAGTGCCGCTGACATGCTTATGGGTTATGGATATGATCCAGTAATGCACACACACATTTATGCATATATAAAACATGTGCATGCATGCATACACTCAAGATTAGATCCGCAAGCAATATTTCCAGCATTGACCATGTAAACAGATAAGCTATAGAGGAGCACATCTGTATAAAGAAGTTACGAGAATTTAGTTCAGTAAATGAAAAAAATTCTCATAAGCTTTATTATCCATCATAGCATATTAAATTTCCATGCTATAAAAAAAACAGAAGAGAAAAAACAACAATGTTATTAAGTGTAAGTAAAGCTTCTATCCCCATGATCCAAATTTAGAGCTTATTGCAATCGGTAGGTTCAAATGATAACTTACTGTGCTTCAGATTATAGAGAACATGCATGTTTTGTGTCGCTACGTTCCCAGATATCGATTGACTACTTGATGATTGCATAGCCATTAAACAAAGCAGGTTGGTTCTATTATCATAAGCCATGTAATTATTCTGCTGCAAGTTCCAATCCACGCCTTTGAAATGAAAGATCAACTTAGGCATTACCTCCGTCCCGGTCGATTTTTTGAAGCAGAAATCAAAGTCTCCCAAATCTGTACCATTTACCGCAGGAAGATTCACCTGAGAGTTAAATGCTTTTCCAACTTCATTGTAAGCCACCTCATTCAACACAAGCAGGGTTGTTCCCGAGTCGATTATCGTCCCACCGCTCCCGTCTTTTTTCAATTCGAATGTTTTAGTTGGTATTGAAAGTCGTGTGTTTCCAACTGTTATCCCTTTTAGAGAAAGATAATAAAAGGTTTCGAAACTCGGATTCCGCAACAATGGCGTGGTCTGAATATTTTTGCCAATCAACTTGGCACGTGAACCAAATAGAAGAGGGCTTTTACTAGTTAAATCTTCATAGGAAGTGAAGCAATATGAGAAAGTCCGTATATGCAGCTGATGAATTAAAGACAAAGGACCACGGCCTAATCCAAGGATACCTGAAGAATTCAACAGCGAGCCCGAACTGAACAAGCCACACCTAAAAGCAATGTGATGACGTATGTGGGTGTCCCCAAAGGTGAAAACCTCTTTACCGAGAAATCCTTGTGTGATTGTTCCATCGCCATAACTATACCCATAAAAGCAATTAGGGGCACATACAAACTGTGTAGCGGCTTGGCATAATGTGCTGGAACAAGGGATGGTAGAGAGAGTAGATGAGCCCAGAGCATTGAAGAATGGATCGGGTTGCGGAATGCAGTTTGTACAGGTTACGCACTGAGTCCATATGAGATCGCTCCCGATATCAAGTATCGCCGTGAATGGATGAGGAGGTTTCCCTATAGAAAGCTCGACGAGGTACTCTAATTCACCTGGGCGAACAGTTAGATCGAGTGTGTGCTTTCTGCTTCTTTTAGCCGTGAGTCTCAAGAACTCGGCCCGATTAAGATTTTTCACGGCATCCGTTCAAGTCATCTCCAAGTGAAATTGATGGAGCTTCGGATCTCTTTCAGATGTTGTCCTCCGTTGATCCTGCGATGGTGAGCTTGGAAGGCTGTGATTTGGTTTTGGAGTTTTTGGAGTTGTTGGGTGTGGATCTCAATGGGTTGGTGTTGGACGCCGAGCTACCTGCAAAGAAGTCCCAGGATGGACGACCATCGTAGTACCCTCTGACAATCAAGTTAGAGCCGAGGAATAGGAGCAGAGTAGCGGCGCATTGAGATAATTCGAGTTATCTGAGTCGTCTGAGAGAGGAGTTTATATAGGGGTCATGCGGAGCGACCAGGTGCCAGATCACCGCCGTCCGTTATGCCCCAACGTTATCCTTTCCTTGAATGGCAGGATGCACTCATTAATGAGGGGATACGCTCATTAATGGGGGGGATGCGCTAGTGTAGGACGCAGATCGTGGGGAGGCGGATATCCCGTCCTGGTGATATATGCGGAGCCGTTGCGGGGCGCATGGGATCCACGCTCTTGGTTGATCGCGGGAGGCTGAGGAAGCTCGGCACATCAGGAGCTCGGAGATGAGATGGGAGGCCGAGGAAGCTAGGCACGTCAAAAGGCTCGGAGACGAGTCGGGATGCCAAGGGAGCTCGGCACGTCAGGAGCTCAGAGACGAGCAGGAAGGCCGAGGAAGCTCGGCATGTCAGATGGCTCGGAGACGAGCAAGGAGACTGAGAAAGCTCGGAGACGAGCTGTTGGTAGTATCCTGGGTAAAGGTGGAATGTATTTAGGGAGTCTCCCGAAAGGTCGGATACGTTCCCGAAGAAGGGGATCCGAAGAATGTCCCCGATGCAACTCATTTATTCCACCCCCGTAGGCTTGGGGACACGTCATCTGCCACGTATCGTAATATGAGAAGACACCACTTGTAAGCATCATCATTAGCCCCCCACTCTCGTTCTGACCTATCCAAGGGTCGAGTCGAGAGTAGTTTGCTTGGTCATTCTTTTGCTCAATTGGGCACCAAGGAATCGTAATGCGGATCATCCGGGAAACGGCATGATGTTTGGTGGTTACGTCGTTTCGATCTTTAGGCCCACGTGTCGCCTCGTCGTTCGTATGAATCTTCGCGTGTATCCCTTATGGCGTCAGCGGATCAATGAAGTGGTCGCGCTTTAAAGAGAGGCGCCATTCCATTCGGTCGCCAGTTGGGATACGGGCTATGTTTCGGACGTCGATTAGCAGGCACGATAGGCGGTCGCTGTCACCTGCAACCGAAGGGATGTCCCCAATGGCCGATCGCCACGTGGAGTTATGACGGCTGGCAAGCGCGACGCTTCGTTCTGACGGGAATCGATCTGGGTCGTTGGGTGCTCTCTTTGGGGTGTATAAATAGGAGGGGGATCCCCCTTGGACCAACACTTCCACCATAATTTACTTTCGTTGTCAAAGATTGCTCGGCGCTCCTTCCTTTTAGATCGGATCACCCACTTATTTTCCTCGGCGAGCCCATTCCCTTCAATCAGGTTAGATGTATTCATTTGAGGAGTCTGTAGAGATAGTTAGGGTTGAGTCGGACGATGAGGCTCCGATTGTTGAAGCCGAGTCCAACGGGTCTTCCTCCTCCTCGGCTTCAATAGCCGAGAGGGTTCTTTTGCCGCATTGTCTGTATCGGGCTTGCCCTAGAGCCAGGGCCGCCCGTGTCGCTCGTCGTCGGGTGGCGACAAGGTCCTCTAAGGTGCGCATCGGGAACGCCCGTGATACGCCCTCTGTTTTGAGAAATGTGGACGAGCTTATCGAGATTCGGGCTCGATTCCATATTCCCTCCAACTATTCGCTTCGCTTAGCTAGAGAGGATAAGCGGGAGGACCAGGTGCAGGGCAAGAAGATTGCCCTGTATTTGGAAGTATTCCGGGCCGGAATGCGTCTGCCCTTCTCAGCCGAGTTATATGGGATGCTTTTCTGCTTCCATCTTGCCTCGGGCTAGCTAGCGCCGAACTCGTGGAGAATCCTTCCCGGGTTTATGATCCGGTTGAAATTTGAAAATATCCCCTTCAGTTTGACCTTCCTCATTTCCTTTCTCTGTTATAAGAATCATCCTGGCACCAGCAAGGATAAGCCGAGCTGGGTGTATTTTTCCTTAAAAAAACGTACGGGCGGGATGGCCGGGTCGGGTGTGGTAGCCTTCCTCTCTTCCATCCATGAATGGAAGGAGAAGTTCATTTTCGTCGAGCTACCTGAGGGTGAGGATTGCCCCATGCCTACATAGTGGCACATGGTCAACTGCTTGAGAGCGAAACAGTCATCTTCACCTGAGACAAGGGTGGTGTCTTTGTGGGAGTCGATCCAGCGGACCGACATCTTGCTTTCTAAGCAGGCTCTGAGCTAGGCTGGGCTCAGCCCCGCATGCTTTCTGGGTAAGTTAGGGCAGTAGACGATCCATTTAGACTTTAATGGATTTTCTTTGCCCTTTTCTACGTCACTGGCTCTTTTTGTGTATTCCCCCCTTTTTGCAGAGCAAATGGACCAATCCAAGTTCTTAACTTCCATAGCCGTGAAGGCCTAGAAGAAGACCGGGGGAGGAAGCTCGTCCCGACCGGGTCCGAGCTCAGCCCCGAGGCCTGCCCCGCCGAGCAAGCCTTCAGCTGCGTCACCCCGAGTCTCCGAAGAGCGTCGCGGGAGGGGGGACAGAAGCATGCGCGGGATCTGGTGCCCCGGGCGAAGGAGGAGGAAGAGGAGGAGGCCAAGCTCACCGACGCCCCTTTTAAAAGGCATAAAATGACGGTTTCTCGGACGCCTTCTATGGGGATCCCAATGCAGGAAGGGGACTTCTTCTTCGAGGTGCCCTCGGGGCTTTCCGTCGCCGACAGCTTTCTCTTCGACATGGAGCAAGCATCTGGGGGCAAGATTCCCTGGGGGACCCTGAAGGCCCAGGTGGCCGCCATCGCTCAGGAGGCAGTTCAGGTCGGTATCCGTTTTCCTTTAAGAATCTTCTTAAGCATATTTTTTTAGTTTGAACGTTTCTAACTCCTTTTGCTGCTTTCCTTAGGTCCTCCACCACTGTGCCCTCATTGTAAATATGGAATCCGAGGAGATATCCCCGGCCATGAAGAAGGCAGGTGAATCGTCCTCATGGGAGGAGGATATGTGCCTTCGGCTGCAACAAGAGGAGGAGAAGATAGCCACCCTCGAAACCCGGGTGGTCGCCGAGGAACCAACGAACTCCAAGTATAAGGAATCTCATCGATTTCTTAGTGAATCCAACCGGGCTATCTAAACCAAGTTGGATGAGGTTAGTAACCTCTATAACGCTATGAAGAAGTCGAGGGACGTTAACAGGAAGGACGCCCGGATGGCGCTCGAGGTCGTGAAGCTTGTCGAGGTCCGGATGGTGAAGTCCGTGGAAAGGTATAAAGCGTCGGACCAGTTCTACGCCGACCTCGCCGAATCCTTGGCCATCGTTTGGCACCAGGATCTCAACGCCGTCAAGGCATTGATGCCGGAGTTCGTCGACGGCGAGCTCCGGGTCCAGTACCCTCTCTCCGAAGATGCGCTGCAGGTGGAAGCTGCTAGGGCGGCCGTCGGGGCTGAGGCTATCGGTGGAAGCGCCGACCCAGAGGTCATCGTTTTGGTCCCCGACGCTAGCGTTGAGCAGGGCAAGATCCTCCCCGGCTCGAGCTTTCCTGCCTATGGAATTTTTTTATTTTTTTCAAAGTTTTGTAAGCCTCCGGGCGTTTTTGCAAGGCTGGGGAGCCCAGAATACCTTGTATTTATTTTCGGATCATAAATAAAGTGCACCTTCTTCTTCATTGTCCAAATGTTTAGCTCACATACTTTTGTTTGTATCTTCATTCTGCAAATATTTTAAGCTCGTCAATAGCCTCATCCCGTGAGTGTTAGGTCGTGGGTTGGTGTCCGGTCTTTTTATGTGACGGTCGCACGTCGAGTGTAAGTCGAGTAACAGAAGGTCAGTGCCCTCCTGTTCCCCGAAGTCAAGGTGGCGATCGTTCATTTAGCATGAATCGAAAAATAGCTAAGTTAGAATAGGTCGGTGTTGACTGATTCTTCCTTGACGAGGGTGTTGGATCCATCTTTTCTTAGGGAAGGAACCTACTCCACACAGACGAGCCGAACAGGAGTATGTTCGGTGGCCTCTTGGTGAGGGCGTTAGATCCTTAGCATTGATGGGTAGGAAGCTATCCGTTAGGGATGGACCGGGCAGGAAGCTGCTCTGTGGCCTCGCGATGAGGGCTTTAGATCCTTAGCGTTGTTGGGTAGGAAGCTACCCGCTAGGGATGGACCGGGCAGGAAACTGCTCGGTGGCCTCGCAATGACGGCTTTTGGTCCTTAGCGTTGTTGGCTAGGAAACTACCCGCTAGGGACGGACCGGGAAGGAAGCTGCTCGGTGGCCTCGCAATGAGGGCTTCAGATCCTTAGCGTAGATGGATAGGAAACTACCCGCTAGGGATGGACCGGGCAGGGAAGCTGCTCGGTGGCCTCATTAAGAGGGTTTTAGATCCTTAGCATGGATGGGTAGGAAACTACCCGCTAGGGATGGACTGGGCAGAAAGTTGCTCGATGACTGATTTAATGATTTTCCGATTGTGTCGTATGTTTATAAAAACTAGATTTTAGAAATCACAATCAAAAATATTTTGACCGCAATCAATAACGGTGTCGGATGTAGCGCGTTAGTAAGTGCGGATCGTCCACAGGAAAAGTGTAATCCGTTCAATTTCCGAATTAGATGAGTTGAAAATTTAAGGCAAAGAAAAGAAAACAATTCATGATTTGTAATTGTAGATCAAAAGATAAGAAAAATCTAGATCTAGAAAAGACATTAAAAGCAAGAATTGAGATGTGTGATAATTTCCAACCAACAATCAAGATTAGAAGTATGGCTCGTAGGAGTACATCGGATCTTTAGATGTGATGAGATCTAAAGATTACTAATTCTTATCCATTAATGAATTGATACTAGATCGATACAATTTCATCGAGGTTTAAGGATCTTTGCGAGAAAATTAGGGATTCCGCAACTAATCCTTTGTCCTTTCGATGGATCGCATTCAAATTCTAGCTTCTAGTTAATCAAATGTTTAATAGTTGTTTCCTAGTTTCGAGTGAACACGATCAAGAAAGCATCGTCTCGAAACTAGGTCATTAAACATTTGATTCACTAGAATTTCCAAACATTATAGGATTTAAGAATTGTAGAAATATCTAAATCATCATCATCTAAAGATCATCACAACTCCTACACGAACGGAGATTACTCAAACATCATGATCACAAACACAATCACAAATTGAATTCTAATCATTATGCTTGAATTAAAAGATAAGCAAGAGTATAGAAAATTCACCTTTATTTATCAACAAATTTCGTTACAACTCTCTTGAATTTACAAAAGGAAGGAACTAGATCGTCGATTTCGGCTTCGCTCGGCTCCTTGAGTCGCGGATCGGCGTGGATCTCTTGCTCCGTTGGAATCCAGCGTCGCTTGCTAAAGGTTGAAGGCTCTCTTGCTCAAATTGATCTCGGGATCTTGATCTTGATTTTGAATTGGGGATGGGGATTGAATTTGGCACAAGTTTTTGTCACTAAACTTGTGGGTTGAAGATGGTGATGATTCTTGAACAATTTCAAACCTTAATCTAAGCTCCTTTTTATAGACCTCTTGATTTAGAATTGAAATTTGAATTCCCTCCAAAAAGTTAGTTAACCAAAAGATTTAAATCTCCCTCCAAAAAGTTAGTTAAGCCTAAATTTGAATTTCCCTCCAAGAGTTTGTTGAGCCGAGCCTTCTAGAAATGCCACGTGGAGCTTCTGGGGTCATCTGGAAGCTTTGGCCGTTAGAGGTGACACGTGTAAAAAATCTGAAGCCATGATCTCATCAAAGCGCCGCAGTTCCGCGGCGCAAGCCAGCTCCCGCCGCGGAACCGCGGCGGTTTGGAAGCCGTAGGGCTTGGGTCTTCTTCTGTGGTATTGGGCTGATAATTGGGCCTTGTTTTGATCATTTGAATTTTGTTTGGCCTTCTGCATTGCTACCAGATCTTTAGCCTTTGAGTTGGCGAATTTTTTATCAGATCTTTTCCCAATTTTGGGCTTTTTTTTCTTCTGGAATTTCCTGCATTAGACCCCAGACAAAAGTTGCGCTATACAAGGATGATGCGATGCCATGAAACACAGTTAATTTCCCTCAAAGTGCCGGTTTAAAAGTCTAACACATGCAATTTGGTATTTCAGAGATGATTTGGTAATATGTGCAATTATGAATACCGAACACTTCTATATGAGTTCAAATGGTAGGGAAATTACCGTGTTAAAAGTGCAGTATTTTCGACTGATCAAATTCCCCCAAACTTATTTTCGATCGTCTCGATCGAACTGTTTTATTAAAAAGAGAAGGAGAAAATAAAGAAAGAGAAAAGCACACTTTCGTAGGCAACACGATTGCACTGAGCACGTGCAACAAGCCTTTAAACCCCTAGGTGTCCCTAGTAGGAGAAGTGTTGTCTCCTGAGGGTTTTCAGCGGATTACACCCACAAAATCCAATAATAAAAGAAAGATCATGAATATTACATTTAAAGACAAGAATTGTAAAAGAAAAGCCTTGAAAATTAGGGTTTCCAACTAAGCTGGCTTTTCGGTTGTCATGAGCCCTATCTTAATGGTCATGAAAAGATGTTAGAAATCACGTCCTCCCTCAATAAAACATCGTCTTATTCTTCATTCCTATCTTTGTTCCAAACATCGATCATATCACCCTGCGTGTGTGTAAAGGACATCTCTTCACCCGGAGAATTCAATTCAAGCTATCATACTCTTGCCCATCAGCCTCAGTACTTTTTAATTAATGAATATCTAGATGTGCTTACACACTTTCATGCGACCGTTAATACTTCTTGAGGTATTAACCGACCGATTACTCATGTGCTTGCTTATTTGGTGTATTTTCCTCGTCTTGCACCACCTTAGGCATAGCAGTGACTCCCAGACCAGTTGGCCTTAGGGCACTAGGTGAAGAGGCACCCTCGCTATATATTTTTTATTGCCCTCGGTGATAACAAAAACCAGTGTCCATTTTTGTCACCACTTTATATTTTCTTCAATTTTTTTTTTATTTCCTTCATACATCGGCTTTAAGACAAGAGCATTTCAAGGTATCCTCTACTATCCCGGGCTTTAAGACGTGTGTAAGTGTGAATAGCAGGGTATCAACGTTCAAAATGTTTGGCTTTCCAGAATAGAAACTATTTTTCAGACTTATTTTTATTCTCAGATTAGTGACTTCCTCCATCTTACTAACCCTTGGGACAACGGCTCATAACTACTTATTACTAGTTCGTATAAGAAAACTTCTAATTTTCTCAGTTTTCTTAAATTTTTCTAATCTCATGGATGTAATTGTTCACTATCTAATCTTTTAAATATTAAATATTTTTATATTTTGAAAATTTTAACTTTTTATGAGTTTTGAAAATTTTGAATTTTTTATGGATTTTGAAAACTTTTAAATTTTTATAGGTTTTCAAAGAAATGGGTTTTGAAAAGCTATTTACAAAAATTGATGAACCAAAAGAAAAATATTTACACAAAATTTTTATGGGTTTTGAAATTTTTTTAAATTTTTATGGTTTTAAAGAAATGTTTTGTGCTTATGCAAATGATATGCACATGATGCAAAACTAAGCACAAACCTCCCCCAAACTTGTTTTCAACAGTGTCCTCACTGTTGCCATCCGCTATATCTACAAAACCTGTAAGCCTGGGAGGAATTTATTAGTAGGGGCAAAATATATAAGTGAAGATCCTCCCCCAAACTTATTTTTGACTCGCAATTTTTTGTAAAAATTTTCTTTTCAAGAGCCAGAAAAATTATTGTCCCCCCCCCCAAACTTGAGTTATGCAATGTTAAACTTTGAAAATCACATGAGGGGGTCAAGAACTATTGGTCGATGCCAAGCTTTGCAAAGACCGACAATCAACACCAACCATTCGAAGATTTTATCAATGCAGTGCTCGGGTTGGTGGAAGAAAAAGTGGGGAAAGGGTAAGGGGTGGAAGAGAGTGTGTGTGCGCCTCATTTTGGAGAGACGAAGCAGTGAATGTGATGGATAACTCCCATTCTTTTTACAGTTCAGAGGAGGGGGTGGAGGTTCAATTTCAGTGATTGGGACATGATTCATCTCAACACCCGTGTTATTCAGAAATGCGAGTTCATCAGCGAAGATCTCCTCAAAAGTTTCATCAATACCCCGAAGAATAATGTCATCACAAAGTGCGGGATAATCTTCAGACTCTAAAAGCAATTCATAATCAGTATTAGTTGTTGACCCGGACATCTCGGTGGAAGAGTCCGTATGTGTATGATACATAGTTGGGTCAAACAACAACATATGAAAAGAGTCAAGATCGGTATCAGGAGGATCATCAAATTCGCTGCTGTCGACATCCATTAAGTCGACAGAACAGACATGAGCAGTAGGTTCGGAGGGTACACTTCCAATCTTGTAAATGTTCAGCTCTATTGACCTATTCCCAAAGGATAAGGTCATAGAGCCATTACGACAGTTGATTATTGTATTGGAAGTGGCCAAAAAGGGACGACCTAAAATCACCAGAATTTGATTCCGGGGGTTCGCTACAGGCTGTGTATCAAGTACAATAAAATCCACAGGGAATACAAATTCCCCGATTTTTATTAACACATCCTCCAGTTCATCCCTAGGTTTGGTGATTGATCGGTCAGCCATCTGGAGAGTGCAATGGGCTGGTTTCAACTCTCCGATCCCTAGTTGCTCATAGACTGAGAAAGGAAGCAGGAGGGTCCGGCTGTAACATCATCCCTACCATATCTTGGAAGAGGAACGCCATCTGTTTTATGTTAGCCGCTTGCTCTGCAGCTTCTTTGTCCCTCTTTTCGAGGACTCTGCGTAAAAAGTCAGCGTCGGTTTCTTGTTCTTGACGCTCATCCGAAGACGTTTCAGAGCTTTCTTTTGGCTCAGTGAGTGCAGCCATTGTAGTCATCATTTCCTGAAGCTTTTGTTGTTGCTCCTGGGCTTTCGTCACGGATCGGGTGAGCGGTCGGTGGCCCATAGAAGTGCGGCTTTCCTCCTTTCCAGAAGCCATATAAACAGTGTGCACCACCATGCCCCCAGACTTGGGGCGTTTGTGTTCGGTGTCTTTGCGATTTGCCGAAGACACAGGGGCTTCTTGCGGCCTCCTTTTTTGAGTGATTGGAGTTAAGGGAGCCGTTGTAGTGGGCACCCAAGTAGCTTTTGCTTTTTGTGCTTTGACAGAGTAATCCTTCCCCTGCCGAACCTTCATCTTTTTCTGTCGTCGGAGGCAGTCTTGATCGATCACCGACTCTTGAACTTGTCGCCAGACTTTGTAAATTTTAGAGGACAGCCGTTGAAGGGGCTGCTCTAGCTTCTTCTCTGGAATATTCTTCACAGATGAATGAGTTCGCTTTAGCACCGCAGTAGGAGAGTTTCTGCGCACCGAGTTCAGCAACTCAAAGCTGTTCTTGGTTGGAACAGCAGTATCGATCTCCACCATTAGAGTTGGAGGAGTAAGTCCAGAGGGGGAGTTGCCCCCAGCCTTCTTCACTCGGCGCCAGTAGCGACGTCGGGCATGTCGTGCTGATGGAGTTGTTTCAGCTATAGGGGTGACCTCCTCATGCCCCCTGTGTTGGTCAGAATATACCGGTACCAGCTTTTTAAAGATCGACGTCCGTTGAGCGGGGACGGCCAACTTGTCAGAAGCGGACTTCTGAACATGGGAAGCAACCTTGGTGATTTTGCCAGGAACGGGAGTTGGGATGGCTATCCGTTTCGGGATAACGCCTTCTGGTATGGCAGGCTTCTTCATGGGCCCGATGGAGCTCTGGCCTAATCCATTAAAACCTGAAGCAGTGGAGTTGGATGACTCGTTGAGAGGGGTCGCGGCAGTGGCAAGTCGGTCGAAGACCAACTTCTTTGGAGCTTCTTGCGATGTTATTGGGGCATTGAAGCTTATCAATGGGAGCATAGTCCCGAAGAACAATCCAGCAGTGGCCTGAGTTACTTGCTCCACTGGCATCTTGAAAAGGGAGGCCGCTTGGGGCCCATAAGTCACTCCTCCGGACGGGATGGAGCGAGAGATGCAGTTGCAGGTAGTGCAGTCTGAAGCCATTGATCTTCTGTTTCCTGCACGAAGCAAGATACCAAATCTTAGTACCTCGAATCCACAGGCAACCACAGCAAATCGCGATTCGTTCGCGAACACGACACACGAAGTGTGGAGTGGAAAGAGGAAAAGGTCCCACCGGGCGTGCCAGAATCTGTTCCCCTCCGAACGGCGGCCTGCGACGTTAGGACGTCACGTGCCTGAGGTTCGGGGCAGATGCTATTTGGTTTTTATCCGTCCACCTCTTCGAAGATGCCAAGTTGATTTATGGCACCGTGTATCGAAGGTTTAGACGGATGCGGCCGATGTAGCAGACTTTGTCAGATTCTCCCTCGCTTGAGGGGTTTTTGATTGTGGGGACGCTCTTCCCTGCAGGCGCAAGCCCCTGCAGTTAATTACGCTACCGCTTTGCGGTAACAACTTTCTCCTTCTCCAGAATTTCACTTCGTGTCGTGTGTGTTTGTTTTGTTTGTGGCTGCCCGTGGATTGTATACGGAGACTGAGTAATGCCGTCGCCCGTAGGGCGTGGATTAGTCCAAATCCGTATTTACTTAGATTTGGGTTTGGTGTTTTTAGTTTAAGGATGCATTAGTCGCGTTGCGACTAAGATCAACTTAAACATTCGTCAAGGATACGTTAGTCTTGCTTTGGACTAAGATCAACCTGACGTGGTGATTCATTTAATTTATGGCCATCGGGACTCATCACCTCTCTAACATCGTTGAAGGATTACAACGATAGGTGTCAGAGGAGCTCAGAGATGTACCCTTGAACCAAAGCTGATTGAGGGTTTTATAGTCCATTTAAGTGCTTAAGGATACGTTAGCCGTATTTGGGGCTAAGATCAACTTAAACGGGATCGTTTAGATCCGGCAAAAGAGCAATTGGCTCTATTGTTCCAGTTTAGGGACGTAGTGGTCCCTTATTAGTTTAGGGACGTCTCGGTCCGATACCAGTTTAAGGACGTAGTGGTCCATTATTAGTTTAGGGACGTTTCGGTCCGATGCCAGTTTAGGGACGTAGTGGTCCATTATTAGTTTAAGGACATTTCGGTCCATCGCCAGTTTAGGGACGTGGTGGTCCGTCATTAGTTTAGGGACATTTCGGTCCGATGCCAGTTTAGGGACGTAGTGGTCCATCATTAGTTTAAGGACGTCTCGGTCCGATATTAGTTTAAGGACATCTCGGTCCGATATTAGTTTAAGGACGTCTCGGTCCAACATTAGTTTAAGGACGTCTCGGTCCAATATTAGTTTAAGGACGTTTCGGTCCGATATTAGTTTAAGGACGTTTCGGTCCGATATTAGTTTAAGGACGTCTCGGTCCGATATTAGTTTAAGGACGTCTCGGTCCACGAGTTTAAGGACCCCGCAGTCCATATCGATGTGTGGTCGTTGGGACCCGTCACCTCTTTGACGTCGTTGAGGAATTACAACGACGGATGTCAAAGGAGTTCGGAGATGTACCCTCGAACCGGATGTAGATTGATTTAGGAGAGCCATTTTGCTCAGTCAATTTAATTTAAGGACTTATGGCCAAAATTGGGCTAAGTCCAGTTGAAATGTTCAACATTTTATTTGCTTTTGCATTGCATTTCTTTTTTCTTTTTTTTTTTTTATTTGGGCCTTGCCCAGAAAGGATGCAGAGTATCAATTTGTTTTGGGCTCTACCCTTTTAGGAATGATGCAAGGTATCAATTTTATTTGGGCTCTGCCCTTATATAAAGGATGCAAAGCATCAATTTATTTGGGCTCTGCCCATTTATTGCCTTGCAATTTATTTTGGCCTGTCAGGTCATTTTGATTTGGGCCTGGCCCTTCAAATAGTGCAAAGCACCAAGAATCTTTTGGATTCAAGAAAATGAGTGCAGAGCACTTTTTAATGATCTAAATTTAGATCAAAGAAGAGAAAAGAAAATCTTTTCTTTCTTTCTGTCTCAGAGAACCAGAGGTTCATAGCAAGTGCAAGGCACTATTTTTATTTATTTATTTATCTGAGAACCAGAGGTTCATAGCAAGTGCATGGCACTATTTTTATTTATTTATTTATCTGAGAACCAGAGGTTCATAGCAAGTGCAAGGCACTATCTGTTGTGCGCACGTGCGTTGCACGTGGTGCCGCATGGCGGGCATACGTGCGTTGCACGTGGCGCACATGCGCATTATGAGGAGAAGCAAAGCTTCTATATATGGAGAACAAGCTCCTTTTAATATTATTAAATATTCTCATGTGGTGCGCACGTGCGTTGCACGTAGTGCCGCATGGCAGGCACACGTGCGTTGCACGTAGCGCACATGGCGCTTGCGCATATGCGCATTATGGAGGAGCATGCTCCTATCTTGGAGAACTAAGCTCCTTTGAGTATTGAATCCTTTGAGGATTTTTACTCTACCCTTTCTAAGAGGTATCCCCTCTTATTTATATGGGAGTGGTAGAGAAGCCAGCTCTCCTTTTCCCGATGTGGGACTAAAAAATGCATTCCCCATGTAGTAGAGCATTACTTTAGATTACACGTGTATAACACATTTGCTCATAACTTTTGATCCCGGATGAATTATGAGGCCCATAATATATCAAATCGAAGGTCTTTTCGAGATGCTTTCAATATCATCAGAATTTAGCTGTTTTTCGTTCCGGAGTTTGTCAAAATACAGCTCGGAAAATACTGGTTCGCATCTTCTTCCTTAAATCACATGTGCATAGACATTTGCTCATAACTTTTGATCCCGGATGAATTATGAGGCCCATAATATATCAAATCGAAGGTTTTATCGAGACGCTTTCGATACAAATAGAATTTATCCATTTCTCATTCGGGAGTTTGTCAAAAAACAGCCCAGAAGATGCTGGTTCGTATTTCCTTAAGCGTATCGCTGCCATTTGATACCTTGGACTCTTTTGCGCAGAAATTTTTGGTGGGAACAAATGCCCCCACTACTTTGCCCACGTAAGTATGTACGTGGGTGAAGTAGTGCAGAGTTATGCAGAGTTATGCATGGCGTATGGCCAGTTTTGGGTTGATGTATCACTTTCAGAATCTTGATCTGAGAAGATAACGAGCGGACACAACCGTCGTCATTTATCTTTGACTCAAATCTCAACTCTTAAGGGATATAGTTCCAACCCTTAACTCCATGAGCCGCATCCTTCTATTTCTTTTTTTGTCTCACTCTGGCGTGGAGTAGTTCATACGCTTATGAGTAAGTTCTCCATTTCAGTGGCATGTAGCTTTGGCAAGTGTGGCCCATAGATGGTCGGCCCATCTTGACTTCTTTGCAGGGCAGTGATGGCTTAGGAGACAGGGGTAGGATCTGCCACCTAAGGCTTTTCAACTTTACGAGCCGTGAGGGTCTCATAAAGACTTTTCTCCCTACGAGTCGTGAGGATCTCGTAGGTGTATTTTCTCCTTGGGAATCGTGAGGATTCCTAAGTGTGTTTTCTCTTATAAGTCGTAAGGATCCTATAAGAGAGTTTTCCCTCTTACGAGTCGAGAGGACCCGTAAGCGGTTGTTTCCCTCCTTATCGAGATTCGACTTTGGAGAGTGTGACCCGTGGATAGTATGCAAGAGACCGTTTTGGGCCGACTTGCAGGGTCCCAGTGCTTAGGAAACAGGTTTTTTAATCCCTACTGCCTAAGGCTTTATCTCACGAGTCGAGACGCATCGAGAAAATCTCGCAAAGACATCAATTTCCTCACGAGTCGAAACGGATCGAGCAGATCTCGCAAGAACATCTTAACGTCGCATTTAACCTCTGCTCTTTACGACAGAAGCCCGTTAAGGTTGGTGGTACTTTGGGTTTTGGCCATCGTACCGTCGCATAAGCTGATATAGTCCTCGATAGGCAATCGTGCTGTTCGAGTAGCCCCGCGACTGCCGTGTCTCTGATCCCTTCGGGGGCTGGACAAGACGTCTTCAAGCAATCCTCCTTGGCAGTTTGACCGTCAGAAGAGCAAGCGCTAGGAATTTGCCATGCCGCTTTTTACTTGAGGTTAGGCTCATTTTGGAGAGCCCCGATGAGTCATAACCACTCCGCGCTGGTGTGGGGATGATCTCCGATAGTCTTTCGGGCTTTATATGAGTTGCCGTTAAGACCCTGAAGTTAGGAATTTGGCCTTTGCTTCGTTTGCTAGCATTGCGTCTGCTGTATCGAGACGAATGTTGCGGTGGGAACTAGGGATTTTGCCGTGGCTCCGTTTGTTTGATGATGTTACGTCTGCTGTGTCGAGACGAACGTTGGGGTGACATCTCGTCTGCTGTATCGAGACGGACGTCGAAGTGGTGACCACTCCACACTGGTGCGAGATGATCTCCGATTGTCTTTCCGGCTTTATATGACTTGCCGTTAAGACCCTGAAGCTAGGAATTTAGCCTTCGCTTCGTTTGCTGGCATTGCGTCCTCTGTATCGAGACGAATGTCGTGGTTGTCTCTAGGTTACTGGTGAACCGCCGAGGTTTGGAACTAGGGATTTTGCCGTGGCTCCGTTTGTTTGATGACGTTACGTCTGCTGTGTCGAGACGAACGTTGGGGTGACATCTCGTCTGCTGTATCGAGACGGACGTCGAAGTGGTGACCACTCCACACTGGTGCGAGATGATCTCCGATTGTCTTTCCGGTTTTATATGACTTGCCGTTAAGACCCTGAAGCTAGGAATTTAGCCTTCGCTTCGTTTGCTGGCATTGCGTCCTCTGTATCGAGACGAATGTCACGGTGGGAACTAGGGATTTTGCCGTGGCTCCGTTTGTTTGATGACGTTACGTCTGCTGTGTCGAGACGAACGTTGGGGTGACATCTCGTCTGCTGTATCGAGACGGACGTCGAAGTTGTGACCACTCCACACTGGTGCGAGATGATCTCCGATTGTCTTTCCGGTTTTATATGACTTGCCGTTAAGACCCTGAAGCTAGGGATTTAGCCTTCGCTTCGTTTGCTTTGGTGTGTCTGAATCCCTGCTGGAGGAAGAACGCTGAGGTTGACATTTCGTCTACTGTATCGAGACGAACGTCATGGAGGTGACCACTTCATGTGAGATGGTCTCCGATTGTCTTTCCGGTTTTATGTGAGTTACCGTTAAGACGTCGAAGTTAGGAATGTGGCCTTCGCTTCGTTTGCTTTGGTGTGTCCAAATCCTGTTGGAGGAAGAACGCCGGGGTTGATATATCGTCTACTGTATCGAGACGAACGTCAAGGAGGTGACCACTTTCTGTGAGATGGTCTCCGATTGTCTTTCCAGTTTTATGTGAGTTACCGTAAAGACGTTGAAGCTAGGAATGTGGCCTTCGCTTCGTTTGCTTACACTGCGTCTGGTATATTGAGACGAATGCTGAGGTGGAGCTGGGATTTTGCCATCACTCCGCTTTGTTTCGACCATGGGGTCTTTTGTTAACTTTGCATGTACACCCCGCTGGGCTGCGAAGGAACGCCGTTGTTGACATTGCGTCTGTTGTAACGAGACGAATGCTAAGGTGGAGTTGGGATTTTGCCGTTACTCCGCTTTGTTTTGACCGTGAGGTCTTTTGTTGACGTTGCATCTGCCTCCAGCTGGACTGCGGAGGAACGCTGTTGTTGACATTGCGTCTACTGTATCGAGACGAATGCTGAGGTGAAGCTGGGATTCTGCCATCGCTCTGCTTGATGGTGTAACATCTGTGTCCTGTTGGAATGAGGAGACACACCGTTGTTGGTCTCCAGGCTTTAGACGTGGCCATTGAGATTTGGAACTAGGGACTTTGTCATGGTTCCGTTTGTTGCGATTCTGAGGTCAGTTGTTGACGCCATGTCTGCATCTAGTTGAAGTGAGGAGAAACGCCGTTGGTGATCTTTAAGTTGTCGATATTGACGTCGAGACCCTGAAGTTAGGGACCTTCCTTTGCTTCATTTGTTGACATCGTGTCTGTAATATTGCGACAAATGTTGAGATGGTCTCTAGGTTATCTATGAACCGTCGAGATTTGGCTTCGCTTTCTGGTGGAGCCTGTTGGGAAGGTATTGTTCCCTTTTTATCTGTGCCCCTGGATTATATACAGGGATCGATGTGATTTCACCTGTAGGGCAAAAGTTTCATTCTTTCATTTTTTTTAATTCTTTCCGCGATGCTCTATCATTTCAGCTTTTATATCGCGAAGGTCGCGATTGCCCAATCATTTCGGCTATTTTTCGCGGTGCCCAATCATTTCGGCTGTTTATTTTATTTTTACTCGCTACTTTTTATTGCGAGTTGCTCAATAATTTCGGCTGTTTATTTTATTTTTACTCGCTGTTTTTTATTGCGAGTTGCCCAATCATTTCGGATATTTCATATGCATTTTTTTTTTGGCTCGCTGATTTTTTTCTTTCTCGCGAGTAGGGGATTTGGGATCCGATACCAATCTTGGCATCAGCATCGCTGCGACTGGAATATTGCCAGGAGCGAATCATCATTTGCCATGAAAGGACTTGGAATTTGATACCGGTTTAGGCATCAGCATCGCTACAACTGGGATATTGCCAGGAGCGAATCATCATCTGCCTCCGTCGATGTTGAACAAAGGTGGCTTAGCGAACAGGGTTAAGATCCCGTCGACTGAGGCTTTTGACTTCATGAACCGTAAGGGTCTCACAAAGGTATTTCTCCCTACAAGTCGTGAGGATCTTGTAGGTGTGTTTTCTCCTTGGGAATCGTGAGGATTCCTAAGTGCATGTTCTCTTGTAAGTCGTAAGGATCTTACAAAAGGGTTTTCTCCTTATAAGTCGAGAGAACTTACAAGTGTTGTTTGCTGTACAAGCATATCCCTAGTCACGGATGGGACTTTGTTAGGGAAATATTTATTCATGCCCGTGGATTGTATACAAGGGTCAATATTGGACTACTTGTAGGGCAATGTCGAAAGTTGTGGGGGTTGCTTAAGCACAGGTTTAGGCCTCTGTAACTTAAGACTTTCAAATCTTACGGGCCGTGGGGGTCCCATAAGAGAGTTCTCCTTACGAGTCGTGAGGATCTCGCAAGTGTATTTTCTCCTTAGGAATCGTGGGGATCCCCAAGTGTGTTGCTCCTTTGTGAGTCGTAAGGATCTCACGCAGGTGGTTTCTCCTTACAGGGTCGAGAGGATTCTATAAGTGTTCCTTTAACGAGGTTGCGCCCTTTCGGGTTTTCACAAACACTCGCCGGTAGCCCTGCTGTTTTTACTCACGGAGCCCTTTCGGGTTTTCATCCGTGCCCTTTTTGCTTATGGACATACCTTTATTTTTTCTTCTTTTTTTTTACGAGGTCGCGCCCTTTCGGGTTTTCACGAACACTCGCCGGTAGCCCTGCTGTTTTTACTCACGGAGCCCTTTCGGGTTTTCATCCGTGCCTATTTTGCTTGTGGACGTACCGTTTTTTTTATCTTTTATTTTATTCTTTTTTTTTTAACGAGGTCGTGCCCTTTCGGGTTTTCACGAACACTCGTCGGTAGCCCTGCTGTTTTTACTCACGGAGCCCTTTCGGGTTTTCATCCGTGCCCATTTTGCTTGTGGACGTACCCTTTTTTTTTTTTTTATTAACACGTCAGCCTGAAGATGCTGCGGGTTGGGAGTAGTTTAACGACGTTTCGGTCATTTGCAAGTTTTAGGACATTGCGGTCCGTCGTTAGTTTAAGGACATCTCGGTCCGTTGTTAGTTTAAGGACGTTTCGGTCCGTTATCCAGTTTTAGGACGTAGTGGTCCGTTAGGCTTTCTCTATGAATGAGCATGATGCCCCCGGCGTGTCCATATTTTTCGGAGCATGCGGTTGTGGCGGGTTCACCTTCCAAATTTCGGACAACGCGAACTTGCCCTATTGGTATTGGTCTTCAACCCAGTTCTTGAAGACGTAGCAATCCTCGATCAGATGACCTACCGTTTGGTGGTAAGGGCAATAATTAGGATTATTAATATCGCCTGGCCGCAATGGACGTTTTGGATTCGGCAGATTGATGAGTCTGTCGCACACTGCCAGCTCGAACAGTCCCCTTGTTTTATCTTGCGGAAACGAGTAAGGACGTTTCAACTTTTCCTGGAGGGATTGCCGCTTGTTGCTTTGGCAAGCAACCGGTCTAGGGTCACCTGATTGTTGGTGAGTGCTGGCGACGAGGGCCGTTTTTCTTTTTCCTTTATCCTTTTTGTTCGATCCTTTGTTTACGGGGCCGAGATTTTTTCCGAGTAGCATGCGATTGCACGGCTGAACGTTCTCGCAGATTCTCAATTCCTTTATTTTTGAAATAGATTCCCCGATGGAAGAGTTGGGGGTAGCTTCTTCGTCAGAGTCGCTTCCAAAGGTGATAATTTGTGATCCCTTGAAGTCGGCTATATGACAGTCGGCGGTGGCTCTTTTGCGCTCATATATCGCATTTTTCCGATGTCCACAAACTTCACACTTTGTCCTGTCGAAGTGTTGCTTTTGAGCGACATACCCTTGCCACCAACAGTTAAAGGACTCGCAGTCTTCGGTAGGATGTATGATCTTCTGATGATATAAACAGAAGTTAGGGTGCATCTCTACCTCAGAGAAAGGATTTTCTTCGGAGGGCGGTAGCTTCATTCCTACTGACAGAGCTTTGGCGAACCTTTTCCTCGTCTTGAATTTGTTTTTACCCGCAGTGTATGGCTTTTGATTTGACGGGAATGCCTTGGCTCTTTCCAGTATGGCCATTTCATGCTCTTGATTGGCTTTTGCTTTCAGACGAATTTCATTTAGGAAGGCATCGATCAACTTGTCTGACGGCCGTGAAATTTCTGTTTCAGGGTCCGCCGTTGATTTCTCAGCGCAAGGATCCTCCTCCTCATCCGTCAGTGAATGAGAAATCACATGACAAGTCGCTACGTAGTCTTCGGATTCATCCGATAAGTTTTCTCCATTGTTTTCATCCTCGACGAAAGAACAAGTTGCCCCCGGCGTGTCCGTCTTCTTTGGAGAGTGCGGCTGTGGGGGGTTTACCTTCCAGCTTTCAGACAGCGTGAACTTGCCTTGCAGGTATTGATCCTCAATCCATCCCTTAAAGACGAAACAATCCTCAATCGGGTGACTTACCGTTTGGTGGTAAGGGCAATAATTGAGATTATTAAGATCGCCTGGCTGCGACAGACGCTTTGGACTTGGCAGATTGATGAGTCTGTTACGCACTGCCAGCTCAAACAGTCTTCTCGTTTTATTCTGAGGAAATGAGTAAGGACGTCCTAGCCTCTCTTCGAGGGATGGGCATGGACGCACGTTGTTTTGGCGAGCGACCGGCTTTGAGTTGCTCGGCTGTTGCTGAGCGTTGGCGACGATGATCACTTTTCCTTTCTCATTTCGGGGATCGGGTCTTGGAGGAGACGGTCTATGGCCCATCTGGTCCATTTGGGCTAATTTGTCGATCAAGGCCTGGAAGGTGGTCGGCCTGAAGAACATCATGAATTGCGAGATGGTCGCCTGCGGATCGAGAGTGCCCACAAACATGCCTACCGCAGGAGCCTCTTCTATGCGTTGTTCGCATTTCGACCATAGGTTCCGCCATCGTGTTGCGTATTGGACACATGTTTCGCCTGACCTTATCCTGGCATTTATCAGTGCTGTAATCGGGGTGCGTTCACTAGCACTTGCGAATCTTTGTGTAAACAGCAGTTCCATCTCTGCAAATGTTTTGACAGAGTCGTTAGGTAGCTCCGAATACCATTCAAAGGCTGTTTCTGCTAAGCTGCCGACGAATTGACGTAGCAACAATTTGTCATCGCCTCCAGTATTGCCGCATAAGGCCCTGAATTGAGCGACATGCTGATGCGGATTCCCTGTCCCTTTATATACGTGGAATTTAGGGATCGTATATCCTGGCGGGTAATTGATATGGTCATACCAGCTCGGATACGGTCGTCCGGTTCTAACAATTTGCCCAGCCGCTTCATTCGCCTGATGAACCCGGATCTGCTGAGCTATATATTCGTCTAGGTCAACTTTGGAGATTGCCTCGTCCTTGGCTGTTGATAGAGCCGGCGGAGGATTTGACGTTTCTCCCCTGTCGTCTTCAAGGACGATCGGAGGATCTTCGGCAGGAGGGTCCGGCTGTAACATCATCCCTACCATATCTTGGAAGAGGAACGCCATCTGTTTTATGTTAGCCGCTTGCTCTGCAGCTTCTTTGTCCCTCTTTTCGAGGACTCTGCGTAAAAAGTCAGCGTCGGTTTCTTGTTCTTGACGCTCATCCGAAGACGTTTCAGAGCTTTCTTTTGGCTCAGTGAGTGCAGCCATTGTAGTCATCATTTCCTGAAGCTTTTGTTGTTGCTCCTGGGCTTTCGTCACGGATCGGGTGAGCGGTCGGTGGCCCATAGAAGTGCGGCTTTCCTCCTTTCCAGAAGCCATATAAACAGTGTGCACCACCATGCCCCCAGACTTGGGGCGTTTGTGTTCGGTGTCTTTGCGATTTGCCGAAGACACAGGGGCTTCTTGCGGCCTCCTTTTTTGAGTGATTGGAGTTAAGGGAGCCGTTGTAGTGGGCACCCAAGTAGCTTTTGCTTTTTGTGCTTTGACGGAGTAATCCTTCCCCTGCCGAACCTTCATCTTTTTCTGTCGTCGGAGGCAGTCTTGATCGATCACCGACTCTTGAACTTGTCGCCAGACTTTGTAAATTTTAGAGGACAGCCGTTGAAGGGGCTGCTCTAGCTTCTTCTCTGGAATATTCTTCACAGATGAATGAGTTCGCTTTAGCACCGCAGTAGGAGAGTTTCTGCGCACCGAGTTCAGCAACTCAAAGCTGTTCTTGGTTAGAACAGCAGTATCGATCTCCACCATTAGAGTTGGAGGAGTAAGTCCAGAGGGGGAGTTGCCCCCAGCCTTCTTCACTCGGCGCCAGTAGCGACGTCGGGCATGTCGTGCTGATGGAGTTGTTTCAGCTATAGGGGTGACCTCCTCATGCCCCCTGTGTTGGTCAGAATATACCGGTACCAGCTTTTTAAAGATCGACGTCCGTTGAGCGGGGACGGCCAACTTGTCAGAAGCGGACTTCTGAACATGGGAAGCAACCTTGGTGATTTTGCCAGGAACGGGAGTTGGGATGGCTATCCGTTTCGGGATAACGCCTTCTGGTATGGCAGGCTTCTTCATGGGCCCGATGGAGCTCTGGCCTAATCCATTAAAACCTGAAGCAGTGGAGTTGGATGACTCGTTGAGAGGGGTCGCGGCAGTGGCAAGTCGGTCGAAGACCAACTTCTTTGGAGCTTCTTGCGATGTTATTGGGGCATTGAAGCTTATCAATGGGAGCATAGTCCCGAAGAACAATCCAGCGGTGGCCTGAGTTACTTGCTCCACTGGCATCTTGAAAAGGGAGGCCGCTTGGGGCCCATAAGTCACTCCTCCGGACGGGATGGAGCGAGAGATGCAGTTGCAGGTAGTGCAGTCTGAAGCCATTGATCTTCTGTTTCCTGCACGAAGCAAGATACCAAATCTTAGTACCTCGAATCCACAGGCAACCACAGCAAATCGCGATTCGTTCGCGAACACGACACACGAAGTGTGGAGTGGAAAGAGGAAAAGGTCCCACCGGGCGTGCCAGAATCTGTTCCCCTCCGAACGGCGGCCTGCGACGTTAGGACGTCACGTGCCTGAGGTTCGGGGCAGATGCTATTTGGTTTTTATCCGTCCACCTCTTCGAAGATGCCAAGTTGATTTATGGCACCGTGTATCGAAGGTTTAGACGGATGCGGCCGATGTAGCAGACTTTGTCAGATTCCCCCTCGCTTGAGGGGTTTTTGATTGTGGGGACGCTCTTCCCTGCAGGCGCAAGCCCCTGCAGTTAATTACGCTACCGCTTTGCGGTAACAACTTTCTCCTTCTCCAGAATTTCACTTCGTGTCGTGTGTGTTTGTTTTGTTTGTGGCTGCCCGTGGATTGTATACGGAGACTGAGTAATGCCGTCGCCCGTAGGGCGTGGATTAGTCCAAATCCGTATTTACTTAGATTTGGGTTTGGTGTTTTTAGTTTAAGGATGCATTAGTCGCGTTGCGACTAAGATCAACTTAAACATTCGTCAAGGATACGTTAGTCTTGCTTTAGACTAAGATCAACCTGACGTGGTGATTCATTTAATTTATGGCCATCGGGACTCATCACCTCTCTAACATCGTTGAAGGATTACAACGATAGGTGTCAGAGGAGCTCAGAGATGTACCCTTGAACCAAAGCTGATTGAGGGTTTTATAGTCCATTTAAGTGCTTAAGGATACGTTAGCCGTATTTGGGGCTAAGATCAACTTAAACGGGATCGTTTAGATCCGGTAAAAGAGCAATTGGCTCTATTGTTCCAGTTTAGGGACGTAGTGGTCCCTTATTAGTTTAGGGACGTCTCGGTCCGATACCAGTTTAAGGACGTAGTGGTCCATTATTAGTTTAGGAACGTTTCGGTCCGATGCCAGTTTAGGGACGTAGTGGTCCATTATTAGTTTAAGGACATTTCGGTCCATCGCCAGTTTAGGGACGTGGTGGTCCGTCATTAGTTTAGGGACATTTCGGTCCGATGCCAGTTTAGGGACGTAGTGGTCCATCATTAGTTTAAGGACGTCTCGGTCCGATATTAGTTTAAGGACATCTCGGTCCGATATTAGTTTAAGGACGTCTCGGTCCAACATTAGTTTAAGGACGTCTCGGTCCAATATTAGTTTAAGGACGTTTCGGTCCGATATTAGTTTAAGGACGTTTCGGTCCGATATTAGTTTAAGGACGTCTCGGTCCGATATTAGTTTAAGGACGTCTCGGTCCACGAGTTTAAGGACCCCGCAGTCCATATCGATGTGTGGTCGTTGGGACCCGTCACCTCTTTGACGTCGTTGAGGAATTACAACGACGGATGTCAAAGGAGTTCGGAGATGTACCCTCGAACCGGATGTAGATTGATTTAGGAGAGCCATTTTGCTCAGTCAATTTAATTTAAGGACTTATGGCCAAAATTGGGCTAAGTCCAGTTGAAATGTTCAACATTTTATTTGCTTTTGCATTGCATTTCTTTTTTCTTTTCTTTTTTTATTTGGGCCTTGCCCAGAAAGGATGCAGAGTATCAATTTATTTTGGGCTCTACCCTTTTAGGAATGATGCAAGGTATCAATTTTATTTGGGCTCTGCCCTTATATAAAGGATGCAAAGCATCAATTTATTTGGGCTCTGCCCATTTATTGCCTTGCAATTTATTTTGGCCTGTCAGGTCATTTTGATTTGGGCCTGGCCCTTCAAATAGTGCAAAGCACCAAGAATCTTTTGGATTCAAGAAAATGAGTGCAGAGCACTTTTTAATGATCTAAATTTAGATCAAAGAAGAGAAAAGAAAATCTTTTCTTTCTTTCTGTCTCAGAGAACCAGAGGTTCATAGCAAGTGCAAGGCACTATTTTTATTTATTTATTTATCTGAGAACCAGAGGTTCATAGCAAGTGCATGGCACTATTTTTATTTATTTATTTATCTGAGAACCAGAGGTTCATAGCAAGTGCAAGGCACTATCTGTTGTGCGCACGTGCGTTGCACGTGGTGCCGCATGGCGGGCATACGTGCGTTGCACGTGGCGCACATGCGCATTATGAGGAGAAGCAAAACTTCTATATATGGAGAACAAGCTCCTTTTAATATTATTAAATATTCTCATGTGGTGCGCACGTGCGTTGCACGTAGTGCCGCATGGCAGGCACACGTGCGTTGCACGTAGCGCACATGGCGCTTGCGCATATGCGCATTATGGAGGAGCATGCTCCTATCTTGGAGAACTAAGCTCCTTTGAGTATTGAATCCTTTGAGGATTTTTACTCTACCCTTTCTAAGAGGTATCCCCTCTTATTTATATGGGAGTGGTAGAGAAGCCAGCTCTCCTTTTCCCGATGTGGGACTAAAAAATGCATTCCCCATGTAGTAGAGCATTACTTTAGATTACACGTGTATAACACATTTGCTCATAACTTTTGATCCCGGATGAATTATGAGGCCCATAATATATCAAATCGAAGGTCTTTTCGAGATGCTTTCAATATCATCAGAATTTAGCTGTTTTTCGTTCCGGAGTTTGTCAAAATACAGCTCGGAAAATACTGGTTCGCATCTTCTTCCTTAAATCACATGTGCATAGACATTTGCTCATAACTTTTGATCCCGGATGAATTATGAGGCCCATAATATATCAAATCGAAGGTTTTATCGAGACGCTTTCGATACAAATAGAATTTATCCATTTCTCATTCGGGAGTTTGTCAAAAAACAGCCCAGAAGATACTGGTTCGTATTTCCTTAAGCGTATCGCTGCCATTTGATACCTTGGACTCTTTTGCGCAGAAATTTTTGGTGGGAACAGGGAGTCTTTCAACCTTCCGTGGGCCGCATGGCCGCCATTGAAAACAGGCATGGCCGACACGTGGCCGTTGCATATCGAGAAATTGATACGTCCCGTGATTCGTGTCGCTGTGCGAGTAAACTTTCGGTCGTTGGAAGATTTTGTTGAGGCTATAAATAGCGAAGGTATGTTGGCTTCTTTCTAGTCTTGTGTTTCTGAAGATAGCCAAGCGTCTGTGTTTGCTCATCAGGAAGATCATTTCTCGTGACGATGTGTATCTTTATAGACTCGATCGCTCCGAACAGATGTACAAGGTGGTGATAGACCGTGTGGAAGGCCACTTTGGATGCCTTCTTCCCCTGCGATCTCCTCTCCTCCAACTGCTCATTTACACGATCTGGAGGATGTCCTCGGTGCTGCACAATGCCTTGTCTCCGCGGCTGAGGGACGGAGCGATCGAAAAGTTGCACTCGCTCTACCACCTCGGCCTGATCTCGCAGAGCAAGCGTGAGCGGTTGGTAGGTCTTCTTCTGGAGTGTTTCCAGAAAAGGCAAATCATTGCTTCTTGCCTGTTGGATCAAGCCCCCGACGCTTCCGTGGTATCTAAGGTCCACGGGCATCGTCAGAGGGAGCGGGCGGAGGAAGCTCAGGCTCGGCTGCAGGAGATTTGCTTGGAGTACCATCAACAGTGCTTTCTTGATCCCCGCCCCCCTCTATTGTAATTATTGTAAGGCTGGAGAGCCTGTAATACCCTTTAATCAATCAAGTTTGTTTTTGGCGGTAGGGTGTTGTCTCCTTTTTGGAGGTGTATTGTCTCTTTTTTCTCTTCTTATACAATTTTTAAATTTTAACTAAATGCCAACATGAACAACTTTATTTATTTCAGAAAGAGAATACAGATACATTTTTTATTTGTACAACATAAGCTTTTCAGCGTTGTAAGGCCGGGAAAAAGTATAGCCTGGGGCGTCCTGCAGGCGGTATGCCCCAACAGGCAACGCCTCTTTCACGAGGAAAGGTCCATTCCACTTCGGGGAGAACTTATGCAGCCTGCTCGGGTCTACGAACTCGTTTCTTCGTAAGACCAGATCTCCTGCCTTGAATGCCCGATGTTTAACCCGGGTGTTGTAGTAGCGAGCGGTTTGCTATTGATAGGCGGCCACTCTGATTTGTGTTCGGTCCCGCTTCTCCAATAAAACGTCCAAGTTGTTTCGGAGTACCAAGGTGTTGGTTTCATCGTCGAAATGTTCAACCCTGTAACTGGGCAGTTCGATCTCCGCCGGGACCATTTCCTCGGTACCGTGGCAGAGACTGAATGGGGTTTCTCCCATAAGTGTTTTCTTCGACGTTCGCAATACCCACAGGACCCGAGGCAGTTCCTCAACCCAGCCGCCTTATTTTCCTTCTAAACGGGCTCGGAGACCGTGGATGACGTCTCAGTTCGCTACCTCTGCCTGCCCGTTGCATTGAGGATGGGCAACCGTGGCAAACTTCATCAATATGTGGTACTCGCTGCAAAACTCTCTGACTTTGTCATTTTTGAAGTTAGTCCCGTGGTCGGTGATCATGCATCTCGGGATCCCAAATCGGGTGATTATGTTGTTCTGTAGGAACTTTATCGTAGATGTGACGTTTGGTTTCCTAATGGGTATGGCATCTATCCACTTTGTGAAATAGTCCACAACGACGAGGATGTACCTTTACCCGCCCATGCCGGTAGAGAGTTGGCCCACCATATCCATCCCCCATTGTGCAAACGGCCAAGGGGAACTGAGTAGAGTTAGCTCGGTGCCAGGAAGACGGGGAATGCTACTGAAGAGTTGACAGTCCTTGCATCTTCTAACCAGCCTCTCGACGTCCTGGTACAGCGTAGGCCAATAGTACCCCTGCAGTAGTGCCTTTTGGACCAAGGTTCGGGCCCCTTGATG
The DNA here is from genome assembly GCA_030015575.1 of Agapanthus africanus. Lineage (NCBI taxonomy): Eukaryota > Viridiplantae > Streptophyta > Magnoliopsida > Asparagales > Amaryllidaceae > Agapanthus > Agapanthus africanus. Next base: position 16,152,011 of record CM057345.1, read on the forward strand.
TGCTCCGCCGACCCCTTCATTCTCGCAGAACGTAGTCAGCCTCGTGGGGGTCAATACACCGGAGTAGGGGTTGAGTGTATCATTTCTTGTATAGGTTTTCGTTGCTCTAGACAAAATGTTGTACCTTGGCCTGTAGCCGACGAGCTTCTCTTCGGTCTTCGGGAAGTGCACCGTCTCTTAGAAACTCCACGAGGGGCTTTCTCCAATCCCGGCCTTCTTCCTGAGTTGTCTAGATCTGGAGTGTTATCTCCCCGTCTTCCACGCTGGGCTGTGGCAAGACTTCGAAGAGGATGCTCCTCTTATGGTTGGCCGAATAGAAAGAAGCGAGTTTGTTTAAAGCGTCAGCTCGGGTGTTCAAGTTCCTGGGGATTTTCTCTACCTAAACTTCGTCGAAATTTTTGCAAAGTCTTTTTACCTCGGCCAGATATTTGATCATGAGTGGTTCCCGGGCCTCGAATCACCCGGTTACTTGGCCGATGACCAATGCGGAGTCGCTGCAAATTCGGATCATCTTCAGCCCTACCGCGGAGGCGATTCGCAATCCGGCTAACAAAGCCTGGTATCCAACGGCATTGTTCGAAGCTTTGAACCCTACTTTCAAAGAGTATTCCATCTCACCTCATCCAGGCCTCGGATGATTAGGCCAGCCCCGCTCCCTTCCTCGGTAGAGGATCCATCCATGTAGAGCACCCAGTCAGGGACGGAGTCGGGTACTTCCTCGGCTGAGGGACGTGGTTCGGAGCCCCGAGCTACTCCTTCTTCTTTAGTGGGAATAGTGCATTCGACCACAAAGTCTGCTATGACCTGCGCTTTAATGGCCTGTCTGGGGCGGTACTTAATGTCGAATTGGGATAATTTCCACCTCCATTTCTCTAGTCGTCCTGATGATTCAGAGGAAGCGAGAATAGTCCCTATAGTTCGCTCGGTGAGGACGAGGATAGTGTGCGTCTGGAAATAGTGCCGTAGTTTTCTTGAAGCGACAACTAGTGCCAAGACTATCTTTTCTATGGCTGGGTATCTTGTTTCCGCGTCCTTGAAAACATGGCTTACGTAGTAAACCGGCTTCTGTACACCGCTGAATTCCCTGACGAGTACTGAGCCTGCAACCTGATCGGAGACCGCGAGGTATAATAATAGCTCGTCGCTTTCGACTGGTCAAGTGAGCAGTGGGGGAGTTGATATGTGTGCCTTGAACTTTTCGAAAATGCTCTGACACTCCTCTAACTATCCGAACTTAGGAATTTTTCTCAAGGTTTTGAAGAACGGGTAGCGAGGCAATGAGATAATTCGAGTTACCTGAGTCGTCTAAGAGAGGGGTTTATATAGGGGTCGCGCGAAGCGAGCAGGTGCGAGATCACCGCCGTCCGTTACGCCCCAGCGTTATCCTCGTCATGAATGGCGGGATGCACTCATTAATAGGGGGATACGCTCATTAATAGGGGGATGCGCTAGCATGGGACACGGATCGTGTGGAGGCGGATATCTCGCCTTGGCGATATACATGTGTCACGCCCCGCTTCTCAGAGTACGCTAAAATAGGCACGTGACATAGCCAACCATGCTACCTGTGGTTAAGAAAATCCTTCCACGAGCACATTACGGCTGTAGAGATATCAAGAACAGGAAAGTAAACTAACTATCTAGTACATGTCCATAAGCCAGAGTAAAAGAGTCAAGAAATGCTATAGTATGCGAAAGCAAAAGATCAAATAAACACCTGGAAAATAAGAATGGATACCGACATGATCCCTACCGCTCGATCTAACAGCGGCAAAACTCCTGATCAGTCTGCAACAAAGATAGAGGATCTGGGCCATGCAAAACCCAGACGTCAGCGCGTCATAACATCCAGCAATAATAAATGAACAGGATACACGAGATATGCAGGCATGAATCATAGATAGTAACAAGTCAACAGGGATGTATAACAGTGAAGTGTATCAGTGTATGTGACGTGCAGTGATCAATCTAAACTGTGCTACTGGGTCGACTACTCTAAAGTTTGTTTGAAATCAATTAATGTAATTCTCCATGTAACTCAAAGGATATGTCCCGTTACCCCCCGGGACCACGGATCAGGAATATATGAACCAAGAGTAGTTCTGTCCCGTTACCCCCCGGGACCACGGATCAAGATGTAAGAGTCACGAATGGCTCTGTCCCGTTACCCCCCGGGACCACGGATCAAGTAATACCCTTTTAAGTTACACTTTAGTTTACACTTTTGATTTTCCCATACCCCCAAGGTTATGTGTTCAATTCAGGTATTCCGTAATCAAGAACTAATGCCAACACAGGATCAGGTAGGTGCAGGTTTGTCTGGATAGACAACAGGAACGGTCCGTAAGGACTACATGTCAGGTTTGTTGGCATTAGACACAAGATCAGGTAACAGGTGAAGCCATGGTACATCGGGTCAAGTAGTGTACGGTACCATGTCGGGTCAAGTAATATGTGTGTAGCAAGTCATGTCAGGGTGTAAAAGATAGCATGTTGGTGCTCATAATCAGCTAGCATAATCATGGTTATAAATAAACAAGCATGGGTATTATCAGAACGGTAAACTGGCACATGTAATATGATATGCGAATAGGTACAGATTAAATTACTTGGATGCACGGTTATCAGTTTGGGTTTAAGAGATAGTTTCAACATTACATGCATGCAGTATAATAAATGTGGATAATAAAATCATATTAATATGTACTAACAATCTAAAGATGTGTTTGAATATGAATTAGACTAGATGTATGCAACCCGGTCGTCCGATAGGGTATAAACTACAAAAGGGTATTATAGCTATGCAAACAATTGGGATTATGAGATCTAACATATAAATGTGGTTATTAGGTTTAGTAAACTAAATGCGACAGTTTGGTTTCAAGTTCTAGATCTGAAATATGTAAACGGGACATCGTGCTGCTAACTTGGAACTCATGGATTTGGATTCTATTTACAGATTTAATAAGAAAATAGATAAATTAATATAGGAATAGTATGAATAGCATGTAGCAAGTTTCACTTACCTCGACGGATCGCGAAGCGGTAAACGGAACGTCACGCGTCGGCGGGAAAAGTCGTAACGCACGCACGGTACACGGAATGAGTCCAAACAACGAACAGTGGGATTACACGGGTCAGATGTCCTCGCTGGGTTGTCGAGATCGTTGACGGCCCGACCGGATTTCGGCGATCTAAAAACAACAGTGAATAAAAGAGAACAAAAAATGCACAAAGAAACAAGAAGAGAAGAAGGGAAAGAAAAGAAGAGGAATGGGACTAAAGTGGCTTACTGAGTTGTAGTGGGGTGATTTGGTGATGGCGGCGAGACCAACGGCGATGAGGGGCGCCGGCGAACGGGTTTAGAAAACCTAGGGTTGGTTAGGGTTTTCGCGAGGAAGAGGAATAAATAACAAACGAGGGAGAGAGATACGTGGCACAGTTACTTTAAAGAAAAAAAAATAATGGTATCCAAGATTTAGAAAATCACGTAAAATATAAATATAATTTGATAGAGAGAGAGAAACGAAGAGAGAGAGAGAGAAGAGAGAGATAGAGAGAGAGTGAGAAACGGAAAGAGGGAGAGGGAAGAGTGAAACAGAGAGACAGAGAGAAACGGAGAGAGAAGAGAGAGAGACAGAGAGAGAAACGGAGAGTGAGAGAGAGTGAATATTTAGTTTTAATAAAGATTATTAAAGGTTTCAAAAGATATTAGAATATAATATTATAATATTAGTCCGTTCTGAGATTTGGCAAAATGCAAACTTACTCCAAACCATGCCCGGGTCGGGTCCAAAAAATCAGATTTAAAATATGAGAAATATATGCGACTTCCAAATTTCAAAATGAATGCTCAGTTAAAGAAAATGTATACCCCCAAGAACGGATGCATGTATGTGCGCGTAACCATCCAAACACGCCCGTTTCATTGAACGAGACGAGAACAAGATGCGTGGACGCTACCACGGGGTTAGGGGTATCATGCAGGCTATGAAATGCAATTTTAAATTATTTTACGTGATTTAAATTGTTATATGCAAAAGATGCGATACTAGATAAAATACCAATATATACTAACTCATGAGATGCACTAGTCCATGCAACAAGTCATGGTAATCTATAAATAAGAGTCAAACAGGTTCAAGCAAGCGGGTCGGGTCGAATGCAATATAAAGTGTAAAATACCATTCGTGCCCAAGATACGCTAAATCAAGAAAAGACCAAGGATAGGTAATTACGGAAACTAGAATTGGTATAAGCGAACTCGCGTGTTACATTATACCCAACTACAAAAATAATTTCGTCCTCGAAATTCCAAGAACAAGAAAGGATAAACAATCAACACACTACAAGAATAGATGTGGAAACTTCTGCCGGATTTCATCTTCTCGTTCCCAAGTTAATTCTCCATCTGAGCGATTACCCCAAGAAACAAGTACAAGAGGGATAATTTTGTTCTTAAGAACATTTTCTCTTCGATCCACAATCGATATCGGTCGCTCCTCAAAAGTCAAATCTTCTCGGACAGTCAGCTCCGAAAGATGCAGCACGTGTGTTTCATATCGAACATATTTACGGAGTTGAGATACATGAAACACGTCATGAACATTCTCCAAAGATTGTAGTAACACCAAACGATATGCCAATTTTCAAACACGCTCAAAATCTCAAAATGTCCGACGAATCGAGGACTAATATTTCCTCGACTTCCGAAACGGATAACTCCTCTAGTCGATGATGTCTCCACAACACCAAATCACCAACTGCGAACTCCAGAGGTCTTCTCGATACATCAGCCCAACTCTTCTGTCAATCTTGTGCTGTTTTTTTTATTCCGGATAGTATAAACCTTCTCAACTGTCTGCACAACCAAATCTGGTCCCAATAACCTTCGTTCACCAACATCGTCCCAACAAACGGTGAACGACACTTACGACCATATAAAGCCTCGATGGAGCCATATGAATAGCTGCCTGGAAACTGTTGTTGTAAGAAAACTCCACCAAATGTAGATGATCCTCCCATGAACCCTTGAAGTCTAACATGCAAGCTCTCAACATATCTTCAAAAGTTTGGATCGTTCTCTCCGACTGGCCATCTGTTTAAGAATGATAAGTTGTGCTAAACTTCAATCGAGTCCCCAAACTTTCCTGTAAGCTCCTCCAAAAGTGTGATAAGAAACGAGTGTCACGGTCGGACACGATGCTCACCGGTACTCCATTCAATCTTACAATCTCCTGCATGTACCGTTCTGCCAAAACTTCTGTTGATTGACCAACTCGAAAAGGGATGAAATGAGCTGCCTTGGTCAATCTATCAACAATCACCCAAACTGTATTGTGGCCCTTTGGACTCCGCGGTAAAGCCGTCACGAAATCCATGGTTATATATTCCCACTTCCATTGAGAGATGAGAAGTGGTTGTAATAAACCAGCAACCTGCTGATATTCAGCCTTAACTTGCTGCTACACCAAGCACTTTGCTACAAAGCGGTAATCTCCCGTTACAAGACTTCCTACCAAAACGTTGTCGTATAACTCGGTACATCTTCGTGCCTCCTGGATGTTCAGGATACGTGCAACTGTGCGCCTCCTTCATAACTTCTTCGCGAATACCTCCATTGGCACACACAAGCAACTATCACAACGAACCATCTTCATGAATCACTAAGTCCGTTCGAATGCCAGCTTGAACCTTTTCTCGAAACCTTTGCAATCTTGAGTCCTTCAATTGCACTGCCTTAATATCCTCGATCAACAACAACTGTACTTGCAGCTGCATCAACTGTCCTGAAGAATGCGGTAGCATGACTTCCAAATCGAATCTCCGAAAGTCTTCACTAAGTTTCTTCCGTGTAGTCAACATCTGAATTGCTGGCAAACAACTAAGTGCATCCGGTATAACACTAACTTTTCCCGGATGGTACTTAAGATCGAAATCGTAGTCAGCCGTCAGCATCCACCATCTTCGCTGCCTCACAATAGCTCCTTCTGGGCGAACACGTACTTTAGGCTTTTATGATCAGTGAATATTTCGACCCCTTTCGCCCAATAAGTAGTGTCTCCAAATCTTCAAGCGAAAATCCCAGCCGCAACCTCCAAGTCGTGAGTTGGGTAATTCTTCTCATGGGTCTTCAACCGTTTCAACGCGTAAGCTATAACCTACTCATGCGGTACCGATACACACCCCAATCCTTTCCAAGATGCGTCGCTGTGAATCACCAATCCTCCGGAACTGTCTGGCACGGTCAGAATAGGAGTGGTTATCAATCTCTGCTTCAACGTCTCAAAGGCTGACGCACACTTCTCCATCCATACAAAAGGTTTCTCCTTGCGCGTAAGCTTGGTCAACGGCTCCGCTAGACGAGCAAAGAAATTCTCCACGAACCTTCTATAGTATCCTGCAAGTCCAAGAAACTTCTGATCTTTACAACGTTCTTCGAAATCGGCCAGTCTTGAACTGCTGCAATCTTCCCTAGATAAACGGCGATTCTATCTCCAGCTACGGTATGTCCCAAAACTTTACTTCTTCAAGCCAAAACTTGCACTTACTCATCTATGCATATAATCTTTCTTGCCTCCAAGTCCGCAGTGCGATCTTCAAGTGTTATGCATGCTCTTCAATGCTCCTCGAGTAAACCAGAATATCCTCAGCGAACACCACTATAAACTGGTCCAAGAATGGTGTAAAGATTTCGTTCATCAAGTCCATAAATATTGCCGGTGTATTCGTTGCTCCGAAGGGCATCACTAATACTCGTAATGTCCATACTGAGTTCGGAATATCTTCTGATTTAACTCGGACCTGATGATGTCCGAACCGTAAATCCAGCTTCGAGAATACCCTCGCGCCACTAAGCTGCTCAAACACTTTGCCAATGCGAGGGATCGGGTACTAGTTCATAATAATCACTCAGTTTAATTCTCGATGATCAACGCACGTCTTCCTTGTGTCATCTTTCTTCTTTACTAGAAGAACTGGAGCTTTCCCAGTTAAGTTGCTGCGGCGAAACCAACCCTTCTCAAGAAATTCAGTAACCTGCTTCCTGACTTCTTCCAACTCTACTGGTGCCATCGGGTAATACGCCTTTGAGATTGGCGCTGCACCAGGAACAAGTTCAATTGCGAACTCCACATCTCGCTTCGGCGGTAAACCGGATATGTCTTCAAACACGTCCATGAAACTCTTAATATAGCCGGCGCTTCTTCCTTATCCACTGCCATTGACGAAAGAACCTTGTTTGTCGGCCTAGCCCTAACTCAACTGGCCCGACAGAACAGCTTTCTCCAACAAAACAAACTCCGGATGTCCGGAAATCTGGAGAATCACTTTCCTTTCCTTACCATCAATATAAGCGTGAAAAGTGCCGCGAAAATCCATTCCCAAGACCACAACAAACAAGGGATGCACCAGGATTGAATGATCCTGATGCGGAAAAAACAAGAACAAGTACGATACCGAGATGACTTCATCCGAAGTCAAGATACCGAAGAGAATTAAGCACGGGAAACATGATTCAAGCTGGCGATAAAATAATAGCTGGTTAGCAATGAAACCGAGAAAAACAAGATAATACAACGATCATGAAATAAGGAAGTGAATCAAGACCAGAACTCCAAGTTACTCAAATAGAGTACCGCATTGTAACCATGCCGCAGTTCATGGGTATAATTACATAACTCCACTCAAGTCGCCCAGATCCTAGTATCAGAATCAAGGAACAGGGAGAGACAATAGTGAACCCAAAAGGTTTCAAGCCGAGATGCAAAGTCGTTTGCATATCGTCAAGAAAAGGATCAAAAGAAAGATATGATTCAAGAATCACGATAACAAGGTGGCAGGACATGTTCCTAATCATGAGTATTCTGATTCGTGTATTGGGTCTAATACCCAACTACAAAAGAATCAAACCCGATTAACCTATATCCCATGGATCTGATACCAAAAGAACCATGTCACGCCCCGCTTCCCAGAGTACGCTAAAATAGGCACGTGACATAGCCAACCATGCTACCTGTGGTTAGGAAAAATCCTTCCACGGTCACATTACGGCTGTAGAGATATCAAGAACAGGAAAGTAAACTAACTATCTAGTACATGTCCATAAGCCAGAGTAAAAGAGTCAAGAAATGCTATAGTATGCGAAAGCAAAAGATCAAATAAACACCTGGAAAGTAAGACTGGATACCGACATGATCCCTACCGCTCGATCAAATAGCGGCAAAACTCCTGATCAGTCTGCAACAAAGATAGAGGATCTGGGCCATGCAAAACCCAGACGTCAGCGCGTCATAACATCCAGCAATAATAAATGAATAGGATACACGAGATATACAGGCATGAATCATAGATAGTAACAAGTCAACAGGGATGTATAACAGTGAAGTGTATCAGTGTATGTGACGTGCAGTGATCAATCTAAACTGTGCTACTGGGTTGTCTACTCTAAAGTTTGTTTGAAATCAATTAATGTAATCCTCCATGTAACTCAAAGGATATGTCCCGTTACCCCCCGGGACCACGGATCAGGAATATATGAACCAAGAGTGGTTCTGTCCCGTTACCCCCCGGGACCACGGATCAAGATGTAAGAGTCACGAATGGCTCTGTCCCGTTACCCCCCGGGACCACGGATCAAGTAATATCCTTTTAAGTTACACTTTAGTTTACACTTTTGATTTCCCCATACCCCCAAGGTTATGTGTTCAATTCAGGTATTCCGTAATCAAGAACTAATGCCAACACAGGATCAGGTGGGTGCAGGTTTATCTGGATAGACAACAGGAACGGTCCATAAGGACTACATGTCAGGTTTGTTGGCATTAGACACAAGATCAGGTAACAGGTGAAGCCATGGTACATCAGGTCAAGTAGTGTACGGTACCATGTCGGGCCAAGTAATATGTGTGTAGCAAGTCATGTCACGGTGTAAAAGATAGCATGTTGGTGCTCATAATCAGCTAGCATAATCATGGTTATAAATAAACAAGCATGGGTATTATCAGAACGGTAAACTGGCACATGTAATATGATATGCGAATAGGTACAGATTAAACTACTTGGATGCACGGTTATCAGTTTGGGTTTAAGAGATAGTTTCAACATTACATGCATGCAGTATAATAAATGTGGATAATAAAATCATATTAATATGTACTAACAATCTAGAGATGTGTTTGAATATGAATTAGACTAGATGTATGCAACCGGTCGTCCGATAGGGTATAAACTACAAAAGGGTATTATAGCTATGCAAACAATTGGGATTATGAGATCTAACATATAAATGTGGTAATTAGGTTTAGTAAACTAAATGCGACAGTTGGGTTTCAAGTTCTAGATCTGAAATATGTAAACGGAACATCGTGCTGCTAACTTGGAACTCATGGATTTAGATTCTATTTACAGATTTAATAAGAAAATAGATAAATTAATATAGGAATAGTAAGAATAGCATGTAGTAAGTTTCACTTGCCTCGACGGATCGCGAAGCGGTAAACGGAACGTCACGCGTCGGCGGGAAAAGTCGTAACGCGCGCACGGTACACGGAATGAGTCCAAACAACGAACAGTGGGATCACACAGGTCAGATGTCCTCGCTGGGTCGTCGAGATCGTTGACGGCCCGACCGGATTCCGACGATCTAAAAACAACAGTGAATAAAAGAGAATAGAAAATGCACAAAGAAACAAGAAGAGAAGAAGGGAAAGAAAAGAAGAGGAATGAGACTAAACTGGCTTACTGGGTTGTAGTGGGGTGATCTGGTGATGGCGGCGAGATCAACGGCGATGAGGGACGCCGGCGAATGGGTTTTGAAAAGCTAGGCTTGGTTAGGGTTTTCGCGAGGAAGAGGAAGAAATAACAGAGGAGGGAGAGAGATACGTGGCACAGTTACTTTAAAGAAAAAAAATAGTGGTATCCAAAATTTAGAAAATCACGTAAAATATTAATATAATTTGATAGAGAGAGAAACGGAGAGAGAGAGAGAGAAGAGAGAGACAGAGAGAGAGTGAGAAATGGAGATAGAGAGAGAGACAGAGAGAGACAGAGAAACGGAGAGAGAAGAGAGAGAGAGAGAGACAGAGAGACGGAGAGAGACGGAGAGAGAGAGTGAATATTTAGTTTTAATAAAGATTATTAAAGGTTTCAAAAGATTTTAGAATATAATATTATAATATTAGTCCGTTCTGAGATTTGGCAAAATACAAACTTACTCCAAACCATGCCCGGGTCGGGTCCAAAAAATCAGATTTAAAATATGAGAAATATACGCGACTTCCAAATTTCAAAATGAATGCTCGGTTAAAGAAAATGTATACCCCCAAGAACGGATGCATGTACGTGCGCGTAACCATCCAAACACGCCCGTTTCATTGAACGGGACGAGAACAAGATGCGTGGACGCTACCACGTGGTTAGGGGTATCATGCACGCTATGAAATGCAATTTTAAATTATTTTACGTGATTTAAATTGTTATATGCAAAAGATGCGATACTAGATAAAATACCAATATATACTAACTCATGAGATGCACTAGTCCATGCAACAAGTCATGGTAATCTATAAATAAGAGTCAAACAGGTTCAAGCAAGCGGGTCGGGTCAAATGCAATATAAAGTGTAAAATACCATTCGTGCCCAAGATACGCTAAATCAAGAAAAGACCAAGGATAGGTAATTACGGAAACTGGAATTGGTATAAGCGAACTCGGGTGTTACATTATACCCAACTACAAAAATAATTTCGTCCTCGAAATTCCAAGAACAAGAAAGGATAAACAATCAACACACTACAAGAATAGATGTGGAAACTTCTGCCGGATTTCATCTTCACGTTCCCAAGTTGATTCTCCATCTGAGCGATTACCCCAAGAAACAAGTACAAGAGGGATAATTTTGTTCTTAAGAACCTTTTCTCTTCGATCCACAATCGATATCGGTCGCTCCTCAAAAGTCAAATCTTCTCGGACAGTCAGCTCCGAAAGATGCAGCACGTGTGTTTCATCTCGAACATATTTACGGAGTTGAGATACATGAAACACGTCATGAACATTCTCCAAAGATTGTAGTAACACCAAACGATATGCCACTTCTCCAACACGCTCAAAATCTCAAAGTGTCCGACGAATCAAGGACTAATCTTTCCTCGACTTCCGAAACGGATAACTTCTCTAGTCGATGATGTCTCCACAACACCAAATCACCAACTGCGAACTCCAGAGGTCTTCTCGATACATCAGCCCAACTCTTCTGTCGATCTTGTGCTGTTTTTTTTTTATTCCGGATAGTATAAACCTTCTCAACTGTCTGCACAACCAAATCTGGTCCCAATAATCTTCGTTCATCAACATCGTCCCAACAAATGGTGAACGACACTTGTGACCATATAAAGCCTCGATGGAGCCATCTGAATAGCTGCCTGCAAACTGTTGTTGTAAGAAAACTCCACCAAATGTAGATGATCCTCTCATGAACCCTTGAAGTCTAACATGCAAGCTCTCAACATGTCTTCAAAAGTTTGGATCGTTCTCTCCGACTGGCCATCTGTTTAAGAATGATAAGTTGTGCTAAACTTCAATCGAGTCCCCAAACTTTCCTGTAAGCTCCTCCAAAAGTGTGATAAGAAACGAGTGTCACGGTCGGACACGATGCTCACCGGTACTCCATGCAATCTTACAATCTCCTGCATGTACCGTTCTGCCAAAACTTCTGTTGATTGACCAACTCGAAAAGGGATGGAATGAGCTGCCTTGGTCAATCTATCAACAATCACCCAAACTGTATTGTGGCCCTTTGGACTCCGCGGTAAAGCCGTCACGAAATCCATGGTTATATATTCCCACTTCCATTGAGGGATCGGAAGTGGTTGTAATAAACCAGCAACATGCGACGGCTGTGATTCAACGATATGCCACGTGTCGTAATCTGAGGAGAGACCACTTGTGATCATCATCAGAAATCCTACGTCTCTTGTTTTTCTTGCCGTTGTGGAAACAAGGAACACGATCAGAAACACCGCAAATGAGAATAAATGCGAAGGCCTCATTTTTCTCGAGGTTTTGGTTGATCTAGAGATATGGAATGAGAAATGGGTTGCAGTTGCAAGCTTCATTTATATGCACAAAGTTTCAGCATTGAGAACCCATGCATGTTTGAATCACATGAGAGCCCATGTTAGGATAATTAAGAAGTCCTAATTAGTCTGCTAATTTTGAAAACTAGTGTGATTTTTTCTATTTTGGCACCTTTATGATGAATGCTTCATCACAAAATTATTTGATTTAGTTTCCAACATCTGTTATAACAAATTATATACTCATTCTCAGATCTTCGAGATAAACAAGAAAATGCCTTAAGCTAAAGGAAGAAAGTTCTGATACAGCTAACTACCCATTTCTTGAGTGTTGATTGATCTAAATCTTGGTAGGTGTGCTAATTGAACCGAGCTGGTTCGAGTTCGGCTCGATAAGGGCTCGTTCTAGTTTGGTTCGTTTGTAATGAGCCAAAATTGAGCCAAAATCCCGGCTCGTTAAGTAAACGAGCCGAACTCGAGCTGAACCTGGCTCGTTCATCAACAGCTCAAGTTCGGTTCATTTATAATATATGTTTTAAATATATTAAACCCATACCTAATAACCTAATAGTGCTGAATACCGAATCTAACACCATATAAGATATATATAATTCTTAATTTTTATTCTTCTCTCTTCATATCAAGCCCAAATTTCTTGCTGATGGGGGTCCTTTTCGGGTCCCCGTCAGATGTTGTCTTCCGTTGATCTCCTGGTGGACTTTGTTGGTTATCTCCTGTTGCGTGCGGGTCTCAATAGGTTTTGGAGGAAGAAGTAGTATGAGGAGTTTGGTGCCGAGTATCTGCAAAGAAGTCCCGGGGTGGTTTGGTACCACCAAGGACCCTCCGACGATCAAGTTAGTGGTGGGATCCGAGCAGAGTAACGGTTTAGTGGAGTAAAGAATGGCTTACTTGACCCCCTGTGATAGGCGCTTATATAGCGGTGGCGGCACGCAGCAGCAGGCGCGAGGATCTCGCCGGTAGTTACGCTCCCGACGTCGCGCCCGCGTAGAGAGCGGATCGCCCATTAATGGGGATCGTGGTAGCATGGAACGCGGGATGTTGCTGGCGTAAAATATGCGCATGGCGAGATTCGTGGAGCGGCGGTTACGCCTGTGAGTGGTGGAGTCGTTCGGGGGGGCCAAGGAAGACAGCCTCGGCCGGAAGCTCGGGGACGAGCGAGGAGGCCGAGGAGTCTTGGTCCTGTGGCAGCTCGGGGCAAGCTGAGGGACCGAGGAGGCCAATTCGCAGGGGGCCCCGAAGAGGGCCAGCTCGCGCTTGCAGGTCGGGTGTAGGGTGGCCCGGTCGGCCCTTTCTTCTGAGTCGTGGGACACGTTATCTGCCACGTGTCCTGATCTTGGGGATCACCAATATTGAGCATCATCATTAGCCCCTCACTCTTGTCCCGATCAGCTAGAGGGTCGGGTCAGGAGTGGACTGCCAGGTCTCTCGGGGTGAGCACCTTTCTAGGGCTTTGTTGGGACGAGTCCTCGGGCCGTCGGTTGTCTTTTCCGCCAGTGAATCAAGGCGATATCTCTGCATTTAAAGAAGGCGTGCCAGTTCGAGCACTCTACCACTGAAGCGACGGTCCATGTGTCAAGCGTCGACTGGCTGACGCGACGTATGTAGGCTTGCGGCGTCTGATAGGACGCGGGTCAGTGCAGGATCGACACATGGAGCGATCGGAGCCGCCGGACGAGAGGAGTCATTTCGGCGGGAGATGACGGGCACCGTTGGATGAGGTCGTACGCAGCAATAAACAGGGGTGGGCCCGCCCCAGGGCCCCCAATCTTTCATTTTTCCCTCTTCCTTGAGTCGTTGCTGCTCGGCGTTCTTCTTCCCTTTGGAGTACATAGTTCGCTTCCACTCTTTGGGCTGCTCATGCCAGAAGGAGGCTAGTGGCGCGGCCGAGCCCCCGGCTAGCTCATGCCTTCCGCAGGATCCTCTGCCGGCGGTAGGGCCGTCTGCCTCGTCGACGGCATCTGGGGGTTTCTTCGGCGGCGGCCCAAGACATCCACAGTTACCCGAGCCCCAGACGGGGGACAGAGGGAAGGGCGAGGGCAGGCACCCTCTCAATAGGAAGAGGACGGTTTCTCGCGCGTCGTCGTTGAGGATCCCTGAGGGAATTTCCGTGCAGGAGGGGGGAACCATCTTCACGGTTCCGTCTGGACTTTCCATTGCCGCTGGCCTGCTCCCCGGGATGGAGGAGTCGGCTGGGGGAAAGCTGCCGCACGGCTCCCTGAGGGATCAATTGGAGGCCATAGCCCAGGGGGCGGTCCAGGTACGAACCCCTTTACGTGCATTTTTTTCGGTACACCTTTCCTCGGCTTGGGGGCCTCCTGATTTCTCATCGGCTTTCCGTCGGTTCTTCAACACTGCGCTCTTGCCACTCGTATGGAGGCCGAGGGGGCGTTCCATGCCCCGAGGCCAGTGGAAGCGTTCCCTTCTGAGGTCGAGATTTTGCGACGTGACCTGCGCCTAGAGAGGGCAAGGGCCGACGTCTTGGCGGGCCGGGCGGAGGCTGCGGAACTTGCCAATTCGGCGAATTGGGGTGCCCTTCTTCGTCTGAATGCGTTCCTCCGGGTTGCCGATAGGAAGCTGGCGGATCTGGCCAAACGTTTCGCGGCCCTGGAAAAATAGAGGGCCGCCAGCAGGGAAGATGCTGAGGCGGCGCTTCTGGGGGCCCAGGTCACCGAGGCTCGGGCTAAGAAAGCTGTGGCCAACTATAAGTCGTCAGAGCAGTTTTATGACGAGTTTGGGGAGTATTTTGCCGTCGCATGGAACAAGGCCCTGGACACCGTGAAAGAATAGCTTCCTGAGTTCGATAATGGTGAGCTCCGCGCTCGGGCTCCGCTTCCGGCGGCGAGGCCTCCAGTGGGAGATGGCGAGGGGAGCAGGGCGTGCCCCTGGTGGCAAAATCTCCGGTGGTAGAGCCCCCGGCAGGCTTTGATGTCAGCGATGAAGGGACCGAAGTAAGCCTCCGGACAGCTTGTAGGGATGGGGAGCCCCATAATACCCTTTGTAAAAACTTTGCTTTTGGTAATAAAAGAAAATCCTTGTTTCGTCGGTTTGCATTTCATCTTCTGTGTGTGAAGGATGTTCGTAGGATATCTTTGCTTGTTCCGTCGTGTTTTCATGTCTGATTGGCCATCTGTCTGGCGATCTTCCGTCGAGTTGACTTCAATCACTAGCTGACGAGCATGTCAAGCGCTGCCGAGGAGGCATCCCCATGGGCCCCAGAATCAAGGGGAGATCGTCTAGACTTGGATAAACCTGACGTCCCTCCCTGGTGTCTCGGATCCTCCACGGGCCATAGGGGATCTTTGACTTCGAGCATCGACCACCAGTCGGGGGTGATTCGGCAGGGTAGCTGCGCTGTTGCCTCTTACAAGGGCTTACCGATCCCTGGCATTATGGTAGGGAAGCTACCAGCCGGGGATAGCCGAGCAAGGACTCGATCGCCTCTTGAAGGACTTTGGTCCTTAGCACTGGAAGGGCTGTAAGAAGCTCGTTAAGGATGACCGTGCAGGGAAGCTGCACGGTTGCCTCTTGGCGAGGGCTTTGACCTCTGGCGTCGGGGGTAAGCAACCACCAGCCTGGGATGGACGAGCGGGGTAGCCACTCTGGTGCCTCTTCCGAGGGAATTCTGATCCCTGGCGTCGTGGGTAGGGAGCTACCAGCAGGAGTAGTCTGAGCAGGGTAGCTGCTCGGTTGCCTATTGCAAGGTCTTTGATCCTTCAGGACGGGGACTAAGCAGGGTTACTGCCCAGTGCCTCTTGGCGAGGACTTTGATCCCTGTCGGTTGTGGTAGGAAGCTACCAGCCGGGGATAGCCGAGCAAGGACTCGACTGCCTTTGGGAGGACTTTGGTCCTTAGCGCGGGAAGGGCTGTAGAAGCCTACCAAGGACCCTTGGCCGGGCAGGGTTACTGCCCGGTGCCTCTTGGCGAGGGCTTTTGTCCTGAAGGATAGCCGAGCGAGGGATCCTCGAGCTCGACTGCCTCTGGGAGGACTTTTTGATCCCCGGCGTTGTGGCAGGGAAGCTGCCCACCGGGAATAGCTGAGCGAGAGATCCTCGGGCTCGACTGCCTCTGTGAGGGCTTTTTGATCCCCAGCGTTGTGGCAGGGAAGCTGCCCGCTGGGGATAGCTGAGCGAGGGATCCTCAGACTCGACTGCCTCTGGGAGGGCTTTCTGGTCCGGGCAGTGGGGTGCACGGTCGCATCGCGGCGAGGGCCCGTGTGTTGCACAGCCGCCTCGAGGCGAGGGCCTTGAGTTGTAAAGGGGGAACTCTACTGGGCAAAAAAGATTCGACGTTTCTTTATTCGTATGGACAGGAATTTCAGAGAACGCTTGGCTTTGAACACATTAGTATAGCTTGAGCTTCTCGGCGTTGTAAGGCCGCGACAGCTTTCGTCCGTCCACGTCTTATAGGCGGTAGGCTCCGCCCGGGAGTGCTTCAGAGACAAGGAAAGGACCTTCCCACTTTGGGGAGAACTTGTGAATCTTGCCTTGGTCGATGAACTCGTTTCTCCGTAGGACCAGGTCCCTGGTCTTGAAGGAGCGGCGTTTGACCCGAGCGTTCTGTTGCTGATAGGCGGCGACTTTGATCTGGGCCCGATCCCTTTTTTCCAACAATATGTCGAGGTTGGTCCGTAGCGCCATAGTGTTTGCGTCGTCGTCGAAGTGCTCGACCCGGTGACTGGGGAGCCCGATCTCCGCTGGGATCATCGCTTCGGTCCCGTAGCAGAGGCTGAAGGGGGTCTCCCCGGTGGGAGTCTTTCTTGACGTGCGCAGGGCCCATAAGACTCGGGGCAGCTCTTCGACCCAACTACCTTGTCTCCCTTCTAGGCGGGTCCGGAGACCCCGG
Source organism: Agapanthus africanus (assembly GCA_030015575.1). Lineage (NCBI taxonomy): Eukaryota > Viridiplantae > Streptophyta > Magnoliopsida > Asparagales > Amaryllidaceae > Agapanthus > Agapanthus africanus. The sequence goes on from CM057345.1 coordinate 16,168,948, forward strand.
AGGACGTCTCGGTTAGCGACCTCGGCCTGCCCGTTACATTGAGGGTGCACGACCGCGGCGAACTTCATGAGGATATGGCACTCTTTGCAGAAGTCCTTCACTTTCTCATTCTCGAAGTTCGTCCCGTGGTCGGTGATGATGCACCTCGGGATGCCAAACCATAGTATCAGGTTGTTTTGCAGGAACTTGATGGTTGTGGCTGCGTCCGGTTTCCTTATGGGGACGGCCTCGATCCACTTGGTGAAGTAGTCCACCCCAACGAGGACGTATTTGTGCCCGCCTGTTCCGGTAGGGAACCGGCCGATCATATCCAGCCCCCACTTGGCGAACGGCCATGGGGACATCAGGGCAGTTAGCTCGGTAGCCGGGAGGCGGGAAATGCTGCCGTGGAGCTGGCAGCTCTTGCACCTCCTGACCAGCTTCAGGGCGTCCTCGTGCATGGTGGACCGATAGTACCCTTGGAGTAACGCCTTTTGGATCAAGGTTCGAGCCCCCTGGTGCGCGCCGCCCATCCCTTCATGGATTTCCCGAAGGACGTAGTCGGCCTCTTGAGGGTCAACGCACCGGAGTAGGGGCTGAGTGAATGCCTTCTTATAGAGGTTCCCGTTGCTCTAGACGAAGTGGCAGGCTTTGGCCTGGAGACGGCAGGCGGCCACCCAGTCCTCCGGGAGCGCGCCGTTTTTCAGGAACTCCATAAGGGGCTTCCTCCAATCCCGGTCGCTCTCCTGCGTCGCGTACACATGGAGTGTCGTCGCTTCGTCTCCCATGCTGGGTCGAGGCAAGATTTCGAAGAGGATCGACCGTCGATTGTTGGCTGAGTACGACGAAGCTAGCTTGCTCAGGGCGTCTGCTTGGGCATTCAGCTGTCTGGGTACTTGTTCCAACTGGACCTCATCGAAGTTTTTCCGGACTTGAATTATCTTCAGCCCCAGCCCGACGGCCATGCGCAGTCCGGCCAGGAGGGCCTAGTATTGTGCTGCGTTGTTCGACGCTTTGAAACCGAGCCTCAAGGAGTACTCCATCTCGGCTTCGTTTAGGCCCCGAATGATGAGGCCGGCACCGCAGCCTTCCTCGGTAGAAGACCCGTCGACGTAGATGACCCACTCCGGAACTGAGCTAGGACCTTCCGGGATAGGACACCGGGTTGCGAGGGGCGGCGCGAACCCCGGCTTCCTGCTAGGGATGGTGCATTCGACGATGAAATGTCCAGGGCCTGCGCCTTGATGGCTTACCTCAGGCGATATCTTATGTCGAATTGAGATAGCTCCCATCTCCATTTTCCAAGGCGGCCTGAAGATTCTGGTGATGCCAAGATGGCTCCCAACGGGCGCTCGGTGAGGACAATGATGGTGTGTGCTTGGAAGTAGTGCCGCAGCTTCCGCGAGGTTACCATAAGAGCCAAGCCAATCTTCTCTATGGCGGGTACCTCGTCTCCGCATCCTTAAACACGTGGCACACATAGTACACCAGCTTCTGCACCCCTTCGGCCTCTTGGACGAGCACCGAGCCTGCTGCTTGGTCGGATACTGCCAGATACAGCGACAGCTCATCCCCTTCCACTGGCCGGGTGAGCAGCGACGGTGTTGCGAGGTGCTTCTTCAATTGGTCGAAGGCGGCTTGGCACTCCTCTGACCACTCGAACCTCGGAATTTTCCTCAGCGCTTTAAAGAACGGGAGGTACTTCTCCCCCGACCTGGACATGAAACGGCTAAGAACGGCGACCCGCCCCGTGACCCGCATTATCTCGACGTTGGTCTTGGGTGCGGCCATGCTCAGGATAGCATCGATCTTCTCCGGGTTAGCTTCAATTCCGCGGTGAGTGACCATGAACCCGAGGAACTTTCCTCCGGTGACTCCGAATGCGCACTTGGCGGGGTTTAATTTCATGTTGAATTTGCGGAGCACTCCGAATGCCTCACCCAGGTCCTTGGCATGGTCGGCCGACGGGGTGGACTTGACGAGTATGTCGTCAACGTAGACTTCCATGTTCCTGCCGATCTGTGGCTTTAACATGCGATTGACCAACCTTTGGTACGTGGCCCCGGCGTTCTTGAGGCCGAAGGGCATCACCCTGTAGCAGTACACCCCCCGGTCCGTTGTGAATGCGGTCAGGTCTTCGTCTTCAGGGTTCATACGGATTTGGTTGTAGCCGGAGAAAGCGTCCATGAAGCTCAGTAGCTCGTGACTGGCCGAGCTGTCGACGAGCTGGTCTATACGGGGGAGCGGGAAGTTGTCCTTGGGGCATGCCTTATTGAGGTCGGTGAAGTCGACGCACATATGCCATTTCTCGCTCGACTTCTTGACCAGGACTATGTTTTCTAGCCACTCTGAGTAGGGCACATTCCTGATGAAGTTGGCGGCGAGGAGCCGATCAACCTCCTCTTTGATCGCCTTCTGCTTGACCGGGGTGAAGCTCTTTTTCTTCTGTTTGACGGGTCGGGCCGTAGGATCAACTCCGAGCTTGTGGGCGATGATTTGGGGTCGATCCTAGGCATGTCAGCAGGCGCCCAAGCGAAAACGTCGAAGTTGCTTCTGAGGAACTTGATCAGGTCATCCCGCTGGGTCCCCGTCAGGAGCGACCCGACCTGAACGGTCTTTCCTTGGTCTCCTTCTTCTAGGGGCACCTCGGTAAGAGGTTCGATCGGCGCCCCACGGACCTCCTTCCGCTCATCCCGAGTGTCCAGGGATCCTTTGATGTCGCTGCACGCATCGACGTCGTCAGCGTACTGCTTGGGCGAAGATGTCTCCGTAAGGCCTATCCTCGCGACCCGCTGGCTCCCATATGCCTGACCTATCCCGCCCCGATCGAGGGGGAATTTTATTGCCAGGTGGTATGTCGAGATCTGGGCCTGGAGGGAGTTCAGCGTCGGGCGGCCGAGGAGGACGTTGTAGGCCGACGGAACCTTCGCTATGATGAAGTCCACAGGCAGCGTGCGCGTGCGGCCGGGCTCCCCGATCGTGAACTGCCGGGTGACCACCCCTTGTGCTGGGATGGAGTGGTTGGTGAACCCCGAGAGGACGTGGGAGGTCGGTCTTAAGTCTGCTGGGGGGAGCCTCATACACAGGAAGCAGTCGCGGAAGAGGATGTCCGCCGAGCTGCCCGAATCGATGAGTATCCGGTGGACCTCGTACCAGTGAATTTGGGCCATGATCACCAGCGGGTCACTATGGGGCACATATATGCCGTAGAGATCCTCGTCGCCAAAGATGATGGGCTCTCGACCCCTAACCCTTTTGCTCAGGCGGTCGCCGGGGCCTATGAGACGGCTGCCAGTGGGGAGGCCGAAGAATTGGGTGAGGGTCCGTCTGCGTCTCCGTTGTGAGAGAGGCGACGGCGGGTGTTTGGATCTTCGGGGTGGTCGACTGCCATGTGGGCGGAGATCGGAAGGCCAACTTATGTTTTTGGGGAGTTTTCGTTCCTACAGACGATGCCAACTGATAGGGGTCCTTTTCGGGTCCCCGTCAGATGTTGTCTTCCGTTGATCTCCTGGTGGAATTTGTTGGTTATCTCCTGTTGCGTGTGGGTCTCAATGGGTTTTGGAGGAAGAAGTGGAATGTGGAGTTTGGTGCCGAGTACCTGCAAAGAAGTCCCGGGGTGGTTTGATACCACCAAGGACCCTCCGACGATCAAGTTAGTGGTGAGATCCGAGCAGAGTAACGGCTTAGTGGAGTAAAGAATGGCTTACTTGACCCCTCTGTGATGGGGGCTTATATAGCGGTGGCGGCACGCAGCAGCAAGCACGAGGATCTCGCCGGCAGTTACGCTCCCGACGTCACGCCCGCGTAGAGAGCGGATCGCCCATTAATGGGGATCGTGATGGCATGGAACGTGGTATGTTGCTGGCATAAAATCTGCGCATGGCGAGATTTACGGAGCGGCGGTTACGCCTGTGAGTGGTGGAGTTGTTGGGGGGGCCGAGGAAGACAGCCTCGGCCGGAAGCTCGGGGACGAGCGAGGAGGCCGAGGAGTCTTGGTCCTGTGGCAGCTCGGGACGAGCTGAGGGGCCGAGGAGGCCAATTCGCAGGGGGCCCCGAGGAGGGCCAGCTCGCGCTTGCAGGTCAGGTGTAGGGTGGCCCAGTAGGCCTCGGTGGGCCCTTTCTTCTGAATCGTGGGACACGTCATCCGCCACGTGTCCTGATCTTAGGGACCGCCAATATTGAGCATCATCACTTACCGTCGATATGGAGAAAACTTTAGCCCTTTTCTCAATCCCAAACTCGAAAAGTCTCTATCCCTAACTTTGAAACCTTAAAAAAAATTTAATCTTCTCGAATAGCAGTTCTTCTTTGAAGTCCTACAAGATCTCTACAAATCAAAAATATCGAGCTCCAATTTAAAGAACTCGAGAGCGGAATCAAAAAAATTGAATTCCAAAGGTCGGCTCATTAAGGGCTCGTTGGCTTATTAATAGCTCGGCTCGTTAAATAACCGAACACTGAACTTTCCGTGAAGAAACAAAATGGTTAAAGCTTTCAAATTAGTTATTTTGCGGCCCCATGCTCTTTTTGCCACAGGGTTTCACAGGCAAGTATGGAATTGAAGTGTATTGACCAAAATGCCCATAAACTCCCATTATTGAAAATTGTGAGTATGAGGGTATCAGAGTCATTGGATGCTGATTCAAGCACAGGATACTATTTTGAAACAAACATAAAGAGGAATTCCAATAAAGAAAAAAGTCTTTTTAGGATGATGTGCAACTCTTCATCTTTTTAGTAAGAAAATTGAAATGTATGAGAGAAAAATCTTGATCGTTAAATGATTTGCATAAACAATCGACTTTTACTTTTCAAGAAAAAAAATCCCCTAAGAATATAAAAATCGAATCCTATGGCCGATTTTGTCATGAATTTTTCTAGAGCATTTTACAAAAAAATCGGTTCACTTGTTTTTTGTCATATACGTGCATGTGCATAAACTCTAGCATATTTGGTTGAAGTTTCTTTAAAAAAATTGCACCTCCGAAACTGAACTTTGCTATGTCTAAAAAACACATCCTAAATTCTAAAATACACAACCAAGTCTTAAAATTTATCTAAAATACACCATCCGATTTGATCTTGTTAGTTAATAGGCGTAGTTAATGTACACTAGAATTTATGCGTGTGTGGATATTAAGAAAAATAATTATGGGGCATGTGTCAACTTTTTTAAATTATTTCTCATAAATATGTTAATTATTAGGAATTTTTTTATAAAAAAATTAATAATTGGGCCACTATGCCTAACCATTACTGTATTCCAATAGCGAAACCATAAAAATATAAATTCGTGAGCTGGAGGGTATGTTTTGGGGTTGGAGTTAGATGAGGGAATTTTCTCATTTTTTGCAGTATCTAAATGGAAAAAAAGAGAAACTTTTTTGGATACATACCTCAATGTGTTCATCTTTATTATTATAACCCAGACCTTTAGGGTGGTGATATCATTATTATATCATTTTGCAAAAAAAATAAATTCAAAAAATGAGAAAAAGTTATTGCCCCATGCTTCAGTGTAAGCCGACTCACATCATCTATATAAAACGACAAAAAAAAAATTCCAAATCATCTCTCTTACACACACCTCCCTCGCAAAAAGAATACTTAATCTGTCTCTCTAAAAAAAGACAAAAGAACACTTAACCTCTCATGTCTTCCTAATAAATTTTAATATGTATACAAAACATAATTTTTTTCCTTCTAAGTATGAGTTACTAGCCCAATCATTTAAGTATGGAAGTAACAACAAAATAACCGATTGAGGAAAAACATTTATTCAAAAATAAATAAGATGGAACAACAAGATAATATTCGCTAATAAAATAAGAATTTTAAAGAAATTGTCATGAAATGTGATGCCGGAGAGGTGAGAGAATGCGGAAAGTTATGAACTGAAACTCAAATAGGGGGTAGGGTCGATTGTCGTCTTTAGAATCACATTAAAGATATCCGACGATGTCATCTACGAATCTATAGAATGGCACCACTAAATCGAAGACTCCTCTCTCTCTCTTCAAAGGAATCACACTAAGGAATAAAGAGGGTAAAAGCACAAATGCTATATTTTATTAATTCATCAAAGTCTGCATAATTCTTTATAATGATAGCTGTATATAATACTTGAAATTAACAATCCTTCAAGTCAAAGGTCAAACTAGATAATAAATATTATTAATTATAGATAAAGAACCGAAGAGTCATTGCATTTACATAGATTCACTCATTTAATAAGATTCATGCATTTAAGTCTAATTCTTTGAACCTTTTTGGAGGAGTGAAAGAGTGGGAATATGTGTGAATACTCCTGCGTAATAATGTCAAGGATAAAAGAAAATTATACACTTCAAAATATACACATGTGCGTCGCACGTGCAAAAAACTAGTAGTTTAAAGGAGAAACTTTTTTGCAGTATCTAAATGGATTCCACCATCCCGGTAAGAAAAGTATTTTTCCAAGAGTAATACTTTCTCTACCGGTGCCGTGGAATCCATGTAGGCTAGATTCTCATTGGATACAAGATGAACATTGTTATCTACTGCCTGGCTACTTATATCCTATGTATACCCTCACCTTGTATCTTAAGCATAAATGCAACCAACTACCCCTCATTTACTTTGTACTGCACAAATTCCTTTAGCTCCACATCCATAAAAAAAACCCAGCTCACAAATTCCTCATCGCCCGTGACTATCTCAGAGATAAACGACCAGTCCGCTTATTCTTCAGCTGAACTCTATCCCTTTCTCCTCCCTCATTCTCACTTCTTGCAGTAAAAGCCTAGCTGTTGGTTGCTTCCCCAAGCCGTGAAATCAAGGTATTAAATTGACCCTCTTTTCTTGAAATTGAATGTTAGTGTAACATTATGGTGTTTTTATTGACATGGGGAAATTTTCTACTTTTTCTTGGAATTTTGTTTATGTTGCAATCTTTTTTGCGATTTTGTAGTAGGTTTTTTTTTACGTCTTATGTAACGATCACACCCGTTTTAAAACAAATAAAATTTTGTTCGAATTTAATCTTGCTTGTTTTGCTGCATAGATAATAAAGGAGATTTTGTTTGTTGAAAAAGAAAATGAAAAACTATTTTGTAAGAAAAGAATTTATTGCTTTTAGAAAAGAAAAGAAAGCGAAAGTTTTGGTTTTAAGAAAAAGAAATTTGGAATGTTGTTTATTTTAGGTTGAAGAAAAGAAGTTTTGAGTATTTGGAGGACGAAATTATTTTAAGAAGGGTAGATTATAATGACCGTAATTTTCATATAGTTAATAAAACCTTGCTATATTTTTCCGGTTTTAATACTTGTGATGGAAAAAGCTTTGATAAAGTTGTTTATACCTTAAAAAATTTTAATATGAAATTTGGGTGCAAGAAAAGAATTTAAAAATGATTTTAAAGATTTTCTTAGTTTATTCTAAAGATGGACTTCAAGAGAAAGGAATTACTTTTGAGGTGAAAAATATTAGATATGGCCAAGCATTTACTTGGAATTTTTCCTAGATATTTTTCATAATTTTTCAATAATTAAAAGTATTTTAATTAATTTTTTAGAAAGAAAATCGATTTTAAAACAATTTTAAAAAGCTTTTAGAGAAAAAAAAACATTTTAACCAGGCCCAGGCCCGGTCCAGCACGCCACGAGCAGCAGGAACGGCTGCTGCTGCCGCGTGGACCCCACACGCTTGTGGGCTGCTCGCGCCCATGTGGGCGGATCTGAACCGTTCATACGGTCGATCCAACGACTGAGCAGGCAGGGGCAGTGCGCGGGGATTGAGATGGGGATCGGCTGGGATTGCGACGCGGGGATTAGGGTTGTAACCCTATAAATATTGATGCTTCTCTTCTCATTTTCTCCCTCATTCCTCCTCACAAAAATCCGAAAATAATACCTACCTCTTCATTTCTTCGACGCCGACGCAACGGTGCCGCCCAATTCATTAGCAAAAATCTGAGGAGGGAGATACTCATATGCCCGTATGACTCGACGTATACCGACATTGCGATCTTTGAAGTAGGATTCTCAATCGATCTTCTTTGCTTTCGTCGCATTCTCCAATTATATTCACCTTAGTTAGTTCCATTATATCTACAACTTTATTTTGATATGCGGATTAATTTTAGTTTGCCCTATTTATCTAAAAGTGACAACACCCAATTGATACATTCGTAGTCATCATGCATGCTCTAAAGAACCGTTTTTTAGCACGGCACAGGGTAATGTCCTTCCCCTTATTACCTATTTTCTATGAAACACATCTACGCCGTTGTGCTGCCCAACTTTATTTTGAGGAAACCCCTGTTATTGGCCGAAGTGCTGCCAAAATTAAAAATAACCCTTTACGCAAATTCCCCCTGCGTTTTCCATATAAATATACTTCATTAAAATACCTTCAAAGTTGCAACTCCATATTTTACATTATATCTATACCCTAAAACCCTAAAACTCCATTTCATATAAATACCTTAGATTTTCTAAATATCGTATTTGCATTAAAATACCCCAAGTTTCCCAAAACTTACTTTTTACTTAGAAATACCTTAAGTCCCAAAAAGAGAAATTTTCATTAAAAGACCTCAAGTTTCCCTAAACTTGTATTTCCGAGTAAAATACTCCAAAGTTCCCTAAACCCCGTATTTCACTAAAATACTTTGAACTTCCCTAAAGTTAATATTTCACTAAAACTCCTCAACTTTCTAAAGTCGTACTTTCTTTTGATAAAAGAAATGCCCTAAACTAATATATTTTCTTTTGAAAACAAGTGCCTTACCGTTATAATTACTTTTCACAATAATACCTTGGACTTGGAAATCCTTTTTCGATAATATACCGTAAACTTTTCTAAAGTTATAATTTTATTAATATACCCTGAACTATTACTAAACCCCAGTACATGAGCATACCCTATACTTACTTCCTTTTACATGGACTTGCAACCTCTTCATAACTTGAATGTGATACTTAACCTTAGGCATGGAATACCACATGACATGTTATCTAGTACGGTTAGGGTTAGACGCGAGCACCTAGGCATGCGGTTTCATGTAGATTCCATCTTTACGGATGACCAGTAGATTCTGATATATGAATGACGTTACAATTGAAGATTCCGATATATAGATAACCTTACTATTGAATATTCCGATATACGAATGACCTTACTATTGAAGATTCCGATATACGGATGCCCTTAATTTTGGAAAGTGAACTCTCATATTCCATGCCTAGTAGAGTCGCATGCTAGCGCCTACCTGTACTCATACACAACTAAACAAGACCAGGGTGGAATAGTTTGGATAGGCGAGACTGTATTAAGGGTCTCGGATTCCCTTTCGGGTTAACCATGGTTCCGGAAATGAGACAATATATTGTTCACTCATGATTGTCGTTGTTCCGAAGCTCCAATGAAATAATTGCGAGAACCTGATACCCTAGCCTACCGAACTGAGACGTGCCCAACACTTAGTAAACACCTGATATTCTTCACACTACACACACATGACATCTTGTATCGTGCATACATTGTTACTCTACCCTTACATTATTCTTTATGAGATATCTTACCCGAATTTATCTCGATGACGGACATTTCTCTCTCACCTCCCGAAATATCCATTAGGGCTGGAAAAAGGCTTTGTGGAAGTCGAAGCTGCGGAAGAAGCTTACGCTCAACTCTCAGCTTACGATTAGGACTTATGTTTTTTTGTTTCCTTTTTTCGCCCACCTGTTTAGGGCTTGCTATATTGATGTAATAAAATTTTGATGTGAACTTAGTTTGTAATAAATGTTGGTTAATCCATAAAGCTTCATTTTTATTTTACTTGTTTTGTATACTCCTGCATACTATATATTTAGCGTCACTGTATCGGGTAGAGTATCTACCTGGTATAGTTACGTTGAAGGTCTCGCAACGTCTCCGCTCTCGTATCTTTGGTAAGCGGGATCTGTCACGTCCCGCTTCCCAAGATACGGGAGTGGAAACATGGCCAAGCCCGCAACGTAGTTATACCAAGTTGATTGTCTACTCAATACAGTTACGCTAAGCGTATAGTATGTACGTGTATACAAAAACAAACAAATAAAAGCTAAGTTTTATTTATTAACCAAACATTTATTATAAACAAGAGTTTTTCAAATAATCACATCATGCTTACATCATTATTCGAAAACATAAGCAAGCCTTAAACAAGTAGGCCGATACAAAAGAAACAGAAGAGACAGATAATCAAGTAACCCTAGGCGACTAAAACTCCATCTCGAAATGGCCAAGGTCCCCTGCCGTAGCTTCTGCGTTAGTCGCTCCGTCCCTGTTATCTTCTAACCCTGATGGACATTTCAAGAGAAAGAGAAATATCCGTCAGCGAGCTTTCGCTACAAGTAGGAATTTCAAGGGGGTTATGGGAAACAAGGTGAAATAAAGCGTATATGAAAAGGTGTCACGGTATGCAGGTACAAGTGTAGGTAGATGTCGTTTAGAATCGGAATAAATTCATGAATATTACAGAGATATAACAACCTGATCAATTGATCATTGCCAACCTCAATTAATATGCAAATATTAATAAGGCAAGATATGTATGGGTAACGAAGCATAAGGCTGTACTAGGCGGTGGCATTTGGAATTTTTTGTTTGCAAAAAACATGACATATGCTTTTGGGTTATGCAATGGGTTGCAGTAGGCAATAATGGTAACTATGAGAGAGCTATATTGCAGAAGTCTTTGTGTTAATGGGAAAATGTTATGGGCATCCTGTGGATGTTTCTTTTTGTGGCTGGGGATGGTGTTTCATTACTCAGGCTTAAACATCCAACCATGGATATTTGGAAAACTACCACCAATATCAGCTTTCATTTGTCTCCTTCAGCCAGTGACGGAGCCTGGAAATTTCATTTGTTTTAGTGTGCGCACGCATTGTTTTTGTGTGTGTGTTTTACGGGATCATATTCTCTAATAGACAATTATGCTCATATACTGAAAAGTACTACTGAATTATTTTTAAAACCGCATTACAGTAGCAATCTCTATTATTACAGTAGTGAGGGAATTGGATGTGTTTATATATATTCAATTAAAACTAAAACGATGCTTCTATAATAAGTGATTTAGACATGGTTAGATTACATACTATTGAATTAACAATTTTTTTTTAGTTTTTATTTTTTTTTGGGGAGGGGGAGGGGTTGGGGGTGGGGGGCTGATTTAGTCCAAGGTTTGCCGATTGGACTACAACGAAAAAACAAGCTGTACGCACTCACAAGTGCCATTTATTATAAAATCTTGATTATTTTCTTTAATTAATTGATGTGACATTGATTTTCCATATGAATTCTGTCATTTAATTCAAAGTGAAAGTGATCGGTACACTATATTATTCAAATTATTTGAAAAGCATTCATTCAGAAGCTACTGTTAGAGTATCTTGATGTCATTTTCATATTTAAGAACTTAGCAGGGCAGTAGTATAAATAGTGGATGAGACTATTAGCTAAAGTATACTCACCAAAGACTTCTTTGATTTTTCTCTTTGGATTCAATGGCTTCTTACAGAAATGATCGTGTTCTAGGCTTCCACTTGCTGGCGATGAACATATGGGCAGTTTCTTGTGCCGCATAAGAATTTAACCGAAGCAGTTTCTCGACTGATTTCGTTGAAGGAACTGCAAGTTCAGCGCATCAGGTATTGTTACGGTTAATTTTTGCTATTAGAATTAGTGTACTAGATAAGTTTTGATAGACTTATTGAATCGTATCTGACTCCTAATGGTTTTTGTAGATTGATGGTGAAGCAAATGGTGTCCGCAGAGTGGATACATTTACGAACAACCATCAAGGTCTCTCTCTCTCTCTCTCTCAGTCACACACACACACACACTTACAACCCTTCAACTGGGTTTTTAACACCCGTCTCTTCGGAAATTTGCCTTGATCTTGTACTGAATATCGCGCTTATAATTCCTGAATTGACGGTCTCCAAGGATGATGTGTGGTAATTAGCTAATATCTCATATAAATGGAATTATAATATAAATGGATTTCAATGAACAAGAACCTGTAATGATATTATATTATTTCTACTACTGATGATAAATTTGAATACTAAAAAGGTTAGAGGTAGGAAATAATTCTTATCATGATAATTGTAGTTTATAAAAATTGTTAATTGCTACCCGTATTTGTAATATCTGCTGTTATGACAAGTTTGAAGTGCTGACATATAATTGGAAATATATAGAGTGATTTTATCACTGGCTAATATAGAGGTTAGAAACTCCTCAATTGCTTCGAAACTTCGGTTGCTAAACTTGATGTCGATCAACAAAATCGAATCCTACTAGGCACCCTCTAGCTCCATCAGAGCATAATACCGTTATAAGATAATGTGTCTAGGCTGACTGCATGAAGCCAGCTATCGTACATATAGAGCTGACTGCATAAAGCCACGCGTACTCACAAACAAATATTCATAATCTCGAGAAGAAATGAAATCTCATTTGTAATTTCGATCTAGTTCCTTTTTTTAGCAGCTTTTGGTATAATTACATCAGCGAAAATAAGAGATGTAGGATTTCGATTGGAATTGACTCAATCAGATGCTACAAGAAATCTTAACCAAGCCGAGTTCTTAAAACTCGCTGCTCAACAAAGTAAAAAGCGTGGACTTAATGCAATTGTTCATCCAGATGGCCAATTTGAGTACATCATCTAACTTTTTATAGGAACATCTCCTCATCCATTCACAACAGCTTTGGACACCGGGAGTAATCTCATATGGACTCGGTGCAAAAATGGTACAAAGTGCATTCCCCGATCTGATCCAAGATTCGATGCTCTGAGCTCACCTACTTTCTCTACCATCCCTTGTTCCAGCAAGCTGTGACACGCCGTTGTAAATTTTACGTGTGTCCCGGATTGTTTTTATAAATATGGTGATGGAGTAGAGACCAATGGTTTCCTTGGTAAAGAGACCTTCATATCTAGTGACATGCGCATTCGTGACCTTGCTTTCGGGTGCAGCTTGCTCAATTCAAGCACGCAGGCGAATGTTTCAGGTACCGTCGGGTTAGGTCGTGGTCCTTTGTCATTAGTCTCTCAACTAAGTGTAAAGACTTTCTCGTATTGCTTCATTTCCTATAATGATCGCACTAGTAAGTGTCTTCTTGTGTTTGGTTCGCAAGCCAAGCTGGGTGGTAAGAATATGCAAACCACCCTATCGCTTCAAAGCCCTAACTTTTAAAGGATTTATTACTATCTTTCTTTGAAAGAATAACAGTTGGAAAAACCCGGCTTTCTATACCAACAGACATTCGAAATAAAGAAAGATGGGACCGGTGGAATAATTATCGACTCAGGCACACCATTGTTGTGGTTGCATGAAGTGGCTTATATCGAAGTTGGAAAAGCGTTTCAGTCTAAAATCAAACTTCCGCGAGTAAATGCTAGCGGTCTTGATTTATGCTTCAAAACGTCAAACAGGACGAATGCGATACCTAAGCTGATCTTTCCTTTTGAAGGTGCAGACTAGGACTTGCCGGAAGAAAATTGCATAGCTCATTTCAACGCGAAACGGTTATGCTTACTGGTTGTGAAATCAAAAGACAATTCGTTTATATTCGGAAACATCACAACTCAAAACATGCATGTTCTATATGATCTAGAAAACAACAAGCTATCTTTCGAGTGTACCAACTGTAACGAGCTTTGAATCAATTTGGAACACATAAAAGTTTGAATATAGTTACGATTAGAATTCCCCCTTTTTCTTTTCTTCCTTTTTTCGAATTTTACTGAAGCATGGAAATATAATATCTTATGATGCAAATAAGAGATTTTTATTATCTTTCTCATGTCAACTGAAGCTTGCTTTGTTTCCATGTTTATTATAAATGCATTGTTACTTACAATGGATGTACAGACATGTGCACCTGCATGCGCACACTATGAAATTTTTATTTGAAACACAATGAATTCCAGAGAAATAAAAGTTAATAAATCTATAATTTCTATAATATTTTAAAGCCGTCGGTCGTTACATATTCATCGAAAAGGAATTCAATGATCACCGTCCGATTTAGGTTGAGACGCCGAAGCATAATACTCCTTGAACATCGAGCCAAACTCCCTTTCGAACGGAGCGGTAGAGAATACCTCGTCCAAGCATTGATGATTTATGTTGAAAAGTACATCGCAACACCCCTGGCACAGCTGCACCTTATTCTCCCACGAGGATTCATAGAGTGAGCCTGTGCACCCCCACGGACTTAAGCAGGGCCAAGCACTACATACTCAAGCGTGGGAGGCCGCCAACCCCCTCCGCGGGTGATGTAGAAGAAGTTAATCGAGGATCACGGTGGCTGTGCCGCTTCTTCGCTTTGGTGCATGTCCCAGACAAGAAACATAGGACGAGAAGGAGGAGGGACTTCTTTTGTAATTGTGCCATGTTTTATTATCACATTTGAGATTAATTTGTTATATAGCGAGAGATTAGCCCAATCGTGGCAAATTTTTTCTCGTCTCGATCTCACCCAAATACAAAGCTTAATCCCTATACAAATCTCTCTCTCTTTCTCTCTCTCTCTCTCTCTCACAGATTCTTTGGCCGCCGCCAATACTAAATCCTCTCGACCTCTGTTGGAATTTATTTAATTCCTTGGCCGTAGACCCCAATCGTGGCTCTCAATTGATTTTCTTGCTGCCGCCAGCAAATTTGGTGAATTCGCAGACTTTTCTTTTTAGGCACTGATTGATTCCATTAATTAATCAATTATATAGGCTCTATGTATCTAATAGAGATAAGTATAAATAAAACCTTGTAGATTAATTTGAATAATTATCTATTTCCTTGTATTTAAATTTTGGGATTTGATTAAGATTAATCCAAATCTCCTATGCAGCCACCCCTCATCAATTCCTATGGTCATTAGAATTGAACCCACATGTACCGCACGTGCTCAACTAATGGGCTCCTGAGCTCTTAATCCCGGCTCCGAATTTGCAATCAATTCCAACATCACCATCCGTGGAGGGGGTTGGCGGCCTCCCACGCTTGAGTATGAGAGTGTTTTGCCCCGCTTAAGTCCGTAGGGTGCACTGGCTCACTGTATGAATCCTTGTAGGAGAATAAGGTGCAGCTGAGCCGGGTGGTGTTGCAATGTACTTCTTAACTTAAACTCCGAATGCTTGGATAAGGAGTTATCTACCGCTCCGTTCGAAAGGAAGTTTGGCTCCATGTTGAAGGAGTATTGTGCTTCGGCGCTTCAACCTTAATCTGATGGTGATCATTGAATTCCTTTTCGATGAATATGTAACGACTAACGATCCTCAGGAGTTCATGTTTTTCAAATATACATGATCTATTGCCAACAATGTATTGTTTACGGCTTTAAAATATTATAGCAATTATAGATTTATTATCTTTTATTTCTCTGGAATTCATTGTATTTCAAATTGAAATTTTATAGTGTGCGCGTGCAGGTGCACATATGTGTACGTCCATTGTAAGTAACAATGCATTTATAATAAACATGTAAACAAAGAAGGCTTTAGTTGATATGAGAAAGATAATAAAAATCTCTTGTTTGCATCATAACATATTATATTTACATGCTTTCGTAAAATTCGAAAAAAGGAAGAAAAGAAAATAGGGGGAAATTCTGATCGTAACTATATTCAAACCTTGTGTTTCAAATTGATTCAGAACTCATTGCAGTAGGTACTCTCGAAAGATAGCTTGTTGTTTTTTTGATCATATAGAACATGTATGTTTTGTGTTGCGATGTTTCCAAATATAGACGAATCTTTTGATTCCACAGCCAATAAGCATAACATTTTCGTGATGAAATGAGCCATGTAATTTTCCTCCAGTAAGTTCCAGTCTTTACCTTCAAAATAAAAGATCGGCTTAGGTTTCACCTTCGTCCTCTTTGGCGTTTTGAAGCATAAATCGAGGCCGCCGGCATTTACTCGTGGAAGTTTGACTTAAGACTAAAACGCTTTTCCAATTTTGGTATAAGCCACTTCATGCAACCACAGCAATGGTATGCCTGAGTCGATAATTATTCCAACAATCCCATCTTTCTTTATTTCGAATATGACTGCTGGTATAGAAAACCGAGTTTTTCCGATTATTATTCCTTTCAAAGAAAGATAGTATTGAGACTTTGAAGCAATGCGGTGGTTTGCATATTTTTACCATCCAGCTTGGCTTGTGAACTAAACAAAATAAGACTCTTACTAGTGCGATCATTGTAGGAAGTGAAGCAATACACGAAAGTCTCTCACTTAACTGAGAGACTAGTGACAAAAGACCACGACCTAACCCGACGATACCTGAAACATTCGCCAGCGTGCCTGAATTGAGCAAGCTACACCCGAAAGTAAGGTCGCGAATGCGCATGTCACCAAATATAAATCTCTTTACCAAGAAAACCGTTGGTCTCTGCTCCATCACCATATTTACCGTGATAAAAACAATTCGAGATACACGTAAAATTTACAACGGCGTGACAGCTTGCTGGAACAAGGGATGGTAGAGAAAGTAGCTGAGCTCAGAGCATCGAATCTTGGATCAGGTTGGGAAATACAACTTGTACCATTTTTGCACTGAATCCATATGTGATCATTCCCGTTGTCCAAAGCTGCGGTGAATGGATGATGAGGTGTTCCTATAGAAAGTTGAATGATGTACTCAAATTGGCTGTCTGGGTGAACAATTGCATTGAATCCATGCTTTTCGTTTCGTTGAGTTGCGAGTTTTAAGAACTCGACCTGGGTAAGATTCTTGTAGCATCTGCTCGAGTCAATTCCAATCGAAATCTTACATCTCTTGTTTTCACTGTTGTAATTATACCAAAGGCTGCTGAAAAAAGGAACAAGATCGAAATTACAAATGAGATATCATTTCTTCTCGAGATTATGAATATTTGTTTATGAGTGCTCGCGGGTTTATGCAGTCATCTTTATATGTACGATAGTCGGCTTCATGTATTTAGTCTAGACACATTATATTATAGCGGTATTATTCTCTGATGGAGCTAGAGGGCGCCTAGTAGGATTCAATTTTGCTGATCAATATCAAGCTTAGCACTCGAAGTTTCGAAGCAATTGAGGAGTTTCTAACATCTATATTAGCCGGTGATAAAATCACTCTATATATGTCCAATTATACGTCAACACCTCAGATTTGTCATAAGGGCAGATATTACAATTATGGGTAGCGATAAACAATTTTTATAAAGTACAATTATCAAATAAGAATTACTTCCTACCATAGTCCTTTTTAGCATTCAAATTTATCATCGGTAGAAATAATATGATATCATAACAGGTTCTTGTTCATTGAAATCCATCTATATTATAATTCCATCTATATGGATACTAGCTAATTACCCCACATCATTCTTGAAGACCGTCGGTTCAGGATATAAACGCGATATTCGGTACAAGATCAAGGCCGATTACCTAAGAGACGGATGTTAAAAACACAGTTGAAGGGTTGCAAGTGTGTGTGTGTGAGAGAGAGACCTTGATGGTTGTTCGTAAATATATCCACTCTGCCGACGCGATTTGCTTCACCATCAATCTACAAAAATCATTAAGAGCCAGGCACGATTCAATAAGTCTATCAAAACTTATCTAGTACATTAATTCCATTAGTGTAAATTACCCTTAACTGTTAAGATATTTATAAATCTTTCATATATCATTTTATTTCATCTCTTTGTACATGGATTTAATTATCTCTTGGTATTGAGATTTAATCTTGTAGTCTATATATAAAAAGACACATTGTATATTGTATTTTGATCCATTACATGGTATTAGCGCTTACCCTAATGTTAATCAGTGCCGTTATCATTGTTTGATCCTCTCTCACCCAACGACTTCCTCGGATAACGCGCGTTCGCCTTCGACCTCGCACCCTCCGCCACCATCGAAACCCACGTCCTCGCACTCGCCTTTGTTCGAAGAAGAACCATCTTCGAAACTCGTCCTCGCCGGAGAAGCCCCTTGCCTTCACAATCCCCGAACGTTCGAAAGTTCAGCCACAGCAACAACAAAGCTGGTAAAAATCCAGCGACCGAATTGAAGAAATCGAAGAATATCCAACAAATCCCCAATTTTGATCACGAAATCTTCAACAAGCGACGATTGGCCAGCCAAATCTCTTCAAATCAGCGGAATTCCCTTCAAATCAGCAGCTTCCCTTCAAATCCACAATAGCTTCATCGGCGAGAACGGTTCCCGATTGAATCCGAGCGAAATTGAGGCTTCAGCAGGAGGAACCTCCGATCCAGCGCCGAATTGATCGATCAGCGACAAAGAGACTCGAAAATTGAGGCGGTGATTTAAAGAAACAAAGAAAAGAAAATTTTGTTTGGTTTCCCCAAAGAACAAAGACCAAGCCAGAGAGGATTTCACAGCAGCAAATCAATCAAATGCTCCCCAAAACTGTTAGTTATTTATCAGGCTTGCTTCTCTTATTTTTTCTTAATTTCTTGGTATTATTTTATTTTAATTAATTGGTTTCCCAAAAAGGACCAAGCCAGAGAGGATTTTACAGCAACAACATAAAAAGTTTTTTTTTTGGAAAAACTTTGGGGTATTTTTTTTTAATCCATTTTGAACCATTTTAAGCTGGTTATTTCAAGCCAATTCAATTTTTATTCGAGCTATGGAGAAGCGTGGACTCTATTCGTTTTCCCCAATCGACGCTCTTCTCATCAAATCCGCGGATTATACTGGATGGGCCCTTACTATGCAGTACAATTTTCGAGCTTTGGCATTGTGGGGCTATATTGATGGCACATTTGTTTGTCCTCCTTCTAACACCACTTCTTCTGCTACGCCTGTGACTCTAGGCGATCACTCTAGTTCTTCCATCGATACCTCAGATATCTACACTCTTACTCGTGATCGATGGATGCAAACCGATCAGCAGATCATGGCATATATTGTACGTTCGGTGGTGACTCTTATTCGTTTGTCTATTGAACGCCTGACTACCTCTCGTCAGCAGTGGATTTCTTTTAGTCGCATATTCATTTAGACAGGTGCCGCTCGTGAATACCAACTGCAACAGGCCCCTTCAGGATGCACAATAGGGAGACCGTTCTGTTCAGGACTTTTACTCTCTTCTATCAGGGTATTGGGATGAATTATACCTGATGGAGGTTCAGATTCCAGCATTATTGGAGGATGTCTCTATTGAGTACTACAAGCAGTATGATTGTCAGCATTTGTGCCACTTTGATATGCATCTTCAACCGGAGCTTGAAGGACTACGCATTCAGAAACTTCATCTTGTTCCTTCGCCTAGTATTGAGGCTACAGCAGCTGAGTTCATCTCTAAGGAGACCTGCCTCCAGATATTGATAGCTACATCTACTAGTACTCATGATATGGGCTCATCTATGACATCATCGGCTACTATTTTTGCTGCACAAACCAGACCCGTCACAGCTCCACCACTGCCTTCTTCTCCTTCTACCGAACGAGTTTGTAAATCCCCGCTCGCATCAATAAAATCTTTCTACATTTTTCCCAAGTCCCCCGAATGTTTTCTCTTTCCTCGTAATTTTGCGTGAAACTAGTTGTTTAAGTTTTAGCATTTAATTTTCCAAAACAGTTAATAATCCAAGTCCAAACCAATTTTTAATAAACATATATATAAATCACCCTTCCGACAAGCCCAGCCTAAGAAAACAAAATAAATAACAATTAAAACCAAGCCCAACAGCTAATAAAATAAAACCCAATTAATTAAATCCCTAAGGCCCCAGCCCAAACAAACAAAACGAAAATAAATTAAACTAAAATCCCGGCCCAGCCCAAGCTCCCTAGCCTGCGCCCGCACCTAACCCGACCCGACAAGCTCTAACCCATTCCTTCTTCCCCCTTCGTTCTAAATTTTCCGGCTCCCTTTTTCTGCGAACCCACGTCCCCACGTCGCCACACCCCACGTCGCCTCGCCGACCCAAGTTCCCCCTCAACCCGACCACGACCGCGCGCGCACCCTCCTCAAGCACCTTTCCTCATCTCTAACACCCTTTTCCTCGCACTCTCGATCTCTCCCTAACTCCTCTCCTCTCTCCAAACCCACTGCCATCATCCCTACCCCCCCCTGCCGCCGCCGCCGACGAGGACGACCACCTAAACCACGACAATCTCCTCGTCTTTCCTCCCTCGCTCCTCTCTCCAAAACTCAAACCCTTACATTGCCTCACCCCCTCGCCTGCACACCGAACCCCACCGCCGAGCTCGAAGGCACCACCTGCACCCTCACGCCGGCGAGCTCCCCACTGCCTTGAACCACCTCGTCGACCCTCTGCGTCATCAGCATCATCACCATCACCACCAAACCCGAACCCCCACTGCTTCCTCCCTCTCTCCAAAACCACCATCTTTTCCCTCACTGCAACTTCGGACCCCCGCTGTGCCCATCGCCGGAGCGACCACCGCCGACCCCAGAGCACTCACAGGAGATCCACAGAACCCTACTCCGCTTCCAGTGATCGCGAGCCATCCCTGGGCTACTCCGACGATGAACCCGAACTCGAGCCGAGGCCGTGAATCCAAACCGTGCCGTTCGTCGCGCATTCGTGCCGTTGCCGCTGCCGTGCGTCACCAAAGCGTCTCCAGGTAAGTTACCTACTTGCTTCATGCTAATTGTTTTACTAAAACTTGAAATACCGTTAAATTTCACATAAACACTTAGTGCAACTTAAAATATTGTATGTGTTCGACGTAGAATCTGAACGAAAACCTTCCACGAAACTAACGGAACTTGATCATATATGCTAGCCCGTGTGGCAATGAACATTGTTGTGAAATTTGACTGGAAAATTTAATCGTTACTGGCTTGAACGATCACCCCCAATTACGTTCGTTAAAACTGAATATTTCCCGCGTCTGAAACTTGTTAAAATCATAATTAATTGTGTACACATTGAAATGGTGCGTTCGAGGGCTCAAATCGAAGCCGACTCGAAGAACTGGAACCCTATAAAAGTTTTTAATTGTTTCTGTACTGAAAATAGCACGAGAACTGGTTCGGAGAGCGGCTCTGGACTGCAGTCCAAAGCAGCTCTGGCTGTTGATTTTTATCTCGTAATGCTTACTACTTTGCTGCCTGAACTTGTATGTTGCGGAACCCTATACTTTATTGAAGATGAAACTGTTAGCTAAATAACGCAAGTGATTTCACCCATTTTTATCTTCGTTTACTATTTGAACTGCAATTTAAAAGAATAGGACGTATAGGAGTCCCAAACAGAAATAGAACTGATACCCTAGTGTTGAACAGTGCATAACTTCTGACGTAGAGACGCGATTGAGAATCCGTCTAGTGTGTTGGAAACCCTATTTAAAACCCTAAATTTCATTCAACTGTAGCGTCACTAAATTCTGATCCCAACAGGGTGATAATTGTGTCGCGAAACGGACGTTCAGTTCAGAAACTGAATTTCCTGCAGCGAGCACTTAAATTGAAACGGCTGTAAGTTACAAACCCGAAATCCGATTGTACTGAAATAAATTTTGCTGAACTTCCGACAGAGTGTACTTATTACCGTATTTGTATCGTTTCACTGAATTCTAAACATATGATTTACTGCAATTTTTGTAAGCTCATGAGGTGCATAATAGTTCATACTACACATGACTCGTTAACTGCATAAAGGCACATATATTACCCGATAGCCACCCCCATAGTGATAGCGCGCGTTATTATTTAGTGTACAATGCATTATCGTGCGTGAATGATATTGGTTTAGGAGTGTCAAGTACGCCAATAGAAAAGTGAATGATTCGTGACAGTGATTAATACAGTGAACAGTGACAAAACCGTGTTATTTGGTGCATACTTGTATACGACTAAATCATAATCATCAATAGTGTAAACCTGGGGAAAAAAGGAAAATCGAAGTGGAAAGAGCATCGTATTTAGCGAGGGCAGTGATTTAGAGGATGATCATTCGAACAGCGACTCTTATATATATTAGGTAGGATCTAGCGATCCGGCTGACAGGGTTATGTCCCGGACGTGTGGGCCGTTGTCTCGGGTATGTACGAGACCCTCGTTAAATATGATCTTTCTTTCCACAACTCGATTTCAAACATGACTTAGAGACTGATAGGGACACAGATCATACTTTGCATCATTTAGTGACATAGTGATTATCTGCATTTTACTCCCACTGTTATTACCTTATTTGCATGTTTCATGTCATTATTATAATATTGCTATTACGTCGCTCTGACGACCTGAGTATGTATTATCAGACCTCGAGGAAGAACCAGCGCAGGAGTCGGATTTACCCTTCGAGCTAGCGGAGATTTAGTCTGGAGTACCTTTTTCTTCTTTTCTGCTTTCCCTAAAGAGACCTTGTATTCGAACTTGGTTAGTAGTTCTTTTCTTGTTTATTTGTAAATTGTGAACAATGAAATTTGATATAATAATTTAGTGATGTATTTTCTTTACTTCTGTGCTTTGTTTACTGATTACCATGTAATGCTAGAAGCCGAAATATGACTACGGCGGGATTATTCCTTGACCGTAGGAGCATGGCTGGCCTAGTCATCCCTCGTTTTCCGTATTTTGGGAAGCGGGGCGTGACATGGTTTTGTTGGTATCAAAGCCGTGTTTAGTTGTAAGGGATAACATTAACTATACTGTATTACATTATTTTCGCTTCACTATTCTTGACTTTCATCCCTGTATCTAATCTTATCCTTCTAATATCTTCCAGCGATATGACGTCTCCGAACGACCACTCCTCGGACTCGAGTTCTCAGGATCGCACGGAGATGATACTTAGTGCACTGACGTCTTTCGCAGAAGCCCAGGAGAGAAAGACGGGCCTACTCACCGAGGGACTCAGGGCTATTACCGCTGCAGGGGGACCCTCCGCACTCATTACCGCCTCCGAGGGAACTGCTCCACCAGCTTTTTCTGCCAGCGCTGGCACCGTATCAGATTTCCGGAGGTTGCATCCAGCTGCATTCACAGGGCTAGCCGAACCACTAGAGGCCGAACAATGGCTGGTTAATATGGAGAACTTACTGACGGCCGCCAGGGTACCAGAGGAAGATAGAGTGAATGTGATAAAGATCCAGTTGGAAGATGAAGCCCGTACTTGGTGGTCAGTGGAAGAAAGCAGACTAGAAAGGCAAATCGAATGGGGCAAATTCAAGGAGTGCTTCTTGGACCATTATTTCCCTTCCAACGCCAAGGCTGAGATGGAAGAAAGATTCATCCTACTGAAGCAGAATGGTTGTCCCGTGGACGTATACGCGGCAGAGTTCAACCGTCTGAGCCGATTTGCTCCATACATGGTTGCTTCAGAGGCCACCAGGGCCAGACGCTTCTTGCAGGGACTTGATTTCGAGCTGCAGCAGTTGATCGCGTCACTTGAGTTGCAGACTTTCGGACAGGTACTCAACGCGGCGCGAATTCAGAAGAGACTGATCAATAAATTCAGGAAGCCCCCAGTTGTTCCAGCACGTACCTACACACCTTCTCGAGGAGTTATACCAGTTCACAGGCCTGGAACGACGTAGATGAAGCACCCATTCGTGTCCCAGCATCGCCTCCAGAGCAAGAACGTAGTTTGCGGCTACTGCAATAGAGATGGGCATACCCAGAAGGACTGGCGCCGCGCCAAGGGGCAGTGCTTGATTTGCGGATCCAGTCAGCACAGAATTAGCGATTGCCCTGAGCGAGCAGAGATACAGGGAGGGTCTGGACCACAGCAGCAGAGATCACAGGAGCAGAGGCAACCCTACACAGGCTGCGGTCAGGGACGGGCTTTCACCTTGACCGCCGAGCAGGCAGAGGCTTCAGGCGAAGTTGTCACAGGTATTCTACTCGTACATTCCATGCCAGCTAGAGTACTATTTGATTCTGGAGCATTGCACTGTTTCATATCTGCGCATTTCGTTGATACACACTCCATACCACATGAATCATTAACCAAGGGTTGGGAAATACATACGGGTAATGGCGTGATAGTATCTAGTCGAGAATGTAGATCATGTCCGGTTGTAGTATGTGGCAGGGAATTCTATGCGAATTTCCTTTTGATCGGGACAGGCAACTATGACGCAATTCTCGGGATGGATTGGATGAGTACCTTCTATGCAGTTATTGATTGCCGAGCAAGGAATGTGATCTTCCGCATTCCCAATCACCCGGATTTTATTTTCAAAGGCGGGAGCGAATTTTTAGAGCCAGCCAAGTATAGAGCCAAGCCAAAGGAGCTGACAGCTATAGAGATTGATGAGTGCCCAGCCCCAGAGATTGTTCGGAATTTTCTGGACGTGTTTCCTGAAAATTTACCAGGTCTACCACCTCCACGCGTCTTGGAATTCTCGATCGATTTGACTCCAGGTACAGCACCAGTTTCCAAGGCCCCGTACAGAATGGCACCGGTTGAGTTGGCAGAATTGAACAAGCAGATTGAAGAACTCCTGGAGAAGGGATTTATCCGGCCGAGCGTTTCACCGTGGGGTGCACCAGTTCTGTTAGTGAAGAAGAAAGATAGATCGCTGCGGATGTGTATAGATTATCGGGAGGTGAACAAAGTCACAATAAAGAACAAGTACCTAATCCCGCGCATCGACAACTTATTCGATCAGTTAAGTGGGGCCAAGGTATTTTCGAAGTTGGATCTCCCTTCTGGATATCATCAAATCAGAGTAGCAGCCGAGGATATATGCAAGACGGCTTTCAGGACCCGATACGGACATTATGAGTTCCTTGTGATGCCGTTCGGTGTTACCAATGCTCCAGCAATATTCATGGACTTGATGAACAGGGTGTTTGCAAAGTACTTGGACACGTTTGTCGTTGTATTTATCGACGACATACTTGTCTACTCGAAGACCCGGGAGGAGCATGTCGAGCATTTGCGCTGGGTTTTACAAATTCTTCGGGAAGAGAAGCTGTACGCGAAATTGAGCAAGTGTGAATTCTGGCTCGACAAGGTTCAGTTCTTGGGACTCATTGTTTCGGGCGAAGGCATCTCAGTGGACCCGACAAAGATAGAATCTGTTAGAGATTGGCCAACACCGAAGTCAGTGGCCGAGATCAGAAACTTTCTGGGATTGGCAGGTTATTATCGAAGGTTCGTCTAAGACTTTTCAAGAATCGCTGAACCGTTGACGAGGCTGACACGGAAGGATGTACCGTTTGCGTGGACAAAAGAGTGTACTCAGGCATTTGACACATTGAAGAAGAAGTTAACTACGGCGCCTATTCTTACAGTACCAGATGATTCCGGTGGTTTGGTGATACATAGTGACGCTTCAGGGAAGGGATTAGGCTGTGTTCTGATGCAGCACGGTCGGGTGGTTGCTTACGCCTCACGACAGCTGAGAAATCACGAAAGGAATTATCCTACGTATGACTTGGAGTTAGCCGCAGTGGTTTTTGCGTTGAAAATTTGGAGGCACTATCTATTGGGCAAGAAGGTGGAAGTGTACACAGATCACAAAAGTCTGAAGTACGTCTTCACTCAGAAAGAACTAAACATGAGGCAGCACCGATGGCTAGAGCTGATGGCAGATTACGACTTGGACCTTCAGTATCACCCGGGGAAAGTAAATGTTGTACCAGATGCGCTCAGTCTCAAGCCAGCGGTCATGACGTTGACCAGTCAGAGGAGCCTCGTTGAGGATTTTCAGAGACTCGAGCTTGAGGTCGTCACACCGAGCGCACTCAGTCAATTTTGGCAACTACAGGTGCAGTCTTCCCTTATGGATCGCATCAAGGCTGCACAAGCGGATGATCCTCGATTGCAAAACTTCAGAGTGCAAGTAGAAGCCGGGAAGAGAACGGACTTAATCATACATGAAGACGGTTCTCTGAGATTCGGTAGCAGACTCTGCGTACCCAAGGGGAATGTTCGAGAAGAGGTACTGGCTGAGGCGCATAGTTCAGCTTATTCTGTGCATCCGGGATGTACAAAGATGTATCGAGATCTAAAGCAACATTTTTGGTGGAACGGGATGAAGCGAGAAATTGCGCGGTTCGTATCCAGGTGCTTGGTATGCCAGCAGGTGAAGGCGGAACATCAGAGGACAGCAGGACTGTTACAACCGCTTCCGATACCAGAATAGAAATGGGAGCACATTACTATGGATTTCGGGACGGCCTTACCACGGAGCCTTAGGGGCAACAACGCCATTTGGGTTATCGTCGACCGCCTCACGAAAGATGCACACTTCCTACCTTTCCGAGTAGGACAGTCGACAGAGTCACTGGCAGAGAGATACATGCAGGAGATAGTGCGACTTCATGGAGTCCCGGTCAGCATTGTGTCAGATCGAGACACCGGATTTGTTTCGCACTTTTGGAGGAGCTTACAGGAGAGTTTGGGTACCTGCCTCAAGTTCAGCACAGCTTACCACCCGCAGACGGACGGACAGTCCGAGCGTACGATTCAGACGCTCGAGGATATGTTGAGAGCCTGCATGTTGGATTTTCAGGGTTCCTGGGAAGATCATCTGCATCTAGTCGAGTTTTCCTATAACAACAGTTACCAGGCTAGCATCCAGATGGCTCCTTTCGAAGCACTTTATGAGCGGAAGTGTCGATCCCCAGTTTGTTGGGATGATGTGGGAGAACGAAGATTACTGGGTCCCGAGCTCATTGTTCAGACAGTCGATAAGGTCCAGATGATCAGGCAGCGCATTAAGACGACTCAGGATCGACAGAAGAGTTGGGCAGATACCAGCAGAAGGGCACTAGAATTTGAAGTCGGAGATCACGTATTCCTGAAGATTTCCCCTACCCGTGGAGTTATCAGGTTCGGAGGTCGCGGGAAACTCAGTCCCCGTTTCATCGGACCTTTCGAGGTGCTAGAGCGAGTAGGAGAGGTGGCCTATCGACTTGCCTTGCCTCCATCGCTAGCTGGTGTGCACAATACCTTCCACGTGTCTCAGTTGCGGCGTTATGTTCGGGATGAGAGCCATGTTCTGGACTATTCGGAGTTATCTTGGGGCACCGACCTATCTTACGAGGAGCAACCCACCACCATCCTCGACCGCAGAGAGAAAGTGCTGAAGAATAAGGTCATTCCGTTAGTCCGAGTGTCTTGGGGCGGTCGTTCCCCAGGAGAATCTATCTGGGAGCGGGAGGAAGATATCCGTGCACGTTTTCCACATCTCTTTGTTTAGTACTTTTGTTTCGTTGCCTCTCCTGTTAAATTTCGAGAACGAAATTTTTGTAAGGGGGTATGATGTAAATCCCCGTTCGCATCAATAAAATCTTTCTACATTTTTTCCAAGTCCCCCGAATGTTTTCTCTTTCCTCGTAATTTTGCGTGAAACTAGTTGTTTAAGTTTTAGCATTTAATTTTCCAAAACAGTTAATAATCCAAGCCTAAACCATTTTTTAATAAACATATATATAAATCACCCTTCCCATAAGCCCAGCCTAAGAAAACAAAATAAATAACAATTAAAGCCAAGCCCAACAGCTAATAAAATAAAACCCAATTAATTAAATCCCTGAGACCCCAGCCTAAACAAAAAAAACGAAAATAAATTAAACTAAAATCTCGGCCCAGCCCAAGCTCCCTAGCCCGTGCCCGCACCTAACCCGACCCGACCCGCTCTAACCCATTCCTTCTTCCCTCCTCGTTCTAAATTTTCCCACTCCCTTTTTCTGCGAACCCACGTCCCCACGTCGCCACACCCTATGTCGCCTTGCCGACCCACGTTCCCCCTCAACCCGGCCATGACCGCGTGCGCACCCTCCTTAAGCACCTCTCCTCATCTCTAACACCCTTCTCCTCACACTCTCGATCTCTCCCTAACTCCTCTCCTCTCTCCAAACCCACTGCCATCATCCCTACCCCTGCCGCCGCCGACAACGACGAGGACGACCACCTAAACCACGACAATCTCCTCGTCTTTCCTCCCTCGCTCCTCTCTCCAAAACTCATACCCTTACACTACCTCACCCCCTCGCCTGCACACCGAACCCCACCGCCGAGCTCGAAGGCACCACCTGCACCCTCACGCCGGCGAGCTCCCCACTGCCCTAAACCACCTCGTCGACCCTCTGCGTCATCAGCATCATCACCATCACCACCAAACCCGGCCCCCCGCTGCTTCCTCCCTCTCTCCAAAACCACCAACTTTTCCTTCACTGCAACCTCGGACCCCCGCCGTGCCCATCGCCGGAGCGACCACCGTCGACCACCGCCGACCCCAGAGCACTCACAGGAGATCCACAAAACCCTACTCCTCTTCCAGTGATCGCGAGCCATCCCCGGGCAACTCCGACGACGAACCCGAACTCGAGCCGAGGCCGTGAATCCAAACCGTGCCGTTCGTCACGCGTTCGTGCCGTTGCCGCTGCCGTGCATCGCCAAAGCGTCTCCCGGAAAGTTACCTACTTGCTTCATGCTAATTGTTTTACTAAAACTTGAAATACCGTTAAATTCCACATAAACACTTAGTGCGACTTAAAATATTGTATGTGTTCGACGTAGAATCTGAACGAAAACCTTCCACTAAAATGACGGAACTTGATCATATATGCTGGCCCGTGTGGCAATGAACATTGTTGTGAAATTTGACTGGAAAATTTAATCGTTACTGGCTTGAACGATCACCCCCAATTACGTTCGTTAAAACTGAATATTTCCCGCGTCTGAAACTTGTTAAAATCATAATTAATTGTGTACAGATTGAAATGATGCGTTTGAGGGATCAAATCAAAGCCGACTCAACGACTTAGAATCCTATAAAAGTTTTTAATTGTTTCTGTACTGAAAATATGACGAGAACTGGTTCGGAGAGCGGCTCTGGACTGTAGTCCAGAGCAGCTCTGGCTGTTGATTTCTATTTCGTAATGCTTATTACTTTGCTGCCTGAACTTGTATGTTGCGGAACCCTATACTTTATTGAAGATGAAACTGTTAGCTAAATAACTCAAGTGATTTCACCCCTTTTTATCTTCGTTTACTATTTGAACTGCAATTTAAAAGAACAGGACGTATAGCAGTCCTAAACAGAAATAGAACTGATACCCTAGTGTTGAACTGTGCATAACTTCTGACGTAGAGACGCGATTGAGAATCCGTCTGGTGAGTTGGAAACCCTATTGAAAACCCTAAATTTCATTCAACTGTAGCATCGCTAAATTCTGATCCCAACAGGGTGATAATTGTGCTGCGAAACGGACGTTCAGTTCAGAAATTGAATTTCCTGCAGCGAGCACTTAAATTGAAACGGCTGTAACTTACAAACCCGAAATACGATTGCACTGAAATAAATTTTTCTGAACTTCCGACAGAGTGTACTTGTTACCGTATTTGTATCGTTTTACTAAATTCTAAACATATGATTTACTGCAATTTTTGTAAGCTCATGAGGTGCATAATAGTTCATATTACACATGACTCGTTAGCTGCATAAAGGCACATATATTACCCGATGGCCACCCCCATAGTGATAGAGCGCGCTATTATTTAGTGTACAATGCATTATCGTGCGTGAATGATATTGGTTTAGGAGTGTCAAGTACGCCAATGGAAAAGTGAATGATTCGTGACAGTGATTAATACAGTGAACAGTGACAAAACCGTGTTATTTGGTGCATACTTGTAAATGACTAAATCAAAATCATCAATAGTGTAAACCTGGGGAAAAAGGGAAAATCGAAGTGGAAAGAGTATCGTATTTAGAGAGGACAGTGATTTAGAGGATGATCATTCGAACAGCGACTCTTATATATATTAGGTAGGATCTAGCGATCCGGCTGACAGGGTTATGTCCCGGGCGTGTGGGCCGTTGTCTCGGGTATGTACAAGACCCTCGTTAAACATGATCCTCCTTTCCACAACTCGATTTCAAACATGACTTAGAGACTGATAGGGACACAGATCATACTTTGCATCATTTAGTGACAGTGATTATCTGCATTTTACTCCCACTGTTATTACCTTATTTGTCTGTTTCATATCATTATTATAATATTGCTATTACGTCACTCTGACGACCTGAGTATACATGCTCAGACCTCGAGGAAGAACCAGCGCAGGAGTCGGACTTACCCTTCGAGCTAGCGGAGATTCAGTCTGGAGTACCTTTTTCTTCTTTTCTGCTTTCCCTAAAGAGGCCTTGTATTCAAACTTGGTTAGTAGTTCTTTTCTTGTTTATTTGTAAATTGTGAACAATGAAATTTGATATAATAATTTAGTGATGTATTTCCTTTACTTCTGTGCTTTTTTTACTGATTACCATGTAATGCTAGAAGCCGAAGTGTGACTACGGCGGGATTATTCCTTGACCGTAGGAGCATGGTTGGCCTAGTCATCCCTCGTTTTCCGTATTTTGGGAAGCGGGGCGTGACAGAGTTTGTTCATACTGCAAGAAACCTGGACATTTATCTCTCAGTGCTCGGTACTTGGAACAATTCGAAAAATACTCAAACTCGTTCAGCTACTCGCTATCGCAATCGCCCTCCAGCTGCATCTCATCAAGAGCCTCTACTGCAACTTCAGGTTCATTCTCCTCCGTACAGATAGCATAGATTGAAAATATTGTTCAACAGAGTTTTCGTGTCAGTGCAACTCCTGCACCTTCTACCTATACTGCCTCATTTGCTAAGTTTGGTATTTCTCTTTCTTGGATATTTAACTTAGGTGCCTCGCATTATATGACTTTTGATAAATCCTTTCTTACAAATTGTTCTACTATTCTTATATCATACATACATACTGTTAATGGCTCGTCACTTGCAGTAAATCAATGTGGTGAGATCACATCTACCACTCACTCTCCCTACAATCTTATTCTTTCATTTGTATTACATGTGCTTAAATTAACAATGAATCTTTTATATGTTAGTCAGATTGCTGATTCTGATTGCACCATTACCTTTTCATCCACTTCTTGTATTGTGCAGGATTCGACCACCGGTTAGAAAATTGGGGCGGGTTGTAGATTGAATGGACTATACCAGTTAGAGCATTTTCACTTACCTATCTTGAATAAAACTGTAGCCGGTTTGGTGTTCCCCTCCGAAAGACGGCGCGACGGGAGACGTCTTGCCTGAGATTCAGGGCAGATGCTAATTGGTGCTATCCGTCCACCTCTCCGAAAATGCCAAGTTGATTTATGGCACCGTATATCGAAGGTTTAAACGGATGCGTCCGATGTAGCAGACTTCGTCAGATTTCCCCTCGCTTGAGGGGTTTTTGATTGTGGGGACGCTCTTCCCTGCAGGCACAAGCCCCTGCAGTTAATTACGCTACCGCATCGCGGTAACAACTTTCTCCTTCTCCAGGTGGTCACTTCATATCGTGGGTGTTTATTTTGTGTTTGGTTGCCCGTGGATTGTATACAGAGACTAAGTTATGTTGTCGCTCGTAGGGCGTGGACTAGTCCAAATCCGTATTATCTTAGATTTGAGTTTGGGGGTTTGGGTTTAAGGATACTTTAGCCTCATTTGAGATTAAGATCAACTTAAACGTTTGTTAAGGATATGTTAGTCTCATTTTAGACTAAGATCGACTTAACGGGATCATTTAGATCCGACAAGAGAGCAATTGGGGGGCTCTATTGTTTAGTTTAGTGACATTGCGGTCGATAGGTAGTTTAAGGACATTGCGGTCCAATATTAGTTTTAAGACATTGCGGTCAAGGTTAAGGACATCATAGTCCATGGGTTTAAGGACTCCACAATCCGGCGTTAGTTTTAAGACATCACGGTCAAGGTTAAGGACGTCATAGTCCGTTGTTAGTTTTAAGACATCACGGTCAAGGTTAAGGACATCATAGTCCATGAGTTTCAGGACCCCACAGTCCGTTGTTAGTTTTAAGACATCACGGTCAAGGTTAAGGACATCATAGTCCGTTGTTAGTTTTAAGACATCCCGGTCAAGGTTAAGGACATCATAGTCTGTTGTTAGTTTTAAGACATCCCGGTCAAGGTTAAGGACATCATAATCCATGAGTTTAAGGACCCCACAGTCCGTGAAATGTATGGTTGTTGGGACCCGTCACATCTTTGAAGACGTTGAGGAATTACAACGACAAATATCAAAGGAGTGAAGAGATGTACCCTTGAACCAAGGTAGATTAAATGATCTGTAGCCCAATTTGGAACCAAGATCAATTAATTATATTATGAGCCCATTGGCTCAGTTAAGTCTGAATTGAGGACTTATGGCCTTCTTGGGCTAAGTCCAATCATTTTTGGAATATTGGCCCTCTGTTGGTCCATTGAAGGGGAGGCTTTGCCTCTAGAAAATTAGCCAATTGGGCTAAAACTAGTGTTAAACACTAAAGATTAAAAAAATGTTAAACACTAAAGGTAGAATTCTCAGACTAGTGTTAAACTAAAAGAACAATCAGTGTTAAACACTGGAAATATAGTTTTCAATTTAGTGTCAAACACTAGAAATAATCAGTGTTAAAAACTGCAAATAGGGTTTTCAAATTAGTGTTAAACACTAAGAAAAATCAGTGTTAAACACTGGGACCAAAGATTTCTAATTAGTGTCAAACACTCAAGAAAGAGGGGTCACGTGTGGACACGTGAGAGCGCCCCAAAGGTGGGACCAGATTCCACTTATTCTGTTCTGCAAAAAAGTATTGAATACTTTCAATATTTGATTCTAGAGTATCACGTGTTGACACGTGACGGGAATTTGGGTACTTGATTGTTGAAGCTTTGGCCCAGGGGTCACGTGGTAACACGTGAGAGCGCCCATAGCTTCTGTTTCTTTTGCTTTTTCTCTCTGTGCTTCAGAGGTCACGTGGAGCACGTGAGGCGTTGCCTCTCAGTTCTTTTCTGTGGATCTTTACAGGGGTCACGTGGGGACACGTGACCCTGGTTCTTTCCTGTTTAAAGATCTGTTTGTCTTTTTAAGAATTAAATTCTTTATAGGGTTAAACCCTAACTACAACTTTGGAGGAATTAAATTCCTATTTTCGAAGAATTATATTCTTAGGTAGGGTTAAACCCTAATTTTCTTTCTGTAGGAATTAGATTCTCATATATGTAAAGAAACAAGTTCTGATATAGGGTGAAACCCTAATTTTATTTTAAGGGGAATTAAATCCCTGAGAGTTTGAGAGAATCAAATTCTCAATTAGGGTTAAACCCTAGTTCTGTCCATTTTGAAGGAATTAGATTCCTATAATTTTGGAGAATTAAATTCTCATATAGACCCTAATTTTATCTTAGAGGAATTAAATTCCTATAATTTTGTGAGAATTAAATTATCAAAACTCAATTCCTCCTCTATGTTTTAGATCTGCATGGCAGGATCTCGACCCAATGAGAATTAAATTCTCAATCTATGGGGAGATGTGCACTTTGCAGGTCTTTCACCAGAGAAAGAACTAAGTTCTTTTCTTTTTATATAAGAGTTAAACTCTTGGATTGAGAATTAAATTCTCTTTTGAAGCCTTTCCCCCTTTTTTTCTTACCTAGGGTTTTTCTTTCTAGAGAATCAAATTCTTCTTTCTTTTCTCCTTGAATTTTTAAGATTCTAAGGCTTTATATCCCTATAACTCTCTATTGGCTCCTATTTATAAGAGAAGGAAAAGAATCAATCTGTTTGGTAAATCTCTCATTGAAAGATTTGATTTATTTTCATCATTAATCCGAGCCTTTAGATTATTAGGTGAATTCTATTCACCGTTGGATTTTAAATCTAAAGATATTTCTTTGTTATTTTGGTGAGATTTAGGGGAAATCTTTCCTTGTCCAAGATTTTTCCATAAATTGGTGATATTTAACCACCATCGGATTCTTAATCCAACGGTTTTACATAATTCTTCTCCATTTTGGAAAGATTTAAATAATCTTTTTCAAAATTTAATTCTGTTGAACAGCAGGGCTTTTACAGCCAGTCACGCGTTGCTACGTGACCTTTGGTCATGTATGAGCATGTGACCCCTGGTCACGTGTAAGCACGTGACCCCCTGAATGGGCTCCTCTTCTGCGCTCTGTCCTTTGCCGCTGCTTTAACCATCACGTGCCAACACGTGACCACTGGTCACGTGTGAGCACGCGATACTTCATCTGAAGCTTTTTCCTGATTTTTAATCAGGGAACAAATGCCCCCACAGCGTTGCTCTCACGTGTTTGCACGTAAGTGCAACGCTGTCACTTTTGTGACCGTTGGATCTGCCTTGGGAGTAGGATAGATGAAACGTTTTCCATCTCATCCTATAAATGCCGATGTCCTTTTAGAAGAGCCTCCACTTTGCTCATCTTCCTCCTTTGAGAACTTTCTTCTTTTGAGAATTTAATTCTCTTTCCTCAGAGCTTAGTTCTCTGCCTTGAAAAATTTTCAGAGCTTAACTCTGTTTAAGAAAGACTCTTTCTTTCAGGTAATGATGTTGAACGATCGCAGAACCTCCATTCTTTTTTTAAAAAAACTCTCTGGATTTTAAATCCACATCAAGGGTTTCACCCTTTTAACATGAATCTATATTTTCTTCAAGTTCTTCAACAGAAATATAAAACCATTTAATCTTCAAACAGTAGATCTCTTAGGGTTCATCTGATCTTTTAGGGAGATGATAATGTCAGTTGTTTTCCATGGAATTTAATTCCATCCCCAAGGAGCTCTGGCTCTGGAACAAAATTTTCTGGGAATTTAATTCCTTTTTTCAAAAAGGAATTTAATTCCTATGAAGAACTAAGTTCTTCCTAGAGAACTTCATGGGTTTTCTTGCCCTGAGTCATCTTCTTCACAATCCAGAAGAAGTTTGCACTGTTGGTCTTTGGGAATTTAATTCCCCTGATTCTGTTTGATTTATCACAGAGTCCAAGATGGATCTGTCTTTTAGGGGAATGTGTAGGGTCACTTGAAACCCACTGCCTATTTAATGAGAATATTCCCTTTGTTTCATTATAATTGTTGTGCCTTATCATTAGCCAGCCGCCATCTTGATTTCCTGGGACCCTCATGTTTTGTAACTAATGGTCCCACCAAACAAGTCCTCTGTCGCTTTCTTCCACTGTCTTTTTATGTATATGCATTCATAACCATAAATACACACACACACACACATTGTCGGCCTCGCTTTAACAGTTTCCCCTCACTTTATTTCAGGTGCGATGACTTCCGTTCCGTATTTCCCTTTTACTCGCTCGGAGGCCGCTTTTCCTCAGTCACCATCTGATGAGGAAGCGATGGCGATGATTAGGGCTCATGACCCGAACTGCACCAACTTACTTTTGTGGGGGACCTGGTACGGTCATATCATCCGGGGGCGCCGAAGCTTCCTTTGCGAAGTACCAACGGAGCCCACCTTTCCGTTTCTGCCACTGGACCCACCAAGGACAGTCTTCGCCATGGAGATGCCGAACTGGACTCCGATGGGGCGGCTCCAGCCTTCGACGACTGGAATCCCGAACCATCCGATCCCGGCTATAAATATTTTGGGACGGCGTATTTGCCAGGGTGAGGCCTACCCATGGGGACAAATCTACAAGATAGGGCTCACCCCTCGACACCCAACGGGCTACCTCCTCTGGGCTCGTTACATCCTTTCTGCTCATCGCGCGCGGCTGCAGAAAGTCGGGCTTTACCAAGCGATGTATGCGTCGCTCTTCCACTACCAATCCCCGCATGTCTGGTGGGTTAAGGCGTTCTTGAACCAGTGGAATCTCCCCATCAACACTTTTCTTCTGGGGGACCGAGAGGTTTCGATCTCTTTGGAAGAATTTTATGAGATCTCGGGGCTGCCAATTCGGGGGGCACTTTATGAGGAGTTGCTGCCTCCCGATGAGTACGTCTTTGAGGTCGAGCCCACAATCCCTGACGGCTTGTCGAGCGATAATGCCGTGCGCCACAAGCGTCCGAGTCTGATCAAGGCGTTGGGTATCTTTGACCGGCTGTTCACCGAATCCGAGGAGCAAGGCGTCACTTTTAAGAGCTTCGTCGCTTGCTTCCTTCGCGAGGATGTTCTGTCGAAGACGGCTCCCAAGTTCGCGAATATTAATGACCCTTTCGGGTTTGGTCCGAAGAGGCTGCCGACCAATGAATCGGATCTACTACAGTACTACATTCCCATTATGTCGCCGATGTCTTTCGAATCCATTGCAGCTCCCGGCATGGATGAGGAGACGTTCTTCATGGGGTTTTTCAGTGTCTGGCTCAGCTGGTTTGTCATCCCCATGCATCGCCGCTTTATGAGGGTTTCGGTCATCTATCCGGCTCATCGTATAGCTGTGGGGACACGGCTGGCCGTTGGCATCCCGGCACTGGCGCATCTCTACCACGGGTTAGGCACTGCAGCTAATACTTCTACCCCTGGTGTAGATGTGGTAAACTTTTCGCTTCACTACTTCACGTCTTGGATCGAAATGCACATATTGGGTGCTTTCGCTATGCATCAGAGGCCCGCATTCTATGACGCTTACACCTTCCCGCGGCTTATGCGGTTGGTGAATGCTTCTGCCTCCGACCCAACTCAATTTGGAGCCATTCGGGCGTTGATTGCCCCTTATGCTGCTGCTGGCAGATTGGTGTTTACCGACCGAGTTTTATCTTCTCCCTCCGGTCCAGCTCAGCAACTCTGGGACCGGTCAAAAGACAATGTGCCTACTTTGAGGCCCCGGGAGGCCGCGCACTTGTATTCAATTAGGCCAGGTTACCTAGTATTTCGCCAGGATAGTGCGACTCTTTTCATGCGGTACAATCCGCATCGCTTCGCTCGGCAGCTTGGATATGACCAAGGCGTTCCGTTCAAGGCTTTCGTAGTTGCGCCGGTCCCTTCACTCGAAGTCGTTCGCGATGCAGCTCACCATTTCGTGAGGTTGAACACCGGCTCCCATTTCATGATCCCTGAAGCTGACCATCTTCCCTGGTGCGTGGGATCATTCACGGGTTGGTACCTTCATCGGGTCAACCCGATTATTGTTGAGGAAAGAAGGGTGCTTCTTGGCCATGGTGCTCCTACTCAGGTTCCGGTCATAGGAGCTACACTGCAACTGCGCGCCCCGGTTCGCTTTCCCTTGAGGGATACCGGTATTGCGCTTATTCCTGAGGAGTCGGGGGTGGATCTTACCACAATAGCTGGTATGCCATTAGGCACCCAGTCGCGGGATAAACGGGTTCCGGTAGTGGCACCACCATCCGTGGCATCGACAATGGCGGTGTCATCCTCGGTCGTGGTGCCAAGCAAGGGTGATAGGGACGAGGGTGCTGAAGGTGACGTGGGCCGGCGCCGCACTAAGGCTCTACGGGGAAAGAAACGGTCATCTTCGGCGGCCGGTTTTGGATCTAAGAGGCGGAGGAGGGTGGCCACCAACTTACTTGATTTTTTAGCGGAGTCTGAGCCCATACTTCCAGATGAGCCGTTGGTCGTGCAAGAGTCGGACGCTGGTCTTCTCTTCCCGGGCTCGGCTGCCGAGGAAGCCGCACAGTTGGCTGAGGCCATAAGACGTTCTAAAGATGAGTCTCAGAACGTAAGGGTTCTGAAGAAACCCTATCCTGCCATAATCTTCTATGAAGACCCCTCATGGATCCGGCGGCGGTTTATTGGCCCTTTGGAGGAATGGGGAGAAAGGGCCCTGAAGCAGGCTGTTTCGGAGGATGCTGCGAATGCTCTTTCTTTATGGACCGGCGGCCACGAGTCCACGCTCGAACCCCGGCGAGCACGCCTCCTTGAGAAGGAGCATCGGCTTGAAGAAGCCATATTGAAGGCTTCCTTACGCATTGGTATGTTTTTATACTTCTTTGTAGCATTTCAAATTGTTTACACCTGTATGTATGTATCCTTATTCTTGCGTGAATTGTGCAGAGTCTTCGGTGATGGGGGAGGTTCCTACGGGCTTGTTGAAGATAGAGCCTGTTGACATTCCCAATGAAACATTGCTCGATGTGGAGGGGGTTGACGAGGCTGTTCCTCTTATAATAGAGCCTCCGGTGGCGGTTCTTGATCACGGAGCACTTGCTTCTTTGGTGGTCGCCGCCCCAACGACTCTTCCTGAAGGCAGCCCAGAGGCTGGGAGGGAGGTAGTCGGGACTACCCTCCCTTTGTTGGAGCCCGAGGTTACGGCGGAGGCCGTTGAAGCCGCTATCCCCCCAGCTCAGAAAGGGAGGAGTGTCGAAGGTAACCCTTTATACTTTAAACTAGTAGTCTTCCTGTTACCTGAACTCTTTTGTCTTTTCAGAATTGCGTGGGCTGGCGGCCTCTATTGCTGATCTGTCTCCTCGGTAATCCTTTCAGCGTCTGTTGGAGATGGCCGCTCCGCAGGCGATATCTCCTCAACGCATTGTCCTCTCGTCTGGGCAAGGTTAGTGTTGCTCACCGTCTTTTTATAGCATTGTTGTCACCTTGCGGAATAACATTGATGTTTTTTGCAGTTCTGGAGGCTGATGATGAGGTTGAGGTCCTCGAAGGGCCAGGGGAACCTTCAGCCCCTTCTTGCATGACTGTGGGTAAGTGACGTCTCAATATGGTTCCACTTGTTCCTTTGCTTAACAGTTTCACTGACAATTTTCATATCTGAACAGCCTTGCTAGCCCCTATAGCGCTGGAATCGCATATCGCCATGCCGCCCGGCCCCTACGCTTTGCGAGCCTCAGAGCGCCTGGCCAAGTTAAGCCTTGTCTCCCTATCATCTTTGATCGAAGAGCTCCGTGCTGGCAGCGCAATCACAGCCGAAGCATTCGCTGCTGAAGCTAACGGTTCTCTTCCTTTTCTTGCTACATACCACAACGAAGAAGTGGTGCGAGTCTGGGTGGAGTTCTGTCGGCAGGTGGAGGCTTGCTTGCACGAACTTGAGTGTTCCCGCCTTTCTTCGGAGGCCGTAGCTATAAAGGCGGACTTGCGG
Source organism: Agapanthus africanus (assembly GCA_030015575.1). NCBI lineage: Eukaryota > Viridiplantae > Streptophyta > Magnoliopsida > Asparagales > Amaryllidaceae > Agapanthus > Agapanthus africanus. The sequence goes on from CM057345.1 coordinate 16,207,741, forward strand.
ATGCTGATAGAGCGGTGTGCGGCGAACATGGTGTCGTGCGAGAAAAGGCTCGGCCGCAAATTCTCGGAGAGGGAGCTGGCCTCTGAGGCACTGTGCGAGCTCCAAACCAGCCTTACAGCCAAAGCCAATAAAGCATATGAACTCTGGCGAGTGTTTCAAGAGTCTATCAAAGAGGTGGTGGCCCTCAATAAAACTGCCGTGTTCACTTGTGAAAGGGTTGAGGCTCACAAGGCTACCGAGAAAGAGCTCGAAGGCCGGCTTGCCTCGTATCAGGCCCAGCAGGCTCAGGCGGAAGCCCGTCTTCTGGCGATATTGAACCATGAAGGCAAGGCCCAGCGGAAAAGGGATGAGCTGACCAAGCTGCTAAATCGCCTGCCGTCATGAAGACTTGTATCTCTTTTTTTTTCTTTTTGTACATACTCCTGAATGAGAGTATATTCTTTTCATTTTTTCATGAATTGTACTTTGTATCCATTTTGGTTTATGAATAAAGACATATTTTTCTTCTCAATGGTGTGTCTCTTTTTATTGAATGTATTCTGCGGACAATTTATCTTGGTCTCCTTGCAGGGCGGCGATGGCTTAGGATTCAGGGTTAAGATCTGCCTCCTAGGACTTTTGAGCTTTATGAGCCGTGGGGGTCTCATAAAGAGTTTTTCTCCCCACAGGTCGAGAGGATCCCGTAGGTGTAAGTTCTTCTTAAGAATCGTGAGGATTCTTAAGCGGTTTTTCCCTTAGGAGTCGTAAGGATCTCACAAGAGAGTTTTCTTCCCTACAGGTCGTGAGGACCCGCAAGTGCTGGGTGCGATCGCCCTTATCCGTATCTCACGGGGTCAGGGGTTGCTTTGGGATGTTTTCCAGGGTACCGTAGTTTAAAGACATTGCGGTTGAGGTTAAGGACATCATAGTCCGTGGGTGGGTTTAAGGACTCCACAGTCCAATGCTAGTTTTAAGACATCACGGTCAAGGCTAAGGACGTCATAGTCCGTAGATTTAAGGACTCCACAGTCCGATGTTAGTTTTAAGACATCACGGTCAAGGTTAAGGACATCATAGTCCGTGGATTTAAGGACTCCACAGTCCAATGTTAGTTTTAAGACATCACGGTCAAGGTTAAGGACATCATAGTCCGTGGATTTAAGGACTTTACAGTCCGATGTGTGGTTACTGGGACCCGTCACCTCTTTGAAGACGTTGAGGAATTACAACAACACATATCAAAGGAGTGAAGAGATGTACCCTTGAACCAAGGTGAAATCAGTCTAGAATCATCATGGTCGATCGTTAGTTTTAAGACATTACGGTCGAGGTTAAGGACATCATAGTCCATGGATTTTAAGGACTCCACAGTCCGTTGTTTGCTCTGAATGCTTCACACGGGTTCACTGCCGTGCTCTGCGAGGACCAGGCTCCGCTCTGGGCGTTTTCCGTGGGGTCAAAGAGTGACGTTATCTGCGTTCCACGTGATCATGAATTTTGCACTAGATCCTTCACACGGGTTCACTGCCGTGTTCGGCGAGGACTAGGCTCCGCTCTGGATGCTTCACACGGGTTCACTGCCGTGCTCTGCGAGAACCAGGATCCGCTCTGGACGTTTTCCACGGGGTCAAAGAGTGACGTTATCCGTGTTCCACGTGACCAGGAATTTTGCACTAGATGCTTCATATGGGTTCACTGCCGTGTTCGGCGAGGATTAGGCTCCACTCTGGATGCTTCACACGGGTTCACTACCATGCTCTGCGAGGACCAGGATCCGCTCTGGACGTTTTCCACGGGGTCAAAGAGTGACGTTATCCGTGTTCCACGTGACCAGGAATTTTGCTCTGGATGCTTCCCATGGGTTCACTGCCATGTTCTGCGAGGACCTGGCTCCGCTCTGGACGTTTTCCACGGGGTCAAAGAGTGACGTTATCCGCGTTCCACGTGACCAGGATATTTGCTCTGGATGCTTCCCACGGGTTCACTGCCGTGTTCTGCGAGGACCAGGCTCCGCTCTGGACGTTTTCCATGGGGTCAAAGAGTGACGTTATCCGCGTTCCACGTGACCAGGAATTTTGCTCTGGATGCTTCCCACGGGTTCACTGCCGTGTTCTGCGAGGACTAGGCTCCGCTCTGGACATTTTCCATGGGGTCAATGAGTGACGTTATCCGCGTTCCACGTGACCAGGAATTTTGCTCTGCATGCTTCCCACGGGTTCACTGCCGTGTTCTGCGAGGACCAGGCTCCGCTCTGGACGTTTTCCACGGGGTCAAAGAGTTACGTTATCCGCGTTCCACATGACCAGGAATTTTGCTCTGGATGCTTCCTACGGGTTCACTGCCGTGTTCTGCGAGGACCAGGCTCCGCTCTGGACGTTTTCCACGGGATCAAAGAGTGACGTTATCCGCGTTCCACGTGACCAGGAATTTTGCTCTGGATGCTTCCTACGGGTTCACTGCCGTGTTCTGCGAGGACCAGGCTCCGCTCTGGACGTTTTCCACGGGGTCAAAGAGGGACGTTATCCGTGTTCCACGTGACCCGGAATTTTGCTCTGGATGCTCCACACGGGTTCACTGCCGTGTTCGGCGAGGACCAGGCTCCGCTCTGGACGTTTTCCACGGGGTCAAAGAGTGACGTTATCCGCGTTCCACTTGACCAGGAATTTTGTTGATTATATCCGCATTTCACTGAGTTGGGATTTGACTCTCAGTGATCTGTATACCGCCGAGTCATGGAACTGGGAGTTGTCGCTGTTCCGCTTGGCTTGAGGTTGTATTTGCCGCAATGAGACGAATGTTGAGAAGATCTCTTGGTTATTTGTGACCCGTCGAGATTTGGCTTCTTCCTTTGATGAAACCTGGGGGGAGGAGTATGATCCCTTCTTTATTTGCGCCCCTGGATTGTATACAGGGATTGATGTAACATCTCCTGTAGGGCATAAATTTCATTTTTATTTTATTTCTTTTCCCGCGATGCTCTATCATTTCAGCTTTTATATCGCGAAGGTCGCGATTGCCCCATCAATTCGGCTATTGTTCGCGGTGCCCAATCATTTCGGTTATATTTTTTTATTTTCACTCGCTGCTTTTTATTGCGAGTTGCTCAATCATTTCGGCTATTTTTTATGCATTCATTTTTACTTGCTGCTTTTTTGTTGCAAGTTGCCCCATCATTTCGGCTATTTCGTATGCATGTGTGGCTTGCTGGCTTTTCGCCGCAAGCTTTAGATTAGACACTGATTTCGGCATCAGCACCGTATAACTGGGATATTTCCAGGAGCGAATCATCATTTGCCTCTGTCGATGTTGAACAAAGGTGGCTTAGTAAACAGGGTTAAGGTCCTGTCGACTAAGGCTTTGGACTTCATGAGCCGTAAGGGTCTCACAAAGGTATTTCTCCCTATAAGTTGTGAGGATCTCGTAGGTGTGTTTTCTCCTTAGGAATCGTGAGGATTCCTAAGTGCATGTTCCCCTGTAAGTCGTAAGGATCTTACAAAAGAGTTTTCTCCTTATAAGTTGAGAGGACCCATAAGGGTTGTTTACCGTGTGAACATATCCCCAGTCACGGATGGGACTCGGTTAGGGAAATGTTTATTCGCGCTCGTGGATTGTATACAAGGGTCAGTATGAGCCGCTTGTAGGGCAATATCGAAGTTTGTGGGGGTTGCATAAGAACAGGTTCAGGTCCTTGTAACTTAAGATTTTCAAGTCTTATGAGCCGTGAGGGTCCCACAAGAGAGTTCTCCTTACGAGTCGTGAGGATCTCGCAAGTGTAATTTCTCCTTAGGAATCGTGAGGATTCCTAAGTGTGTTGCTCCCTTGTGAGTCATAAGGATCTCACGTAGGTGGTTTCTCCTTACAAGGTCGAGAGGACCCTGTAAGTGTCTTTTAACGAGGTTGCGCCCTTTCGGGTTTTCACAAACACTCGCCGGTAGCCCTGCTGTTTTTACTCACGGAGCCCTTTCGGGTTTTCATCCGTGCCCATTTTTCTTATGGACATACCGTCTTCTCTTTTTTTATTCTCTTTTTTTTCTTCTAACGAGGTTGTGCCCTTTCAGATTTTCACAAACACTCACCGGTAGCACTGCTGTTTTTACTCACGGAGCCCTTTCGAGTTTTCATCCGTGCCCATTTTGCTTATGGACATACCGTTTTTAATTTTTTATTATTTTTTTATCGGTTTTGGGATGCCGCAATCCACCGTAGTTTATCGACGTCTCGGTCAACAGCTAGTTTTAGGACATAGTGGTCCATCATTAGTTTAAGGACGTTTCGGTCCGTTGTTAGTTTAAGGACATTTCGGTCCATTACCCAGCTATTACTTATAGAGTTTGGGCTGAGGAAGATAGCGAGCGGACATAGTCGTCATCATCTATCATTAACCTAAGCCGTGACTCGTCAGGCGTAGTATTTCTTCAGGAAGCGACCATTTATTGGTCTGAAGGGCCTTTCGCCATGCATGTCTATGAGTAGATAGGCTCCACCCTGGTAGACCTTGTCTATGATGTATGGGCCTTCATAGTTCGGCTCGAATTTTTCCCGCTTGGCGTGATTGGGGATCATAGGTCTTTTGACCACTAGCACGACTTCGCCTTGGCGGAATGTCCTCAGCCTAGTCAATCTTTCATATGAGCGCGTCATCTTTGCTTTATAAGCTTCCAGATTTTATTGCGCTATGAGCCGGGTTTCATCAAGGGCATCAAGCTCCTCAAGCCGAAGGTGAGCGCTTTCTTCGTCCGTCAGCTCGTAATGGACTGCCACTCGTAGAGAAAGTAATTCTATCTCGAGGGGGAGTACCGCTTCTGTACCGAATACCAACGCATATGGCGTTGTGTTCGTGGCCATTTTGAATGTAGTTCGATACGCCCAGAGAGCTTCATGCAGCCTCTCGTGCCAGTCCTTTTTATTTTTGGACACCGTCTTCTTCACAATCTTCGTCAAGGTCTTGTTGAAAGCCTCAGCTAGACCGTTAGCTCGGGGATTGTAAACTGAGGAATATCTCCAGTCTATGTTGTGTTGTTGCGCGAAGCGACTGATCTTGTGGCTTCTGTAGGCTGGCCCATTATCGGAGATGATCCGTCTCGGAGTTCTAAAACGATAAATGATGTATGTCTTGAAGAAGTGGAGGATATTCTCCGTCTTCACTTCCCTCAGCGGTACTGCTTCTGCCCATTTGGAGAAGTAGTCAGTCGTCGCCAAAATGAATCGGTGTCCTCTGGACGATGCTGGTTCGATGCGGCCGATTACGTCGGTGTCACGCCCCGCTTCCCAAAATACGGAATACGAGGGGTAGACAAGGCCAGCCATGCTCCTACGGTCAAGGAAATGTCCTGCCGTAGTCACACTTCGGCTTCTAGTTTTTCATGGTAAACAGTAAATAATGCGCAGGTAAAGAGAGATGCAGAAACTGAAGGAAACAATGTAAAGAACTGACCTGAGGGGGAACAAATATAGATATAACTCTGGATATCAAATCGAGATGTCTGTAATATACGTCTAGTCCTGATCCAGGCTAAATCTTCTCCTCACACTGAGCATGCATAATCAGGTCGTCAGAGCGACACAATAGCAATATAATATATATAAAATCATGTGACAATTCTAACAGTGGTAATAGATATGTATAATAATAAATCAATGACAACGTGAATATGAGTGTGCAGTAATCAATACAGCGGAACAATAAAAGCAGTAGAACGACATGCCACGTATGTCAACACAGTAAGTAAGGTATATCAATGCCAGTATCCCTATCAGTCTCTAAGTCTCACTGTACATGTCACTAAGCCTATCGTCAGTCCAAGTGTGAGATTCAACCACTCGTGAGTGTCCTCCACCCAATGGTAGAATCCAAGGGCAAGGGACCACGGGCCCAACATGTATATTTCGGTGAATATCACATACCCTGTAAATCTCCATATAACTCCCTAAATATATAAGCCGGCATGGGACTCCCGAGATTCTGTTGAACTCATACTGAAACTACCCCACACCCCGTGGTCTATATCAAACGCTAACCATAATCCTAAATACTAATCGATCCGTGACAAGTCTGCGCGAGAACTGGAAGCAGGACCTCCATCAAGCACGTCCCGACTAATACCTAAGATAAATGGCAGTGTCTGGTGCCTTATCTGTGACACCCGTGCAAGCGCTTCCATAAGTGTCCCATACCACTTATAGTCACACGTACACGCATCCCACAGACGTCGACAATGCAATAAAATAGTAGGGTCACTGATTGTGTATAAGTACGTATCACTTTCACTTATTCACGGATACACGAACACTGACGTACTTGCCACAATCATCACAAAAATCTAACACTGGGTAAATGCACGATATCACTAGTTTATCACTGCAATGATATGGGTATGATATGATACGTAAACAGTATATGAAGCACGATTAAGGTGTCATAAAATAGTATTCCATCACTTGCACGATTTATCATGAAACGTACGTGTATAGTTTAGCTAAACGATAAACAGGTAATACTTAGTATGTTCAGTTGTCCATCCATCGAATTTAGTTTCATGCTAATCGGGTTCGAGGATCATTAATTATAACCATTTCATTTTAAGCGTTCCCGGCTGGTAATCCGGTTTCAGAATCAAAAGTCCGTTTCGCAACTCATTTTAATCCCAGTTGGGATCAGATTTTAACGACGCTACAGTTGAATGAAATCTAGGGTTTTCAGTAAGGTTTTCAACGCAATATACGGATCTTCAATCGCATCTGCACGTCAGGAGTTATACACTGTTTAATATTAATATGTCAATTCTGATTCTGTTGGGACTGTTATGCGTCCCGATCTTTTAAATTACAGATTAAATAGTAAATGATGACGGAACAGGATGAAAACACTTGTGTTGTCTAGCTAACAGATTCACCTATCATATACAGCGGAGTTCCAGAATTTACGAGTTCAGCAAATCCTGTGGTACCCATTACGGAACAGCAAGCAACAACTGGAGTCGCTCTGGACTGCAGTCCAGAGTCGCACTCTGATCCAAATATTAACACAGTTCAAGTACAGGAATATTTGGAAACTAGTATAGGGTTAAAGTTTGTCGAGTTGGCTTCGATTTGAGCCCTCAAACGCACCATTCTAGTATGTATATAATTTATGGTGAATTTAACGGTTTTAAGGTACAATAAAATTACAGTTTTACGATTAAACTTGGGGGTAGTTGTTTTAGTCGTTAACGGTTATATTTTCCAGTGAAACTTGCACAAGGTATTCATCACAGCAAGGTCCAAAGTAATTAATCCAGTTCCGTCAATTTAGAAAAGTATTTTCCTTGGGAACACGCGTCGAATAGTTATGGCACATAATTGATCTAAACTTGCAACTTTATGATATATGTAATTAAAGGTCGTAACTTAGGTAAATAGCATGTAAGCAAGTAAAATACTTGCCTGGGAATGCCTCGGGGTCGTACGGTAGCAGCGGCGTCACGAACGCGTGATGTACGCCGTGAAGCGGATTTGCGCGAGCTTGGATCGAGATGCTGATTTTGCGTCGGAGTTGTCCGGAGTCGTTGCACGGTTACTGGAGATTGAGGGGTGCCTGATGATCCTCTGCGAGTGTACTTGGGTCGACGACGGTCGACGGCGTCACTCCGGCAATGGCCGCAGTGAGTGCTTGTAAAGAAAAAAATGGGTTTTGTGTGGTTTTTGAGAGAGGAAACAATGGTGGTGCTCAGGTGTGGGTGTAGGGGGTGTGTGGATGTTGATGCTGATGAGGAGGAGGTCGTAGGGTGGTCGGCAATGGGGTGGAGAGGTCGCCGTCGTCGGGGTGCAAGGTGGTGGTTGGCTCGGGTGCAATGGGTTGGTGTGCAGGGGTGCTCGGCAGGGGCTCGGGTCGACGAAGGTGGAGTCGTAGAGGAGTCGTGTTGGTGGGTGAGGAGTTGTCGAGGGTTGTCGAGGGTTATCGTCGACGGCGAAGTGAGGGAAGAAGATGGTGCTCGGTAAGTTTTGTGAGGGAGAGATATATGAGGGATTAGTTTGAAATGGCAGAGAAGAGATGAGGGTGTGAGGAAGAGGATGGTGATAGGGATGACGACGTTGATGGTTAAGGTGGTCGTCCTCGTCGTCGGCAGGGACTCGAGGAGGTGTTGTGGGTTCCTCGAGTGTTCATGCTCAGCAGAGAAAAAGGGAGGAGTGGAGACGAGGATGAGAGGGGAAGAGAGGAGTGAGCCATTGAGGGAGCGGGTCGAGGGGAAAACGCGCGCGTCGTGGGTGTAACGTCGCGAGAGCGGGGGCGACGGCGGAGGGAGCGGATCTCGCGCGCGGGAATGAAGGAAATAGCCGTTGGGGAAGGAAATGAATAGGAACAGGTCGGGTCGAGTTAGAGAAGCGGACACGGCTGAAGGAGAAAGGGCCGGGCCGAGAAAACTAAAGGAAAAATTAAAGAAAGAAGAAAGAAAGAGCAGTGGGCTGGGCCGAAGGGGCTTAGTAAATTCCTTATTTATTTATTTGTTTTTCTGGGCCTTAGGAAGGCAGGGCCAGGTATTTAAATAAAAATGAATTTCAATTATTTGTGTGGGCTGAGGAGCTGCTGGGTTAGGGAAGAGGGCTGAGTTATGAAAATAAAAGAGAATTTTAAAGGAAAAAGAGTGAGGGCCGGCCTTGAGGAAGGATTGGGCTAAAAGAAAAATGAATTTAAATAAAAGAATGGGAATTGGGGTTCTATTAAAAGAAAATGGTGTTTGCTAAGGGAATTTGTTGGAAAAAATATAATAGGTTTTGGGTTTTGGGGTTTTATTGATAAAAGGAAAATGGGAGTTTAGAAGAATTAAAATTATAAATAAAAATAAATACAATTTAGGAATAACAAAATACCGATTATAGGTATAAAAGGGGCTGGGCATTACATCATACCACCCTTATAAAAATTTCGTCCTCGAAATTTAAAATAAACGATAAGTAATACAACCATAGGCGAAAGCTATTATTTTGCAAATTAACACATAAGGATTTACTAGATATGTGTGGACGAAGAAATTTGAAGATATAAAATACGTAAGAATAACATACAAAAATATAGATTTAAATAGGTATAAAATAGGAACAACTATAAGGGTAGCTACATATATACGGAAATATAAATAACAACAATACGAACAATATTATTCGAGGCGTACTCGATAAAATCGAAACTCAAATATGTACACGTATAAGTATAACAAAAGTAATACGGCGGGAAAAATAAGTATAAGGCACAATCATTTATAATAGTAAACGTGGGCACAATACCCGAAGTAAAGTAGCGACAATAAGGTAGTGAAAGAGTCATCGGTAGGTAAAAATATTTTAGGACGGTGTATCAATCAAATATTTTTAAAATAACTTAGAATACTCGTATCGTGAAAATAAGAAACATGTAACAAAATATGCGCGGTATAAGGTTGCGCTACTGAAAATGATAATACTAATAGTGTACTTAAAATACATAAAACAGAGTAATCAATAACACACACTCTTTGATAAATTTAAAATAGTGAAAAACTAAATTTTGAATAATAATGTCCCTAAATATATTTGGGTAATAGAGAAATCACCAATATGAAAAGGGCTAGCTAGGGTAGTGATTACAAGGAGGTGTGGCTCAATCAGAAGGTCGGAGTGTGGCGGCTTTAGACTGAAGGTCAAAGAGATTGGAATCGGGTCAACACAGGAAGTAAGGGTGAGCCACAAAGGACTACAAGGGAAAAAGTATGGGAAGGATAGCGGTCGGTTCAACATATGAATCAAGGTTTGAAGAGTTAGCGAACTCGGAAGTTTCTCCAAAATTTTCTCCTCCCAGAAGGATTACAAACGAGGCACAGGCGAAGGATGGAGGGTGGACCTCAAAAGATTGAGTATGGTACTAGTTAATCTTAGTGAGGGTTAGGACAAAGTAAGGAGTAGAGGTGGACAGATCTCAGTAGAGGAAATAATTGTATAGAAGAAATAATCAAGTAACAAGGGAACTAAGAAGATCGAAGTATTTGCGAACTCAATAATTTATTCCATTCTAGAAAATTATAAACAAAGCATTCTCAAAGATAAAAGGTGACCCTAATCTATACACAGATTTAATTGGCTAGATAAGACAACATCTAAAAGAAATCCCGTCAGTCGCGGTTGCGGAGGTTCAGCAGGTTGCGGTAGGCTCGCGCGCTCAGGTAGGTGCGTCCATTTTCATGGCGCCTCGCGGGGGCCGCCATTGGGAGTTCTTCCACAGCAGGCTCCTGTCCATCGGGTCCTTCTTCCTTGGATAGAGCTTCTTCATCGAGGTCCGATTCCATGTGATCCTCTCCTTCTGGGTTCTCCTCCATGGGGTTTTCCTCCACTGGATTTTCTTCTATCGGTTCTTCTTCGGGATCTTCTTCTATTGGGTTTTCTTCTGGGTCTTCTTCCTCTTCGTCGGAATCGCCTATAATGTCAAACTCTGGAGCGGCTACTCCTTCGTCCTCTGAATCGTTGTTTCCGAAATTGTCCTGGGGACCGTTGATCTCATCGTCAGAACTCATCAACGTGTGGTCTAAGGAAACACAAGATTGTGCATCCTCATCCAGATGCGGCGCTGCTCCAGGGTGGGCTATAGCCTGAAAGAAAAGAGTCATAATTAAACAATGGAATACATCAGGAAAAATGGCTAAGTGTACGAAGTACGGAAAGATATGCGGTGGCAGGAATTGAAAAATCAAGATTAAAATGTTATGCTAATGAATAGTATGAACAAGGGAAATGACAAGAGAATGATACATATATTACGATTTAAATTTTATTGCATTTAACTAAGAGTTCAACGGATACAAGATTTCAAATGGAAAGAAATATTCATAGTGGATGACAACATAATACTGAAATTGGAAAACAGGAAAATTCTTCTTTGATTGCTAGGCCGCTGCATCCTCGTTTCGCGAGTTGAATCCTGTGCTGGATTCGCTTTATCCTTGAAGTACGAACTACGCAGTAATCCTCACTTGGTAGAAGTGGGGAGTGTGGACGAATTTCCTCCCTGTAACTCTTTCCTTTTTGGGCAACCGTTGATGAGATGTTTGTTGGACCCGCATATCAAACATTTCCTTTGGGCGCGGCGACAATCCCTCTGAAGATGTCCTGGCCTCTTACAATACCCACAACATGGGGTCTTCTACTGCTTCCGTCGCGGGGAAACAAATTGACGCTTCATCTTTTTCTCCTTTTCTCGTCTAACGGAAATCCCTTTATGATAGGAGACTCCCGCTGGGGTCTGACTCACCTGCCTTCTTAGCCCTTCAGCTAATAAGTCGTTTGTTCGCTCCTGGGCTTCCTTTAAACCTTGCAGTACACTAAGGATCTCAACAGTCTGATTCTGGGGAGTGGAGATAGAGGAAGAGTCATTGAAAGACATGATCCGGAAACAATAATTTTGAAAATGATATAAGGCACAAGCTATAAGGTTCAGATATAATAAGAATTGAACAAAGATTCAAGAATATCAGATGTGATGAAATTTAGTACCAATGGAAAATCAACTGTATGAATTTAGGTCACTTAAACAGAGTACGGTAGTGCAATTGCAAACCACGTAACCTTGTCAAGTCACCCGAAACCATAGCGAATGGATAGCAGAACACACGATGTGAATATGGATCAAGAATGACAAGTTTATAACTTAGATCGAGGGATGTCTTAGATTGCTAAACTATACACGGAAAACTGCAATCCCAATCGATGCAAGACCTGGCTTTGATACCAACTAAACCATGTCATGCCCCGCTTCGCAAAATACGGAATACGAGGGGTAGACAAGGCCAGCCATGCTCCTACGGTCAAGGAAATGTCCTGCCGTAGTCACACTTCGGCTTCTAGTTTTTCATGGTAAACAGTAAATAATGCGCAGGTAAAGAGAGATGCAGAAACTGAAGGAAACAATGTAAAGAACTGACCTAAGGGGGAACAAATATAGATATAACTCTGGATATCAAATCGAGATGTCTGTAATATACGTCTAGTCCTGATCCAGGCTAAATCTTCTCCTCACACTGAGCATGCATACTCAGGTCGTCAGAGCGACACAATAGCAATATAATATATATAAAATCATGTGACAATTCTAACAGTGGTAATAGATATGTATAATAATAAATCAATGACAACATGAATATGAGTGTGCAGTAATCAATACAGCGGAACAATAAAAGCAGTAGAACGACATGCCACGTATGTCAACACAGTAAGTAAGGTATATCAATGCCAGTATCCCTATCAGTCTCTAAGTCTCACTGTACATGTCACTAAGCCTATCGTCAGTCCAAGTGTGAGAGTCAACCACTCGTGAGTGTCCTCCACCCAATGGTAGAACCCAAGGGCAAGGGACCACGGGCCCAACATGTATATCACGGTGAATATCACATACCCTGTAAATCTCCATATAACTCCCTAAATATATAAGCCGGCATGGGACTCTCGAGATTCTGTTGAACTCATACTTAAACTACCCCACACCCCGTGGTCTACATCAAACGCTAACCATAATCCTAAATACTAATCGATCCGTGACAAGTCTGCGCGAGAACTGGAGGCAAGACCTCCATCAAGCACGTCCCGACTAATACCTAAGATAAATGGCAGTGTCTGGTGCCTTATCTGTGACACCCGTGCAAGCGCTTCCATAAGTGTCCCATACCACTTATAGTCATACGTACACGCATCTCACAGACGTCGACAATGCAATAAAATAGTAGGGTCACTGATTGTGTATAAGTACGTATCACTTTCACTTATTCACGGATACACGAACACTGATGTACTTGCCACAATCATCACTAAAATCTAACACTGGGTAAATGCACGATATCACTAGTTTATCACTGCAATGATATGGGTATGATATGATACGTAAACAGTATATGAAGCATGATTAAGGTGTCATAAAATAGTATTCCATCACTTGCACGATTTATCATGAAACGTACGTGTATAGTTTAGCTAAACGATAAACAGGTAATACTTAGTATGTTCAGTTGTCCATCCATCGAATTTAGTTTCATGCTAATCGGGTTCCAGGATAATTAATAATAACCATTTCATTTTAAGCGTTCGCGGCTGGAAATCCGGTTTCAGAATCAGAAGTCCGTGTCGGAAAGCATTTTAATCCCAGTTGGGATCAGATTTTAACGACGCTACAGTTGAATGAAATCTAGGGTTTTCAGTAAGGTTTTCAACGCAACATACGGATCTTCAATCGCATCTGTACGTCAGGAGTTATACACTGTTTAATATTAGTATGTCAATTCTGATTCTGTTGGGACTGTTATGCGTCCCGATCTTTTAAATTACAGATTAAATAGTAAATGATGACGGAACAGGATGAAAACACTTGTGTTGTCTAGCTAATAGATTCACCTATCATATACAGCGGAGTTCCACAATTTACGATTTCAGGAAATCCTGTGGTACCCATTACGGAACAACAAGCAACAACTGGAGTCCCTCTGGACTGCAGTCCAGAGTCTCCGATCCAAATATTAACACAGTTCAAGTACATGAATATTTGGAAACTAGTATAGGGTTAAAGTTTGTCGAGTTGGTTTCGATTTGAGCCCTCGAACGCACCATTCTAGTATGTATATAATTTATGGTGAATTTCACGGTTTTCAGGTACAATAAAATTACAGTTTTACGATTAAACTTGGGGGTAGTTGTTTTAGTCGTTAACGGTCATATTTTCCAGTGAAACTTGCACAAGGTATTCATCATAGCAAGGTCCAAAGTAATTAATCCAGTTCCGTCAATTTAGAAAAGTATTTTCCTTGGGAACACGCGTCGAACAGGTATGACACATAATTGATCTAAACTTGCAACTTTATGATATATGTAATTAAAGATCGCAACTTAGGTAAATAGCATGTAAGCAAGTAAAATACTTGCCCGGGAATGCCTCGGGGTCGTACGGTAGCAGCGGCGTCACGAACGCGTGATGTACGCCGTGAAGCGGATTTGCGCGAGCTTGGATCGAGATGCGGATTTTGCGTCGCAGTTGTCCGGAGTCGTTGCACGGTTACTGGAGGTTGAAGGGTGCCTGATGATCCTCTGCGAGTGTACTTGGATCGACGACGGTCGACGGCGTCGCTCCGGCAATGGCCGCAGTGAGTGCTTGTAAAGAAAAAATGGGTTTTGTATGGTTTTTGAGAGAGGAAACAATGGTGGTGCTCAGGTGTGGGTGTAGGGGGTGTGTGGATGTTGATGCTGATGACGAGGAGGTCGTAGGGTGGTCGGCAATGGGGTGGAGAGGTCGCCGTCGTCGGGATGCAAGGTAGTGGTTGGCTCGGGTGCAATGGGTTGGTGTGCAGGTGTTGTGGGTTCCTCGAGTGTTCGTGCTCAGCAGAGAAAAAGGGAGGAGTAGAGACGAGGATGAGAGGGGAAGAGAGGAGTGAGCCATTGAGGGAGCGGGTCGCGGGGAAAACGCGCGCGTCGTGGGTGTAACGTCGCGAGAGCGGGGGCGACGGCGGAGGGAGCGGATCTCGCGCGCGGGAATGAAGGAAATAGCCGTTGGGGAAGGAAATGAATAGGAACGGGTCGGGTCGAGTTGGAGAAGCGGGCGCGGCTGAAGGAGAAAGGGCCGAGCCGAGAAAACTAAAGGAAAAATTAAAGAAAGAAGAAAGAAAGAGCAGTGGGCTGGGCCGAAGGGGCTTAGTAAATTCCTTATTTATTTATTTGTTTTTCTGGGCTTTAGGAAGGCAGGGCCGGGTATTTAAATAAAAATGAATTTCAATTATTTGTGTGGGCTGAGGAGCTGCTGGGTTAGGGAAGAGGGCTGAGTTATGAAAATAAAAGGGAATTTTAAAGGAAAAAGAGTGAGGGCCGGCCTTGAGGAAGGAGAGGGCCGGCCTTGAGGAAGGATTGGGCTAAAAGAAAAATGAATTTAAATAAGAGAATGGGAATTGGGGTTCTATTAAAAGAAAATAGTGTTGGCTAAGGGAATTTGTTGGAAAAAATATAATAAGGTTTGGGTTTTGGGGTTTTATTGATAAAAGGAAAATGGGAGTTTAGAAGAATTAAAATTATAAATAAAAATAAATACAATTTAGGAATAACAAAATACCGATTATAGGTATAAAAGGGGCTGGGCATTACAGTCGGTTCCCCACATTTCGAATGGTCAGCTAGCCACCGTTGGATGTAGTCGGTTCAGATGCTGGTGGATGAAGTCCCCGTGGATTTGGCACGAGTGGCATTGCTTCGCATATTCGAGGCAGTCCTGAATCATCGTGGGCCAATAATAGCCCATTCGTTTAATCTTCAACTTTATCTTCGGGCCCGCTTGGTGAGAACCGCAGAGTTCGTCGTGAACTTCCTGAACGACTCTTTTCGCTTTGTCAGGTCCCAGACATCTCAACCATAGAGAATCAAACGACCTCTTGTACAGAGTATCATTGACGAAGGCAAAAGATAGGGCTCGCTTCATGAGCTGGTGTTTTGAAGACGCATCTTCAGGCGTTCGACGGGATTTGAAGTAGTCTATAAAGACTTCTCTCCAATCTTCAACCTTCTCTTGGTCTTTTACTTGCATAGCCATTTGCTCAGTCGCTTCTTTTTCTTCAGATGATTCCGGAGATATTTCTGCTGGGGCAAGCACTCGACGGCTTTGTACCACAATTCTTACGTCATTGAGGTTCTCGTCGGCCAGTTCCTTAGCGAGCTTGGCTAACACGTCTGCTTTGCTATTTTCTGCACGCGGTATACTTTCCAGCATGTAGGAGGGGATTTGGGTCAACAGTTGCTTCACCTTTTCGCCGTTCTTCACCAACTCTGGTTTGCACGTCTGGTAGTCGCCATTTACTTGACTGACGACCAGTTGAGAATCTCCGTATATGAGGAGGTTTTCAATTCCCATGTCGACGGCGATTTCGAGGCCTGCTATCAAAGCTTCATACTCGGCTTCATTGTTCGTCCTCGGCTCTGTTAAGGAGAAAGCAAAGCGCATTATCCCTCCTTGTGGGGTTACGAAGATGAGGCCTACCCCTGATTTGATTATGGGGGTGCTTTGTTTGAGCTTCTTCAAGGAAGACGCTCCATCAAAGTAAAGTTCACATCGGGTGCCACTACCGTCAATCGTGTCAAACGCATGTTCGTCTGGCAGTACGCAATTCAAGGGAGAATCGGCCGGTATTGGATGTTCAGCGAGGAAGTCGGCGATGGCCTGGCCCTTCAATGCCTTAAGAGGCTGATAAGTTATTGAGAACTCCATCAAGAGAAGGGCCCATTTAGCGAGTCTCCCTGTCAATATGGCCTTCGACATCAAGTATTTGAGAGGATCCACTTTCGATATGAGACGGACTTCGTGCGCCAATGCATAGTGCCGGAGTTTCATTATCGCGAAGATCAACGCCAGGCATTGTTTTTCGATGGGGGAGTAGTTGTTTTCTGCCCCCAGGAGAACTCGACTCAAGTAGTAGAGAGCTCTTTCTTTCCCTTGGTCCTTCTCTTGTGCCCATAATGCGCCTAAGGAACCTTCGAGGGCGGTTGTATAAAGGATGAGAGGCTTTCCCTTGACCGGGGCGGCCAGAACTGGCGGGCTCTGCAGATACTGCTTGATTTCATCCAGCGCGCCTTGGCATTTGTGATTCCAGACGAAAGGGGTTCCCTTCTTCATCAGGTGGCTGTAAGGACGGCATTTCCCTGAAAGATTAGCTATAAATTGCCGGATGTACGCGAGCTTTCCTTGGAGGGACCGCAATTGTTTGAGAGTCCTTGGTAGGGGCATCTCCATGATCGCCTTGATCTTTGACGGATCTATCTCGATACCTCGGTGCCGGATGATGAATCCTGGGAATTTGCCTGA
Source organism: Agapanthus africanus (assembly GCA_030015575.1). Classification (NCBI taxonomy): domain Eukaryota; kingdom Viridiplantae; phylum Streptophyta; class Magnoliopsida; order Asparagales; family Amaryllidaceae; genus Agapanthus; species Agapanthus africanus. Next base: position 16,224,542 of record CM057345.1, read on the forward strand.
AGAAACTCCGAATGCGCATTTGAGTGGGTTCATCTTCAAGTTGTATTTCCGAAGACATAAAATACGATCTTCAGATGCTCGGGATGTTCCTCGTATGATTTGCTTTTAACCACGAGGTCGTCGATATAGCATTCGACGATTTCATGTATGAGGTCATCGAAGATCTTCGTCATGGCCCTCTGATAGGTGGCACCGGCGCTCTTTAGACCGAAGGGCATCACCTTATTGCAGAATATACCCAAAGGGGTCTGGAAAGTGGTGTGCTTCTGGTCTTCGGGATGCATCTTTATCTGATTATATCCTGACAATCCGTCCATGAAAGAGAAAACTTCGTGAGTGGACGTATTGTCTATCATCAGCTCGGTAACCGGTACTGGGAAATCGTCCTTCGGGCAGGCTTTATTGAGATCCCGGAAGTCCATACATATGCGTACTGTCCCATTCTTCTTCATCACTGGAATGATGTTGGCGATCCAATCAGGGTACTGAACCTCTTGGATGAAGCCAGAGTCGATTAGCTTTTTGACCTCGGCGTTAATGCTCATCTCAAGTTCGAGCCGCATTCTTCTCGGCGCTTGTTTGACTGGCTTGACGTCCGGGGATATCGCCAATTTATGGACAGCAATCTCTGGATCTAATCCTGGCATCTCGGAATAGTTCCATGCGAAGCAATCTCTATGCTGTATAAGTACGTCTTTTAACGCAGCCACCCTTTCTTCAGATAGCAGCTCGCTGACGAATGTCGGTCGCGGGTCGCTCGTCGTCCCTAACTCAATTTTCTTAAGGTTATCTGCAGTAGTATGTATTCCATCTTCCAGCTCTTTCGGCGCTGGTGGAAATTCTGAGATCATCTCGTCGTTGCTGTTTTCGAAGCACCAGGGAGATCATCCATATCCTCAGGGTCTTCTTTTGATATTGTTATCATATGACAAGTACGAGCTCGCTTCCAAGACCGATATGGATCTGGTTCTGCCCTCGCTGTATGCGCGGCTTTTGGTTCGTGCTTCTGCGGCGGACTTATCCTCCAGCTGCTGGATAAAGCAAACCTGCCTTGCTGATATTGGTCTTCGACCCAGTTCTTGAAGGTGAAGCAGTCTTCGAGAGGGTGTCCTATTGCTTGGTGATAAGAGCAATAACCCGGATGAGAGACCTCGTTAGCTTGCTCAGGGTGTTTAGACTCCGGAAGTGTAATCATTCGATGTTTTAAAGCGATGTCAAGTATCTTCTTCGTCTTGTCTTGAGGGAAAGAATATGCTCGACTCATCTTCTTCATGAGGGACAAATCCGGACCGCGCAATTCCCGATCACATGACTTTTTGGTCCCGCTTTGTCGTTGTCGAATCCCTTTTCTGCTCTTTGAATTATTTTTTCCTCTGCGTCGGGCCTTTTGCACAACAGGTAGATAAGGAGGAGCATTTTTGTCTTTTGCAGCCTGTTGAAGAAGACGTTGCGTCCTGGCTTTCTTGTAGATGGCCATTTCGCGGTTATGGTCGTCCCGAGCTTTTTGACCCGCTTTCCTGATAAGCTTGTTCATTCGTTCTTCAAATGACGGATTCGGCACTTTGACTGCGGGATCTAGTTTTGGTACGGGGTCGGCGTTTTCTGACAGGGCGTCCTCTTCTTCATCGAAATTATATATGTCGTAGCTACCATGGACTCGTTCCCGTTTCCCGGATTTCATATATCCAAGCCCAAGCGTTTCCATTCTTCCATTGGGCAACTTGCGTTGAGTCTCAGGGACATCCCAAATCCTGTTGTAGAACCGAGCTTGTCGAATAGTCTGTTTTAAGGGTACCCCTTGGCGCTTCAATAGCCTTTTTAGTCCGTTAGTGTAATATCTGGGCAAACGGATAGGCTGGAGCCTGTCAAGTGTAGAATCCGTACCGTGCCAGATTTCTTTCTCCACTCTCGTTTCCGTGGACCGATAGAATAGGGTCGCCTTTTCACCTCTTCTCCTGGGAGGGACGTAAAATGTTTGCAGGTCTTGCACATTGTAAGCTTCAATTGCGTCAAGGTCTTTGTAGTGCTCCCACGGAATCATGGTAATTTGCAAACTCTGATCATCATCAGGGAATGCTTGTATTGACGGCCGACCGGAGAACACAGCATTAACCTCATCTTCCGAGTCGCTTCCGAAGATCAATATGGGGGCGGACGGCCCCGGGTTGTTGCGTCGAGACGGCCCAGTGTAAACTATCTCTTCTTCTTCTTCGGTATCACTCCCGAAAACGGGGATGGCGGCGGCGTCTTTGCTCTCCGGTTTGCGACACCTTTCTGTGTCCTCGAAATCTGGCAAAAAGTATTTTGCATCTTCGTACTTGCGGACTTCGTTCACGGAGAATGGGTTCAGCTCTCTTGTTACGGTATACTCGAGACCATCTTTGAAATACTTCATACACTGATGTTGCGTAGAAGGGATGATGTTGTACTCGTGTAACCAGGGACAACCGAGCAAAGCATTGTTGCAGGTCTTGGCGTCAATGACGTAAAACTTAATATCCGTAACGAGTAGCCTGAAGCGTAATGTTAGTATCACCGATCCGAGAGTTCGTGATGACTGAGAATCAAAACCGGAGATGGTAATTTATCCCGAGCGAGGTGCTGAATGCTCATGCAAAATTCCTTCAACACTCGAACATTAAGGAGATTGACGGAGGATCCGTTATCAACCAGGATTTTGCCTATCTTGATATTGTGGCAATATCCAGAGACATATAGGGGACGGTTGTGGTCGCACGTCCCAAGGAGAAGGTCTTCATCACCGAAGGTGACATCGGCTGTGTGCACTTCTTCCAGTTCATCCTTCATCCTTTCTTCGGCGAGGAAGGTTGAAATTGCTCGGGCTCTTGCAGCGTCTTGATTAATGAATCTCTCGCTTCTTTTGATAATAAGAGGGCGTCGAGAATGCTGAGGTGAGAAGGTAGCTTTCTCAGGTGCGCTAGAATGTTGTAGTCCACCTTGCTCTTTTTGGGCGGGTCCTTGGCAGTCAGCTCTTTCATGATTTGCTCATTTAAGGCGATATCCTCAGCGACCTTTTCCTTTCCCTTATCTTTTCTAGTTGCGGGTCCGAGATTCTTTTCTGGAAACGTGCGATTGCGCAGCTGAATGTTTTCGCAGGCCTCTGGTTCTTCCTCTTTCCCTAAGATGGATTCTTTAAAGAGAGGGCCAAGAGCCATTTCTTCGTCAGAGTCGCTCCCAAAGGTGAGAACCTGTGATCCTCCGGCGTTGACCGTACAACAGTTACCGGTAGTTCTTTTGTGCCCCTCGGTCGTACTTCTCTGCTCCCTACGAGTTTTGCGTTTCATTCATTTAAAATGCTGCCGGTGAGCAACATATCCCTTCCACCATCTCTTAAAAGCGTCGCACTCCTCAGTGGGGTGCGAAATCTTCTGATTATATGAGTAGTAATTAGGATGCATTTCTGCTCCACCGAGAGTGTTTTCTTCCGAGGGTGGTAGCTTCATTCCTACTGATATGGCTTTAGCAAACCTTTTTCTCATCTTGAATCTGTTTTTATCCGCACCGGATGTCTTTTGATTTGGCGGGGGTGCTTCGACTTTTTCGTCTAGTCGCCGGCGTTGGCTCCTTCCGATATGGCCATCTCATGCTCCCGATCGGCTTTACTTTTCAAATGAATCTCATTCAGGAAGGTGTCGATCATCTCATCTGACGGCCACATAAGTTCCGGCTCAGGCTCTGCCCCCAGTCTTTCTGTGCAGGGAGCTTCTTCATTGTATAGCGACGAATGAGAGATCACATGGCAACTTGCCACGTAATCCTCGGATCCATTTTACGAGCTCTCTCCATCATCTTCCTCCTGAAAGACGTGGCTGAGGAACTCTTGGAGCGTGATGGGGGTCCGCGCTTTCTGATTATATTCTTCCAGCGCGTCGATCTATTTCTACAAGTCCGTGCGCTTGTCACCAGGCTTCACGGGCTTTTTAGATCTCTTCTTCTTTTTCCTTGAAGATTTTGATGGTTGGGTGTGAGTGCTTGGGCCATCACCACCAATCTTTAGAGTTGGGCGCGGCTTCAGCATCCCCTTGATGATTTGAGGTTCAAGTGGGTTCTTCCATCTGACCGCCGGGCATGTATGAAGATCACTCAGCATCCTTTTGGTTTTGGCTGACAGCACGACCTCCCATGGAGCTTGTTCAATAAAAGAACAAGTTGCCCCCGGTGTGTCTGTCTTCTTAGGAGTGTGCGATTATGGTGGGTTTACCTTCCACTTCTCGGACAGCGCAAACTTGCCTTGAAGGTACTGATCTTCGATCCATCCTTTACAGACGAAGCAATCCTCAATCGGATGGCTTACCGTTTGATGGTAAGGGCAGTAACTGGGGTTATTCACCTCGCTGGGTTGCGGGGGTTGCCTTGGATTTGGTAAGTTGATAAGCCTGTTGCGTACCGCCAGCTCGAACAGCCTCTTCGTTTTATCCTGCAGGAATGAGTAAGGGCGTTTCATTTTCTCATTGTAATAACGCTGTCTCTCCTCCAATTGATCCGCCAGTCTTGGAGCACTGGGTTGCTATTGAGCGTTCGCAACGAAGGTCGCCTTCCCTTTACCCTTGTCGTTCCGAGGTTCCGGTTTTGGGAGAGACGGTCTGTGACCCATCTGGGCCAGCTTGTCGATCAAAACCTGGAACGTGGTTGTTTGAAGAACATCATGAACTGTGAAATAGTTGCATGAGGGTCTAGGGTGCCCATGAAGATGCCCACCGCTGGTGCTTCTTCGATGCGTTGTTCGCACTTTGACCATAAGTTCCGCCATCGGATCGCATATTGGACCCAAGTTTCACCCGGCTTCACCCTTGCATTAATCAAAGCTGTTATCGGGGTGCGTTCGCTGGCGCTTGCGAAACGCTGGGTAAACAGCAACTCTATTTCAGCGAAAGTTTTGACGGAGTCGTTTGGAAGCTCAGAGTACCACTCAAACGCCGTCTCTGATAAACTGCCGACGAATTGGCGAAGCAAGAGCTTATCGTCGCCGCCAGTGTTGCCGCAAAGAGCCCTGAACTGGGCCACATGTTGATAGGGATTGCCTGTCCCCTTGTAGACATAGGAATTTAGGATCGTGTAGCCCGGCGGGTATTTGATCTGATCATACCAGCTCGGATATGGTCGCCCCGTTTTGACGACTTGGCCGGCTACCTCAGTTGCCTGGTGAACTCGTATCTGCTGGGCTATGTAGTCATCCAGGGCAGCTTTAGAGATCGTTTCTTCTTTAGCTGTTGAAAGAGCCGGAGGTAGATTTGACGTTTCCCCTCTGTCGTCTTCGAGGACAATCGGAGGATCTTCCACCGGGGGATCCTGCTGGATCATCATACCCACCATATCTTGGAACAGAAGGGCCATTCTCGTTATATTGGCTGCTTGTTCCGCAACCTCTTTGTCCTTCTTTTCAAGTATCCTACAAAGGAATTCAGCGTCGGTTTCTTTCTCTTGGCGCTGATCCGAGAATGCTTCTGGGCTTTCTTTTGGCCCAGTGAGTGCGGCCATCGCAGTCATCATTTCTTGGAGCTTCTGCTGCTGCTCCTGAGCTTTAGTCACCGATCGCGTAAGCGGTCGATGACCTGTGGATATACGGCTTTCCTTTTTCCCGGACGCCATGCAGACTGTATGCACCACCATGCCCCCAGACTTAGAGCGTTTAAGCTTACTGTCTTTGACATTTGCTGCAGGCGTAGGGACTTTCTCCGGCCTTCTTCTTTTTTGAGTAGTCGACGTGGAGGGAGCCGTTGCAGCGGGCACCCAAGTGATTGTCGTCCTTTGTGGTTTGACAGGACGGTTCTTTTCTTCCTGAACTTTCACCTTCTTCTGCCAGTGAGAGTGATCTCGAATGATTACTGAGTCCTGAACCCGTCGCCAGACCTTATAAATTTTGGAGGGCAGCCGTTGAGGGGGCTTCTCTGGCTTTGTTTCTGTAACATTCTCCGCGGGTGGAGGAGATCTTTTCAGCGTGGCAGTCGGAGAGTTTCTGCGCACATTGTTGAGCAGTTCAAAACTGTTCCCAGTCGGAACAGCACGATTGATTTCCACCGTTGGAGCCGGTGGGGTTAGCCCAGAGGGAGAGTTGCCCCCGGCCTTCCTTACTTGGCGCCAGTGGCGACGTCGAGCGTGTCGAGCTGTTGGGGCTGGTCCGGTGATGGGGATGGTTTCGTCTTGCCCCCCATCTAGATGAGGCGCCGTTGGTGTCATCCTCTTGAAGACTGATGCCTTTTGGGTAGCGGTATCCAATCTGTCAAAGACAGACCTTCGAGCAGGAACGGGAGTCGGAATAGTCAGTCTTGTAAATACCGACTCTTTGGCAGGAGAAGCCGCCTTGGCGACTTCAGGAACAGAGATGGCTATCTTCCTTGGGATGGCCACTTCAGGGGTCATGGGCTTCTTCGCAGGCCCATCGGAGTTTAGGCTCAGTCTAGTGAAGACCGAGGAGTTGGACGACCTGTTGAGAGGGGCCGTGGGAGTAGCAAGTCGATTGAAGACCGACTTCTTTGAAGCTTCCAGTACGGGCATTGGGATGGCGAAGCTCGTTGGCGAGAGCATGGTCCCGAAAAATAGACCAGTGGTAGCCTGAGTCACTTGTTCTACCAGCATAGCGAGGATGGAGGCCGCTTGAGGCCCATAGGCTACACCCCCAGGTGAGGCAGAGCGTCTGTTGCAGTTGCATTTGGAGCAGTTTGAGCAGTTGGACGCCATTGCTGTTTGATTTCTGCGCCAAGCAAGAGACCAAATCTTAATAACTTGAAACCCGAGGGCAACCATTAACAAACTGCGATTCGTTCGCGAAGACGACACACGAAGTGTGGAGTGGAAAGAGGAAAAGGTCCCACCGGGGTGCCAGAATCTGTTCCCCTCCGAAAGACGGCGCGACGGGAGACGTCTTGCCTGAGATTCGGGGTAGATGCTAATTGGTGCTATCCGTCCACCTCTCCGAAAATGCCAAGTTGATTTATGGCACCGTATATCGAAGGTTTAAACAGATGCGTCCGATGTAGCAGACTTCGTCAGATTCCCCCTCGCTTGAGGGGTTTTTGATTGTGGAGACGCTCTTCCCTGTAAGAGCAAGCTCCTGCAGTTAATTACGCTACCGCATCGCGGTAACAACTTTCTCCTTCTCCAGGTGGTCACTTCGTGTCGTGGGTGTTTATTTTGTGTTTGGTTCCCCGTGGATTGTACACGGAGACTAAGTTATGTTGTCGCCCGTAGGGCGTGGACTAGTCCAAATCCGTATTATCTTAGATTTAGGTTTGGAGGTTTGGGTTTAAGGATACTTTAGCCTCATTTGAGACTAAGATCAACTTAAACGTTTGTTAAGGATACGTTAGTCTCATTTTAGACTAAGATCGACTTAACGGGATCATTTAGATCTGACAAGAGAGCAATTGGGGGGCTCTATTGTTTAGTTTAGTGACATTGCGGTCAATAGGTACTTTAAGGATATTGCGGTCCAATGTTAGATTTAAGACATTGCGGTCAAGGTTAAGGACATCATAGTCCATGGGTTTAAGGACTCCACAGTCCGGCGTTAGTTTTAAGACATCACGGTCAAAGTTAAGGACGTCATAGTCCGTAGTTAGTTTTAAGACATCACGGTCAAGGTTAAGGACATCATAGTCCATGAGTTTAAGGACCCCACAGTCCGTTGTTAGTTTTAAGACATCACGGTCAAGGTTAAGGACATCATAGTCTGTTGTTAGTTTTAAGACATTCCGGTCAAGGTTAAGGACATCATAGTCCGTTGTTTGTTTTAAGACATCCCGGTCAAGATTAAGGACATCATAGTCCATGAGTTTAAAGACCCCACAGTCCGTGAAATGTATGGTTGTTGGGACCCGTCACCTCTTTGAAGACGTTGAGGAATTACAACAAAAAATATCAAAGGAGTGAAGAGATGTACCATTGAACCAAGGTAGATTAAATAATCTGTAGCCCAATTTGGAACCAAGATCAATTAATTATATTATGAGCTCATTGGCTCAGTTAAGTCTGAATTGAGGACTTATGGCCTTCTTGGGCTAAGTCCAATCATTTTTGGAATATTGGCCCTCTGTTGGTCCATTGAAGGGGAGGCTTTGCCTCTAGAAAATTAGCCAATTGGGCTAAAACTAGTGTTAAACACTAAAGATTAAAAAAATGTTAAACACTAAAGTTAGAATTCTCAGACTAGTGTTAAACACTAAAAGAATAATCAGTGTTAAACACTGGAAATATAGTTTTCAATTTAGTGTCAAACACTAGAAATAATCAGTGTTAAACATTGCAAATAGGGTTTTCAAATTAGTGTTAAATACTAAGAAAAATCAGTGTTAAACACTGGGACCAAAGATCTCTAATTAGTGTCAAACACTAAAGAAAGAGGGGTCACGTGTGGACACGTGAGAGCGCCTCAAAGGTGGGACCAGATTCCCCTTATTCTGTTCTGCAAAAAAGTATTGAATACTTTCTATATTTGATTCTGGAGCATCACGTGTTGACACGTGACGGGAATTTGGGTACTTGATTGTTGAAGCTTTGGCCTAGGGGTCACGTGGTAACACGTGAGAGCGCCTATAGCTTCTGTTTCTTTTGCTTTTTCTCTCTGTGCTTCAGAGGTCACGTGGAGCACGTGAGGCGTTGCGTCTCAGTTCTTTTCTGTGGATCTTTACAGGGGTCACGTGGGGATACGTGACCCTGGTTCTTTCCTGTTTAAAGATCTGTTTGTATTTTTAAGAATTAAATTCTTTATAGGGTTAAACCCTAGCTATAACTTTGGAGGAATTCAATTCCTATTTTCGAAGAATTATATTCTTAGGTAGGGTTAAACCCTAATTTTCTTTCTGTAGGAATTAGATTCTCATATATGTAAAGAAACAAGTTCTGATAAAGGGTGAAACCCTAATTTTATTTTAAGGGGAATTAAATCCCTGGGAGTTTAAGAGAATCAAATTCTCAATTAGGGTTAAACCCTAGTTCTATCCATTTTGAAGGAATTAGATTCCTATAATTTTGGAGAATTAAATTCTCATATAGGGTTAAACCCTAATTTTATCTTGGAGGAATTAAATTCCTATAACTTTGTGAGAATTAAATTCTCAAAACTCAATTCCTCCTCTATGTTTTAGATCGGCATGGCAGGATCTCGACCCGATGAGAATTAAATTCTCAACCTATGGGGAGATGTGCACTTTGTAGATTTTCCACAAAAGAAAGAACTAAGTTCTTTTCTTTTTATCTAAGAGTTAAACTTTTGGATTGAGAATTAAATTCTCTTTTGAAGCATTTCCCCCTTTTTTTCTTACTTAGGTTTTTCTTTGTAGAGAATCAAATTGTTCTTTCTTTTCTTCCTGAATTTTTAAGATTCCAAGGCTCTATATCCCTATAACTCTCTATTGGCTCCTATTTATAGGAGAAGGAAAATAATCAATCTATTTGGTAAATCTCTCATTGAAAGATTTGATTTATTTTCATCATTAATCCAAGCCTTCAGATTATTAGGTGAATTCTATTCACCGTTGGATTTTAAATCCAAAGATATTTCTTTGTTATTTTGGTGAGATTTAGGGGAAATCTTTCCTTGTCCAAGATTTTTCCATAAATTGGTGATATTTAACCACCCTCGGATTCTTAATCCAACGGTTTTACATAATTCTTCTCCATTTTGGAAAGATTTAAATGATCTTTTTCAGAATTTAATTCTGTTGAACAGCAGGGTTTTTACAGGAATGGGCTCCTCATCTGCGCTCTGTCCTTTGCCGCCGCTTTAACTATCACGTGCCAACACGTGACCACTTGTCACGTGTGAGCACAATACTTCTTCTGAAGCTTTTTCCTAATTTTTAATCAGGGAACACTTGGCTACTTCCGATCTATGACATCGTCGTTTAGGTCATATTTCGAGTTCTCGTCTTAAATTTTTATCCAAGTCTGGAGTCTTAGGGTCTCTTCGTGTCACGCCCCGCTTCCCAGTATACGGCGCAGGGGACGTGACTGGTCCGCTACGTATTTACTGCGAAGTAAATACACTAAGTGTATCTAAGCAATATAAAGTAAATACACAAGAGACAAGAGATATAAACTGAACAACAACTTTATTTATTAACATTCTTTTGTACAATGCATGGAAAAGTAAATACATGGAATAAAGCGATGCCTAAACAATGGCATAACAGAAATGAAAAAGTACTGAAATAGAAAGTGTACAATGACTAGAGCTCGGGGTCTTCACTGAACTGGTCCAAGTCTTCAGCAGTGGGCTCGATCTCTGAAGTGTCCAGATCACCTGACGACATTCAAAGAAGAAATAAAGAGAATGTCGTCAGCGAACAGGTCGCTTGGTAAGTCCCAAAGATAAGGGAGAAATAGAAAAGACAGAAAGAGAGAGAGAGTGTAACTTTTAAAGTTGTATTATATTGTTATAATGTTGTATTTAGTGTTAACGCTGTTGTTTGTAACTTGGTACAGAAGGATGCCAGTGTATACGAGAGGAGTCTCACTTGCCCCGGAGACTAAGGTATCAGGAACTCACGGAACCGTTTATACCACGGTACAACAGCAAAGGAATACAGGTTTGGTGTCTTATGGTTGCAGTCCCGTGCCACTTCTAACATCTTTCGTACCAATCTACCCCTTAAACCCCGCGATATCTTGATTGTATTGTTGTATTGAATTGTAAACTGTATAGATTGTATAATTGGATGACTGACCGAAACCATAATATTAGTAAACGGATGTAACCGTAAAATCATGTAAATAGATGTAACTGGAGGATCATGTAAATGGAATGTATATCCATGGTTCGGTTAAGTCAAGTTGTATAGATTGATAATTGGATTCATGGATTCATGTTGAATTGTAATATTGTAGATTGTAAATTGTAGATTATAGATTGTACTTGAATCATATTCAAGTCAGATTATAATGAGACTCAAACCGAGTCAGACAATTAGAAAAGTAAATTGAAGTCATGATTGTTTTGATGTTATCGGTAACCGTTGCACATGGACGACATGATTTGTGTCTTTTTAAAAAACGATTACCGTGTTGATAACACCGTTTGTTAATTGTCTACCTTAGATAGGCAAGCACCCACTTCTCCGGCTCCCTAAGGCTCAAGAGATTTGTCCCGCTTAAACCTATGTTTATTAGGGTCCTTAGGGTAATTTATAGAACTTGAGGGGTTTTTATGTAAAAATACTCTTGTAGAGTTTTCGAAATACACCCCAAGTATTTATTAATCGTCTTTAGAGTTGTAATGAATGTAGATTTTATATTGTGATATTTCTAGTGAAAATATCCTAATTTCATAAATAAAGGTATTTATTTGTAATATTGATTTGTATAGAATTCATGATATTTTAGTGTAAAATTGATTCATGTGATATTTAGAAAAAAGGTGGAATATTTATATCATAACAAAATAGGTATTTTAATGATAAATATACATATATTTATACAAAATAATTTTAATATATATTTTATATTCTAAAAATCTCATTTTCTTAAGATGTCGTATTTTAAATCTTTTGAGACCGAATGCTCCTTACGGAGGTCTGAATCTCGCACTACTAAGTCCGAGGATATGCGATAATCCGCATCATCCCGAACAGGTTCCCCAAAATGGGTTGTAGCGGTGCTTTGCAAACATTTGTATAAATACTAAATCCTTTAGAAAACGGTTTTATTAAGTAAATGGTATTTAAATGAAAATGTGTCTCTTTTCCGTATTCTATATTCTAGGGTCTCCTAAGTCAACTAGACTGCTCCTAACTGGTCCAAAGCGACAAGTTGTGAGATATCCCTCAAATCGCCTCTTCACCGTCAATTGTGGCCAAGTAAGTACAAGTGAAGAAAGGAGGGATCCGCTCATGAATCACCGTGAGACGGGCCTTTTAAAGTTATCTTTCTCACTTGTCTAGCCTAGGCACCACAAAGTCAGGTTTAGATAAACGACTGAATGCCCACAACTTTGCTCTGTCCTAATGAGTGGGACGGTCCTTAATTGGCTGAGTCTAGATATTTTTATTATTAACTCAAAGCTTATTTATTTGTAAAGATGTCGATTTCTCATATTCTATGTTCCCGAGGGTATCGCGTGCTATGTTGCATATGAGTGTGTGAGGAGGTAGGTCATTACCTCGTGATCTACTTAAAGGTATAACAAGTTTAATGGTTTAAATGTATAATTGAAACAATGTGGTATTTAAATGAAAAATACGATAAAGTGAAATAGCCATCATTTTATGAAATGAAACTTGATCAATTTGGTTGATTAGTGTTTAATAGTCAACATGAGGGAGTTTAAGCATAAATGTATTAACGAGAAGTGAAGTTTTATAAAGAAACCGAATCGGAAATCGGATTTGTTCCGATTCCGTCGGGTTTGTAAATCCGTATTTTTAGAAAAGAAAAGAGAGTTAGAATTTGGGGACTTACAGGTTTTGGACAATAACGAGAGTGAGATGGAAGGAGAGGAATCGCTGGTGCGTCGCTTCGTCATCGAGAGCTCCTAGAACGATCGCCGGAAGTTCTCCGGGAATTTCGCCGTAGCTTCGCTTCGTGCTCGTTTTCAAAGTACACAAGATTTCTTGAGAATTTTAGAGAGTTGGCTCAGAGTTTGGGGTGAGGGGGTATAGGGTATGGGTGTATTTATAGGGTTAGGCTAGGGTTAGGGTAGATGTAGGGTTTTAATTTAAAAAATATAAAAATGTGTGAAAAATGTATTAAAAATGAAGTAAATGAGAGTTAATGGGCTCTCTGAAATTGATATCAGAAATTGAAGTATGCAGGGGAGTGGGGGAGTTGAAGGGCCACAATTTTCCTTCAGGTGACTCGGCTGAGTCGAAGTGTCGGGAGGTGGGGGGTCTCGAGATGTAGGCTCTGGTGCATTTACATTTGTGGGTGTAGTGGAAAAATTGGGATTTATCTTGTGTGGACTGTTGGGTTTCTATAAAATTTAAATCAAATAAATATTAAAAATAATGTGGGGCATGGGATTTGAACTCTGGTGGCTTGGTTTAGCAATGCAAGGTATTACCAATGAGTTATAAGCTCCTTCTTGTAATTATGGAGCTATTTAATTACTTAAAGTAGTCACAGAAAATGTAAATACCCCAAGTATACATTACTTTTTAAGCAAATTTTGTACACTAAAAATGAGTTGTTACATTATTTTAACTTGTAATTAAAAAGCAAAATAATTACTTATATCTTGTGCTCAGGCTAAAATACCCCTTTATGGATTTTGAAAAAAATATTTGAAAATTTTTGTATAGGAAAATTAGGGTTGTTACATTCTACCCTTCTTATAAAAATTCCGCCCTCGAAATTTGTAAAAGGAAAGTGTAACAGATTCAAGGAAAGTTTGGTAACTGAAATACTGATAGTGCATGATTAATAACAAAGTGGTGCAAGGGTTTAAAAATGTGAAAAAGGCTTACCGGTGTTACCTTGGTCAGCTGTTTCGGCTTCTACGGCTGCTAATGTGAAAGTCTGTCGCCGTGGTACATTCCTTCTAGCTGGAGGCACATTCTGTCCTTGGGGCCTGTTTCTCTGCCCTCGAGGCATGTTCCTCATTACCTGTTGGAATTGGTGAGTAGGCCGTGCAGGAGTTCTATGTAGAGGTGGTGCTGGGAGTGCAGGATGAGTTGCAGGAGCTTGGATAGCTGACCGCTGTGGGTAATTGGTGGGTGTAGTGGAAAAATTGGGAGTTATCTTGTGTGGACTGTTGGGCTTCTATAAAATTTAAAACAAATAAATATTAAAAATAATGCGGAGCATGAGATTTGAACTCTGGTGGCTTGGTTCAGCAATGCAAGGTATTACCAATGAGCTACAAGCTCCTTCTTGTAATTATGGAGCTATTTAATTACTTAAAGTAGTCACAGAAAATGTAAATACCCCAAGTATATATTAATTTTTAAGCAAATTTTGTACACTAAAAATGGAGTTGTTACATTATTTTAACTTGTAATTAAAAAGCAAAATAATTACTTATATCTTGTACTCAGACTAAAATACCCCTTTATGGATTTTGAAAAAAATATTTGAAAAAATTTGTATAGGAAAATTAGGGTTGTTACATTTCGTGTTAGTACTTTAAATAAGTGTGTTGGATGTCGTTTTGAAAAACAAACTGCTTTACCTTTTGTGGCTCATAATAAAATTTCATGTGAACCTTTTGATTTGATTCATTTTGATATTTGGGGACCTGCACCTGTTATGTCAATGTCTGGTTATCGATATTATATTAGCTTTATAGATTATTACTCTCGTTATTTCTGGGTTTATCCTATGCATGCCAGATCTGAGATTCCTTCCATTTATACTGAATTTACAAATATGATTTATACTCAATTTCAAAGATGAATTAAATTTTGTAGATCTGACAATGTTTGTGAGTATGTTTCGTTATCTATGCAAACCATTCTTAAATCTCATGGTACACTTCCATAACAATCATGTCCACACACCCATGAACAAAATGGTATAGCCGAGAGAAAATATCGACACATTTTAGAGACTACACGGGCCCCTTACTCTCTTCTTCAGTCCCTTGTTCTTATTGGGCCGAAACTTTGTTGACATATGTTCTTCTTATCAATATCACTCCATATTCCTTATTTCCATATGACATCCCATACTCGAGACTTTACAAATCTATTTTTGACTATTCCATTCTGTACACTTTTGGCTGTTTTGTTTTATTCTTCTACCTGCTCATGAACGAGATAAACTTTTCTCTCGCTTAATGAAGTGTTTTATGATGGGGAATAATCCGACTCATAAATGATACAGATGTTGTGATCTTACTAGTAGACGGCTTCACTTTTCTCGAAACATCACGTTTTTCGAGAATGTGTCGTATTTTTCTCATTCCAAGATAGATGCATCAGTTACACCCACTATTGTGGCTATATACACTCCCGTTCCACCTCCTATTACACTTACTGATACTCCTACGCCTTCTACTATTCCCTCCACTGATATAGTGACGACTGAGTATTCACCTATGCCTGTATCGTCTTCTCCGGATGCTATTTCTCCTCCTCCACCTCGTTGGAATCCTCCACAAGAAAGACGGCCACCTGTCCGTTATAGCTTTTGCACACATGACCCTTGGCCTCCCCCCATTACTCCTCTTCTGTTTGTTTTTCCTGAAATTAAACAGAGGATTAAAATCACCCATTAATCCAATATTTTAATGCATTTTAATTCTCATATTTAATTTCCTAAACCCTAATTCTATCATATAAATACCACCCCATACCTAGCCCTCTCCATTCTGAAATCTATCATCAAAACTCTTAAATTTTTCCAATTCAAATTAGTTGTACAAGTGAAGTTAGCCCAAGGTCATCTTCCGGCGATGACTCGGGACAAATCCGGCGACACCGCGACTCTACGAAGCTCTCAAACCTTTCCTCTAGCTCCCCTCTCTTATTTAATCCAGTAAGTCCCTTCTCTTATCTCCTTTTCACTTCTCAAAATGTTCTCTTTTCAAAACTCGTCGGAAGTGGAGTTAATCCGACATCCGATTCTAATTTGTTAAAAAAAAACCAACTTTTCTAATAACAAATCAACTATTTCTTTATATATTGTTTAGCAACTATAAACCAACATTGAGAACAAGTTTCAATTTAAAATACCATGCTATGCAACTTTTATTTTACTTTTACGGTTCAATACCACAAACTTTTTATTCAACATCTTTCATCATATATGCTCATATTACCTATAGAAAACTCATGAGATAATGACCTATCTCATCACAACACTCATCATGAAATAGCACGATGGCTTTTGGAACAATATTTTGTGGGATAAATACAATTTTACAATAAAATACATTAAACTAATAAAACCGTATTCTTTAAGATTATTTTAATTAAATTCCTTGCAATTAAGCCTCTACAACCAATTTTGGGGAACCCGATTTGGATGGTGCGGATTATCGCACATTCTCGGGACTAGTAGAGAGAGATGCAGACCTTCTCACGGAGCATTCGACCTCGATGGAATTTTTAATACAATTTTTAAGAATAATGTGATTTTCTATTTAATAAATAAATTCTATTTTTTTAAATAATTATATATATATATATATATATATTATCAAAATATCTATTTTAAATATATATAATTCCATGTTTTCTAAACAAAGGAATCACAAATTTCATGAATATACCATCACAAATCCATACAATTTCAATTTACACTAAAATACCATATACTATTCAATCTAGGTTTATAATCATTAGAATACTTCATTTTTAAACATTACATCCATGAAAACCCTAAATATGATAAAAAAAATACTTGAGATTTATTTTGAAAGTTTATCAAAACTATTTTTAATAAAACCTCCTCAAGTTTATTAATTTACAATAAGGACCCTAATAAATATAGGTTTAAGCGGGACCAATTCTCTTGAGCCTTAAGGAGCCGGAGAAAGTAGGTGCTTGCCTATTTAAGGTAGGAAACTAAAACGGGGTTATCAATGGTAATTGGCTTGGAAAAAGTCATAAATTCTGCCGTCCATGTGCAGCAGTTACCAATAACTCCAAAACCTAATTCAGGAATCCAATTCTGTTTAAGCGTCTGACTCAGACAGAGTTTCAGTATAATCAGAATACAATCTAAACATGGATAAAATCCAAATATAACTCCAATACAACATGAATCCATATATACTCGAACTTGAACATGAATACCAGAATACCATCTATATCAACATGACTTGAACTGACCGAACCATGGATATACATTGACTCGATCACATGATTATCCATTTACATCCTTATCCGTTTACATGAGCAATTGATATCATGATTTCGGCAAGTCTTACAGCTATAAACAATACAATAAACATTACGGGGTTTCTAAGGGGTAGATTGGTACGGAATGTGTTAAAAGTGACACGATGATGGTCACTTTAATACACCTAACCTGAATATCTGTTGCTGTTGTCTCGTGGCTTAACGGTTCCTTGTGCTCTGTATACCTTAGTCCACGGAATAGTTGGACTCCTCTCGTATACACTGGCATATTCTGTACCAAGCTACAAACAACAGCGTTAACATAACAACCATACATTATACCAGTATATTCTTTTATCTGTCCATTATATTTCTATCTCTCTTTGAGACTTACCGAGCGATTGTTCGCTGACGACATTCCTTTTCTATTCTTTCTTTGGAATGCTGTCAGGATGATCCGACTCTCTAGATATCGAGCCCAGCTCAGAAGACTTGGAGCAGTTCATCGAGGACCCGGAGCTCTAGTCACTTGTATATACTTTTACTTTCAGTTCATGCCATTATTTAGGCATTGCTTTTCACATTGTATTTACTTTTCAGTTGTATTGTAAAGAATGTTTAATAAATAAAAAGTTGCTGTTCATTTACATCTCATGTCTTTTTTGTGTACATTTATATTATATTGCTTATTTACGCTTAACGTGTTTACTTCTAAGTAAATACATCGCGGGCCTAGTCATGTCTCCTGTCTATACACCGGGAAGCGGGACGTGATAAGTTTTGTTGGCGACCCATGCAGGTCAGTTCTGCATGGAAAGCTAAGCAATATAACACAAGAATTATAAGATTCAGCAACTAAACATTCTTTATATTTCATATTTCTTGAATCTATCATAACCCTATTTTTCTTTCAAGGTTATAGATTCTCCGAACAATACTAGCACCAACGTGAACGGCAACACCACACCACCACCTCTTCCACTTACTCCGATCAACGAGCAGACGGTACTGCTCGAGGCAATAAAGTGTCTCTTAGAGGGACAACAGCAGCAGACTTCTATCATAATGAACCGCCTAGAAGCTGAGGCACCAGGAGTGAAACAATTCCGGGCACTGCATCCGAAGCAATTTTCTGGGAAAGAGAGCCCTCTGGAAGCTGAAGAATGGGCTCAATCCATTGAGAATGATATGACAGCAGCACAAGTTCCAGACATTGCTTGGGTAAGGGTTGCGAAGCTGCAACTCACGGATAACGCCCGAGTGTGGTGTAAGGCAAAAGAAAGCCGTCTTACTCAGTCGATCAAATGGAAGACTTTTCGCGACATGTTCGACGCGAAACATCTTCCCAAGACTGCCCGATTTGACATGGAGCAGCAATTCATCCACCTACAACAAGGCTCTATGTGGAGCAAATCCGTGGATGGGTATGATGCTGAGTTCACTATATTGAGCAGGTAAAATATGTCTTAAATATTCGAATTTTCTAATATCACATACTACACAGCTAACGCAAGACCGTAACAGGTTCGTGGCACATCTCATACCTAGTGCTGAGATCAGGGCCAGAAGATTTCAGCAAATGTTGGAACAGGAAATCCAAGCAGCTCTAGCTACAGGGGATTTCCCAACCCACGACTTAGCTTTGAAGGCTGCCCGTCGATATGAGGCAGTGGTGAAGAAGAAAGGCAGAGCTCAATCTGCCGATATGAAGCGCCTTGCTACTCAGATAGCAGGAGGAGCCTCTTCCAGGCCACCTTTTGTACCCAGGAGACGGGGAGTACCTTTTAACCGGCCCAGTCCAGACTTTTGCACATACTGCAGGAGGAATGGACACCTGGCAAAGGACTGCAGGTGTGCTAATCGCCTTTGCTTAGTCTGTGGCTCATCCACACATGATATTGGATCTTGTCCTCGTAGACTCAATCCAAATCCTATAACCAGACCATTAATCACCCATCCGCAGCGGCCAGCTATCTAGGTACCTGCACCATGTCTTGCTCTCCCAGCTCCACCTCCTCTCAGACCTACTGCACCTCCTCCTCGTCAGTTCTATCAAGCACAAAGGAACCTACTTCAAGGACAGAGGAACGGACAGAGGAATGCTCCTTCAGTAAGGAGGAATGTACCGAGACGACAGGCTTTCACAATGACTGTGGAAGAACCCGAAGCCACTGGCCAAGTCATCACTGGTAACTCTTTTCTTTCAAACTTTCTTTCAACCCTTATACATATCAAATATCTTATCCTATACCTAAACATATTCCACACAACTTAGGTACAATCTTAGTAGCCTCACTTCCTGCACTACCACTTTTCGATATTGGAGCATCTTATTGCTTTATGTTGCAACGGTTCATCCGAACTCATGCGATTCTAGTCAAACCGCTCGTATCCAGCTGGAATGCCAGTTCGGGGAACGACGTTCTAAAGGCAACAATGGGATACGACCTATGTCCAGTGGTCGTCTGCAGCAAAGAATTTTATGCTGACTTCAAAGTGCTGGATATACCGAACTTTGATGTAGTTTTGGGTATGGATTGGCTAGGAACTTTTTATGCTACCATCGACTGTCATCATAGGAGGGTAGTGTTCGAGATTCCAGAGCATCTGGTCTTTTATTTCAAGAGTGGAGACCGTACCCTGGAGCCTAGCACATACAAAGCAAAACCGAAGAAGACAGTGATTGCAACTCTAAAGGTGGGAGAAGATAAGCCAGAGGTAGTTCGAAAGTTCGATGATGTATTTCCTGAAGACATATCAGGTTTGCCTCCTGATCGAGCTCTTGAATTTGGAATTGATTTAGTATTTGGAGCACAACCGGTGATCAAAGCACCTTACCGATTAAGTCCTGAAGGTTTGAAGGAGATCCATACTCAGCTGGACGAACTTCTGCAGAAAGGATGGATTCGTCCTAGCACTTCAAGTTGGGGATCTCCAGTGTTGCTTGTGAATAAGAAGAAAGGTTCATACAGAATGTGCATTGATTATTGAGCTTTGAACGAAGTCACGATAAAGAACAAGTATCCACTACCGGGAATCGACGATCTGTTCGATCAGCTTAACGGGTCTTGCGTTTTCTCAAAGTTAGATCTTCGTTCGGGTTATCATTAGGTGAAGGTTAAAGAGTCTGATATTCTGAAGACGGCATTCAGGATTCGCTATGGACATTATGAGTTTCTCGTGATACCATTTGGAGTGACCAATGCACCATCCATATTCATGAATCTGATGAACCGGGTTTTTCGAGAATACCTAGACAGATTTGTTGTGATTTTCATCGACGACATCCTGGTATATTCAAAGAATCGGAAAGAGCATACTGAACATTTACGAATTGTCCTGGAGACTTTGCGACAGCATCAACTCTATGCCAAGTACAGCAAGTGCAAATTTTGGCTAGAACAAGTCGGATTTCTCGGACATATCGTTTCATGTGAGGGAATCTCTGTGGATCCAGCTAAAATATCAGCAGTAAGCGAATAGCCAACACCAAAAACAATGAAGGACATTCGGAGTTTCTTAGGATTAGCAGGATACTACCGAAGATTCATAGAAGGCTTTTCGAAGATTGCAACACCCCTGACCAAGATCACACGTAAAGATGAAGAATTTGTGTAGTCAGAAGTATGCGAACAAGCTTTTGTAGAACTCAATTGAAGATTGACAACAACGCCTATTCTCGTAACACCGGACCAATTTGGAGGTAGTGCATTGCGATGCATCCAGTAAGGGATTAGGATGTGTTCTACATTGGCACGGTAAAGTTGTAGCTTATGCATCAAGACAGTTGAAAATTCATGAGCGCAATTATCCAACACATGATCTGGAGTTGGCATCCGTTATTTTTGCACTCAAGATTTGGTGTTATTATCTTCTTGGTGAACGGGTAGATATCTACACAGACCACTAAAGTCTGAAGTATGTGTTTACTCACAAAGAGTTGAATATGCGGCAGAGAAGATGGTTACAACTTATGGCGGACTTCGACATCAACCTACAATATCATCCAGGAAAGGTGAATGTAGTTCCTGATGCACTTAGTCGCCAACCACTATCAATGAATCTCACCGCACAGTGGAAGCTACAACAAGATTTGCATCAGATGGGGATAGAAGTGGTCATGCCCGGTAACGCTTCAAGTTTGATGAACTTACAAATTCAGTCTACAATTGTCAATTGGATCAAAGCAGCTCAAGAAAATGATGCCAAGTTGCAAAAGATCATAGAACAAGTAGAAAGTGGACTACGAACAGACTTCATCATCCACGAAGACGGATTTTTGAGATACGGAAGCAGATTGTATGCACCACAAGGTCCTGTTCGGAAAGAATTGATGAAAGAAGCTCACAGCTCCCCATACCCAGTACACCCTGATGGTACAAAGATGTAAAAAGATTTACGTCAACATTACTGGTGGTATGGAATGAAGCGTGAAATAGCCAGAAGCGTAGCCAAATGCTTGGTGTGTCAGCAAGTAAAAGCTGAACATCACAGGAATACTGGTCTACTTCAACCGTTACCTATTCCAGAATGGAAGTGGCAACACATCACCATGGACTTCGTGACTGCACTTCCTCGCAGCACGAAAGGTAACGATGCGGTATGGGTTATTGTGGATCGACTCACAAAGTCAGCTCATTTCATCCCATTTCGAGTTGGCCAATCTACTAGACACCAGCAAAGAAGTACATGGAAGTAAGTCTGAATCTAAGTAAGATTTAACTCTTCAATGTGTACTATCTCTGATATCCATGAACTCATGCAGGAGATCGTGAGATTACATGGAGTACCGGTTTGCATTGTCTCCGATCGTGACACTAGATTCCGATCGCAGTTTTGGCAGAGTCCGCAAGCTAGCTTGGGAACGGGTCTGAACTTTAGCACAGCTTACCATCCACAAACAGATGGACAGTCTGAGCGAACGATTCAGATCCTTGAAGATATACTAAGAGCTTGTATGCTAGACTTCGGAGGATCGTGGGAAGATCACCCACATCTTGTGGAGTTTTCATACAACAATAGCTACCAAGCGAGTATTAGAATGGCATCGTTGGCAGCGCTCTATGGAGGGAAGTATCGTTCACCATTAAGTTGGGACGACATCGGTGATAGGGAACTTTTTGGACCTGAGATGATAGTGGCGACTGTAGATATAGTTCGCACTATCAGGGAACGAATGCGCATAGCCCAAGACCGACAGAAGTATTGGGTTGATGCAAAACGCCGACACTTGGAGTTCCAACCGGGAGATCATGTCTTTCTAAAAATCTCTCCAAACCGTAGAGTGATTCTCTTTGGAAAGAAGGGTAAGCTAAGTCCGTGGTACATTGGACCGTTCGACATACTCGAACGAGTCGGAGAAGTGGCATATCGCTTGGCACTTCCACCCTCATTAGAAGGAGTGCACAACGTGTTCCGCATATCCCAACTCCGAAGACATGTGAGTGGTCCTAGCCATATTTTTTATCATTCCGAGCTCATTGTACAGACGGATTTATCTTGTGAGCAACAACCCGTTGAAATCCTGGACAGAAAGGTAAAATCAGTCAGGAATAAGAAAGTAAAGTTGGTCCGAGTGATGTGGAGAAAAAATTCATTAGGAGAATCAACATGGGAAAGAGAAGACTATATGCGTGCAAGATACCCTTTCTTATTTGTAAATTAGTCCTTAAATATTTGTAAATTTCAAGGAAGAAATTTTTGTAAGGAGGGTAGAATGTAACGACTCTGTTTTTAATGTACAAGAATTTGGTTAAAGTTAAAGTACTAAATAGAGTATTTACAAATCTGAGTATGCTATAAGTATTTAATTTGTTTAAGAACAGCAATAAAGCACTTGTAGCTCATTGGTAAACCCTTGCACTGCTGTGACATAGCCTCTGTGTTCAAATCCTCCAAGCCACATATTATTTTTAATGATTTTTCTTTTAAACTTTTTGGAAGCCCAAAAGTTTACATGTGCAATACACGTAAAAATTAAAAGTCTCAGAAATCAAACATAATGGAAAATGATGTATGAACAGACCTAGACACGTGGCACCAATCCCAAGCCCCACACCCTCAAGATGGCCGGCGCCGCCGGCCCCTCTCCCCGTTGCAAAATACCCCCAAACTTTGCACACATGACCCTTGGCCTCCCCCACTACTCCTTTTCTGTTTGTTTTTCCTGAAATTAAACAGAGAATTAAAATCATCCATTAATCCAATGTTTTAATGAATTTTAATTCTTATTTTTAATTCTCTAAACCCTAATTCTATCCTATAAATACCATCCCATACCTAGCCCTCTCCATTCTGAAATCTATCATCAAAATTCTCAAATTTTTCCAAGTCAAATTAGTTGTACAAGTGGAGTTAGCCCAAAGTCATCTTCTGGCGATGACTCGGGACAAATCCGGCGACACCGCGACTCCAAGAAACTTTCAAACCTTTCTTCTACCTCCCCTCTCTCATCTAATCCAGTAAGTCTATTCTCTTCTCTCCTTTTCACCTCTCAAAAAGTTCTCTTTTCAAAACTCGTTGGAAGTGGAGTTAATCCGACATCCGATTCTAGTTTGTTAAAAAAAACCAACTTTTCTTAATAACAAATCAACCATTTTTTTATATATTGTTTAGCAACCATAAAAACCAACATTGAGAACAAGTTTCAATTTAAAATACCATACTATACAACTTTTATTTTACTTTTACGGTTAAATACTACAAACTTTCTATTCGACATCTTTCATCATATATGCTTATATTACCTCTAGAAAACTCACGAGGTAATGACCTACCTCATCACAAAACTCATCATGATATAGCACGATGGCTTTTGGAATAATATTTTGTGGGATAAATACAATTTTACAATAAAATACATTAAACTAATAAAACCGTATTCTTTAAAATTGTTTTAATTAAATTCCTTGCAATTAAACCTCTACAACCCATTTTGGGGAACCCGATTTGGATGGTGCGGATTATCGTACATTTTCGGGACTAGTAGATCGAGAAGCAGACCTCCTCCCGGAGTATTCGATCTCGATGGAATTTTTAATACAATTTTTAAGAATAATGTGATTTTCTATTTAATAAATAAATTCTATTTTTTAAATAATTATATATATATATATTATTAAAATATCTATTTTAAATATATATAATTCCATGTTTTCTAAACAAAGGAATCACAAATTTCATGAATATACCATCACAAATCCATACAATTTGAATTTACACCAAAATACCATATAATATTCAATCTAGGTTTATAATCATTAAAATACTTCACTTTTAAAAATTACATTCATGAAAATCCTAAATACGATAAATAAATACTTGAGGTTTATTTTGAAAGTTTATCAAAACTATTTTTCATAAAACCTCCTCAAGTTTATTAATTTACAATAAGGACCCTAGTAAATATATGTTTAAGCGGGACCAATTCTCTTGAGCCTCAGGGAGCCGGAGAAAGTGAGTGCTTGCCTATTTAAGGTAGGAAACTACAACGGGGTTATCAATGGTAATTGGCTTCGAAAAAGTCATAAATCCTGCCGTCCATATATAGCAGTTATCGATAACTCCAAAACCTAATTCAGGAATCCAATTCTGTTTAAACGTCCGACTCAGACAAAGTTTCAGTTCAATCGGAATACGATCTAAACATGAATACAATCCAAATATAACTCCAATATAACATGAATCCATATATACTCGAGCTTGAACATGAATACCAGAATACCATCTATATCAACATGACTTGAACTTACCGAACCATGGATATACATTGATTTGATCACATGATTATCCGTTTACATGAGCAATTGATATCATGGTTTTGACAAGTCTTACAGCTATAAACAATACAATAAACATTACGGGGATTTTAAGGGGTAGATTGGTACGGAATGTGTTAAAAGTGGCACGATGATCGTCACTTTAATACACCTAACCAGAATATCCGTTGCTATTGTCCCGTGGCTTAACGGTTCCTTGTGCTCCGTATACCTTAGTCCACGGAATAGTTGGACTCCTCTCGTA
The DNA here is from genome assembly GCA_030015575.1 of Agapanthus africanus. Taxonomy (NCBI): domain Eukaryota; kingdom Viridiplantae; phylum Streptophyta; class Magnoliopsida; order Asparagales; family Amaryllidaceae; genus Agapanthus; species Agapanthus africanus. The sequence continues at coordinate 16,249,300 of CM057345.1, forward strand.
TACACTGGCATATTCTGTACGAAACTACAAACAACAACGTTAACATAACAATCATACATTGTACCAGTATATTCTTTTATCTATCTATTCTATTTCTATATCTTTTTGGGACTTACCGAGCGATTGTTCGCTGATGATATTCCTTTTCTATTCTTTCTTTGGAATGTTGTCAGGAAGACCCGACTCTCTAGAGATAGAGCCCAGCTTAAAAGACTTGGAGCAGTTTATCGAGGACCTGGAGCTCTGGTCACTTGTATATACTTTTACTTTCAGTTCATGCCATTGTTTACGCATTACTTTCCACATTGTATTTACTTTTCAGTTGTATTATAAAAAATGTTTAATAAATAAAAAGTTGTTGTTCATTTACATCTCATGTCATTCTTGTGTACATTTATATTATATTGTTTATTTACGCTTAACGTGTTTACTTCTAAGTAAATACGTCGTGGGCCTAGTCACGTCTCCTGACCATACACCGGGAAGAGGGGCATGACATCTTTCGTGAGGTGGAGCCAGATACTTCATTTCCTTCATTGATGATTTTTCGAGAAAAGTCTGGGTGTATGTTCTCAAGTCTAAGGCCGAGACTTTTGAGAAGTTTAAGATGTGGAAGACCAGGGTGGAGAAGCAGACTGGTAGGCAATTAAAGGTTCTTCGGTCCGATAACGGCGGAGAATTTACTTCGCATGCGTTTGTTGAGTTCTGCAAGTCAGAATGGATTGTGCGCCATTACACCACTTCGGGAGCCCTCAGTCAAATGGTGTTGCAGAGCAATTGAATCGGACACTACCAGAGAAGACCAGATGTTTGCGGCTTACAGCTAGGCTTTCTAAAGAGTTTTGGGTTGAAGCTCTATCTACCGCCGTGTATCTCATCAACAAATCACCATCGGTGGCGGTGGACCGGGAAGGTTGGAGATTACAGGCGATTTTATATATTTGGGTACCCAGCTTATGTTTAGTAGAGGAGCGATAAGCTAGAGATGAGAGGTAGGAAGTGTGTCCTATTCGACTATGGAAATGAAGCCAAAAGGTACAGGCTGTGATGTCCTGAGACCCAGAAGATAGTAATCAGCCGGCATGTTTCATTCGATGAGTCCGCGATAGTTCGTAGAAAACAGACTCAATCAGATGATGAAGAGAGAACGGTTGCCCCACCAAGCGAGGTGGAAATCGACGTTCTGGTTCAGGATAGTAGGAGAGATGAGGTGATTGATATTCAAATTCAGGTGGAGGGTACGATAGAACCAGATGGTCCAGTATAGATAGAGGGGCGGAGATCTACGCAAGTTAGGCATCTTCCGGTCAGATTTATCTTTCAGGACATGATCGCAGTTGGTTTCGACAGCGTGACATCATATGCGTTGACTATTGAGCACAAGCAACTGTCCAGTTTAAAAGAGGTTGTGCGGTCTACCGATTTTCCTAGTTGATGAGCTGCGGTGGATGAGGATATTTATACGCATCAACCAGAGGGGTTCATAGATGTTAAGGATGGCTATGTTTGCAAATTGAAGATGTCTCTTTATGGATTGAAGCAGTCTCCGAGACAATGGTACAAGTGATTTGATCAGTTTATGTTGGCGATTGGGTACACAAGGAATATTAATGACCAGTGCATTTATGTGAGGCTACTAGATGACGAGTCCCGAATTTATCTTTTATTGTACGTGGACGATATGTTGATGACATCACGCAGCATGTCAGAGGTCAACGGGTTGAAACAGCAGTTGAGTCAGGATTTTGAGATGAAAGATTTGGGGGCTGCGAAGAAAATACTTGGTATGGAGAGTATCAGGGAGAGTAAGCATGATGGGTTGCATTTGCGACAGAAACAGTATATCGAGAAAGTTCTCACTCGATATGGGATGGAGAAGGTAAAGCCTGTGTCTACTCCTATTCCTCTCCGAAAAACGGCGCGACGCAGAGACGTCTTGCCTGAGATTCGGGGCAGATGCTATTTGGTTTTATCCGTCCACCTCTCCGAAGATGCCAAGTTGATTTATGGCACCGTGTATCGGAGGTTTAAATGGATGTGGCCGATGTAGCAGACTTCGTTAGATTTCCCCTCGCTTGAGGGGTTTTTGATTATGGGGACGCTCTTCCATGCAGGCGCAATCCCCTCCAGTTAATTACGCTACCGCATCGCGATAACAACTTTCTCCTTCTCCAGAATTTCACTTCATGTCGTGGGTGTTTGTTTTATTTTTGGTTGCCCGTGGATTGTATACGGAGACTAATTTATGTCATCGCCCGTAGGACGTGGATTAGTCCAAATCCGTATTTTCTTAGATTTGGGTTTAGGGTTTTGGTTTAAGGATACGTTAGCCATGTTTGAGGCTAAGATCGACTTAAACGTTTGTTAAGGATACATTAATCTAATTTGAGACTAAGATCAACTTAACATGATCGTTTAGATCCGATAAAAGAGCATTTGGAGGCTCTATTGTTCCAGTTTAGGGACATAGTGGTCCATTGCCAGTTTAGGGACATGGTGGTCCATTGTTCCCATTTTGAGGACGCATATTGGTTTAAGGATGCATTAGTCCATGAGTTTAAGGACCCCACAGTCCGTATTGTTGGTTTAAGGACGCATTAGTCTATGAGTTTAAGGACCCCACAGTCCGTATGGTTTAAGGACACATTAGTCCATGAGTTTAAGGACTCCACGGTCCGTATTGTTGGTTTAAGGACACATTAGTCCATGAGTTTAAGGACCCCACGATCCGTATTGTTGGTTTAAGGACACATTAGTCCATGAGTTTAAGGACCCCACGGTCCGTATTGCTGGTTTAAGGACGCATTAGTCCATGAGTTTAAGGACCCCACAGTCCGTATTGTGTGTGGTTGTCCGGACCCGTCACCTCTATGACGGCGTTGAAGGATTACAACGACAAGTATCAGAGGAGTTCAGAGATGTACCCTTGAACCGGGTGTAAATTGATTTGAGAGAGCATTTGTGCTCAGTTCAATTTAATTTGAGGACTTACGGCCAGAATTGGGCTAAGTCCAGTTGAAAATGTTCAACATTTTATTTGCATTTGGCCTATTAGGCCTTTACGAGGGCTCTGCCCCTGTTTAATAATGCATAGCATTTTTGTTTGGTCTATTAGACCTTTATTTGGGCTCTGCCCTTTTTTAAATGATGCACATCATCTGTTTTGGTCTGACAGACCTTTGTTTGGGCTCTACCCCTTTTTTTAATAATGCATTGCATTATTATTAGGCCTGTTAGGCCCTTTTAATTGGGCTCTACCCTTCTTTTTAATAATGCACTGCATTAATTAGTCTGACAGAGCGCCACGTGGCTTGTCAGGCACTTTGCACCAATCAAAGAGCGCAAGGCGCAAGCGCATGTGGAGGTGACACGTGTCACGCTCTGGTGAGCGCAAGTCTGTTAGCGCAGTGCACTGCGCCAGTGCGCTGCGCTAATGCGCTGCTGACACGTGGCGCGCTCTGGTGACTTGCGCCAAACCAAGAGAGCAGTGCTCTGTTTTTAGAAGCGCAAGGCGCAGCTGTTCTGTGATTCACACGTGGTGCTCCCTGGTGGCTTGCACCAATCCAAGGAGTGCAACAGTGCAAACTTCAAAAGTGCAAGGCACTGTTTAATATTTGGATCAAAGAAAACAAGTTTTTTTCTTTTTCCAGAGAGGTTCTAGCTCAAATTTCAAGAACCAGTGGTTCATCAAAAGGCAATGCCTTTATATAAATCCAAAAGATCTAATAAAGAAGTAAATTACTTCCTTTTTTTTATTAATATTATTATTATTTTTTTTATTAAAGATCTTTGATCTTGTTCTTAGATCATTGATCTTTTTTAGAAGAAATTCTTCTTTTATTCAAAAGGTTTACCTTATCTTTCTCTAAACTCTTCTCAAAATTTTAGAGGAGTTCTCTCTCTTTTTCTCTGTGTGTCTGTGTGTTTTAGACTTGGAGTCTAGGGGCCTTTATATAGTGCCAATTGATTTGTTAAATCAGTTAAAGAGATTTTTCTCTGAGTGATTTAGGGATTTTTCCCCACCGTTGGATCTTTGATCCAAGGGCTTCTGTTTTACAGAAGATAATCTTCTTGTTTTAATAAGATTAAAAAAAGATCTTTCCAGAATTTTTCTGTTTAAATACTGGCACAGCTGGTGCAAGCGCACCTGCGCTTGACACGTGTCGAGCAGCGCAGAGCGCAGCGCAACTTCGCTGACACGTGTCGCGCAACGCAGAGCGCAAGTCAGCTGAAGCGTTGCTTCCTTTATTAAAATTTGAATTTTAAACAGAGTCTTGCTCTAATTGGGTGCGCTGCCTTGGGCGCTGCGCTCCTTGCGTTGGCGTGTCTGATTTTGACACGTGGCGCTCTGCGCGCAGCGCAAGAGATATGAAGTGTTGCTTCACCTTTTGAATTTGAAATTAAAACAGAGCTTTGCTCTGATTGGGGGAAACAGCAGCGTTGCTTCATTTCCCACCTTGGAATTTGAACAGAGCTTTGCTCTGATTGGGGTAAACAAATGCCCCCCCACCGTTGCGCTTACATGGCCCCAAACGTGAGCGCAGCGGTGGAAGAATTCCAACCGTCGCACCATCTTTTGGAAGTTGAAACGGCTCTCAGTGCCTATAAATAGGACCTTTGGTCCCTTAAATGATTTTCATCTCTTTTCTTAAGAATTTTTATTCAGAGCCTTGCTCTTCAATTTAAGAACTTTTCAAAAGTAAAACTCTGTCAAAACTTAGGTAAAGTTTAAAAACTTTTAAGAATCCAAGGTTTTACCCATCAACAGAGCTTTGCTTTTTGATCTAAAGAGAACCCATTTAGGGTTTCATTAATAGAGCTTTGCTCTCTTCAGATTATGATCTTTTCTTGTGGTTTCTTAGCCCAAGAATCAGAGCTCTGCTCTCTTGATACATGTAGATTTCTTAATCTTTTGTGAAGAACTCTTAAGAGTTTGATCATGGATAATGAAGATCAAAATGGAGTTTTATATTTGATGGATTACATCATCTTTTCATAGCAAGGCTCTCAGCGTTCTCGGGGAACTTCTTTAAATTCCCCTCATTACTGAATTTGATAGGTGCCACTCCTATTTGCAGAGCATTGCTGTCGAGGAGTTTAACTCCTTGTGCTTGTTTTTTAATAAGAATTCGCTTAATCAGTCTGTCTGCTAATCCTGTTAATTTTCTTTTACAGGAGCAATGGACGCCCACATGTACGATCTCGATGAAATCATCTCTTACGGAGACATCCCCCGACTCGGCCGTTCTCAGAACCGAGAATTTACCAACGCCGAGTGTGCCGAAATCATGAGCCGCTTCGATGCATACAATGGTCAACTGCTTCCTCGACGCTCCCCTCTCCTGAAGCTTATTGTGGGAGCAATTTGGGAAGCGCTTTCCCTATTCTGTACCGGCGTGCCGCTTAGGGCGTTGGATACTGCCGAGGATAAGGTGCACTCGGTGTACCTGATGAACCTAATCTCGAAAAGACGGCGAGACAATCTTGTCGATATCCTGCACCAGGCCTTCCAACAGTCCGCCATACTCGCTGCCTATCGGAGGGAGGAGGACATCAGTGGGGATCCTAACGCTCGTGCTCGCGAAGGAAGCACACTAGGATGGTTCGCCAGGCTTGGAAAGTCTTGGACAAGGTCACTTTTGAGTTCCTCAATCCATGTCCTGGATTTGAGGTTTTACCATTGTAATCATTTGGATAATGTCTTTGTTTATTGCCTTTATTGATGTAAAAACTTTCCAAGTATGAATGACAAATCTTTTGCCTCCTTCCTTTTATTTTCTGCTTTGTTATTGGCGTATTCTTTAAGTAAGCATAGCCTGTAGGTGATATAGAACATTCCGTCTTGAATAGTTCGAGGAGTAGTGATGGCTTAAGAAGCAGGTTCAGGTTTGCTACCTAAGTCTTTTCAACTTTATGAGCCGTGAGGGTCTCACAAAGACTTTTCTCCCTACGAATCGAGAGGATCTCGTAGGTGTATTTTCTCCTTAGGAATCGTGAGGATTTCTAAGTACATTTTCTCTTATAAGTCGTAAGGATCTTATGAGAGAATTTTTCCCTCTTACGAGTCGAGAGGACCTGTAAGCGGTTGTTTCCCTCCTTGTCGAGATTCGACTTTGGAGAGTGTGACCCGTGAATAGTATGCAAGAGTCCATTTTGGACCGACTTGCAGGGTCCCAGTGCTTAGGAAACAGGTTTTTTAATCCCCGCTGCCTAAGGCTTTTCCTCACGAGTCGAAACATATCGAGTAGTTCTCGTAAAGACACTAATTTCCTCACGAGTCGAGACGAATCGAGCATTTATCGTAAGAATATCCTAACGTCACAGTTAACCTCTGCTCTTTACAACAGAGGTCCGTTAGGGTCTGTGGTACTAGGGTTTTGTCCGTTGTACCGCTGCATTGGCTGATGTATTCCTCGATAGGCAATCTTGCTGTTCAAGTAGCCTTGTGATTGTCGTGTCTCTGATCCCTTCTGGACTGTGAAGAAACGCCGTTGTTGGTCTCTGGGTTGTTGGTGAACCGTTGGGACCTGGAACTAGGGACTTTGCCATGGCTCCGTTTGTTGACGTCGTATATTCCTGCAGAGACACTGATTTCTCTGTGGGTCGGCGCGGATCGAGATGTTTTCGTCAAGGACGCTGATTTCCCTAAATCAAGGTATTGCCAAGGACACTGATTTCCCTGGGGTTGAGACGAATCAATGTATTCCAGCAAAGACGCTGATTTCTCTGCGGGTCGACGTGAATCGAGGTGCTCTCGTCAAGGACGCTGATTTCCCTGAATCGAGGTTTTTGCCAAGGACACTAATTTCTCTGGGGTTGAGACGAATCGATGTATTCCTGCAAAGACGCTGGTTTCTCTGCGGGTCGACGCGAATCGAGGTTCTCTCGTCAAGGACGATGATTTTCCTGAATTGAGGTTTTTGCCAAGGACACTAATTTCCCTGGGGTCGAGACGAATCGAGGTATTCCTGCAAAGACACTGATTTCTCTACTGGTCGACGCGAATCGAGGTGTTCTCGTCAAGGACGCTAATTTCCCTGAATCGAGGTATTGCCAAAGACACTAATTTCCCTGGAGTTGAAACGAATTGAGGTATTCCTGCAAAGACACTGATTTCTCTACGGGTCGGCACGAATCGAGGTGCTCTCGTCGAGGACGCTGATTTCCCTGAATCGAGAGGTTGCCAAGGACACTGATTTCCCTGGGGTCGAGACGAATCGAGGTATTCCTGCAAAGACACTGGTTTTTGCGCAGGTCGACGCGAATCGAGGATTTTGCCAAGGACACTGATTTCCTCGGAGTTGAAACGAATCGAGGTATTCCTGCAAAGACACTGATTTCTCTGCGGGTCGACGCGAATCAAGATGTTCACGTCAAGGACGCTGATTTCCCTGAATCGAGGTATTTGTTAAGGACACTGATTTCCTCGGAGTTGAAACGAATCGAAGTATTCCTACAAAGACACTGATTTCTCTGCGGGTCGACGCGAATCAAGATGTTCTCGTCAAGGACGCTGATTTTCCTGAATCGAGGTTTTTGCCAAGGACACTAATTTCCCCAGAGTTGAAACGAATCGAGGTATTCCTGCAAAGACACTGATTTCTTTGCGGGTCGACGCGAATCAAGATGTTCTCGTCAAGGACGTTGATTTCCCTGAATCGAGGTTTTTGCCAAGGACACTAATTTCCCTGGGGTTGAGACGAGTCGAGGTATTCCTGCAAAGACACTGATTTCTCTGCGGGTCGACGCGAATCAAGGTGCTCTCGTCAAGGACGCTGATTTTCTTAAATCGAGGCTTTTGAGTTGACTTGATTCCGAGACGGAGTGTTGATCCGGCAGGGAGGTCATTGGTTGACTCTAGGTTGTCTGTGAACCGTAGAGTCTTGGAACTGGAGACTTTGCCATGTTTCAGTTTCGCTGTGTCGCTTCCGTGCCTTGTTGGCATAAGGAGGAGCGTTGTTGTTGGTCTTCTAGGATGCAGATGTGACCGTCGAGACCTGGCTCTCTTTCTGATGGAGCCTGAGGAGGGAAGGCATGATTCTTTCTTTGTTTTCGCCCCTGGATTGTATACAGGGATCGATGTGATATCACCTGTAGGGCATAATTTTTATTTCATATTTTTATTTCTTTCCGCGATGCTCAATCATTTCAGCTTTTATATCGCGAAGGTCGCGATTGCCTAATCATTTCGGCTATTTTTCGCGGTGCCCAACCATTTCGGCTATTTATTTTGTTTTTTACTCGCTGCTTTTTATTGTGAGTTGCCCAATCATTTCGGCTATTTTGCATGCATATTTTTTTTTACTTGCTGATTTTGTCGCAAGTTGCCCCATCATTTCGGCTATTTCGTATGCATGTGTGGCTTGCTAGCTTTTCGCTGTAAGCCTGGAATTAGACACCGATTTCGGCATCAGCACCGCTACAACCGGGATGTTGCCATGAGAAAATCATCATTTACCTCTGTCGATGTTGAACAAAGGTGGCTTAGTAAACAGGGTTAGGGTTCTGTCGAATAAGGCTTTTGACTTCATGAGCCGTAAGGGTCTCACAAAGGTATTTCTCCCTATAAGTCGTGAGGATCTCATAGGTGTGTTTTCTCCTTAGGAATCGTGGGGATCCCTAAGTGTGTTGCTCCCTTGTGAATCGTAAGGATCTCACGCGGGTGGTTTCTCCTTACAAGGTCGAGAGGACCCTGTAAGTGTCCTTTAACGAGGTTGCGCTCTTTCGGGTTTTCACAAACACTCGCCGGTAGCCCTGCTGTTTTTACTCACGGAACCCTTTCGGGTTTTCATCCGTGCCCATTTTGCTTATGGACATACCGTTTTTTTTATTCTTTTTATTCTTTTTTCTAACGAGGTTGCACCCTTTCGGGTTTTCACAAACCCTCGCCGGTAGCCCTGCTGTTTTTACTCACGGAGCCCTTTGGGGTTTTCATCCGTGCCCATTTTGCTTATGGACATACCGTTTTTATTTATTTTATTTATTTTATTCTTTTTTTTATCGGCTTTGGGATGTTGCAATCCACCGTAGTTTATCGACATCTCGGTCAACAGCTAGTTTTAGGACGTAGCGGTCCGTCATTAGTTTAAGGACGTTTCGGTCCATTGTTGATTTAAGGACGTTTCGACCCTTTGCAAGTTTTAGGACATATCGGTCCATCGTTAGTTTAAAGACGTTTCGGTCTTTATCCAGTTTTAGGACATAGTGGTCCATCGTTGCCGTATTTGAGGCGAATCTCTAGTTTACTGACTTTTCGGTCTATGGGGATTCCTATGAATGAGCATGATGCCCCCGGCATATCCACCTTTCTCGGAGCATGTGGTCGTGGCGGGCTCACCTTCCAGTTTTCGGACAGCACGAACTTACCCTGTTGGTATTAATCTTCGATCCATCCCTTAAAGACGAAGCAATACTCGATTGGGTGACTTACCGTTTGGTGGTAAGGGCAGTAATTGGGATTATTCACTTCGCTGGGTTGAGGCGGTCGCCTGGGATTCGGCAAACTGATAAGCCTGTTGTACATAGCCAGTTCGAACAGTCTCTTCGTTTTGTCCCGTGGGAATGAGTAAGGACGCTTCATTTTCTCATTGTAATAGCGTCGTCTCTCTTCCAGTCGATCTGCTAGCTTTGGGGCACTAGGCTGCTGTTGGGTGCTCGCAACGAAGGTCGCCTTCCCTTTACCCTTATCGTTCTGAGGTTCCGACTTCGGGGGAGACGGTCTGTGACCCATTTGATCCATCTGGGCTAGCTTATCGATTAAATCCAGGAACGTGGTCGGTTTAAAGAACATCATGAACTGTGAAATAGTTGCATGAGGATCTAGGGTGCCCATGAACATGCCCACCGCTGGCGCTTCTTCGATGCGTTGTTCGCATTTCGACCATAAGTTCCGCCACCGTACTGCGTATTGAACCCACGTTTCGCCTGGCCTTACTCTGGCGTTAATCAATGCAGTTATCGGGGTGCGTTCACTGGCACTCGCAAATCTTTGTGTAAACAGTAGCTCCATCTCCGCAAATGTTTTGACAGAGTTGTCAGGTAGCTCCGAATACTATTCAAAGGCCGTTTCTGCTAAGCTGCCGACGAATTGGCGAAGCAACAGTTTATCATCGCCGCTGGTGTTTCCACAAAGAGCCCTGAACTGGGCGACATGCTGATGTGGATTCCCCGTCCCCTTGTACACATGGAATTTAGGGATCATATATCCCGGCGGGTAATTGATTTGGTCATACCAGTCCGGATACGATCGCCCACTTTTAACAATTTGCCCAGCCGCTTCATTTGCCTGGTGAACTCGTATCTGCTGAGCTATATATTCATCCAGGGCAGCTTTGGAAATTGTCTCCTCTTTTGGCTATTGACAGAGCCGGCGGTGGATTTGACGTTTCTCCTCTGTCATCTTCAAGGATAATCGGAGGATCTTCAGCTGGGGGATCCTGCTGGATCATCATACCCACCATGTCCTGGAACAGAAGGGCCGTTCGTTTTATATTGGCAGCTTGTTCCGTAGCCTCTTTGTCATTCTTTTCCAGTATCCTGCGAAGGAATTCGGCGTCGGTTTCTTGCTCCTGGCACTGATCCGAGGATGCTTCTGGGCTTTCTTTTAGCCCAGTGAGTGCATCCATCGCAGTCATCATTTCTTGGAGCAACTACTGCTCCTCCTGAGCTTTAGTTACCGATCGCGTAAGCGGTCTATGACCTGTGGATATACGGCTGTCCTCTTTCCCGGACACCATGTAGACGGTGTGTACCACGATGCCCCCGGACTTAGGGCGTTTAGGTTCATCGCCTTTGACATTTGCCGCAGGCGTGGGGATTTTCTCCGGCCTTCTTCTCTTGTGGGCCGTCAAAGTTGAGGGGACCGTTGCTGCGGGCACCCAGGTGGCCGTCGTCTTCTGTTGCTTAACAGGGGGATTTTCCTCCTGTCGGCCCTTCGACTTCTCATGCTGGTGATAGAAATTCGGATCAATCGCCGATTCTCGGACTCGTCGCCAAGTCTTGTAGATCCTGGAAGACAGCCGTTGAGGAGACTGCTCCGGCTTTTCTGGTTTTGCTTCCACGACGGTCTCTACCGGTGGAGGAGATCTTTTGAGCACCGCGGTTGGCGAATTTCTGCGTACCCTGTTCAGCAGCTCAAAGCTGTTCCCAGTTGGAACAGCAGCATCAATTTCCACCCTTGGAGCTCGTGGAGTTAGCCCAGAGGGGGAGTTGCTCACGGCCTTTCTTACTCGGTGCCAGTGGCGACGTCGAGCGTGTCGAGCTGTTGGGGTTGGTTCGGCGATGGGGGTGGCTTTGTCTTGCCCCGTATTCAGGTGAGGCACCGCCGGTACCAGCCTCTTGAAGACTGACGTCCGTTGAGTAGCGGTATCCAATCTATCAAAGACAGACCTTCGAGCGGGAACGGGAGCCGGAATAGTCCGTCTTGTAAAGACCGACTCTTTGGCAGGAGAATCCGCCTTAACGACTTCAGGAGCAGAGATGGTTATCTTCCCTGGGATGGCCACTTCAGGTGTAATGGGCTTCTTGGCAGGCCCATCGGAGTTCAGGCTCAGTCTAGTGAAGACCGAGGAGTTGGAGGACCCGTTGAGAGGGGCCGTGGGAGTAGCAAGTCGATCGAAGACCGACTTCTTTGAAGCTTCCGGTACGGGCACTGGGATGGCGAAGCTCGCTGGCGGGAGCATGGTCCCGAAAAATAGACCGGTGGTAGCCTGAGTCACTTGTTCTACCGGCATAGCGAGGATGGAGGCCGCTTGAGGCCCATAGGCTACACCTCCAGGTGAGGCGGAGCGTCAGTTGCAGTTGCATTTGGAGCAGTTTGAGCAGTTGGACGCCATTGCCGTTTGATTTCTGCGCCAAGCAAAAGACCAAATCTTAGTAACTTGAAACCCGAGGGCAACCATTAACAAACCGCGATTCGTTCGCGAAGACGACACACGAAGTGTGGAGTGGAAAGAGGAAAAGGTCCTACCGGACGTGCCAGAATCCGTTCCCCTCCGAAAGACGTCGCGACGCAGAGACGTCTTGCCTGAGATTCGGGGCAGATGCTATTTGGTTTTATCCGTCCACCTCTCCGAAGATGCCAAGTTGATTTATGGCACCGTGTATCGGAGGTTTAAACGGATGCGGCCGACGTAGCAGACTTCGTCAGATTCCCCCTCGCTTGAGGGGGTTTTGATTGTGGGGACGCTCTTCCCTGTAGGCGCAAGCCCCTGCAGTTAATTATGCTACCGCATCGCGATAACAACTTTCTCCTTCTCCAGAATTTCACTTCGTGTCGTGGGTGTTTGTTTTATTTGTGGTTGCCCGTGGATTGTATACGGATACTAATTTATGTCGTCGCCCGTAGGACGTGGATTAGTCTAAATCCGTATTTTCTTAGATTTGGGTTTGGGGTTTTGGTTTAAGGATACGTTAGCCATGTTTGAGGCTAAGATCGACTTAAACGTTTGTTAAGGATACGTTAGTCTAATTTGAGACTAAGATCAACTTAACAAGATCGTTTAGATCCGATAAAAGAGCATTTGGAGGCTCTATTGTTCCAGTTTAGGGACATAGTGGTCCATTGCCAGTTTAGGGACATGGTGGTCCATTGTTCCCATTTTGAGGACGCATATTGGTTTAAGGATGCATTAGTCCATGAGTTTAAGGACCCCACAGTCCGTATTGTTGGTTTAAGCATGCATTAGTCCATGAGTTTAAGAACCCCACAGTCCGTATTATTGGTTTAAGGACGCATTAGTCCATAAGTTTAAGGACCCCACAGTCCGTATTGTTGGTTTAAGGACGCATTAGTCCATGAGTTTAAGGACCCCACAGTCCGTATTGTGTGTGGTTGTCGGGACCCGTCATCTCTCTGACGACGTTGAAGGGTTACAACGACAAGTATCAGAGGAGTTCAGAGATGTACCCTTGAACCGGGTGTAAATTGATTTGAGAGAGCATTTGTGCTCAGTTCAATTTAATTTGAGGACTTACGGCCAGAATTGGGCTAAGTCCAGTTGAAAATGTTCAACATTTTATTTGCATTTGGCCTATTAGGCCTTTACGAGGGCTCTGCCCCTGTTTAATAATGCATAGCATTTTTGTTTGGTCTATTAGACCTTTATTTGGGCTCTGCCCTTTTTTAAATGATGCACAGCATCTGTTTTGGTCTGACAGACCTTTATTTGGGCTCTATCCCTTTTTTTAATAATGCATTGCATTATTATTAGGCCTGTTAGGCCCTTTTAATTGGGCCCTGCCCTTCTTTTTAATAATGGACTGCATTAATTAGTCTGACAGAGCGCCACGTGGCTTGTCAGGCGCTTTGCGCCAATCAAAGAGCGCAAGGCGCAAGCGCATGTGGAGGTGACACGTGTCACGCTCTGGTGAGCACAAGTCTGTTAGCGCAGTGCACTGCACCAGTGGGCTGCGCTAATGCGCTGCTGACACGTGGCGCGCTCTGGTGACTTGCATCAAACCAAGAGAGCAGTGCTCTGTTTTTAGAAGCGCAAGGCGCGGCTGTTCTGTGATTCACACGTGGTGCTCCCTGGTGGTTTGCGCCAATCCAAGGAGCGCAACAGTGCAAACTTTAAAAGTGCAAGCCACTGTTTAATATTTGGATCAAAGAAAACAAGTTTTTTTCTTTTTCCAGAGAGGTTCTACCTCAAATTTCAAGAACCAGTGGTTCATCAAAAGGCAATGCCTTTATATAGATCCAAAAGATCTAATAAAGAAGTAAATTACTTCCTTTTTTTTATTAATATTAATATTATTATTTTTTTTATTGAAGATTTTTGATCTTATTCTTAGATCATTGATCTTTTTTAGAAGAAATTCTTCTTTTATTCAAAAGGTTTACCTTTTCTTTCTCTGAGCTCTTCTCAAAATTTTAGAGGAGTTCTCTCTCTTTTTCTCTGTGTGTCTGTGTGTTTTAGACTTGAAGTCTAGGGGCCTTTATATAGTGCCAATTGATTTGTTAAATCAGTTAAAGAGATCTTTCTCTGAGTGATTTAGGGATTTTTCCCCACCGTTGGATTTTTGATCCAAGAGCTTCTGTTTTACAGAAGATAATCTTCTTGTTTTAATAAGATTAAAAAAAGATCTTTCCAGAATTTTTCTGTTTAAATGCTGGCACAGCTGGCGCAAGCGCACCTGCGCTTGACACGTGTCGCGCAGCGCAGAGCGCAGCGCAACTGCGCTGACACGTGTCGCGCAGATCAGAGCGCAAGTCAGATGAACCATTGCTTCCTTTATTAAAATTTGAATTTTATACAGAGCCTTGCTTTGATTGGATGCGCTGCCTTGGGCGCTGCGCTCCTTATGCTGGCGTGTCTGATTTTGATACGTGGCGCTCTGCGCGCAGCGCAAGAGATCTGAAGCGTTGCTTCACCTTTTGAATTTGAAATTAAAACAGAGCTTTACTCTGATTGGGGGAAACAGCAGCGTTGCTTCATTTTCCATCTTGGAATTTGAACAGAGCTTTGCTCTGATTGGGGTAAACAACTCCTTCAGGGACGTACTTCATGCTTTAAGCGAAGTTATCATCAGGGTTTGATACAGACATAGAGTACATGTCTAGAGTGCCATATGCGAGCACAGTAGGCAGTTTAATGTATGCGATGATTTGCACGCATCCAGACATTGCAAATGCAATGGGAATGGTTTGCCGATACATGGCTAATCCGGGCAAGGAGCATTGACATGCTGTAAGTGAATTCTGAGGTACTTGAAGGGTACTACGGGGTTCGGCTTGCTATTCGGCAGAGGCAATACGGATGGTTGTATTGTAACAGGGTATTGTGACTCAGATTTTGCTGGTGATAGGAACAGACGAAAATCGACGACAGGTTGCGTATTCACGTTGGGCACCGGCGCAGTGTCATGGAGATCGACATTACAGTCCATTGTCGCATTATCGACGACAAAGACAAAGTTGATAACCGCTACGGAGGTTGTCAATGAGGCTATATATTTACGTGGATTGCTGGAAAAGTGTTCCGCAGGATTTCATGAAGGTGTTTTATGACAATCAGAGCGTGGTTCACTTGGCGGAGTATCATGCTTATAGTTCGAGAACTAAGCATCTTGAGATGAAAAATTTCTTTTTGGGCAACGAGGAGAAGGTTATTTGGCTTACGAAGATTGGTATCCATGAAAATCCAGTAGACGTATTTACAAAGGTGGTCCCAGTTTCAAAGTTCAAGTTTTGCTTGGACTTGATTTACCTAGTTGCTTTATAAAAGCTAGAGATGACGAATTGCAGAATTCCAAGTTTTTCGAGGAAGTGTAGAGATTTTGCGATTTTGAGATGAAAGATGTCATGTTTTTGCAAACAAAAAATTCCAAATGCCACCACCTAGTACAGCCTTATGCTTAGTTACGCATACATATCTTGCCTTATTAATATTTGCCTATTAATTGAGGCAGACAATGATCAATACATGTAATTTTCATGAATTTATTCCGATTCCAAAGGCTATTGATTTTGACTTTATAGCCCGTATTAAAAATCCACATTCATATTGTTTGATGTGATCCTATGATGATCTATAAATAGAATTCTATTAGCTAACCAGATAAATGGCAAGCATTTGCTTATTTTTTCTTTGTAATGATCACAATTCTCTTAATTGGCAAATTGAAAGCCTGATCACTAGCCAATTGTTCTTGATATGCAAACATGACATATTATATATTTCCCAACTACTTTTGTGAAATATGATTAGACCTTTTTTTTTTGTATATTTATATGTTAGGGATATGGTAATCCTTTTTTAACTAGTCTCATTGCTCTCGGTTAATTACTGTATTCTTTTGCCTAAGGCTTTTCCTCTTTAATTAATCTTTTCTTTATCACTTAATTAACATCTCGGATAGGACGCAGAGCAGAGGTAGTAGAAACATAGATATTTTCCTTTTGGAATAATAGGCCGTATCTTGCAAAATTAAATTTATTTCATAAAAATGCAACATCATATGTAAATTAAGATAAAGATAAAAATATGAACAAATAATTAGAAAAAATCAGAATAAACAATTTTCAAAGGGAACATATATATTTAATTTCATCCAAGAAAAAAACGCCTAACATTGATTTTCAAAATTAGCAGGGTAATCAAGAATTTTCTTTTGTAAAGACGCAACCTAGTTAAGACCAATTGTTCACCTAAACCAGCTTGAGTACCTCATCCAACTTTCTGTAGGAACACCTTCTCATCCATTCATGCATTGCTGGACAGTGGGAGCGATCTCATATGGACTAACTATGTAATCGACATTCCGGTGACTAATAGGCTGTTCATTTAGGCCGACCATAGGTTTAGGCCTCAATTAGCAAAGCCTTCTTCTGAATATCGTTTAGAGTATAATTGTATAAATTTATACAATATTGAGAATGTTCCTTTAACTTTTAAGGAGGTTAAGAGTTATAGGGACTTCGTTTTTTGGCAAGAGCCAATTAACGATGAAATGGAATCAATCATGGTAAATAAAACATGGATTTTAGTAAACTTACATCTTGGAAGTAAACCTATTGTTTGTAAATTGGATATTTAAGCGAAAATTTAAGCAGGGTTGATCCATTGATAAATTTAAAGCAAGATCAGTTGCCAAAAGTTTTATTTGAAAAGAAGGTATAGACTACTTTGACATATATGTCCAGTTGCTAGTGTAATTATCTTAAAGCTATTGGTTGCATTAGCTTCTACACATAAACTCATTATACACCAAATGGACATGAAGACCGTTTTACTAAATGATGAATTTGAAGAAGTCTACATGAAACAATCTGAAGGGTTTGTTTTGAAAGGCCAAGAAAATAAAGTTGTAAACTTATTAAATCTTTATATGGCCTAAATTAAGCATCTAAACGATGGCATGAGAAATTTGACCAAACATTGTGTCAGATGGATTCAGAATAAATGAATCTGACACATATGTTTATTCTAAATTTAATAAAGGTAGATGTGCTATGATATGTTTATACATATATGATATGTTAATATTTGGTACTGATGAATTCATTGTAACGAAACAAACAAATTCTATTTTCATGTTTTGATATGAAAGATATGGGAGAACAGCCATGGAATGATTTATATTTCAAACCTAGATTATTTTTTTTTTTTTGAAAAAATTAATTTACAAAAAAGTAAAAAAAGGAAAACCCGTAGAAAACCTAACCCTAGTTTTTTTTAAAGAAAAACATGTGGATTTTTTAATTCTTTTGGCGAGGTCAGAATATTTTTTTCCGGGCCACAGATATATAACTAAAAAAGGGGAGTTTCTAGATTATATTTTTAAAAAAACAATTTAAAAAATATGAAAAACTGCCAGGCCAGTAGGAGCAGGCCTGCGGATGCAGGACCAACAGCATGCAGGCTGCTGGGTCTGCAGTACCTTTCTATTTTTTTTTTTAAATCTGTTTTACAAATAAAGAAAACCTAAAAATTTGATTTTTCTCTCCAGAAAATGATATCTAAAATTTTGGAAATTTTATACTTGCCATTTTTTTGGGTTAGAGGGGTTTCTAAAAAGGTTATCCAATAAAACTTTGGAAGTTTTAATTTTTTTTACACCAAAATTATAAGATTAATTCTCAAATAGAAGTGGTGAAGATTTATTATATTTGTTTTAGTGAAAACGCTAAGGATGTATTTTCTAACGAAAAAATTTGAAAGACAATAAACCCTAATAAATGAGATGTTTAGGGTCGAACTTTTATGCAAAATACATATAAAATAGTTTATTTCATAACTGCAACATCTATTCTATATGAATTCAAGATGGAGATTTCTAAAAGGCGGGTATGATTTGACAAACCAATCTATTTTGCGGTTTTTTTGAAATCTTTATACTTCTTTTCAATCAAGTTTTAGATTGATTTTATAATTACATCTTTGAGAATTGTGGTTTGGGCTTTAGGCCTTCTTCTATTTTATTGGGTAAGCGATTTTATTATCATTGCTAAAATCAATTATTGAAGAGGTATAATTGTATGTAACTCCAATAAATATATGCCAATATTTTTTTATGCATCCATAATAAAAACTATTTTGACATTTGATAGATGGCTCCCGAAAATGTTATCGTTGATCTCACGAAGGATGAAGCCAATGGTATATCAGAATCTTCAATAGTAAGGTCATCCGTACATCGAAATCTGCTAGTCATTCGTATAAACGGAATCTACATGAATCCCATGCTTAGGTACTCGTGTCTAACCCTAATTGTACTAGATAACATGTCATGCAATGTTCCGTCCGTAAGGTTAAGTATCACGTTCAAGTTATGAAGAGGTTACAAGTCCATGTGAAGAGGTAAGTATAACGTATGCTCATGTACTAGGGTTTAATAATATTTCAGGTATATTAATAAAATTATAAATTTATAAAAGTTTACTCGTAAAAGGGTTTCCAAGTTTAAGGTATTATTGTGAAAAGTAATTATAACGGTAAGACACTTGTTTTGAAAAGAAGATATATGGGCATTTTTTTATTAAAAGAAAATACGACTTTAGAAAGTCGAGGAGTTTTAATGAAATATTAACTTCAGGGAAGTTCAAAATATTTTAGTGAAATATGGGTTTTACGGAACTTTGGAGTATTTTACTTAGAAATACAAGTTTAGGGAAACTTGAGGTCTTCTAATGAAAATACGTTTTTTTGGGACTTACGGTATTTCTAAGTAAAATGTAAGTTTTGGAAAACTAATTAAGGGTATTTTAACGCAAATACGATATCTAGATAAATATAGAAAACCCAGGGGATTTTTGTGTAAAGGTTTATTTTAAATTTTGTTGGCACTTCGGCTAATAACAAGGATTTCCCTAAAATAAAGTTGGGCGGCACAATGGCATTGGTGAGTTTCACAGAAAATAGGGGAAAAGGGGGTAGAACATTGCCCCGTGCCTTAAGTGTTAAAAAAGGTTCTTTTGAGCGTGCATGTTGATGATCATGAGTGTATCAATAGGGTGTGATCACTCTTAGATAAATAGGGCTAACTAATATTAATCTGGATATCAAAATAAAGTTGTGAATATGAACTAACTGATGTGGATATAATCGGAGAAGATGACGAAGGCTAAGACGATCGATTGAGAATCCCCCTCAAAGGTCAGAATGTCGGTATACGTCAAGTCGTACAGGAATATGGGTATCTCCCTCCTCGGATTTTTGCCGATGAATTGGGTGGCATCATTACGTCGGCGTTGAAGAAGTGAAGAGGTAATTTTTTTGGGACTTTTGTGAGGAGAAACGAGGAAGAAAATGAGAGGAGAAGCATCGGTATTTATAGGGTTAAAACCCTAACCCCGAGCCGCAGTCCAAGTCGACTGCTGCCTCAATCCTTACGCGCTGCCTCCGCTTGCTCGCCTCAGCCGTTGGATCGACCACATGAGCAGTCCAGATCCTTACACGTTTGGGTCTGGGCTCAATTGGGCATGGGCCTGGTTAAAATGTTTTTTCTAAAAGCTTTTTAAACCTGTTCTTAAAATCGATTTTCTTTCTAAAGCTAATTACAAACACTTTCAATTATCAACAAATTATGAAAAATATCTAGGAAAAATTCCAAGTAAATACTTACTCATAACTAATCCTTTTCACCTCAAAAATAATTCCTTCTCTCGAAGTCTATCTTTAAAATAAACTTACAAAATCTTAAAAATCATTTTAAAATTCTTTTCTTTCACCCAAAATTCATATTAAAAATCTTTAAACTAAAGCAACTTTATCAACGCTTTTTCCACCAAAAGAAGTATTAAAGCAAACGCAACGACAATACTAAGGAAAAATATAGAAAGGTTTTTATTAACTATATGAAAATTACGGTCATTACATCTTATATTGACTAATTCCCAATTTTGGATTTCTTTCCGGGGGGATGAGAAGTTTACTATTTTTCCTTAAGAATTAATAACTCATAATTAGACCAAAAATATCTAAATTCTAAAGAGAATGTGAGTTAAAGAGAATGTTTATAGGTAGGTGATTTTAATCTGTGTTTGCTATATATTTACAGGCTACAGGTTCCTAGTCCAAAATAACGCAAATCATACAAAATCTCCACTGTTACGCCAAAATCCAGAACATCTGTTGACAACAGATAAAAGCCGGGTTCTGGTCATCCGTATCCGTCCAGTGCCGCGTACCAGTTCCAGAGACTAGACATATGACAGTGGTCATTCGTGTCTCGGACAAGCACAGAGCACGAGGGGGGGCAGCACAAGAATCAATGGGTGCGCGGAGCTCGAGTGAAAAAAGGTCAAAAGTATTATTTTTGATGCCATTTTGGACCACTGCAGATCTGAAGCAATTGTGGAAGCAATTTGCAATTTGGTACATGTAGAACAATAGAGGATAGCAACACAAGGAAACACAGAAAAAACGAGATCCCAATTCCACAAAACCACGGCTGAACCGCCGCCAAATGTGGGTTTTCGCGGCGGATCCGCCGCGGTTTAGTGACATCATCTGACCAAATTTTGGGGGTAGTTTTGTTATTTCATTTGGGGCCAGAATGTTACCCTAGATTTTCAGCACGCAGCCTATAAATAACCCAGTTTTGTGCCAAGCCAAAGAGGTTCTCTTCATGCCCACTTTTTGTTAGTTTTTAGTTTAGCTTCTTCTTCATGTCTTCCTCCATTAAAATGTAGTGAGAGTATTGAGTGGATGATGAAATGAAGATGAGGGTTGTTTTTTGTCTCTTTTATTTATTGTCTTGTAATTTTATTATCTTGTGTTGTAATTTTACTATTTGTTATTAACTAGTTGTTGTTATTTCTTTTCTTTTCTTCTTTTATCCGTATTTTCAAGCGATGATACTTGACGGAGTCACTAGTAAAATAGGAGGTTGCCCCTACGGATATTGGAATCCGTAGGGACAGATTTAACTTGGCCCTACGGATTAATCCGTAGGGCTAAAAGGTTGCCCCTACGGGCCCAGACGTCCAAGAATAAAAATATTAATTCTTAATTTGGTGTTTGCCCCTATGGAGCCGCAAACAAAGGACCTACGGGTATATCCGTAGGGGCAACTAAATATCAAATTACTAAAGCACAGATCGATCGCCTACGCTCACAATTTCTTTCTCTCTCGATCTCGATCGCGCGCGAAAACAACTCCTCGTCGCCACCGTCGTCCTCCTCGTCGCCACCGGCGTTCTCGTCGCCACCACCGTTCAGGTCGTCGCCAGCGCCGTTCGGGTCGTCTCCACCGTCGTCCTCCTCGTCGCCACCGGCATTCTCGTCGCCACCGCCGTTCAGGTCGTCGCCACCGCCGGTCAGGTGAGTAAATCTTGAGGTAAATTAAAGAATTTTTTGATTAACATACGTGCTGGGTCTGGGGTCGGGGGGTTGCGCGCACGCGAGTTGAGGTTCGGCAGGGGTCGCGGTCGGGGTCGGGGTTGGGGTTAGGGTTAGGGTTGGGGTTCGCTGCTGCTGGGGCTGGGGCTGGGGTTAGGGTTTGCCTTAGGGTTGGTGTTGGGGTTTAGCTGGCCGCGCTGGGGTTAGGGTTAGGGTTAGGTTGGGGCTGGGCTGGGCTAGGGCTGGGGGATGGGGGCTGGGGCTGGGGCTGGGCTGGGGCTGGAGGCTGGGGCTGGGTGGGGCTGGGGCTAGGGTTAGGTTGGGGTTAGGGTTAGGTGGATTGATGACAACAAAATACATGGATGGATCGATGAATTTAGTGATGTTATGTGTCCCGCCAACATAGGAAATTCAAACGTATACTCCGTTTTCTCATCTTAAAACTAGCAACCAAAATGTGACTAAAAAATCTTTCTAAATATATTTGAAACACATTTATTAGTTGGGTTGAATATTTGTGATTCCATTATATTATATTGTAAGATGCAGAAATTGTATCCTAAAACTACTTGATCCAATCATCCAACAAATACATTCAAAAGATACTTATTAATTTTCCTGTATCTTGTATTGAATCGTAAGATTGATTTGCATGTCGTAAGATATTTGACAACACTAGGATGTCTTTCATAAAACAGAAAGTAAATTGGTGTAGGGAGAAAGCTGCTTGATGGGTGGTGACTGGGTCCATTCTTTCTTCATAATCCCCTTCAACTCTATGCCTTTCAATTATTGTGGGAAAATTAGATATTACTTGAGTGATCATGATATCATTTTTTTTGAATATTTCTTCCGAGAATTTATGCATGGTCTTGACATTGAACTTTATCATACTCCTTAATATTACTTTAGTGATTGATAATATTCAATAAGCTTATGTTGTTGACCCAAATTAAGTAAGGGGGTTAGTCAATTGGAATTAGTGTTTGGAACTTTGAAGTATATCTTTAATGGGATATGTTTATTTGGTGTCAGTCAAATAAAATGAGAAGTAGAACCTTTTATTGTTAGTTATGAATGAATCTAATATTGGAAGTTGATGGTTTCAGTTAGAACTTTTTTGGTATATGATAGATTTCCGCCTACCAAAATCGTTCCATCCAAAAAGTGAATACAGTGGAACTTCTGTTCTCCTTGCCCATCCACTTTTTCTCTCTGGAAATTTGTAGTCTATATAACTATCTAAAATGTATTTGCTAATACAATTATTTTAACCTGACATACTAAAATATTATTATATTGTTTATGTTATCAATAAGTTATTAGTAGTATTCTCTTGATTGGTAAAAGGGGCATGGGCGTTCGCTCTATACATTCTTAATGGGATAGAAGCCTACCCCCCCACAGCCGGAACACACACATACAACAAGAATACACAACAAACGCATAATTAGAGAGCGATTCGAGATGTTCGGGTTAAAACCAATATATGATACTCGATGATAATATGAAACCTTCATATCCCCATCGAAACTCATATATGAAACTAAAAGCGCCACTTAGTCCCCGTTTATCGGTTAACATACGTGCGATGCTCGTCGTAACCTAGAACTATACGAAAGTTGTTAAATATCGGATAGTATAGCTCGATACTAACAACCGTCGTATAGTCTACGCGACGAGAAAATTCAATCGTATGGTTATCCATAGATTTGTCCCGTGTGGACAAGTTAAGAATGTATAAAGCAAACGCCTTCATTCACTTGTGTTTTCATCCGTTTCGAGATATTTCGTCGGTACCTTTCCGCTGGTTCTCCGTGTACAAAGATAGATTAGATGTTCATTTCAACGTTGTTTCACAGCTTTGAAATGATTATCTATTCTATTACAGTGTACTCGGAGAACAGCGGGGAGGTGCTGCCGAAATTTACTCGAAACGGTTGAAAGCACAAGTGATGGGCGTTCGCTCTATACATTCTTAATGGGATAGAAGCCTACCCCCGACAGCCGGAACACACACATACAAACGCATAACTAGAGAGCGATTCGAGATGTTCGGGTTAAAACCAATATATGATAATATGAAACCTTCATATTCCCATCGATACTCATATATGAAACTAAAAGCGCCACTTAGTCCCCGTCTATCGGTTAACATACGTGCGATAATTTATTCTTTTCAATGACAAACGCACACACAAAGCATATACACGGATTTTCTCCTTTGTCAGTAACTATCCCGTTCTTATATTTCTCAATATAGTCAGCATAACTTACAATTTATATGTTATTCAGTCTAACATGGCCCATGAGTACGTCAGAGTTAAGGACTGGATGTATATGGATTGGAAACAACGTATGCAACCTAAGTTTGTCGCAGGAGTTGCTGCTTTTCTTGAATTTGCACGCGCACA
Organism: Agapanthus africanus; assembly: GCA_030015575.1. NCBI lineage: Eukaryota > Viridiplantae > Streptophyta > Magnoliopsida > Asparagales > Amaryllidaceae > Agapanthus > Agapanthus africanus. The sequence goes on from CM057345.1 coordinate 16,272,995, forward strand.
TAATAAGATCATAATAGAGAAGATTCTCTGTCCGTGCGATAGATGTGGCAATAAGTACTGGCAGAAGGTAGAATTGGCAGAGCTTCATATTGTAAAACATGGGTTTACTAGACTTTATTCAACTTGGAGATATCACGGGGAAGGAGAAGAATGCAGTACTGCGGTAGAAGAAGAAGGAGAACACGATAATGCGGCAGGAGAAGAAGAAGAATTCGGTAATACGGCAGGAGACGGAAATTTATTTCCATCAGAAGAAATGGAGGATATGGTAGAGGCTGCCCTAGGTGAATCTATTCGTACCGAATATGACATTCCTTCCGGTCAGGGACTGCGTGCGGATAGATATGAAAATTTCATGAATGATGCTAGGAAACCAATTTATGAGAATGCGAAGTATTCCACCCTCTCATGGTTCGTCCAACTTTTCCAGATTAAGTGCCTAAATGGATGGAGCAACAAGTCATTCACAATGCTTCTTTCGTTCTTGAAAGATTCTATGCCTCCGGGAAATAATGTGCCCGAAAGCTGGTACGAAGCCCAGAAGATGATGTCTGATTTGGGTCTAAAGTGCGAGAAGATTCAAGCATGTCCTAAAAATTGCGTGTTGTACCGGAAAGAGAATTCAGATTTGAAAGAGTGTCCAACATGCGGAGAGGCCAGGTATAAGCCGAAAGATTCTGATAAGAAGCCTGATATACCTGTGAAGATAGCACGATACTTTCCCATAACACAGAGGCTACAGAGGCTATTCAGGTGCAAGAAAACAGCCGAGGCAATGATTTGGCATCACCGTGCTCCTCCAAGCGAAAATGGAAAAATGAGCCATCCAAGAGATTCACCGCCATGGAAGGATTTCGATAGGAGGCACGCAATATTCAGTAGCGATCCTCGCAATGTCCGGCTCGGACTGGCTACCGATGGCTTCTGTCCATTCAACTATATGGCTGGAAGTCACAGTACATGGCCCGTTGTAATGATAATTTATAATCTGTCGCCTTGGTTGGCTATGGACCAATCATACTTTATGATACCTCTTCTTATCGACGGACCAATCTCACCGGGGAATAATATCGACATCTATCTCCGACCTCTGATCGAGGAGCTGAAAACTTTGTTCATTGATGGTGTAGAGACATATGATTCAAACACAAATACAACCTTCATACTGCGTGCGGCTTTAATGTGGACAATTAATGACTTTCCTGCGTATGGAATGCTATCAGGTTGGTCCGTACATGGTCACAAAGCATGTCCTCATTGCCATGAACACACAACATCAAATTTTTTGAATTTTAGCAGGAAGGTTTGTTATTGCGGCCATCGACGTTTTTTGCCTCCAGACCACCCCTATAGGTTAGACACGGTTCACTTTGATGGTCATCAGGAGGTTCTTGGGCCTCCATCCCCATTGTCCGGAGAGGACGTGACTGCTAAATGGGATGGTTACAATAACGTGACCTTCGGGATGGATCCGACGAAACAGGTCAAACCACAATATTGGAACAAGTTAAGCATTTTCTTCGAGCTTCCGTACTGGTCTACAAATTCAGTGCGTCATTGTCTGGACGTCATGCATATAAAGAAAGGAGTATCAGAGCACATACTTAACCTGCTTCTGTGTAAAGACGGGAAATCGAAAGACAACATGAATGCCCGGATGGATCTACAAGAGTGGGGAATAAGAAGTGAACTGCACCCTAAACTGGTAGCGGGTAAACCGGGCAAGTTTGTATTTCCCAATGCCGCTTATCATATGTCACAACCGGAGAAGAAAAGATTCCTGCAGGTGTTGCATGATTTGAAAGTCCCCACAGGTTTCTCAGGATCATTCAGCAAGAAAATAAAAATTGTGAAGGGCAAGATCGATGGGCTGAAAAGTCATGATCACCATGTTATCGTGGAGCACCTTCTTCCATTAGCCCTCAGGACTTCTCTCCCCGACTCGGTTGGTCTAGTAATCAACGACCTATGTTGTTTTTTCAGGGAGTTGTGTGCTAAAACACTGGAGGTTGCGACGCTGGATAAACTAGAAAATTCTATTGCGTTGATACTTTGCAAGTTTGAGCGTATTTTCCCACCGTCATTCTTCGATATCATAATACACTTGACGGTTCATCTTGCAACTGAGGCGAAGTTAGCCGGACCGGTACAATATCGATGGATGTATCCCGTCGAGAGGTACGTGTAATTTTTCGTTTCGCGCAATTTATAAATTTATTGTTGTCCTGTATGCCCGTGTTTATTTATTCAACATATTCTCATTAGGTACCTTTACACTCTTAAGAAGTATATACGCAATAAAAATCGACCAGAAGGTTCTATCATGCAAGGTTATCTTCTTGATGAAGCAACCATATTTTGTTCCCGCTATCTGGACGAGAACATTGAGACAAGGCTTAACCGACCACAAAGAATTCAAGACGGGCCATATGGTAAAGCCGAGTATAAGAGGGTAGACACTATGTTTATCAACAAGATATACCGGTTTATCTTGCTTAATTGCGCATGTCTTGAACAAATTAGAGAGTAAGTTCTTTTGGATTAATTGTTATATCTGTGTTTGTGTATGTATGAAATGACATAATATTAATGTCACAATTATTTGTCGAAAACAGAACTCATTTTAACGAGGTACGTGAGGGGCATCCTGATTGGAACGAAGAACGTTTGGAAAAATACCATCAGGATAATTTTTGTGATTGGGTCACAGAGCATGTAAGTTATTCGAATTACATTTTATTGCTATCAGTTTTAATCTAAACTTGTATCGTTATATATTTATCGTAAAATTTGTTTTGTTAGATCCACGATCCGAACTTGTCTGCATCATTTGAGAGTGATTCAAGATGTTTAGCTCAATTTCCTAGTATGGAGGTTGCATATTACAAAGGATTTAGTGTCCTTGGATACAAATTCGAAATTAAGGACATAGAGACATCTAGAACCACTCAGAATAGTAGGATTGCGACGGTAGGATCGGACGGTGTGATTTACTATGGGTACTTAAATTGTATACTCGGCATCCACTATCCCGGACGATCAGAACCCTTTTATATATTCCAGTGTACTTGGTACGATCCGCGAACCGATACGGACAGGTGGAGAAGCAGTCTTGGGACTTGGAAAGATGAATATGGATTGACCAGTGTGAACACACTTCGATTTTACGGTCAGGACGATCCGTTTATCTTTCCGAACCAAGCATTCCTAGTATACTACTCACAGTGTTTGAAGCATCCGGGGTGGAGTGTTGTATGCCGATGGAAACCTAGAGATGTCTACGATGTCCCAGAATACGAGGACAACGATGAGGACGAAGAAGAGAGAAGGCTTAAAGTGCTCCGACCGTCTGTTTCGAGACAACGATGAGGACGAAGAAGAGAGAAGGCTTAAAGTGCTCCGACCGTCTGTTTCGAAGGACGGGTTGTCTTCGACCGATCATGAAGTTACGTGGATTAGAAATGACATCGACGATGAAATCCAAGTAGATATGTATGATGCGCCCACGAAACGAAAAAGGTTATCAGTAATGTTATATTATTACTTCACATTTTACGCTCTAGATCATATATAGTCAATACTTTTAATGATTGTCTAATGCGTCCACGAACCGTTTATCTAGATTTGATGACGATGTCGGGAGCAGCAAGGGGCGGCAGGAGCTCCAGCCGCGGCAGAGGCAGAGGCAGAGGCAGAGGCAGAGCGGTTCTGCCGCCCGGAGAGCTCCGTAGGGAGCTTCAGAGGGCCGGTCTTGCACCCAGATCGGAGACCCCTTCGGATGCCTCCTTCCGTGTTGATTTGGCCACACCTCCAGGTATACTGCACGCATATCCATTTTGAATGTAATATTATAGATATTCATGCATGTTTATGTCAAAATTACTTATATTGTCAATGTTTGATTGTCTAGTTGTTGGTGATGTGTCCACATCTGGGACAGAGGCCACCCCCGCTCCTCCAGGTATGTTTATATATCATATAGTATATGTATATTGATTTAGAATGCTATATCATAAATACACACATTCCTTTTACTCTTACTTAGCAATTTTTATTATTGTCTAGCTGTAGGTGGTGACACCACCGCACCTGCGGGTATGTTTATATATCCTATAGTGCATGCATATTGATTTAGAACGTTATATTATTGATCTACATATTCTTTTTGCAATTACTTATATAATCTATTTTTAATTGTCTAATTATAGGTGGTGCGTCCACACCTTCCACAGGGGCCACTCCTGCCGCTTCTATACCCTCCGCATCGTCTGCAGGTTAGTATGAATAAATTTAAAATATTTATTCATTTTACATATGCTCTATAGAATAAATATGAAATTCATGGAAATTTAGCGTCGATGTTTATTTTATAGTTGGAGGGGATGCGTCCGGGTCCGGGACCCCGGTTGTTCCTCACCGGAGGAACTATCGTCCCGCTCGTGCTGCTGCTCGGGCCCAGGCTCGTGCGCTAGTCACCGGAGGTATATATCACACTTGAATTTTTGTTTAACCTTGATTTCTTAATACAACTTTGTCTTATTAATTATTGTCTTGATATTTCGTGCAGACGCAGGGCCTCTCCATCCCCAGAGGGGGACTCGAGGCCCGAATCAGTCCCATAGGCTAAGGCCTGATAGAGCTAGGGGGGAGGCAGCATTCCCCCTATTTTTTATCCTTGACTATCGCTATACTGGTCCTCATGCCGAGAGGTTCGGCCGGTATTTGGGGGACGAGAGCCGGATCGTGAAGAACTATCCACTTCACGTTGAGTGGGGCGAGCAGCACCAGTGCTCATTCGCCCTCTTCTTTGATCAAGCTCGGGTATGTATTAATATATATTTTTATTTGATCTATCCAATATATTTATTATTAACACTTGCAATCTAATAACAATGTTTTTTTTGTATTTTCAGTTGGATTACGATTTTCAGCCTGTAGCCGACCCTGATCACCCGGGGAGGGTGCTCGACCTTCATGCTCTGTACAATGGCCTGATGAAGAACATGCAGGCCAAGGTCCGATACAACAGGAATGAGCTGAAGGCCGACTGCTACTCCCTGTGGATAGCGACCCCCGAGGCAGAGAGAGCGGCCCTCCTATCTACTCCGGCATTTGCGAGAGTCGACGTAGAGACATGGCCTCTATTGTGCGCTTATTTCGACTCCGAACGCAAACAGGTATGTATTTTAAATTTAATTCATTATTTATGATATAATTTATTTCTTTGTGTTTCTTAATTAGAAAACTAAATGTTAATGCGTTGTGCAGAAACAGGCCGCTCAGAATACGGAGAACAGGAAGTCGGCGAAGAGGGGTCGCCCCACTTACACAGGTGGCTCGAGGAACATTACTTGAGCCATGGAGTTATCGGTAAATTAAGAGTTATTCTCTAATATTCTGCAATATTAAGAGTTATTCTCTAATATTTCTAATATTAAGAGTTACTTTCTAATATTGCAGACATCTCGGACCGTGGCGTCAGGTGGTACACCGAGCGTGCTGTCCGCATATCTTGCCGTCCACGGCACCTCGACAGATCCCGCCACGGGCGAGCTTCGATATCCCGACGTCGCTACCCAGGAGTACTGCGTAAGTGTTAATATTTTTTCTACCCAAATTTGAAATTTTAGTTTTGGAAGGTTCAAGTTTAAATTTTATACTTATACTTTACTGCTTAATGTGGGTGTAGGAGCAGGTGGTTGAGCAGGCCCAGGCCTCGGGGATCGATTTTACCGGACAGAACGATCCGATGCTGCTGACCCCAGTTCTGGACGCCGCACACGGAGGGCACCACGGAGGTTGGGAGAGAGGCCGGGGATTGGGCCCTAGCAGGGCCCATATGAGGTTGGACTCCACCCCGGCGGTTACTTCCTCCGTCTCCAGTGACCGGCATGTCCATCAGGAACTGGATAGCTTGAGGGCCACCGTTCAGGAGTTGAAGGAGATGCTGGTATGTATACTATTTTATAGTAAAATATCATTTCATATTATATACATATCAACATATCCATAATTAGTACGTAGCTTGAGCTTGTTTGGTTTTAGACTTAAGTTTGATTAATCATACATACATATATAATTAAAATAAACAACGCTTTTCCAAACTAGATATCCAAACAGGGTTTCGAAATAACTTAATAATGATACGAATTCGAATAATACACAGTTCTTACACGCTTCTTACACACGTTATGTCCAGACGCGACAGGGTAGATCGGCCGAGCCTCCACATTCATCTCCTTCGGCTGCGGCTCCGCAAGCCACTACATCGGCTGCGGTTCCGCAGACAGCTCCTGTAGCTCCACCGCCCACTGATCAGACTCCCGCAGCCGCGGCTCCGCAAGCGACTACCTCGACGGCGGCTGCGCAGACCACATCGCCAGCTCCACATGCCGCTCAGACTCCCGCTCGCGACGCATTGCAGAGTTTATTGACCGAGGAGCAGGCGCGCGTTATTCTAACGTTATTCAGAGGTGGAGCTGGACCGAACTAGGGTAGCTTTTTGGTTCTTATTTTTTGAAACATGTATTTATTTATATCACATTGTACTACATTTTGAAACGATATTGATATTGGTTTGTATTTATATCATATTCAGTTTTTGGGTTTCTTTTGTATATTATATATATGCGTGAGATGTGATTATGAATACTGCAATATATGATTTGATTGATGTATATAGCATTGTGCACAGGGCGGGAAAAAATCTAGCAGCCCATTTTTTTAAAAAAAATACAGACAATATGTACCTACGGATTAAGCCGTAGGTATATATGTTGCCCCTACGGACATATCCGTAGCGGCAAAATATCAGGAAACCTGATATTTTCCCCCCTGTGATCTCAGTGCAGGGTGTTGGGAGTGCCCCTACGGACATATCCGTAGGGGCCACTGTCTATCCCCTACGGTGTTATTCGTAGGGGCCAAATATCAGGTTTTCTGATATTTTGCCCCTACGGCATATTACCTACGGATATATCCGTAGGGGTATAACAAGGACCTACGGTTATATCCGTATGTACATACAATATATTCAAAAAAACATAAAAAAATATATGATTTGATTGCCCCTACGGAGTAATCCGTAGGGGCAACAACACCTACAGATATATCCTTAGGGGCAAGAATTTGCCCGTAGGGGCAAGTTCAAGGCCTCAACTTGCACCTGCGGCCTTTGCACCTACGGGGTATTTTTTCGCCCCTACGCATATATCCATAGGGGCAGTGGGTTGCCCCTACGGATAAATCCGTAGGGGCAACCCTTATTTGTAGTAGTGAGTTCCTTGCTAAGGTGAGGACCCAAGAGTTAGCTTGCTTCACTTGTAAAACAGTATTTTTCTGTTTTCTTCCTTCTTGTTTTGTTTTGTTTTCTTTTATGATGTGTGAATAATTTCCCTCTTGTTAAGGCTAAGGAAGGTGGTATGAGGGACGGAGAAATCCCTTATGCTTCTCTTCGCCAAACATCTTGAAACGAACCCCGACCAAACAAACGCAACCCCCTCGCTTAGGCGCGCTATACGTGGCATGTAGCTGCGTCCTAAGTCGAGAAGTCCTTTAAGCGCACTACAACGTGACATGTAGTTGTGACTTAATTGGATACATGGTTGCTGGTGTTTGGCCGAGAGTTGGAAATAAGCGTATTTAGCGGACGGACAAGGGGCACTAGGAATGGATTTAGCGTTGGAAAGCTTGCTTAAACTCGCAAATCCCATTCCTATGTCCTCCTAATCCCCGCTACTTTCGATTATCCCAACACCGTTTTAAGAATGGTAAAAGATAAGTACAAGACTAATCCTAACTCTACTAACCAACCTTAACTTTAACAAACTTATTTGAACATAAATACGAACACTTAGGATAGAACTGAACAAACATATACACATTCTTTATTAACTCGTCTAAAACTCGAACGGACATACAACCATCTCCCTGTGGATCGACCCGTGCTCAACCGGCTTGCTGCATAGCGACACCGTCCTGATCACGGTTATAACTTTAGAACTTTGAACATCCGACATGACAAAAACGTGCGATTATATGTATAGATGGAAAATAAAGCTTGATGGGGAAGTGTTACCAGTAATGACTTGGCCGGTGGCTTCAGCCTCTTCCACAGTCATTGTGAAAGCCTATCACCTCGGCACATTCCTCCTTGCTGGAGGGGCATTCCTCTACCCGTTCCTTTGTCCTTGAGGTACGTTCCTTTGAGCTTGATGGAACTGACGATGAGGAGATGCAGTCGGTCTACGAAGAGGTGGATCAGGTAGTGCGAGTCATGTAGCAGGTTCCTGGATGGCTGGACACTGTTGGTAAGTGATCGCTGGCTTAGGTGCAGCATTTGGGTTATGTCTCCGAGGACAAGACCCAATGTCATGAGTAGCTGAGCCGCAGAATAAGCAAAGGCGATTTGCACGTCGGCAGTCTTTTGCCAAATGTCCATCTCCCCTGCAGCTGGGTTGGGCCGGTTGTTCGGTACTCCCGGTCTCCTGGGCATAAATGGTGGTCTTGAAGAGGCTCCTCCTGCCATTTGAGTGGCATGGCGCTTCATCGCGGCAGATTGAGGTCTGCCCTTCATCTTCACCACTGCCTCGTATTGGTGAGTAGCTTTCAGAGCCAATTCGTGGGTTGGGAAATCCCCTGTAGCCAAGGCAGCTTGTATTTCCGAATCTAACCCTTGCTGAAACCGTCTGGATCTGATCTCAGCAGTTGGTATCAAATGTGTCGCGAACATGTTAAGGTCTTATGTTAGCTGTGTAATATTTGATATTTGAAAGTTGAATATTGAGACATATCTTACCTACTGAGTATGGTAAACTCAGCGTCATACTCATCTACTGACTTGGTCCACATCGAACCCTGTTGTAGATGAATAAATTGCTGCTCCATGTCGAATCGGGCAGTCTCTGGGAAGTATTTCGCATTAAACATCTTGCGAAATGTCCTCCATTCGGTCGGTTGGTCAAAACGGCTTTCTTTTGCCTTGTACCAGACCCGTGCATTGTCAGTGAGCTGCAACTTCGCAACTCGAACCCCAGCTATCTCTGGCACTTGTGCCGCTGCCAGATCATCTTCAATAATTTGAGCCCACTCCTCAGCTTCTAGAGGGCTCTCTTTTCATGAGAATTGCTTGGGGTGCAAAGCCCGGAATTGCTTTACCCCAGGTGCTTTCGCTTCTGGGCAGTTCATCAAAATAGCAGTCTGCTGCTGTTGTCCCTCCAGGAGGCTGTGGATCACCTCAAGCAGTACCGTCTGCTCATTGATCGGAGTAGTGACGGTAGGTGTAAACGGTAGAGGTGGTGGAGTGTTGTTGAAGTTGGTGCTAGTGTTGTTTGGGGAATCCATAATCTTGAAAGAAATTTTTTGGGTTGGGACAGATTCAAAATATATGAAATTGGAAGATTTAAGGAATATGTAAAGAATGTTTTTAGTTGCTAGTTCTTGTGTTGTATTGCTTAGGACTTCATGCAGAATTAACCCACATGTCCATGCAGAACTGACCTGCATGTCCATACAAAGCGGACCTGCATGGGCTACCAACAAAACCCGTCACGCTCCGCTTCCCAGTGTACAGGAAGAGGAAGTGGCGAGATCCGCTACGTATTTACTCAGAAGTAAACACACTAAACGTATCTAAGCAATATAAAGTAAAGTACACAAGAGACAAGAATGTAAATGAACAGAAACTTTATTCATTAAATATTTTTTTACAAGTACAACTGAAATGTAAATACATGAGTAGAAAGCAATGCTTAAACAATGGCATAACTGAATGAAATAAATACGTACAAGTGCCTACAGCTCTGGGTCAAAAGGTATCTGCTCCAAATCTTCAGTGCTGGGCTCGATCTTCAATGAGTCCGAATCACTTGACAACATTCCAAAGAAAGAAGAAAGGAATGTCATCAGCGAACAATCGCTTGGTAAGTCCCAAAAGTGAGTAGAGATAGAATAGACAGAAAAAGATTATATCTTATAATGTTTGATTATATTATTAATGTTGTTGTTTGTAGCTTGGTACAGAAAAGGCTAGTATATACAAGAGGAGTCCCACTATTGCGGAGACTAAGGTATACGGAGCACAAGGAACCGTTCAGCCACGGTACAACGGCAATGGATATTCAGGTTATGTGTATTATGGTTACAGTAGTCTTGTGCCACTTTTAACACCTTCCATACCAATCTACCCTTTATAAACCCCGCGATGTCTTTTGTATTGATTGTATTGTTTGTTATATAGATGGATGACTTACCGAAATCATGATATCAGTAAATAGAGTGAATATAGATGGAGAGTCATGTAGACAGAGTATATCCATGGTTCTGTTCAGTCAATATAGATTGATATAGATTGAATAGATGGATTCATGTTGAATTGTAGTTATACTTGAATCACATTCAAGTCAGATTGATTGGATTGAGACTCAGTCTGAGCCAGACACTTTTAAAAAAACTTGAAATCCTGAATTAATTTTCATGTTATTGGCAACTGCTGCACATGTACGGCAGGATTTATGATTTTTTCCAAGACAATTACCGTGTTGATAACACCGTTTATTAGATTGCCTACCTTAAATAGGCAAGAACCCATATCTCCGACTCCCTGAGGCTCAAAAGACTGGTCCCGCTTATACCTATGTTTACTATAGGCTCCTTATTGTAATTTAGTATAACTTGAGGGTGTTTTATGTAAAAATAGTTTGATATAATTTTCAAAATACACATAAAACATTTAATTATCGTCTTTAGGGTTTTCATAGATGTATATTTTATAAAAGTGAAATTTCTAGTGAGTAAAACCTAATTTCATAATATATGGTATTTTGTTGAAATATTGGTATTGTTTTATATTGGGATGGATTTTCATGTAAAGGTGATTCCTTTGATTTAGAAAACTTGGAATGTTTATATAATATAATTAAAATAGATATTTTGATAATAGATATATTTATATTTTATGAAAATAAATTTTATTTAATTTCTTATAGAAATCTCATTTTTTAAAGAAAAAATGAATTAAAATTCCATCGAGATCGAATGCTCCTTTCGGAGGTCTGCATCTCGCTCTACTAGGCCCAAAGATGTGCGATAAGCCGCACCATCCCGAAAGGGGTCCCTAAAAGTGGGTTGTAGAGGCGCAATTGCAAGGAATTGTTTAATATATCTTTTTAAAGAACGATTTTGTAAGTTGATGGTATTTATTTATAAAGTCGTGTTATCCATGAATATATTTCTAAAACTTCATCATGTTATCCCAGCTCCACCTCCGCGTGGACCTCCTGCACAGTCTAATCACCAATTCCATCAAGCACCGAGGAACATGCTTCGAGGGCAGAGAAACATGCCGCAAGGACAGAGGAATGTTCCTCTAGTTAGGAGGAATGTACCCCGGCATCAGGCTTTCACATTAGCGGCCGTAGAAGCCGAGACTGTAGACCAAGGTAGCACTGGCAATTCCTTTCAATCTTTTTAAACCCTTGTATCATCTTGTTACTTCTCATGCAATACCAACATTTCTTTCACAATCACGATCACTAAAAATGTTTTGAATCTGTTACACTTTAATTCTACAAATTTCAAGGACGAAATTTTTATAAGGAGGGTAGAATGTAACAATCCTAAACTTTTTGTACAATTTTTTTTCAAAAATACAAAAGGAACACCGGAGCCCGAGCACAAGTTATAAATTTGTTTTGCTTTTGAACAGCAAGAAGGCTGTTGTAGCTCATTGGTAAAGCCTTGCACTGCTGTGATGTAGCCCATGTGATTGAATCCCATCAGCCACATATTATTTTTATTTAATTTTCTTTTAATCTTTTAGAAGCCCAAGGGTTTACACGTGCACTACACGTAAAATGACGAGTCACAGAATAAAAAAACACGTGCACTGGGGTATATGAGATGACGGGGACACGTGGCAGCAAACCCAACCCCATCCGACGGTAATGGACCGGCGAGAAAGCTAAATAGACCGGCACCAACGGTTTAGCCCGTCGGTATTGCTACAAAATTTTCCCCCTGCGCCTCTTGGCCTACCCCACTTCCCCTAGACTGTTTGTTTTCTCTGCACATTTTCCAGAGAACTTTAATCCAATTTTTAATGCATATTTTAATGCAATCTTTAACTTTCTAAACCCCACTTTTCCCTATAAATACCACACCATATTTCATCCCTCCTCATTCAAAATTTCCCTAAAAAACTCTCAAAAATTCTCAAGTCTCTAGTTGTGCAAGTGGAATTAGCGAAGGGCGAAATTCCGAGGAGATTCCGGCAACGAAACGACGCCCCTGAATCCTTCCTTAGTTTCCCCTCCCTCTTTTTTTGTTCCCTAACCAATAAGTTCCCTCTCCCTCTCTTCTATTCTAAAAACTTTAATTTCTAGAACCCGACGGAAGCGGAGTTAAACCGACTTCCGATTCGGTTTTCTTTAAAAACTCTATTTTTCTTAATCAATAAAATACCATACTCTCATATCATGTTTAACAAACATTAACAAACACAATAAAACAATTTTCATCTCAAAAGAATCATTTATGCAATTTTTATTGTATTTTTACGGTAAAATACCACATACTTTACATTTCGCCATAATTCACATAGTACTTGTATTACCTTTAGATAACTCATGAGGTAATGACCTATCTCATCACAACACACATCTTTGACATAGCACGATTTACTTTTGGGCAATGTTTTTGGGAATAGCACGAGTTACAAAAAAATACCCTAAACTACAAAACCATTTCTTTAAAAAGTGTATTATTCAATTCCTTACAATTACACATCTACAACCCACTTTTGGGGACCCCGTTCGGGATGGTGCGGATTATCGCACATTCTCGGGCCTAGTAGAGCGAGATGCAGACCTCCGAAAGGAGCATTCGATCTCGATGGAATTTTAATGAATTTTTCTTTAGAAAATGAGATTTTTACAAAAATAAATAAAATTTATTTCTATTAAATATATATAACTATTATCAAAATATCTATTTTTATTCCAAGTTTTCTAAATCAATGGAATTACCATTTCATGAAAATACCATCCAAATACAAAACGATTCCAACATTTCAAAAAAATACCATATACTATGAAAACTAGGTTTTACTCACTAGAAATTTCACTTTTATAAATATACATCTATGAAAATCCTAAAGACGATAATTAAATGTTTTAGGTGTATTTTGAAAATTATATCAAAATTATTTTACATAAAACCGCCTCAAGTTATACTAAATTACAAAAAGGACCCTAGTAAATATAGGTTTAAGCGGGACCAGTTCTCTTGAGCCTCAGGGAGCCGGAGAATATGGGTGCTTGTCTATTTAAGGTAGGTCATCTAACAAACGGTGTTATCAACACGGTAATTGTTTTGGAAAAAGACGCAAATCCTGCCGTCCATGTGCAACAGTTACCGATAACATCAAAACTACTTTAGGATTTCAAGTTCTTTTCAAAGTGTCCGAATCAGACCAAGTCTCAATCTAATCAATTTGACTTGAATGTGATTCAAGTATAAACTACATTACAACATGAATCCATGAATCCGTCTATTCAATCTTTATCAATCTATATTGACCGAACCGAACCATGGATATACTCCGTCTATATGATTCTCCATTTATATCCATTCCATTTACTGATATCATGGTTTCGGCAAGTCATCATTCTATATAACAAAACAATACAATAAATACATAAGACACTACGGGGTTTATAAAAGGATTGTCTGGTACGGAATATGTTAAAGGTGGCACGAGGTGGTCACTAAAGACGTAATTATATCCATACTATTTTTCCGTGGTATTTTCGACGAAGTCTTGTACTACGGGTTACCAAAGTTCACGGTATAAATTGGACTCCTCTCGTATACACTGGCATTTTCTGTACCAACTTACAAACAACTGCGTTAATATTATAATCAAATATTATTAGTTATACTCTCTTTTCTGTCTATTCTACTTCTTTCATTCTTTGGGACTTATCGAACGATTATTCGCTGACGACATTCATATTTCTCTTCTTCTTGCAATGTTGTCAGGTGGATCGGACGTACTAGAGCTCGAGACCAGTCAGAAGCATTTGGAGCAGTACACTGAAGACCCGGAGCATTAGACTTTACTTGTATATATTTTCATTTCAGTTCATGCCATTGTTTAGGCATTGCTTTCTATCAATGTATTTACATTCCTGTAAAAGAATATTTAATACATAAAGTTGCTGTTCATTTATATTCCTGTCTCTTGTGTACTTTACTTTATATTGGTTAGATACGCTTAGCATGTTTACTTCTGAGTAAATACGTAGCGGGGCTCGCCACGTCCCTTCCCTGTATATTGGGAAGCAGGACATGACAGAATGGCAATAAGATATTCTTTGTGAAGTCCCTTTACAAGATCATCAATGGAGGAGCGAAAGGGGGGGGGGGGGGGCAGCTGTGATAGTTATGGATGGTTAAAATGTCATGCAAGATAAAAGTTTTCAATTGGTTGGTGTCTACATGGACGGTGTTGACTAGATACAACTTGATTAAACAAAAGTGGCAGGGACCCTCGATTTGCGAGATATGCAAAACCTCTGATGAAACTAGGGACCACCTGTTCTTCAGGTGTCCCTTTGCTAAAGATGTGTGATCACGTTTCTACGCTATGAATAAAATTTTTTGATTACCATCGTCCATCAATGATGTCCGGGGGGATTGGCGTTTACGTGCAGGGGGAAACGATTAGGAAGAAATGGGATATTATTGTGGGAGCTATTTGACGCATATGGAAAGAACGAAATGAGAGAATTTTTAGGGGGAAAATTAATTCAATAAACAAGGTTGTCAGTCATATATTGTCCTTGCTTCTCAATTGGTCTTACTTGCTTGCAGATAAATCAAAGCTGAAAATAAGAAAGATGATATCTGGAATTGTTGCCAATGAGGATGACGGGCTAGCGGAGCGAGAGGATGAGGACGGACAAGATGAAGGGATGGATGGAGGGAACTAAGGAGGGGTCATGTTTGCGGGGTGGGCAAGGTAGCGAAGCTTTTTGGGGGTGCAGGGTCCTTGTGTGTGAGGCACTTGTTTTATTTTGTTGGCATGCAAACCAAACTGGATCTTTGGTGAATGTTTGTATGTCTTTTTAATGCAATGGGGTGGCTAATTATCCACCTATATCTCTCAAAAAAAACAAACAAACAGTTGAGTGGTAATAATATTCATACTAGGCCATGCAAAATCCTAGGGTCCAAACATTTTATTATCGTTCTTCTGAATAAATAACAACGAGAGAAACACAGCCTTCCGATACCAATAGAAACAATTTCGACTTGAAGAAAGATGGGAGTGATGGAACAACAGTTAATTGACCCAGACACATTGTTGCTTTCGTTTCCATAACATCGCTTATTTTGAATATTGGAATTAAAAGGATCTATCAAGTCAAACCTCCTGATTCGGTAAACGACTACATATTTGGATGAACTAATTTTATTTGGTGGCCGGATGTTTGGTGCTGATTGTCACGCGCTAGTAAGTTACCGTAGGATTATGTAAACCTTTTTTCGTTCACTATCTCATGCTTGGGTGCATTCGCACCGCTTTTATCCAAAAAGGGGGAGAAAAAAATATTCATAAGGCTAATGTACATTAAACTACCACAGACTTTTTAAAATTACCATAAGCTATCCTATAATGCGATGATAGTTTAGTTATATGTAGCAGGTGAGAGGTAAAGGTGATGGTATAATGGCAAAGATGGTGACTTGGCTGTGACAATGGTGTGAAAACAATAGTGCTAATGACGACGACAACAAACGGTAAAGCGGTATGAACTGTTTTAACATTTAAAAGTGAGGTATAATTAAGGAAAAAGGGTTAAAAAAAAACTACACAATACTCATAAAATCAGCCAGAATGTAGTTTGTTGTGCAGGAAGGAGCTACGTACTCTTTGCTTTAGATATAATCAATTGCTTGTTTAAAAATACCGAAGGAAATGAAAAATAATTAATTTCTAGTTTAATAATACCAAAGGAAGTCGATTCTCAATAATTAAGTACATTGCGATAGCTTGTAACTTTTAGATTATAAGTAATTTTTTTCTAAATTTTATATTACGTTGATAGAAAAACATTGTACATCGTTTAATGTATATATGCATGACAAGCACTTACAGTAAACACACACCCATGTTTTCATAGGCTAAAATTTCTATTTTAAGCACAGCGATAGTATTATAAAGTCTCAAATGCTATGTTAAAATGTTATATTGTCCTATAATGCAATGATATAGAGTATTATAAATGTCAACTAAAAGATTTAATTTAAGTGGAATACATAAATGTTGAAAACTGTTCCATTTAAAACTTATATAAATTTATGTTACAATTTAATTAATCTGAATAGTTTCACGTTTTTTTCAAAAAATAAATAAATAAACAAAACAAAAGGAAATAGCCTTTAAAATATTATCAGATTCTAATAGAAAATTTCACTTTATTTGTTAAATATACCTGATCTATTGTTGAATAATGTATTGTTGACGGTTTTGAAATATTATAGCGGTTTACAGGTTGAATAACTTTTATTTCTCTGAATTTCATTGTGTTTCAAATATAATTTTTATAGTGTGTGCCGTGCATGTCATGATTGGGCAGAATTGAAATAATAAGCTAGCACCAAAACAAAAGGAAGTAGCCTAAAGATCAATGATATCCAACTTTCCTGCTAGCTGTTCTAATTTTTAATTCATTTTGATACTAATACATACGCTTCAACATTGTTTCATCTTTTTTAATTATCAGGCTTTGGTGTAATGTCATTGGTTGCTTCTCACCGCTGGTTTCGACTTTTTATTGGTTCAAGGATGCCAGGGCAGCAATGCAGAGTATTAGAAGCTGCGAGAAAGAGGAGACGGAGAGAGGAAGTCAGAAAGAGAAGATGACATTGTAGGAAATATGGATGCGATGGCATAGTCTATGCACACGGAAGTGAAGATGCAGCAAGACGGATGCGATGCGAAGTATAACTTATTTTGCACAGTAATTTTTTGTTATGCTTTTGTGATATTGATACATTAATTTAGTAATGAAAAAATATGATACCTCGTTGTCTATGATTTATTGTGATTGTTGTAGGGTGTTTTTCGTCACTCCATTGAGATGGGAATACACGCGCGCTGATCAGGCGCATTACAGATTCCTCCGGCCTAGGGTAGGCCGGGGTTTATTGATTGTGGGGATCTGAATCTCCGGCGGCCGCGGACTAAGCTGCCGTTAATTACCCCTCGCATTTGGAGCGAAGGAATCTCCGATTGACGGGTTAAACTGATCATGCGAACTCAATATGCAGTGTGTTGGTGTGTGTGTATTTTTTTCTGTTTTATTCCACTTGTAAAAAGAGATATATAAATATATATATATATATATATATTTTCTATATATGAAAACGAAAATAAATAAGTAAATAAATATTTGGAATTTTTATTTATTTATTTATTTATTTTTTTAAAATATTATTTATAATTTAATTTTATTTATTTAATATTTTTTTTAAATAAAAAAAGGGATTAAATAAAGAAAAGAAAATAATTATGTTTTTTTTTTAAAAATTATTTATAATTTATTTTTATTTATTTAATATTTATTTATTTTTATTTTAAATAAAAAAAGGGAGGAAGAAAGAAGAAAAGAAAAAAAAAGAATTTTGTATTTTGTTAAAAAAAATGGGGTCACATGTTAGCATGTGACCCTTCACATGAGGGGGGTCACATGCTAACATGTGACATGGAGGGTCACATGTTAGCATGTGACCCCTCATGTGAGGGGGGGGTCACATGCTAGCATGTGAGAAGGCCATCACATGCTTAGCATGTGACGCCCGTCACATGCTAAATATGTGATGGGGCGGGTCACATGCCTTGCATGTGACCCCGTCACATGTTAAGTATGTGATGGGGCGGGTCACATGCCTTGCATGTGACCCGGTCACATGCCTTGCATGTGACCCCGTCACATGTTAAACATGTGATGGGGCATGCAAAGTCACATGTTAAACATGTGATGGGGCGGGTCACATGCTTCCCGGTCACATGTTAAACATGTGACCCGGTCACATGCCTTGCATGTGACCCCGTCACATGTTAAACATGTGATGGGGCGGGTCACATGCTTTGCATGTGACCGCCACTTCTTTTTTTTTTTTGGTAACGTGGAGTTCAACTCCAAAAGAATTTTATATGGCTAAAAAAAATTGTAATGTGGAGTTAAACTCCAAAAAAAAAAGTATTTTTTTTGTGGAGTTAAACTCCAAAATAATTTCTGTAGTGGAGTTAAACTCCAAAGGAATTTTATTTGTGGAGTTGAACTCCAAAAGATTCTTACTGTGGAGTTAAACTCCAAAAGAATTTGTGTAGTGGAAAATGGCTAAAAAATGTAATATGGAGTTAGACTCCCCAAAAAAAAAAATATTTTTTTGTGGAGTTAACCTCCAAAAGAATTTTTATTTGTGGAGTTAAACTCCAAAAGATTTTCTTCTTGCTCCTTTGAGAAGAAACCCAAAATGGGTTCTCTTGAAACTCCAAGATCTAGATCTTGGATGATAAAAAAAGAGACCCTTTTTCTTCTCTTGATGGAGTTTTGGGAGATGGGTTTATGGTAAAACTTTGTTTAGTTTTAAAAAATAGAGAGCTAAGCTCTTGATTTATTTGGAAAATGAAAAGGAAGAGAAAGAACTTGAAGAAAAGAGAGTGGAGGAACAAACCCTAGTTTTTGAGGGAATGAAAAAAGTTTATCCTTTATTCATCATCATGTTGCCTTTTATAGGCTTACACATTTACATATAGCCCCTTGGGCTTTTCAAAATGGCTTTTTGCCTATCCCATGGCTCATGTGTCATTTCATTTTTGCACATAAGCCATGGGCTTACAAAATATTGGCTTTATGCCTATTTTGCATACATTCATGCATAAAAAATTACATAAAAATTATTTATTACATGATTTATGTTTTAGCATGGAGGAGGCTGGCCGCGGGCTCGACTTGGGCATGGGCCCGCTTGACCTGGGCTTGGGCCCACCTGGCTTAGGGTTGACCTTGACTTTGACTCGGTCAACGGGGGTGTAAATTTTTACCCCAACAAAGTGCCCCCCATCAATAAATGCACACAGCATATATGGGTCGTGTGCATAAAATTGATGGATCTTCTTTCACGTGGAGGCGACTTGCTTTGGTTCCCACTTTTTGGGATGCACTGCCCTTTTTACGACATGGACGGTCGACGCTTAACGCGTCTCCGAGACGGAGTGTCCGTGGTAGACGTTTCCTTGGCCCGGAGCGATCTGGTTCCTGCTTTGTAGGAAGCCTACACTGCCCTTTTTGCGACATGGACGGTCGACGCTCTGATCCGGAGCGATTTGGGTTCTCAATTTGCGGGAGCCTGCACTGCCCTTTTTGCGACATAGACGGTCGACGCTCTGTTACGAAGCGATTTGGGTTCCCAATTCGCGGGAGCCTGCACTGCCCTTTTTGCGATATAGACGGTCGACGCTTTGATCCGGAGCGATTTGGGTTCCCAATTTGCGGGAGCCTACACTGCCCTTTTTGTGACATAGACGGTCGACGCTCTGTTACGGAGCGATTTGGGTTCCCAATTTGCGGGAGCCTGCACTGCCCTTTTTGCGACATAGACGGTCGACGCTCTGATCCGGAGCGATTTGGGTTCCCAATTTGCGGGAGCCTGCACTGCCCTTTTTGCGACATAGACGGTCGACGCTCTGATCCGGAGCGATTTGGTAGACGTGTCCCCGGCACGGAGTGTCGCTGGTCGACGTTTCCCCGAGGTGGAGTGTCTGTTGTCGATGTGCCCTCGGCATGGAGTGTCTGCTTGACGTTTCCCCGAGGCGGAGTATCGGCTAGTTGACGTTTCCCTGATGCGGAGTGTCTGTGTTGGACGTTTCCCCGATGCAGAGTGTCACTGGTTGACGTGTCCCCGGCACGGAGTGTCGCTGATGGACTTTTCCCCGGCGCGGAGTGTCGGGTTGACTTTTCCCCGGCACGGAGTGTCGCTGATCGACTTTCCCCCGGCGCGGAGTGTTGCGGGTTGACTTTTCCCCGGCACGGAGTGTCGCTGATCGACTTTTCCCCGGCGCGGAGTGTCGGGTTGACTTTTCCCCGGCAGGGAGTGTCGCTGATCGACTTTTCCCCGGCGCGGAGTGTCGTGGGTTGACTTTTCCCCGGCACGGAGTGTCGCTGATCGACTTTTCCCCGGCGCGGAGTGTCGGGTTGACTTTTCCCAGGCACGGAGTGTCGCTGATCGACTTTTCCCCGGCGCGGAGTGTCGCGGATTGACTTTTCCCCGGCACGGAGTGTCGCTGATCGACTTTTCCCCGGCGTGGAGTGTCGGGTTGACTTTTCCCCGGCACGGAGTGTCGCTGATGGACTTTTCCCCGGCGCGGAGTGTCGGGTTGACTTTTCCCCGGCACGGAGTGTCGCTGATGGACTTTTCCCCGGCGCGGAGTGTCGTGGGTTGACTTTTCCCCGGCACGGAGTGTCGCTGATGGACTTTTCCCCGGCGCGGAGTGTCGTGGGTTGAATTTTCCCCGGCACGGAGTGTCGCTGATGGACTTTTCCCCGGCGCGGAGTGTCGGTGGTTGACTTTATTCCGAGACGAAGCATAATTTCGACAGGGAAGGCAGGTACACCGAGGCGAAGCATCATTTCGACACGGGGTGCATTCTGAGACGAAGCATAATTCTGACGCAGAGCTTGCTGGTTGATTTGATTCCAAGACGGAGTATAATTCCGGCAAGGAGGTCGTTATCCCGAGGCGAAGCATGATTTCGACACGGAGTAAATTCTGGGACGAAGCATGATTCCGCCGCAGAGGTTGTTGGTTTGATTTGATTGACTTGAGTCGACATCAGCATCGCTATACTGGAATATGGTACCAGGAGCGAATCATCATTTATCATGAGAGGGTTTGGGGATTTTGGTTTTGGTTTGGCATCTGCATTGCTGCACTGGAATAATGCCAGGAGCAACTCATCATTTGCCCCGGGAGGATTTGGGAATTGGTTTTTGTTTGGCATCAGTATCGCTACACTGGAATATGGTACCAGGAGCGAATCATCATTTGCGCTGAGTGGATTTGAGGATTTCGGTTTTGTTTTGGCATCTGCATTGCTGCACTGGAATAATGCCAGGAGCAACTCATCATGTGCCCTGGGAGGATTTGGGAATTGGTGGCTTAGGAGACAGGTTTAGATCCCTGTCACCTAAGGCTTTTCCATTTTATGGGCCGCAAGGGTCCCGAAAGCATTTTCTCCCTACGGGTCGTAAGGATCTCGCAGGTGTATTTTCTCCTTAGGAGTCGTGGGGACTCCTAAGTGTGTTGCTCCTTCGTGAGTCGTAGGGATCTCACGTGGGAATTTTCTCCTCACAAAGTCGAGAGGACTTTGCGAGTGCATTTCATTTCTTTTATTTTTTTTACGAGTTTGCGCCCTTTCGGGTTTTCACAAACTCGCCGGCAGTCCTGCTGTTTTTACTCACGGAGCCCTTTTCGGGTTTTCATCCGTGCCCGTTTTGCTTGTGGACATACCGTTCTTCTTTTTTTCTTCTTTTTTTTAGAGAGATCGGGATTGTTTTACGCCCGTGGATTGTATACGGTTTTGCAGGATGTATGATCCAGACTGTAGGGCCAGAAACATTTCAGGACTTTGTTGGCATCTGCATCGCTACACCGGAATATGGTACCAGGAGCGACTCATCATTCGCCGTTGGGGTATGGGAGTTGGAATTTGGTTGGCGTCTGCATCGCTGCACTGGAATATGGTACCAGGAGCGACTCATCATTCGCCTTTTGGGGTATGGGGTTTGGAATTTGGTTGGCGTCTGCATCGCTGCACTGGAATATGGTACCAGGAGCGACTCATCATTCGCCTTTTGGGGTATGGGGTTTGGAATTTGGTTGGCGTCTGCATCGCTGCACTGGAATATGGTACCAGGAGCGACTCATCATTCGCCTTTTGGGGTATGGGGTTTGGAATTTGGTTGGCGTCTGCATCGCTGCACTGGAATATGGTACAAGGAGCGACACATCATTCGCCGCTTAGGAATTTGAGTTTGAAATTTGGTTGGCGTCTGCATCGCTGCACTGGAATATGGTACCAGGAGCGACTCATCATTTGCCACTTAGGGATTGGGGAGCGATGGCTTAGGAGACAGGTTTAGATCCCTACCACCTAAGACTTTTCAATTTTATGGGCCGTGAGGGTCCCATAAAGGTATTTTCTCCCTGCAAGTCGTAAGGATCCCGCAGGTGTATGTTCTCATTAGGAGTCGTGGGGACTCCTAAGTGTGGTTTTCCTTCGTGAGTCGTAAGGATCCCACGATGGTTTGTTCTCCTCATGCATCGTAAGGACACATGAGTGGGTCTTCTTAATGGAGCATAATTCCGAAGGCGGAGACCTGCCGCGTAACTGGTGGTTGCGGTGGGAAATGGGTATGCTGAGAATTATTTGAGCCCGTGGATTGTATACGGCAGTCAATTTGGGGACTAGCCGTAGGGCCGGAAGAATTTTGGAAATTTGAATTTTTGTTGGCGTCTGCATCGCTGCACTGGAATATGGTACCAGGAGCGACTCATCATACGCCGTTTTTTTTTTTGTTTTTGTTTTTGTTTTTTTGTATTTTTTGTATTTTTTTTTACCGTGATTTCTCTATCATTTCAGCTTTTCTTATTGCGAAAGTCGCGATTGCCCTATCATTTTGGCTATTTATTCGCGGTTGCCCCATCATTTCGGCTTTATTTTCATTTTTATTTTTACTCGCTGATTTTTATTGCGAGTTGCCCCATCATTTCGGCTTTTCTTTATTTTTCTTTTATTTACACATTTTTTGTTTATTTACATATATATGTATACATATATTTTTACATTCCCAGTTTAACGACTTAGAGGTCGATTGTTCCCAGTTTAATGACGTGGTGGTCCTTTTTGCTTATCCCAGCTCCTTGAACTTTGATCTTGGCGGAGCTGTGTTGATGACCTAGCTCTGTGGCTTGCCGATACATTCGAGGATTGTGAGGTTTTTCCAAGCTTATATTGGTCCTCTGCCCAATCTTTGAAAATATAGCAGTCTTCGATGGTATGATCCACCACTCTATGATATGGGCAGTATATGGGATTGCCGGTCATGTTCATTTCCTGTGGCCTCTTTGGAACAGGCAGTTGCAGGCCATTGTTCAAGGCGTCCACGAATATTTTGCGGACTTCATCCCTCCTGAAGGAGTATACCTTCTTCTTTCTCTCCATTGGAGTAGGTGTCTTTGCTGATGCTGGGCCTCGAGGCACATGTCTGGGAGGATTAGGTTCCCGAAAGGCTTCGGTCTCTATTTGCATGAAATCGGCGATCGTAGCTTGACTGTTTGCTAACACGCCTTTAGACAGTTCTATCTCTCCCATCCTGTATTGCCTTTCGACCCAATCTTTGAAGACGAAGCAGTCCTCAATGGCATGACCTATCACCCTGTGATAGGGGCAATATTTTGGGTCGTCGGTCATATTCTCTTCTTGCGGTCTCTTTGATTCTGGCAGTTGTAGACCGTTTCTTAGGGCGTCCCTGAATATCTTGTGGACCTTTTCCCTCTTGAAGGAATAGACCTTCTCCAGCTTCTCTTTCAGAGGCGATTCCCCCCCGGCGTATGTATCGGAAGGACTGGAGGCTGATTGCGGCCGTTTTTCGCGAAGGCGCTCCGCTTTTAGGTTGGAAGGGATATCAGTTGGCTGCCCCCGGGTATCAATCCCTGGCTCATGAGCCAAAATTTGACTCTGTTGTAATTGCAATCGGGTGACTTGGGTCGCGAGATGTGCCACGACGTTTGCCAGCTCGTCGACTTTGGAATAGACCTCGGCCATCTTCTCATCCCTGTCCTGAAATTGCCTTTGAAGCCATTGGAATAATGCTTGTTCTGTAGTTCCGGATATGACAACCGGATAATCTTTATTGCCTGAGCTCAATTCTGTAGGAACCACAGGCTCCTCTGGCTTATCGGCCTGAGCGGGCTCTTCATCATTTAGATCGAGCCGATGCTGGGTAGCGTCAACCATATCATCACTATGGCTGTGAAGAAGAGGAGGGTTCGTTTCTTCATGTCCGGCCATGTAGACAGTGTAGATAACACATTCAGCCATTCTTTCATCACTAGCAGCTGGTCTCGCGGAGCGGTCCGGGCTTTGGAAATTCATAAGTTTTAACATGGCCAGAGCCCTAGCCCTTTTGTTGGCTCTATATCTGAGCCGCTTCTGCCTCAGCTTCTCGATCTTGAAGGCTTGGCGGGCATCCGCTATCCGGGAAGCCATTGTGAGTTGATCAGCGGGGAGCTTAGAGAAGACACCCGATCGAGCATTTGTCAGGGGCGCCGCTGGAGCTTTCTCGGGACGCGTTGTAGCTTTGTTGGTGTTGATGGCCTTGCCCCCAGCTGCGGCCAAGGAAAGTCGTTCAGATATCGACTTGCGTTTGGGTTGGGGCGCCCTTGAGATCACCACGTTTGGCCTCCTGCCTTTCGAGACTGGTTTGTCTGCCACCGGGGCTTGAGGAGCTGGGATGGCGCCAACTGGCATGAACATAATAGAGCCGAATGGTAGCAGCGGCTCCTCCCATTGTCGTCCGAGACTGGCTGGAAGGACCGTCCTGGAGTCTATCTTCATCGTGTAGGAGACGGGAGCTGAGTTCATCATCGAAGAAATCGTCAGAAGGTGATTGTTTGAAAATCTGCATGAAAGAGCATTATTTCAGTATAAATATAGGTATATATATTGACTGAGTTCGCATGAACGTTTAACCCGAAATATGGGAGGAGAGATTGGTCCCACCGGGCGTGCCAGAATCTGTAGGGTGTTTTTCGTCACCCCATTGAGATGGGAATACGCGCGCGCTGATCAGACGCATTACAGATTCCCCCGGCCTAGGGTATGCCGGGATTTATTGATTGTGGGGATCCGAATCTCCGGCGGCCGCGGACTAAGCTGCCGTTAATTACCCCTCGCATTTGGAGCGAAGGAACCTCCGATTGACGGGTTAAACTGGTCATGCGAACTCAATATGCAGTGTGTTGGTGTGTGTGTATTTTTTTCTGTTTTATTCCACTTGTAAAAAGAGATATATAAATATATATATATATATATTTTCTATATATGAAAACGAAAATAAATAAGTAAATAAATATTTGGAATTTTTATTTATTTATTTATTTTTATTTTTAAAATATTATTTATAATTTAATTTTATTTATTTAATATTTTTTTAAATAAAA